>OY756208.1:76257989-77457989 GCA_963576795.1 Metopia argyrocephala | reverse complement strand
ACAACAAATATTTGCTTTGATCAGGCTAATCATAAATGATACATTAAGCATAGTATGACGACTCTTGAGTGAAGAAAGTTTTACTAAAGCCACTCTGCTACTGTACTAAAGCCACCCTTACACGACGTGTTTTTTACACTATTTATGTCAACCTTTACATGAGTAAACAGTTACATGTCGTGTGTCTTCTAAAACATTGCTTGTGTAAAAAACACAAGAAAATTCTTATGACAAAATTTCAATTAGGGTATTAAATATTACATTAAATATTATATTAAATTTCTATGCCTGTACAGACATTAATCGGCGATGACTTATGTGTAAAATAGTTTTTTTTTATAAATTTTGGGCCTAAAATTTTATTATTTATTTACATATGTAATTGTACATATATGTTTGTGAGTAAAACTTATAAACCTTATGTAAATTGACTAATTTCGACAGACACAAAAAAACAACTTATGTATTATAAACATAAAAAAACATGTATATAACATGTCGTGTAAGGGTGCCTTAGGGCATATTCATGTAGTTCTAACCAAGGCTATGCAAAAAAAACAACATAAATTGTTTTTGCACAGACTCAATGTAGTCATTATGAATAGCACTACATAAGGGATCACATACCACTGATCAGTACTCAAAAATTGATTTGGCAAGTCAAATAAATAGCTGTTTAGTAATGTATGTAAGTTTATCTGAAATAATACATGAATCATCTATTGGTGCTATAGGCGGAATTTTATCAGTATCGATTAGATCAATAGATGATACGGGTAAAATTTGGACAAACTGAGCAGCAGATTATGGTTCCTTAAGAGCTCATTATTAGTTTTATGCCTATTCGCAGCAGATTGTAAATTCTAAAGTTGTTTAAAATCTTTAGGTAAATTTATATTTTTCTTTTGCAAACTAATAAACTTTAATCATTACAGCACACCATATGCTCTTGGTGTTACGAACAGCTTCGGCAACAAGTATCTTCAGTGTACTACATTTAAAATAACAAAGCTTGGTCATTTTCATGTAAGCATTGACATCCTAACTCCCTCATTTAAACTTATTACTGGACTCTTGCTCTTCACTGTTTATAGTATTTAAACCAATAATGTCAAAAAATATCTTTTCCTATAACGCGTAATAGGAAAACAAATTCTTTTTACGTCGAAGTCAAACTCGTACGTAGTAAAAAGAAATATTGTTGCTCTTGCTCTCTTTAGGTTATAGCTTCTCTCCAACATAGTACAGGGATGGATAGTGCATGTTTTTTGTATCATTTCTATTTAATTGAAATAATTATTCATTATTTCTTCCAAATCTGTGGTCACATGTCTAACGGACAATCGATTACGTACTTTTCTCAGAATTATTTTCAGGTTTTTAAAAGAAACTTCACAATTAATGTGGTTCCAAACTTTGAGAACAATTTAAAGATCTCTGTCTTGAGATTTAGGTATTTACTGCAATCAAGATTTTTCCAAAAATTTCCTCTGTTTTCAACGCAATTTCAGAATTTTCCCTTAATTTTTTTAGCTCTTCTTGCGGCTCTTCATTTTGGCCCTCTATTTTACAAGAAAGAGAAAAATTATACAAGTGATAAACAGAAAGACAGATAGAAGTAAGCAGAGTTTTTTCTCTGCTTCATACACAAGCGCAAGTGTGTTTAAGTAGTAGTAGGCATCGCTGAATTAAATCATAAACACACTTGCGCTTATGTATGAAGCAGTGAAAAAACTCTGCTTTACTTCTACTAGAAATGGGAATGTTTGAATTACTTTCTGTTTATCACTTGTTGAGGCAATACCACTCGCGAAAAATGTTTAAAGAGGAATATCAAAGCGAATTCTTTTTTATAAAAAATAATAATGGTAATGCACAATGATTGTATATGTAATTGTGTTTTGAGTTTATCAAAATATTATTTCATAAAATGTCATTACCTTACATGTTATGGGGAATACAAAGAACTTAAAGGAAGAGATGGAATGCTCAAAATGTATGAATTTCAAACAAGTTTTTTCATGAAATTTGTGATTTATGAAATCAGTACTAACAATGTTAATGATATTAATAACATTAATAATGATATTATTAACATTGATAATGATATTAGTACTATTAATAATATTAATAATAATAACGATACTACATATTTCTAATAATGTGTGTAATGTTAGCGACACTATTTCAGTTAAATACAAAAAATATGCACTATCCATCCTTGCGCTATGTTGGCAAGGGAAAGAGCAACACTATTTCATTTTATTATGTAACTGTTTAATTTCGACGTAATAATTTTAAATTATTTTGCAAGATAATCAAAATTTGGGACCACTTTTCATAATGCAAAATAGCCCCAAAGCAAGAAATGAAAAATGACCCCAAAATTTCGTGCTGTTGTGCTCCATTAAAATTTTTGGGGTCATTTTTCATTTTCAGGTTAGGGTAATTTTTCAGAGAGCCTTTCAACACCAACAGCTGTAGGAACTCTCAAATTATTGTGTTATTTTTTTAATTTTTTTATGTTCACAAAAATATAATTTAGAATTCCTCTCCTTATATGGGTTGAACCATCTCAACTCAACTTAAAATATGCCGTTTTTAAAATGACTGTTTCCAAATTTGCAGGTACGAATAAAGTATATCATAACACTAAGGCAAGCATAAAAATAAAGAGCACTGACACTTCTGGATCCGGAAATATGAGGTCTTGAAAATCAGAAAAAAAATACAAAAATGCACAAAGTTACACTTACTTAATTGTAATTTTCTTGAAAAGTACTATAGCTACGCCTCTCGTTAAAGGGTATTAAATTGCCTTTAATTTAATATGCAACATTTCTTTGGAAAAGTCAAAGGTCAATCTCCGAAAGCGACCTTTTTAAAAATTCAAAAAAAAAATTATGCCAAAGATAGTTTCGTTCTCTACAATTGTGAAGAATTTCAGAGTGGAGGTATTTTTGGATCAAGAAATAAAAATCAAATCGCAAAAGAATGAGAATAAAACTATCCTGATAGGAGTAGGACGGTATACGACTATTCGATTTTGATTAGCTAGAACCGCTTATTTTGTAATTTTCAACAAAAAAATACATGAGTCAAAAACAGAGTTGTGCGTAATCAATTATTTTGTGTAATTAATTACATGTAAATTACACAATTACATGTAATTGTAATTCTTTTTTTTTCAATTACAATTACATTTGATTGTAATTGATGCAATTAAATTTTTTGAATTACAATTACATGTAATTATAATTGAAAATTTTCAATTACAAATTACAAGTAATGGTAATTGAAAAAACTCAATTAACAATTACATGTAATTGTAATTGGAAAAATTCCAATTATAATTACAAGTAATTGAAAAAATTAATTGACTTCATGAAGTAATGGTGGAAAATAAAGTAATCATTAGTTTTTAAAGTAATCATTAAAAAAAATTTATTTAATTACAATTACTTTTAATTATATTTACATTCTGGTGCCGAATTATTTGTTACTAATGGAAGTCAACCAATTTCGATACCATTTCTGGATGAAGCTTTAGTCCTTAGTTGCTTAAAAAAATTGAAATATTCCTATAAGAGTGGGCCTGATAATATACCTAGTTGTTTTCTAATTAACTGCGCGGATGCCTTAATATTTCCTCTTACATTATTGTTTAATTTATCTATAAGGTATAGTGTTTTTCCAGAAATTTGGAAAGATTTGTTTATCATCCCACTTTATAAATCTGGCTGTAAATCTGATATAAAAAATTACAGAGGAATCGCTAAATTAAGCATTATACCGGAATTGTTTGAAAAACTTATTACTGATCATCTTTGTCATCACGTCTCATCATTACTATCTTCTTGCCAACATGGTTTCCGTAAAGGATATTCTACAGTCACTAATCTTCTACAATTTACTACCCTTATCAATCGTGGTTTTGTTGATAAAAAACAAACGGATGTTATTTACACGGACTTTAGTAAAGCATTCGACAAAGTGAAACAAAGTAAACTGCTTCTGAAGAAGTTACACTTAATGGGATTTTCTAGAAATTGTTTACGATGGATCGATTCATATCTTTTTAACAGGAAACAAAACGTTATATTTAAGAAAGTTACTTCGAATCCTATTTCCGTTACGTCGGGTGTCCCTCCGGGGAGTCATCTTGGACCATTACTTTTTTCGCTATTTATTAATGATTTGCCCAATGTAATACAAAATTCACATATACTAATGTACGCGGATGATGTTAAGTTATTTTATATCTACAATGACTTAAACGATCATTTGTACCTGCAAGAGGATTTATATTGCTTACACTCCTGGTGTGAACAAAATTTGATGCAATTAAATTTGAAAAAGTGCAAATATATGTGTTTTTTCAGAAGAAAGCATCTGAATGTTAAATACTTTTTGAATGGTATGGATCTCGAAAATGTCAGTACATTCAAAGACCTTGGGGTTTTACTTGATCCTAAATTGAATTTTGTTCAGCACATTACTTTAATTGTAAATAAAGCAAGATGTCTTCTTGGTTTCATCAAACGTTGGGCTAAGGAATTTGAAGACCCTTATATAACAAAGCAATTATTTACATCTTTGGTTCGTCCCGTTTTGGAATATGGATCGGTAATATGGGATCCATCTTACAGGCTGTATAGTAACGAAATTGAATCAGTACAAAAAATCTAGACTTGCTCTGATTAAGTTGCCATCTTTAACTAGTCGCAGAACAATGTTAAACGCTATGCTGGTCTTAAATATAATTAATGGTTATACTAGCTCAAAATTTTTAATTGAAAATATATCTTTTGGTGTTCCTCAGTATCCTACACGACATTATGCTCCGCTTTCCATAAAGACATTTAGAACAAATTATGCCAACTTTGATCCCTTAACTAGATGCTGCAGAGATTTTAATAAACTTTATTTTTATATTGATTTTTCGTTAAATTATTATTATTATTGTTTTCTTCTGCATTTCGTTACAATGGGATTTATTTTATTTGAAATAATAAGAGTAATGCAATTATTGTGATGTCGTGGCGTAGTGGTTAGACGCTTGCACAGAAGTTCAAACGACCGAGGTTCAATTCCAGCAAAGGGCACAAATTATAAAATAAAATTTAAGGTATTTCTAAATTATAATTTAAAAAAATAAGAAGTCAAAAAACCGCTCCTTACATTCCAGTCTATTCCACCAGAAACTTATCAATAAAAAGGCGCATAATATACATATAAAAAAGAATTCCTTCAGTTGAGCTTGATGAATTTATTTTTTTTTATATTTTTAAACAAAATACAATATTTTTATTATTGTAAAGATAATAAAAAGATAAGTAAAAATCTTTTAGTGTGCGGAGTCACAAATGAGTCATTCAGGGGAGTCATAAATGACTCGTTCAGGGGAGTCGCGGCAAGGGTACATTTTTCTCCCGACAAAACATTCATTTTCGACTCAAAAATTAGCTCATAAGGGACTATTTTAATCGCCCAGAGGAGTCAAAAAAGACTCATAATTGACCAAAAATGCTGACTGGGTAAACACACTTGCCCTTGTGTATGAAGCAGAGAAAAGACTCTGCTTTACTTCTACTAGAAATGGGAATGTTTGAATTACTTTCTGTTTATCACTTGTTGAGGCAATACCACTCGCGAAAAATGTTTAAAGAGGAATATCAAAGCGAATTCTTTTTTATAAAAAATAATAATGGTAATGCACAATGATTGTATATGTAATTGTGTTTTGAGTTTATCAAAATATTATTTCAAACGTCATTACCTTACATGTTATGGGGAATACAAAGAACTTAAAGGAAGAGATGGAATGCTCAAAATGTATGAATATCAAACAAGTTTTTTTCATGAAGTTTGTGATTTATGAAATCAGTACTAACAATGTTAATGATATTAATAACATTAATAATGATATTAATAATATTAACATTGATAATGATATTAGTACTATTAATAATATTAAAAATAATAACGATACTACATATTTCTAATAATGTGTGTAATGTTAGCACTATCCATCCTTGCGCTATATTGGCAAGGGCAAGAGCAACACTATTTCACTTTTCATAATGCAAAATAGCCCCAAAGCAAGAAATGAAAAATGACCCCAAAATTTCGTACTGTTGTGCTCCATTAAAATTTTTGGGGTCATTTTACATTTTCAGGTTAGGGTAATTTTTCAGAGAGCCTTTCAACACCAACAGCTGTAGGAACTCTCAAATTATTGTGTTATTTTTTTAATTTTTTCATGTTCACAAAAATATAATTTAGAATTCCTCTCCTTATATGGGTTGAACCATCTCAACTCAACTTAAAATATGCCGTTTTTAAAATGACTGTTTCCAAATTTGCAGGTACGAATAAAGTATATCATAACACTAAGACAAGTATAAAAATAGTGGGACGGTATACGACTATTCGATTTCGATTAGCTAGAACCGCTTATTTTGTAATTTTCAACAAAAAAATACATGAGTCAAAAAGAAGGGATGTGGAATGGGGGCAAATGGCTTTTCATCGCGGTCAAAGGTTGGGCTGAAGAAGTAAAGGTCCACAAAACCTCCACAACTGCCCTGGAGTAGCCCCTAGAGGAATAAAATATAAGACATAGAATGCGTATATTCTTAAAAGCATTTTCGACATGCAAGAACGCAGAAAGAGAAAATGTTTTTTCAATACTTTTAAGAGAAGATAAAATTGCACCCTCAGTCGATCCGCCCTTTATATATGTGAAATGACTTGGGTGCAGAGGACGTTCCACAAGACACGTCGTCTGCTTTATACATATGTATGAATATCTTTAAAAATAGTATTCTTCACCCTTTTCTAAGCTTTAAGATTTTTGTTTAGTTGGATATTCCTATTTCAAAATATTTGTTATTATTTCAACATTTAATTTATCACGTACCTACAACTAAAATAGAAAGGAAGAAAATTATGCCCGGAAGCTGAAACGATTTTAGAATTCACTACAAAATAACCAATCATTGAAAGAAACCTTTTTCGATTAAAGTATTTGTCCATCTACGTGCCTCTTTAACAAAAAAAAAAAAAAAAATTGGAAGAGTTCAATGAATTCTTACTGTAGAATTATATTTAACGGGTTTATGAAAAACTTCCATTTTGTGCGTTATATTCTGTTATACGTTGCTAAACAACATACAATTAAAAATTGATTACGTGATTTGTTTAGTTTTGATAATTTGCTTTCTAAATACATGAACATAAAATACAATAAACATATCTACACAGAAAATCGTGTCTATTTTACATTTTGTTATACATAATTGGTAAATTTACTACAAAAGCAGAAATAATATCTAATGCGTCATTTAAAAAATTTTATTACGAAACTGAATACAATTAACGAAACCTTCAATTTATATACATACATACTTATATATGCAAATAATTAAGCGAAATATTATACTTAAGAATTCTATTTTGCATTGTTAAAAATAATAATTTTATGGTAACTATTCTTTCTATCATATTTCTTTGCTCTTGAAAAAACTCAAGTAAAAACATTTATTGTGCAATACTCTACACAGAAAAAAAATGGTAACGACAAATCATTTTGACCTTATACCAAATTGAATTAACATTTGCATCATTCACACTAGCAATTGCTATTTGTTGCGACTACGAATTGCTGTTGCTTTAACTAGAATTCGGCAAGTGCAGAAAAACATCTCACCAAATGCAATGGCCTTTGTTCTAAATACAGTTTTTACGAATACACACAGAAAAAAAAAAGTGTTGTTATGGCAAATACTTTCTGCAGTTGAGGAAATTGTATTTGTCCCAAATAAAAAGTATTTGATTTAAATGATATTCTATTTGCCACAAATAATTTCTGTGAATACACTGTATTTGTCGCAACTACAAAATTGCAGTTGACATAAATCAAGAGCAAAATTATTTGATCCAAATTGAATTTTCGTTAACTTAAATGAAATTGCATTTAAAAATTCATGTCAACAGCAATTTATTAAAATCAAATGTTTTCTAATTTGAGATTACATGAGAAAATTATTTAAGCCAAATACGGATTGCTGTTGTGGTAACAGTAGTCTTGTATTTTCAAATGCAATCCGCAGTTAGTTTCGTTTTATTGTTTAGACATTTTCTTTCATTCGTTTGAATTTTGTTTGCGGTATTAAAAACACGTGCGTGTGAAAAAAAGCAAATATGTGTGAGTTTTTTACAGGAGCATACCTTCGTCGCGGTCTAGTATTTAGTGTGTTGGCTAACTAAGACGATAGTGCCGGGTTCAAATCTCAACTCTGACATCTTGAAAAAAAGAAATATGAAAAAATTATTTCTTTCGGCGACTACCACTCAAAAAACTACTGGCAAAAGCTCTGAGAGTAACTGATTGCCATGAAAAAGCTTCTCAAATCTGTCGTTCGGAGTCTGTATATAAATAAAGTTTATGTATTATGTACTATAATGTATGTATATTATATTATTTATAATGTTATATAATATTATATATGTATGTATTATTATATTGTGCTCTCAATTGCCTTATTATGTATTATATTAATATTTTAGATATAACTAAATCTAAGTCACCAATCCATTGTACATTCGTCTGTATATATTTCTGAAAAATCTTTAATTTTATTTTTGTTTGTAAATAAAATCTAAAAATTTTAAAAAATTTTGACATTTGTCGAATTGTATTTATCACAAAGACTATTGTATTTGGGGCAAAGACAATTGTATTTGGGGCAAAGATTATTGTATTTGGGGCAAAGACAATTGTATTTTGGGCAAAGATTATTGTATTTGGGGCAAAGACAATTGTATTTGGTAGGACAGTTTTTGCATTTGGGACAAAGACAATCGCATTTGTTAAAACCATTTTTGCATTTGCTCAATTGTATTTAATGTAACAGCAATTTTGTAGTTGCGACAAATAGAAACTGCTATTGGGAACGATCCGAATGTAAATTCTATTTGCGGCAAGGTTAAAATCATTTGCCATTACTACGTATTTTTTTCTGTGCACTCATGCGACTTAGTTCCATAATTCTAAATTTTTGGTTGCGACTTTTATGAGATGCGTAGCTATAATACTTTTCAAGAAAATTGCAATTAAGTAAGTATAACTTTGCGCAATTTTGTACTGTTTTCCGATTTTCAAGACCTCATATTTCCGGATCCAGATGTGTCATTGCTCCTAAACTTTGTATTTAATTTAGTTCAATGATATACTATATTTTTACAAAAAATCATAAAATTCGGAGGGGGTGGGTTACACAAATTGCTTGATTTGACTTGGAATATCCCGTACATAAGCATAGTCATATGCTTGTTAACAATGAACAAAACGGTTCATTTGTATTTATGTGCTTTTATTTACTTAACTGACGATGATGAAATTATTTTGAAAAAATGGTTTTAAATAATTTTTTTATATCTGGTCGATGTATAAAGACATTTTATTTAAAACGTGAAATTTTTAGTAAGATTTATATTTCTAATAATTTAAGTGCAGATTTTAATAAAATACCTTTCTTTCTACAAGTCAGTTTTCGTTGAACTGTTATAAATAGATCTGAGCTTAGTAAGAGCATGTGGAACATATCTGTGTTTGTTGCAGTGCGGGAGATTTTTCTTTTGTGCTTTAGCCTATAATAATGAATATCTGAACTTTTTTCTTCCGCAGCTTTCTCAGTTCGCTCACCAATTGCGTGTTCAATTACTTGCGAACTCTACAAACGAATCTTATGTACTGATGGCGGAAGATAAAACCAGTTTCAAGAGCGAAACTTTTAAATTTATCAGAATTTGTTTAATAGCCTGATGACATGTCATGTACTAATGCTGCGGATCTAGTTATGATATGGAATGTGGTTAATTACACATTTAACCTGTTTTAAAATGTGTTCCTTAAGTGGTAAGGGAGGTTTTAAAGAAATTGTTACTATTTTATTTAACAAATCTTTGTTAGTTTTTATAACTCGTGTTTTATTCCATTAAATATTTTTCCCAAAACGGATCAAATCGTTTGCATAAATATTTGATACTCATCAATAGATCGGAACATATGCATTCTTGGTTTCTAAATTAATAAGAGTAGCAAAATAAACAAAACGAAACGTTTGATTTCATTTTGTTTTGTAAGCGAAACGAAAACAATGAGTGAAACAAAAACAATGAGAACGATTGTCCTATTAAGTTTTGTATATTGTTTTTGTTTGTGAACAACAAAAATACACTAACTCAAATAAGCGTAGGTGGAAACAAGATGAAGGAGAACAAAATTGAAAAGTTTGAAGAACATACGTTTGCAAACGTTTGTGAGTTAATTTGCTCATTATAACTCCATAAATTATTATATATTCATACTTACATACCTAAAGGAGACAAGATTTTTGGCAAAGCAGTAAACATTTTAATTATGATTATAATGTTATTCAGACAAAAAAAAAAATATATATATACGTACGAACTAAATGACACACTCCAAAAACACGTTTCTCTTTTTGTTTTGTAAGCAATTATATGAATGTCACGAAATATCATAGCAAACGCAAGAGCGAAGAGCCAATTGTTTTCTTTGCTATCTTTCTCGTTTAAAAAGTATTTGCTTTGGTTTTGCTCATGTACAAAACGATTAAAAAAGATTTGAAAAGTTTATGACTTTGTGGAAACATTTGCGAAATGTTTTGTTTGTTTGCCCACTCTGAAATTTATACATTTAAGTACTTCGTCCAACACTTGATGCATTTTTCTCCACTTTTTAACCCTGTTTTTAACACCAAATTTTAAAAATGTTGAGTCGTGAAAATGAATATTTCTTTGAGGACTCTTTTAAAAACAATAAAGTGTATATATATTGTAAATCAATGAATTAAATTTAAAGAATACTCAAGCACAAAAAAACAAAAAAAAAAAAACATAAATATTTCACATACTAAACTGCATAGCACACAACTCAGTACTACAACACTTAACCCTTTGCACCCGAACCATTTTTTAGTATGTGTACTCAGCTACCCGACAGTAGTTTTAATAAAAAATTGTAATACATCAAACATAAGTATTTTAAACAAAAGTAGTTTATTAACATATTTCATTTTTATTTACATACTACAAACATAATATTTTAATATTAAATTTTATAATTTTCCTTAGTGTGATATTTGAGGAAGCACTCTCCAAGGTGTAACCTGGGTTTTTCAGGACATGTGTCACAGTAATACACCGTTTCACGTCTTCCGCTTTTCTTTGTCGTTCGGTCAGAGCACACTCTACAATCTTTCTTTTTTCCTTTTTGCATCACATGTAGCTTACCATTTAATCGGATACTGTTATCGGTAGTTGCAGATGTCGAACCACGGCCAGCTCCACGATCTTGTCGATAATCTCCTTTTAGCTGATCCACTAATAATTTCACAAATCCATGGACTAATCTCACACACTCCTAGTAAAAAAATTTACAACGCATGCACGCATGCATATGGTGCAATATTATCATAAATATTAATGGCGCCTCTCGGGCGCCGTTCGAGTTGCAGTAATAAAAAGGATGGAGCCTGAGAGGCGCCGTTCGGGTGCAAAGGGTTAATAAAACATTGAGGTTAAGTAAATATTTTGCATATTTCAAAAAAATTGGCAAATTGGCCAAGCAAAATTAGGCATATATACTTTTTTTATTGTATCGAAAGAAATTTTATTTTTGACATTTATTAGCAAATTATTAAAAACTCTAGACTAATTTAACACAAATTTTCAAAATATGTACGAAAAACTACTTCTCTAAAATATTTATTTTTCTATTCGGAACATCACTGATCAACACAAAATATATTTGGAATAATGCTTATATCATCAGTTATTATTTCCATTCTTAAAATTTTTCTAAAACACTATAGAAACTTATATTTCCGCAATTGAACTTAAACTTTGTTTTTGACCGACCGACTGGCCGAAATTATAACATCACTTTATTATTTTTATCGTATGGGAGCAACCTCTGTGAATCATAGACCAAAAAAATGGGTTTTAATAAATTGCTCATGGCAGGCATTTTCAAATTCAATTACATTTAATTTATTGAAAATCGAATTTGAACCAAATATTTTTGCTCTCAGTTTTTTTCATAAAATATCATTTGAATCAACTACTTTTAGTTTTCGTCAAAATTGCTCATATATTTGTTTCTGTGTATAACTACATATTATCTTTAAAGTGTGTGTACTCAGGCAAAATGTTAATATTGAGTTTGTATGCAATTCCTGTTGCCTAGGAATTATTCAACTTAAGAAAATGTTGTCCTTTTATAAATTTCTAATTGTTAAGCATGAGGAAGAAGAATATTGCTTGTAAATTAAATTGTCTTATGAACATTAAGGTAAATAAATAGTGATTTTAAATATATTCCTATAGCTGAAAACAATAAGGATATTGATAACGTTAGAGCTTGTGATTATATGATAAGCATGAGATCAGAAATTTATATCCTTAATTGGAAACTGAAGGGGAGTATTTCTTGCGGTAGTGTATTTAATGTTGTTTTAAGGTTTTGTTCTAGGTATGTCTTGAAAATCCTTAAGCTTCCATGGTATACTAGAGGTTTAAAGAAATTTAAAAATTTAATTATTTTTTTTATTATAATGTTGTGCGGGAGTTTATGTGCTCTATCCGTCATTTCATATTTTTTATATGTCTTGAGTTAATGATGCCACTGTAGGTTTTCGATCCCAAATTTGTCAAGTCTGCAATCCATTTTCGTATATCTTGTCCAGTTTCGGAGATAAACATCCGAAAATGGATTGCAGACTTTAAAAATTTTGGTGTCAAAAACCTAAAGTGGGATCATTAACTTGAGATATATAAAATGGCGGATAGAGCACATAAACGCCCGCTTGACGATAAGTATAAAGCAAAAGGTAGGTAAACAATAAAAAAGGAATTTAATTTTTGGCAAAAAATTTTTCAATAAACAATATTTAAATCTATGTATTTATTGCATCGATCTTGGGATCCTAAAACTGGTATTCTTTATGAGATTTAACATCCCTAGCGGAACTGAACCACCGCTACAAAGTTCTCATCAGAGTTCTTTGTTTTGTATATATTCATAACTCCACATTATCTATAAATAAAATTTTTAAAATATGGTTTTAGTCTCTTGAATCTAGAAGATGTCTTAAATGGTATACAAAATATAAAAATTTTTTTGGTAAGGACATTTAACGGTTTTTTTTATAAAGATTTAGTGCTATCTCTAAGGCTTATTTTAATATATCTTTGATCGTTAATCGTCTTTTTTTAAGGTTTTTAAAGGTGGAGAAAAATTTGTTTTCCAAATAATTTGAGTATTTATTAGAGAAGAAATAAATTTTTCTATTAAACTTTATAAATGTAATAAGGAGCATGTCATTTCCTACCCGGTCGACAACTAGAAATGCTGCAATCTTTAAATAACTTTTAAAGTCATAATTTCCATGGATTTTTGTAAAGCGTTTGATAAGGTATCATTTGCCTTAAACTTGAAAAACATTTGTTTTTATACTCGTAGTAAATTCCTTAGTAGGGTGCAATCATACTTAACGAATAGCAAGTATATTGTTGTTGTTAAGAATTTTTGTTTCCTCACCATATATTGCTTAGTAATATCATATCTGTGTTTGATAGTGAATTAAATTTTAGTGCTCATTTGTTTGTTTTAATTTTTAAATTTAATTTAAATTTGCATGAAAAGAGTTACCCATTTCTCTATAATAACTTTTAATCTAATTTATTAGTTGTGATTATCTGCCTTATTTGGTCTGTTTATGTATAGCTTTTAGAAGGATAAGATTTTAAAATTTGTTTTATGTATCTGCTTGCAATATTAACTATTAATGATGAAGATCCCAAATGTTTTTTTTTACAAGAACCGTCTCATTTCCATATGAGTTACAAAAATATATTTTAAAGGGATGATAAAGAGACTCCATTTTAAAAAATCTGCTAAAAAATTAATAGAAGCTAATTGGGTGCGACGAGTGTAAGGGAAATGCCACCAATAGTTGACCTTTTAAATCGCTACAGTTTGTAGTAATTATGTTCAACATATTTCAGCAATTACAATATTTTTATATATAAATAGATAGAGATTATTAAATAAAAATACAAATAAAAAGTAAAATTTTAATTGTATTTATTTTGCAGTTCCATGTTTTACATTTATTTCATAACTTTTCTTTATTTTTTATTATTTTGTTTTGTTATATTTCATTTTATTTTATTTTGTTATCGCAATTATTTAAATTGTAAGTGCGTAGTAATCATACGCATTGTAGTACGAAAATTGTTCTTTTAATCACAAAAGTATGCTACACTACTTACTTATATGCGCAGGTAATACGTCATCAAATTAAATATTACTCATACGTTCAATTCTGATTTAGGCATAGCGCTCAACAATCTTCATAACTCAAAAAATTTAGTTTTTGAGGTAATGTTACGAGCTATTCATTGTACATATAAAAATCGACATATGTTCTTGTGTGCTACTTGTAAAAAAGTGTTGTGTGGCGGCATATGTGTGATAATATCGATAAGTTCTCTAGAAAAGTGACATATTTTTCTGTGTTTGTTTTTCTTTTGTTTTTTGACAATATTTATAAAAAGGGACGATTTTTCTAATTCAATTTAAATGAATAAACATAATAAGACCGCGACTTCAGACAAAAACGACTCTCAGCGAAAATGTGCCTATAATTAAAATGACGGCCGCAACTAGACGAACTGTCATTTATTGTTTTCACATTTCTTGTATACAAAGCTATTAAAAATTAAGTTTATGAGAGTTTATGCGAAGAATTGAATTTATATTTATATTATTTAATTTAATTATCTTTACTCACGTTTTCAATTATTTTTCTATAATATCACTTATTTTATTTAACAAATTCCAAAATTTATTAATTTTTATTAAACTTACAAATGTTTTTTCGATTTTCGTTTGTTTTTATTTTTCTTTGCGCCAACAACGAAAAACAAATGGGTTTGTTTACAAAATGTATTAAATTTAATAAAAGATTTGTATAGAAAAACCCTCATACTCCAGTTCTGTTTAATCATTAAAAGCTAACTGTCTAATTCATAATGAGATAAAACGTGCTTATAAGAGCCTTATAAGCAAAATCTCTTAATTTTGTATTCATAAACAAGAAACAGTGTCATAACGCTCTCATAAACCATTTATAAATAAGAATTGTTTCTTGTAGGTTTCTAACTATTTTAACCGTAGAATAAAACGACATTTGTGAGGTGGATTGAATATTGTATAAATAAAAGTGGAATAATATAGTATTACAATGAATTCAACTAATATAATTGCAATTATAGGTACATATGTATATATTTAAATTCACATAATTAAAAATTTTCGTATAATAGCAAATGATTGCAGTCTCTGTACAAAATAAAATTTCTAAATGGCCAAGAAATTGTTTTTATTTTGTATTACATATCCCATCTCTTTCCTTTACAGGCTCTGTCATCAGTGCCTGTAGAAATTACGAATGTAAATCTCTCTTTCTCTCCAGTTTACAATTCCATTTTAGCAAATTTTGAGATAAAAAAATGTAAACAGAATAGTGATGCACAAATCAAAAAGAGAATGGTAGTATTCGATTACTTTATACATGAATTAAAAAAATGTGTTGCAAAGGAAACATTTTTTTAATTTTTCAATTTGCTTTGGTTATTTTTTTAACAGCAGTAAATATTACTTCAATCACCTCTATTTTATGTATAATTGTGTTACTATTACATTATTTTTATGAATATTAAAAAATTACCGAAGTAACCGATAGCTTTTATTATGCATCACTATGCTGAAATAACGTCATGGTATTGCCAGCATGACATTAAAATCGTTTATTATTTAATTTGCTCATATGAAAGGTTTATGAATAAAATTTTTTTTTTGAGCTTATAAGGCAAATAACGTCTCATAACTAATGTATGGATAAAACCTAAATTAAGGAGTTATTATGAATTAGACCGTAAATCTGTGACTCCTGAAAAATCAAAATTTTTGGGTTTTGCTTTATGGTAATGTATAATGAAATCAAAAAAGTGTTGCATGATTTATAATAAGATCAGTTTTACGTAATACATTGGATATGTTATATAAAGTATATGGGCATTTCCACAGAAAGGTCAAACAAGATCGAAAAATAATATGTTGACAATAATCACGTTTTATTGTTAATAATTATAAAAAAGGGTCTATATTTTTATAATAGAATGATTTCATAGCATATCTCAGGTGTTTGCTTGAGGAAATTGGGCTGGAAACTGGAAAATATTATATTTTCTTTTTAAGCTACTTTTAAAGACATTTTTATATTTAATTATTTTACATGCAAAAAATATGTTATGTTTGCACTCTTTCTCCAAAATCTCTCTTTTCAAATTAATAAAGAAGGAATATGTGTATGGAGAACAAAAAAAGTTCGATTAACGGTTAATTTTTAATTTGTATCTTATTTAAGTTTTATTCGAACGTTCGCGACCGAAAACATCATTTTATTGTAATAGCTTTGCATCAAGCGTCCACAGGGGTCAGACATAACATATTTTAATTAAGTTTGGTGTCACTAATTTGTACATGAAAAAAAAAAAATTCAGTGTTATAATTAAATAAACATTTTTTTTACTTGCAAAGTTCCGTACGTTCGCGACCTAAGTAAGTTTTTTCATAAACAATGTATATATTTATTTTCTTTACACGATAATATACTTTCGTAGATGGGAAAAACATGTGATAGATCGCAAAATGAAAAACAAAATCAGAAGGGATCCACAAAACTAAACATTTTACGGAAAAAATCTGCTGAAAGGATGCGAAAACGACGCTTAGCATTAAAAAAATAAAAAGGTTATATAACAAATGCAAAATCGATGTGTACGTTTTTATAACGAAGATTATTGATGAAATTATAAATCAACATGGCAAATTTCAAAACATATTGATTTTCTCGGACGGAAGTAGCTCTCAATTCAAAAATAAATTTATTTTTTGAAGCTTACCCAACTTAATGGCTAAATTTGCTTTTGAAACACTTGAGTGGCATTTCTTTGCAACATCACATGCAAAGGGTGCCACCGTAGGCGTTGAAGTGATTGTAAAGAGAAAGGTTTTTCAAATAACTACAACAAAAAACGTTACCTTAACTTATGCTTTGGCTTTTTACAAATGTACCCATCACCACATTACTGGAATTAATATAATATACATTGGACCTGATAAAATTTGGAAGATGTCCCCCACTTTTCTGGAAAAATGGAATGATGTACCGAATGTTCCACGTATCACAATAATTCATTTTATGAGAAATTTGAATTAAGCACAGCTCTAAGGGCCTATTCAATAAAAACACAAATATCATAAATATTGTTAAGATTTCATTATTTCATATTAAATAAATTGGTATATTTCTTGTTATCAGTGTTACTACACGCTATAAATTGAGTGTTAAGTTTTTATTAAGGACATTTGAAGATATTTATGGGAAAATGCATGGTGGTAATAGTAAAAAAAAATATATGGAAATATCGTACGTTCTCGACCGATACTTAAGCCAATTAAACAAAAACCAATAGAGATATTTTATTATGAAAATACTGGATAGAGACCTAAATTAGTATGCTTTAAAAATAAAGTAATCGCTTTTAAATATACCGTTCCATTTCGCAGAATTTTACATTTCACTACTGCCAGCTAAAGCTGACTTCTATTTTGAGTACGTTCGTGACCATGTGTTTATATTTATTATTGTGAAAACTTAAACTCGATGAAATCCATCTTTTGCACTACACATAAAGCTTCCAAAATATATTTAGTCTATAACTATTTTAACATAAGTATTTATAGTTTTGAATACCACCTTTGGGAAAAAGTCTCCTAACGAGTGTTTTAAGCAGAGACTAAATGGCCATAGAGACATGCTTATCCCCAAAAGCATACATTTCATATCATATAATTATACACCACAATGATTATTTTTAAGAACATTAGGAGATATGCGTATGAATGTTTTTACTTACAATATTTTCTCCATATTGCAATTACTTCACATTACTTAAAAATATTATGTAGTTCAGTAATTTCAAACTCTGAAATGTAAAGCTGTGTACCTTGGAAAAAATAAGGGTACGTGAACATTGCTAAACACATTTTGAAAATTAATTCAAAGTTAAAGAATATTTTTTAAAGTACGAGTACAAAGTAGTACTAGCAACGAAACAACAATGAATGATTGCATAAAATATATTTAAAAATCAGATAATCTTTTCTGTTGCATATCGCACTCGAAAAACACAGATGTGATGCAGAAAAGCTATTGTATAAAAAAAAAAAAAATACTGTTAGGTATTTGTTTGGGTCATTAGACCGTATTATAGTATTTCGCTATTGTTGTATATTAACCGATTATTTTGGCCTCTAATTGGATACCATGAGCTGAATATTATTAAAGTAATTGAATTCGACATATGTTCTGGAGGCAGACAGAATTGCTGTCGTCAATTTTGAGAGCTATGAAACTAGGATTTTTAATTTTTTGGCTTGATAATAAGAATAATGAGTTAAAAGATATATTGTTTTGATAAGACAGTGTTCCACCTACATATGACGACTAATATTGGCTTTATAGCATAAGATCTGGTGAACATTCATTTTGACGGCAGGCAATTTTTTAAGAAGCTAAATTGGACAGCGTAGCTATGCAATTAAATGTAAAGTGTTTTAAATTTGCTTTAAATTTTACTCGATATCGAATGCTGTAATTTGAAAATGCATTATTTTCTATAGTTTATTTGAATTTATTTTTTAGAAAGTTCATATATTCTTTTTTTGGTAAAATTAATTGGTAATATTTCGTTTTAAAGAACATTATGATCCTTTAAAAGTATGATTTTTTTCTTCAAATTACGATTTTCATCCCAATACTTGTGGTAACCGCGTTCGTGGGTGTAAGTATAACACGACTAAAATGCCACAAAAACCACACGCAATTTGCATCATAAGTCGCACAAGATGTGTGCAAACGGACCCCAGTAGAAATAATCTTGAGTTTTGTTTTGTGACAGAAATATTTTTACTTTTTTTATATTACGGAGAAGATTAAGGTTAATAATAACAGTAAGAAAAAAAAGAAATAAATTAAACATTGCCTAAGAAAAGAAAAAGACAGTAAAAAACAAGAAAATGTATAATTTTTTTGAAGATGATTAGGTTAAATTTTTTTTATAGAGTAATTAAATTTAAAAGAGAAAAGCAAGAAAAGAAAAAGTGATATAAGTATTTGCCTTTTCTTTTAAAAGAGCAAGAAATAGTTTTTATACGTTAAAATTACTTAGAAGTAAAATTATATATAGTGTAGGTGCGAGCAATGCGTATTACCATTTAGTATTTTTGTTATATAAGAAGGCACTAAAAAATGTTTGTCCTATTAATTACAGATCTGTTGCCTAAAAGTACTTTTAATGAAAACTTATATGTATATAGTAATTATTCCTAAACACAATTTAATTCAATTTTTAATAAAAAAAACTACATGTTTTCGAACAGAGTAAAATTATTCATTAAAAACTCGAGTTTTGAAACAAAATCCAATTTGTAAAAAAAAAAAAATCAAATAACTTTTGATTGTGAATCTTATATTATTAGTGGTACCTAAACGGTTATATTCTTAACCAATTTTAAAGGTAATGTCTCGATTTTTTCTATATGAATTTGACTTTAATATAGACTGAATACGAAAAATTTCAAAGAAAATGTATAAAAATATGAAACTTTTGATAAAAACTGTTTAATTTTTGAAATACACATTGTGCTAAACCTTAGTTCTTTACATTTCTTAACTACTTAAACTTTTGGGATCGGGGTAAAAATATGTGAATTTCTTTTCAAAATAACTCACAATTTTTGTAATACATTCCCTGCATGCCCCACTAGGCTGCTTTTTTAAGTGCTTAAACTAAAATAAGTTTTTATTTGAATTTTTTTTATTAGGTGAAAATTCATTCCGATCATAGTATGCCGTCACATCCGGTATGTTGTGTCTCTACTAAAAAGCGACCTTCTTCTGAGAGTTTCCCTATCCGGGACTCAGAGTAAATAAACCGTTATCAAAGTTGCTTGTTTTCAAGCAGATCCTTCTGATAGGTTGTTCATATCCACCTTTTTCATCTTAAGAATATTTTCGACATATTTTACCACTATATTCCAATAATGTCTGTCTCGCAACATTTTGTGGATTATATTTTTAGTGTTAACGGGCCGATGTCGCCCTTCAGTTTACATCTTTCCTTCCTCCATCGTCCACATTTAAAAAATGTGTGTTCTGAGTCGTCACGATACATAAAAATTGGGTCCTCCACCTACCCAGCTCGAAAGAGATATTTCCGAAAATATTCATGTCCTGACAGCATCTGTGACTTTTAATAATTGACTTCACTATCTTTTTAAATTATTTGTAAATTATGATATAAAATAAAATTACTTTAATAATAATAATAACAAAAAAATATATTTCCCTTCCCCTATAATGAAGTTATTTTATAGTCCCATGCAAATTTGTCATAGAGAATTGGTTATATTACCTATTATGAACAAAATAAAACAACAGCATTAAAGGGAACAAATGTGAAGGAATGTAGCAGTTTATTGAATTAATCATAAAAGAAAAATGGCCTATAATATGGTGACAAAAACAATTATAACTTAATTAATGATTGAAACAAATAATATACAAATATACCAGCATCCCCTGCCGAAGTCGATAAACACACACTACTATAATATATGCACAATTAGCTGTTTAATTAAATAATTATATGATTTTTTTTTTTAGAAAGTTTAATTAGAAAACAATTATGTATGTTTATTAATATTTAGATGCTCTATTTAATTATGGTAAATAATTATAATTCAGTTCGTAATTTTGTATTGAAATGCTGTGAAAAAAAAGGAATAAACATGAACGGGCTGAATTAAAATATACAGAAAGACATATATGTAGGTAGCTTCAATACAAAGTTTTGAATTTTATAAATTGTAGTCGCCGTGGTCTAGTGGCTAGTGTGTTGACTGACTAAGACGATATCGCAAATAACTAATCAATTCTGATTTTTCAACTTTAGTACTTTGCAAGAATCTATAAATAAATATAAATAAATATGCATTAACTGCGTACGTATATACAGCTTTGTATTTGTTCTACAGTTAATGTAGAAAAGATGTTTGTTGAAATATTCTTCTGGTGTTGGCCCATACAGATTATTATTGTTAAACATTATGAAACAGAGAAAATAAAAAATATTAAATTATAAACAATTCTGAGGTTTTTAAATGTGTTACTTACTTGAGTATCCAATACAGTCGAATACCGATATAAGCACACCGTTTGAAAGAAAAAATCGGATAATTGCAAAATAAATGCATTTCTATTTGTTTTCTATTAAATTCAAAGATATTTAACTTCGTTTAAAAGAAAATTTGTTTTAAAGAAAAACCTCTCAAAAGAAACAGATTTTGCACAAAGTTGTATAAAAAAAATTCTGCTTAACTGAAAATACGAGTACAGTGGAATCTCGCAAATTCGAACCGTCCAAAAATTAGAACCTGCTATTTCAATGTATTGGATATCTGGATGTTTTGTATAACTTTTTTTGTATTTTCACTACAAATTATTTTTCTAACTTATTACATTAAAAAAAAAACGCTGAATAACCGAGTTATTCGTTCTGTGTACAAGTTGGTCATAAGGGTGTGAAATTTGATTTGTTCATACAAATTTGTGTCCGTTAATAGACGAAGTACAAAGTGTTAACGCTTGATACATATTGATTTGTTAAAAATCAATTCAGTACCAAATACGTATGTAATTAAAAAACTCTATAAAAGTTTTTCTATGAACTTAATATGTTCAATTAATTAAATCCTAATAAATAAAAATTGTTTTGTGTTAAAGAAAAGCTTACACAACTAGTTTTATTATAATTTTATCATTTTCTTAAAAAAAAATTTTCCATAAATTCGAACTTTTCAGAAATTCGTGTTGCACGATGCGATTCTACTGTATTAAGAATTTATCGACTACAAAAAAATTTTAGCACCGGCTCACTTCTTTTTATTCTGTGCATATTGGTATTTTCAAAAGTACTTTTTATTAGGACAATGCACATTTATTGTTAAAATTGTATATAATTTGTTTTTTAACTTTGTCAGGATTTGAGTTTTTCTAAAACATATCGATTTGCTTAATTTTTAATTCAATAATATTTCAAGAGTTCATTTAAACGAAATAATTTTGCATTTATCCGAAATGCTTTTAAAGGTAAATTCCGGTTGTAAGAAAAAAAAAATTGCTTGATTTTACATATTCTTATAAACGAATTCGACTGTATTTCCTTTTATTCCAACACATGGTGCAGAAAAAACAAATTTTACCAATTTTTTATACTCTTCTATAAGTCTTACGATTTTCATTGGATTTTGCTAAAACAAAATCTATTGATTTTTGATCTGATTTGATCTGATCTAAGGATGTGCAGGTTGATACGGAAATATTTTCTTTTTAATATTTCATAATATGACCCATATTTAATTATTTTTTACAAAAGCTATTTAAAATTTATTTCAGGTTAAAGAGAAAAAATTGAAAGTTTTAACTATACATTATCCGTCTTATTTATAATAAAACGTTAGCAGCCCAATGTACGTAGTGGAAATCCTTGCTCCTATGTACTAGTTCTTAAATTATTTGAATTCTCTGGCCAGCTATCAAACAGAGGGTATAGAAAGTCTTACAAATATCAGTCTATAGCGGGGAATAAACTTGCCAGTTTTTTATTCTATAGGCTAACCTGTTGCTAACCTTTCATTATAAATACAACCGTATATATTAGCACTAATGTAAATTTAAAAAAGGAAATAATTAAAATTATGGTGAATAATTTTCAGTTTTCCTTCACTGATTTCTTTTCTTGTATTTGTATAAAAACGCAACTCTGGTGAAATGAAAAATCTTATTGTTTCGAATAATTTCTTAAAATTATGAGAGCTGAACGATTATCACATTTTTCATACCTATTTTCTGGCATTTCATTATATATTTTACACTCTTATACTTTCTCATTTAATCTGAGTTTTTGACATGGGATGGTATAAAATCAGCTTAAGCATGTGCTTTAAATTTTTTGATAGTTTTTTTTAATAGTAACAAAAATAATAAAAAATCGATTATAAAAAAAAAATACATACATATATACGTAAGTTGAAAAGCTCTTTAGAGACTATTCACAATATACTCCATTTGTATGTGGAGTAGAATATCAAAAAAGAAAACCAATATATTTCTAGGATAATGAACTATTACAAAGGAATAACTTTTTCAACATACATACATACATACATACATAACTGGCCTTTACAACCCTGTGTCAGGATTACGGCCTAGCTTCTCGCAGCACTCATGTTGTGTGTGTAAATTTCTATCCATGAGTACTGGGACCTACAGTTTAATGTCGACTCCGAACGACAGACTTGAGAAGCTCTTTCATGGCAATTAATTACTCTCAGAGCTTTTGCCAGAAGACTGCTAAGGGTTTTACTAAATAAAGTAAAAGAAATAATACAGTAAATCTACATTTTTTAGACATATTATGTTAAATTTTTATAAATTGACTTATTTCTCAACACTGCAAAAAAAACCCAGATTTCTTTAATTTCAGTGGGCAAAATTTCAGATTCACCATTGAATACATATTTTTGTGCACAAACAATATTCATTTGAAAGGAGTAATTTAAGGCAAAATTGAGCGTTTTTAGTGTTTTTGTCTCTTGTTTCTGTGTTTTGTTTTTCTTGACAATTATTACACCATTTGCCATCTGAGTTGCATCATTATTATTTTAAAGATTTCGACAGTCTTTAGATTTGATCGCTACTATCTTGTTTGGCACCCGAAAAAGTTAACCTATCGGTTTACATTTTAGAACGACCCCTTGATGCTATTTGACTTACATAACTTATCCGAGTTCTTAACTTCGAAATTCCACCGCACCAACTTAAAAACAAAAAATTATTCCGTGTTCTTTTTTTTCTCAATATTCATTCATTTTGATAGGCGTCTTATTATAAAGCCTTTTTTTTAGCAAAATGTAACTTAAAAGATTCATTTCGGAGAAAAAATGAATTCAAATCGTGAACGTTTTCGTGCGATTATTTTTTACAACTTTAAACGTGGATTAACTCAGCAACAGTACATGGATGAACTTAAATCAATTTTTCAAGATGAAGCTCCATCAAAAGTGTTTATCGATGGTTTGTTGAATTCAATCGTGGTCGTAGTTCATTCCAAGCAAATTTCGTGAAGGTCGTCAAAAATCAGTTGTTATTCCGGAAACCATTTATGCTGTGAAAGATCGTCATGTGAAATATCGTGGAATTCAGACAACCTTAGGCATTAGTGGGACCAGCATACATTTAATAATGCATAAACATTTGATTGTAAAAAAAAATTTGTTCGTATTGGAACATACACAATTCGTCTCAGAAAAAGGCTCGTATTGATTGGTGGAAAGAAATACTCAAAAATACGATCGCAGATGTTGAATCGTGGAAAGTAAACAGGAGTCGACTGTATGGGTGTTTCAAGAAGAGCAAAATCTAACAAAAGTTGTTAAAGGGCAAAGCACTTCCAAGCAAATGGCCGCCTACTTTTTCGAAAAAATTAGACATGTCGCAACCATACAACTAGAGGAACGCAAAACAGTCAATTCTGAGTGCTAAAACATCATGTGTTTTCCAGTTGTCTTTAAAGAAATCAGGAAAATCAACCGCCGAAGACGGCTTACTTTTCACCACGACAATGCGAGATCTCGAACATCGGCTCAAACAACTGCATTTTTGAGCAACCAAAGCATTGATATGATGAGTCATCCGCAGTATCGTCCTGATTTTGCACCGAATGACTTCTTTTTATTCCAATGCGTTAAAAATAAACTGAGAGGTCAACGTTTTTCGACACCTGAAGAAGCAGTAGCTGTATAAAGAATGCATGTTTTGGAGATACCTCAATTCGACAATTGGTTCAAACGCATGCAAAAGTTATAAAATATATTGAAGAACAATAACGTGGTTTTCGATGATTAATATTATAAATAATAATACGAGCCACGAGGGCTCGAAAAAACTCATTTTTTGAGTTAATAATGCAGAAATATGAGAGAAACTGTAATCTAAAACATATCATAACATATTTTATTTTAATCTCTTTTTTTCAATGAGTGGCGACCGAAATTGTCTTGTACTTTTCCTATTAGTTTGGCTAAATGAAAATCTTGCAATGCATTTGCCTCAGAATTGCTTTTTTTGAGTTATGCCACTCTTCTCGCAAATGAGCGATATGTACATGTTTCAATCATTCCAGTTTTAAATCACTCATTTTAATCTTCCTTTATGTGTTTTGGTGTTTTGTAAGATATGACTATGTTGCAATAATCGAGCGATATGCAAATATCATCATCTTTACTAACCCCTTCATCTGACATTTTTTAATCGTACGTTTTCTCGAGTCATCATTTAATATTTGTTCCTGAGGGGAAAATAAAAAGTGCAAAAAGATAAATTGACAACAGCTTTCATTTTAACAGTAAGTGAAGGCGATATTTTTCGTTTTGAATTTTTATTCCTTTTTTTTCTTTTTAATCTGGATATGTGTACACTGTACATTGTAGTTCACAGCCAGACAAATAGGTAAGGAAAGAAATAAAAAAATGTTATTTACCTTAGGCCATGGCAAACAAGAGATAAATGTTTTTCTTTCACTTCACATATCAGAAATTAACTGGAGGAGACAGCAAGCTTTTGCTTCAATTAAAAATTTATGGTAAAATCATTATAATGGATAGTTTTTTTCAACTGCTTTTAAAGCTAAAATCTGAAGAAAAAATAATCGTTTGGAACAATTTCAAGACCAATTACGTTATGTAGTGGTTAAAGTGGTAAAATGGACTGTTTTATTATTTTTATCCTTAATTGACAAGTATGAGTATGCATGTATGTATGTAGTGTGTATAAAAAATTACTCTATAAAAAGCTTGCTGAAATGATAGCATTAACAATTAAATGCATTTTTATTGACTGGTATCGCTTATGTGGCGAGCCCTTGCCCTTCTACATAGTTAGTTCTATTATGATTATTTATGACTATATTTTAAAAGTTATTTTAGTTTTCATAAAAAAAACAACATAACAAAGTAAATATTGAGGGGGGTGGTGTATAGTGGTTAGAGCGCACGTACCAAAACTCAAACTGCCCAGGTTTAAGTCCCAGCAAAGGTGAAAAATAAAAAGTTAGTTTGAGGTTTTTTCAAAAATTATAATTTAAAAATAAAAGGTCTCCCCTTCTCCCTTCAAATAAATAGCTCCACGACAATCCACTCTATTCCACCTTAACCAATGTCAATAAAAAAATGAATGATCAGGAGAAAAGCGCCACCTATTGGGAAGTAGCGATAATAGCTAAATCTACTTATCGAAGGTACTCACCACACAATCAACATGCAACGATGAGGAAATTGCTGTTGATCATTCAAAGGTGAAGGTATAACACTAGAGTTTGAATGCTTAATTCGCAGCAATTTGTCTCATTTCAAGGCGCTTAATAATAATATTTAGTAGGGGTTTACCCCTGAGTATTGGTCTCAAAAAAAAAAAAAAAAAAATATTGAGTTTTTCTCTTTATTATTGATTCACTATTCATTTCAAAAATTGTTTTTCATTTTATTTTGAGTTTCGATTTGTAATTTCTGTGTATTCAAAAAGAATTTCTATACTAAAGAAAACAATTTTCTTTATTCCAGAAATTTTAAAGCGTTAAGAGATTTTGTAAAGAAATAGTTTTGAAGTAATAAAAAATAAAACAGAATTAACACAAGAGTCATAAAGTTATATAAACTTTTGTATCATTTTTGCGCTGATTGTTACTCAAATCACGTTCTACATTATATATAAAATGTTTATATTACATTGAAAAACGTAGTATAGTTATTTTTTTATACAGCAACAATAACAAAAATTTTATTAAACACAGCAAATTATAAAAAAAAAACGAAAAAGAAAAAAAATCATATGAAATCTTAATAAAAAATGAAAAAAATGACGCAATAACATTAAAAAATATTTACATTTTGAAATCTTACTTACAGAATTATACGGACACGCACGGTTAATATCCTCTATAAGCATTGTCGTAGTAGAATTCGATTTGATGTTAGGGATGCCCATAGAATTGTTCACACATCATTAGAACATCAACACCTTTTAGCCCAAGCCGAGCAAAATAAAAATCGAACACACATATACACACATTTTCTCATATAAAGGCAATTTAGAGTTTTCTTATTACTGCAGGCATTTCAAACATTCAAAAGAACCAGTGCTTATGCTTACAGACGCATGAAAGAGCGCGCACACACACAATATATATTTACAAGCATATACATATGCTTTCAAGAGACTAACTACATAAGAAAGAAGAGGGCTATTGTTACCAAGGGGGACCATAGACTACAAATAAGGGTGATAAAGGAAAAGAAATTTGACAAAAAGAGAGAATTAATTTCTTTCAATATGCTTTGGAAAATCGGTATACTTGCAGCACATATTTACTCGTATAATGATTTTAGCCAAATTGTACCATTGCACTGTCTGTTTATTTTAAATTCAAGAAACAAAACTTCAAATTTTAAACTTCATGTTTTGGGAGAAGAAAACGTTACGTTTAAATTTCAAACATTGTAATAATGTAAAGCCAAGAAATAGTATGTTTACATATAGTATACCTCTTTTTTTTTAGTTGTACGAGCTAAGGCTAGGGAATTTTCAAAAGATATTGGCAGCCCGGGCAGCCAATATGCACGATTCGCCTCGAGACTTATCCACGCTCTCAAGGCGCCTACATGCTAAACCCTATCCTCGTTCGTCCTTCTTCCAACCAGTCATCCCCCCGGAACCACTGACAAGTATTACTTCAGTGGGTGGTGTTTAGCTAATACTGCTCTGCCGATTACCTTTTCCGCTATTCTCTGTTGTAATAACACTTTCTTTGCAAATGCACAAACATAGTTCCCGTTTTCCTCCGATGTGTAGGATCGTGTAGCTCTCTCCAGGGAACTTCGCTGTCTCTCATATCGCGAGCAACTAAAAAAGGCATGCTCCGATGTTTCTCTTTCGTTTGGGCACTCTGGACTTATATCACTATCGTCATGAATAAATGATGGCGGACTATTGTTAGACCCTCATTTGCGAAGATTTATCCGAAAAAAAAACGCAAAAGTTCAAGACGCTCGTCACTTTAATTAAAATGAAAATATTGTCGTTCCACAAAATCCTTAATAAAAACTTTATTTTTCGTCCGATTTTATTCAAAATACGCTTAAAATATTTGTAATTAAATAAACTATTTGATAAAAGAATAAAACATTCCAGATATTAAATTTAACGTTGGAAACAATTGAAATGAAAATGAAAAATTTTGAAAAAAACATAAAAAATAGGAAAATTTTGAACTTTGAGGTGCCATATCTCAGCAATTTCTTATCTGATAGACGAAAAAGGCATTCAATTACCTTTCCATCGATATGCCACTTATCTCGATCGGACTATTTGGTTGGACTCCACAAGGGTTTGAGTGGGGCCATACACCGAAAAACACAAAAGTACCGTTATCTAAAAAACGGTACTTAGAAAAAAATAATAACTGCGTTTTTCATGCTCAGGAGGTCCCAATTAACTTATCTAGACATGTGGCGTTCTTGGTATTTTTTGGCTGTAAACCAGTGTAATATGCCCAATTTTTATAAACAAATTTAAAAAATTGTTGTTTTATTTTTATTTGCAAAACGTAATAACAAGATGGCGAGAACATATGTTTATAAATAAAACTTAAATGGACAAGGTTAGTTATTTAAATGGCATTTAAGTTTCATTTAACTTTGCGCTGGAAAACTCCATTTAAATAAGAAGTTAAAAACTGGGCCTTAGTTGACTTACGGCATAAAAAAATTATATAAAAAACAAAAAATATTTTTTCGCCTTATTGGCAAATACATACTGTGATGCTAAATTGCTTTTGAAATTACTTGGTTTTTAAGATGTTCAATAACTTCACGAAGGAAAGTTAAATTTCAGTTTTTATAAATTTACTTATTAAAGAAAGCCATTGGTCTATTGGATAGTGTGCTCGACTGCTAGTGCAGTTCTGGGTTCGCTTCCCACCAAAGACCGTGGTCTTTGACACTACACCGAGCTTATAGTCTTTGTCTTTCTGCTCCTTATTAATTAATTAGAATATAATTTAATATTGTAATGCAATTTAGTAAATATATGAATAATATTTACTAAAGTAACTATATTTTAAATTTAAGTAAATTTTAAGGCTTGAATTTAATTGTAAATTTTTTTTACGCTCAAGTGCAAATTTAGGTTTTTATTAATTGCAAACAAATTATGTTTCCATATTAAACAATCACAAAAGAGAAAGAAGAAAAAAAATATAAATTTAATATTTCATACCTTCAATAATTTTGTTAGGAAAAGAAAAAAATGAATTTAGATTTTTTAACGTAAATTCTAATTAATTGTAAATACAGAAAATACAAAGGCTAGGAATTAGCCATAATTTCTGACAGTCAGGCTGCCATTCGAGCTATTAGCTCTTATGAAATCGACTTTAAGCTAGTATGGGACTGTCGGGTGAAACTGAACCGGCTGGACAGTAATAGGAGAAGATTTGGGTCTTGCATTAAATTATTTAGGAATAATCTAAGAATTCTTGCGGGACTTCTTACCGGGCGCTGCAGACTAAAGGGAGTCATCCTTACTAAGATAGCAACCGCTTTGAGCGATATGTGCAGAGTCATCAGAGCACATACTAGGCAACTGTGTAGCATTGGTGCACAGTAGAAAGAGATACCTTGGTGATTATCGAATATCCGATAATGGTTTGTCAGAGTTGGCACCGGCTGATATTTTGGAGTTCGTCAAGTCGACGAAACTGGGGGAAATACTATAACTCCCTGGTTAAATTTTTTTTGACACGCTGTCCTTAAAAATTTAACAAAAAGAATTTGTCCTTCTTTTCAACTCAAATGTCTTTTTTTTAAATTAAATTGTCCTTTTTTAATCGCTATTTCATTATTTCTTTAAACTTCAAATTATAAGTTTTATTTTCATAAATTCCCAAGACTTAAACATCAAATGCAATAGAAATTATAATCAGCGTGAACTACCTGGCAACACCGAATGAGGTATGTTCAATGCTTAAACTTGTCAGCAATTTTCAAATGAACTGTGCCGAATTTAATAAAAGTGATATATATAAAAAAAAATACATTCTACAGAAAAGTATCAATCATAGCTTTTAAAATAATTTAATTAACTATTTTTAAATATAGACAATATTTTTAAAGCTGTGTGAATTTCTGAGCATATTTTATTTTTATAAACATTAAAATAAGTATGTTAAAACTTGTACTAGTCACTAGCAATTTTATATTATATAATATTATATAACTTATGTGTAATATATAAAATAAAACGTAAACTTAGTGTAAATACTAAAAATTTTTATTTATTTTCTAAATGTCCTTACTTTTTCGTTTAAAAATATGGTCACCGTATCCATAGAACTACTTTTCCGTCGTTTCCCAAAACGTTTTTCAAAGGAACATAATTGTTAAATATCATCTAGCACATGATCAACATTTTCCATGAAGTGTAGTGTTCAAGACTTTGTCATGCAGACTGTCGTCAAGATGAATGATGAATAATAGTCTAAAGACTAACTTGTCGTTTACACAATGTTGACAATGTTGTTTAATATAAATGTGCCAACTGGGTTAGGTTTTTATTTACTTGTCTCACACTTTGCAAACTATTATAACTTTATTTTAATTACATATGTGTGTGTGCATATGTATATGTTGTTAAAGTGTATGAATAGCATAGAAGTTGGTCAGTTGACTATTAAGTCAGTCAGACAGTCAGTCAGTTATTGCACTCGAAAATACAAATTTTGTGACAACAACTACCTACAACAATAATAATAAAATAATGCCGATCAAAACAAAAGTATTAAAAACATACAAAAATAATATCATAGAAAAACTATTGATAATTTTGAAAATGTACATAAATTAAGTTGAATAAAATTGCGTTATCAAAAGCTTCAATATAATTAATGGCTTTAACACACAGAGATACTTACACTCGTATGCATATGTAGTACAAATATATCTCCTGTTCCCGACTCATATACAGTACTACTGTGTATTATAGTATGTTTATACAGTTATTGGTATGCATGTATGATGTTGTAGAGTAATTTTTTTAGTTTTATTTTATTCGTTTGTATTACAATAATTCATTGTAACTTTGTTCTAATTAATGAGTGAGTAATTTTAAAATTCCGCCTCCACATAAGCGATTTGATTGTCATGAAATTTTTAATTATTCAATTTACTTTAAACGAGTATATGCGAGGTATGTCGAATAAATTATCTTTACGAGCTGAATATTGGATTTATTGTGTTAATATAAGTGACATATTCAACAAATCGTTGATTTTTTAAATCATTTTACAGTGTAAAACATGCACGCAATATCTATTAGTTGTGACAGTTAATCATGATAATACATAATACTTAATAAGAGAAAAAATGCTTAGTGCATATATACCTATACATATGTGGTTTAATTTTTCTATTCTATTCTAAAAATAAGTTGTTATATCTACCATCGCATATGTGTCTATATAGATATTTTCATTTCAATATCGAGTTACTTTTTTAACAATTAAAAATTTTGCAATAAATTTTCATTTTGTTGCGGAAATTTACAAATGTTTTTGTACGTGAATAATTTATTGCGTTCATATAATTCATTCATTACTAAAAATTTTCATGAACAAATTTAATAAGTTATATTATGTTAAAAATTTATGTTTGTATGTATGTGCACATGTATAAGCGAGTATACATACATATGTGCACTAAACACTCAACTTGATAAATATTCTGGACAGACTCTCTTCTGCTCTTGTAACGATTGTTTACATTGAAATTAAATTGTATATCCTTTTTGGGATGGATGGGATACTTCGGACAAGGCAAAGCCTCTGATTGGGGTCAACCTGGCGGCCTCCAGAACGATCCTTGTACCCGTTGTATTCAAGTCGACATACAGCCTCCCCGTGGCCCTCCTGGATAACATTCTAGCAGCCGCTAGCTTGTGAACTAATGTATGCGGCGATTGTCCAATCCCCTGGACTTTAAATTTGGGTTGTGCGTAGGCCTTGAAACCCACCACGTAAAAACGTTCTTCAATGCAAGCAAAAACAATAGCCTCTAAACGGACCCCCTTTTATGTTGACGAACTTGGCAAACGTTTTAAGGACTATGATTTAAGGATATGCACCTGGAATGTGAGAACCCTTTATAGGGAGGGTGCCTCTATCCAATTGGCGGATGCTCTCACAAAATGCAGGGCTGACATCACCGCCATCCAGGAAATGCGATGGATAGGACAAGGTTGTACGAGGCAAGCAACATGTGACATCTACTACAGCTGCCATGACATGAGACGCGAATTTGGCTGCGGATTCGTAGTAAGTAAGCGACTTCGCCATCTTGTCTCGGAGTTCACCCCCGTGAACGAAAGAATTGCTACGATCCGAATAAAGGCAAAGTTTTATAATATCAGCCTCATTTGCGTGCACGCCCCGACGGAAGAGAAGGATGATGCGGTCAAAGATGCTTTCTACGCAAAGCTCGAGGATTTATACGATAAGTGTCCGGCACATGACGCCAAAATTGTCCTCGTCGATTTCAATGCGAAAGTTGGACGTGAAGGTATCTTTGGCCCCACTGTCGGACATTTCAGTCTCCATAATTCCACCTCGCCGAACGGCATGAGACTGATCGATTTCGCCGCGGCGCGAAATATGGTAGTTTTTAGCACAAGGTTCCAGCATCTCGATATCCATAAAGCCACCTGGCTCTCTCCTGATCGATCTACCAACAACCAGATCGATCACATTGTGATTGATGGAAGGCATGTATCCAGCATACTAGACCTGCGCACATTTAGAGGTCCAAATGTCGACTCGGACCATTATCTTGTCGCAGCCAAGATGCGACTGCGTATATGCGCGTCGAATACGACACGTTCTAGTGTGCAAGGGAAGCTGGACATCAAAAAGCTGCGATCACAAGAGACAGCCAAGTCGTTTTCCGATCGTCTTTCTAACGAGCTCAATTACATCCCATCCTCTCTCGAAAGTATTGGTGGACAGTGGTCTCACATCGCTCACTCTCTGCGCACCGCTGCCGAAACAGTTCTTGGTTTTGAGCGTCCTCCCCGCAGAAACCAATGGTACGATGAAGAGTGCCGTGAGGCCACTGCAGCAAAGAACGCTGCCTATAGACGAACATTGCAGTCCACCACTACAAGAGCAACGGTGGAGGTGTACAGAGAAAAGAGGAGGGAAGAGAGACGCCTATTTAGAAAGAAGAAAAGAGAGCAAGAAAAGCGTTATCGTGAGGAAATCGAGATGTGCAGGAGTAGAAATGATGCTCGAAATTTTTATAAAAAGATAAGGCTTCTTACTACTGGTTTAAAGCCCAGAGCAACCTTCTGCAGAGGCGAACATGGTAACCTGGTTACAGATGCACAAGGAACACTAAGATTATGGAGACAGCACTTCTCTAATCTATTGCAGGGCGATGGCGACACAAATTCCGCCTCTAGAGATGCTGTGCCGGACCCAATCATTAACGACGACGTCGAGATCCCGTCCCCCAGCCATGAAGAGGTCAAGGTTGCCATATGGCGACTGAAGAACAACAAAGCAGCTGAACCTGATGGTTTGCCAGCTGAACTCTTCAAGTATGGAGGCGATGAGTTGGTTAGGTGCATGCACCAGCTCATTTGCAGAGTATGGCTGGAGGAAAGTATGCCCAACGATTGGAATCTTAGTGCTCTCTGTCCCATCCTGAAAAAGGGAGATCCCACGATATGCACCAACTACAGGGGTATAAGCCTCCTTCCAATCGCATACAAGGTTCTTACGAGCGTATTGTGTGAACGACTGAAGCCATTCGCCATCTCACTGATTGGACCTTATCAGTGTGGCTTCAGACCTGGTAAGTCCACCATTGACCAGATATTCACACTGCGTCAAACCCTGGAGAAGACCCATGAAAGTCAAGTCGACACACACCATCTTTTTGTCGACTATAAGGCAGCCTTCGATAGCCCAATAAGGGGTCGCGTTTATGCCGCAATGTCTGAGCTCGGTATTCCTGCTAAGCTGATAAGGCTATGCAGAATGACGCTGAGCAACTCCTGCAGCTCCGTCAAGGTAGGAAGAGACCTCTCCGAGCCTTTTAATACCGTGCGAGGTTTCAGACAGGGCGATCCCTTATCCTGCGACCTCTTCAATTTCGTCATGGAGAGTGTTTTGCGAAAGGCGGGTGTACATCGAAATGGCACTATATTTAACAAATGTGTCCAGCTCCTTGCGTATACCGACGACATAGACATCATTGGGCATACCAAGCGAGATGTCACCGCAGCCTTTAATGCTATTGAACGAGAGTCTGCAAAAATGGGTCTGGCGGTAAATGAGAGCAAGACGAAGTACATTTTGTCGTCGAGTAGGGACGTTGATCGTATCGGCTCCCAGGTTACAGCCGGCAACTATACATTCGATGTGGTCAAGGAGTTCATCTACCTTGGCACCGCCATTACCAGCAAGAATGATGTCAGTCTGGAGATCAAGCGAAGAATTACACTGGCCAACAGGTGCAACTACGGTCTCGGTAGGCAGTTTAGTAACAGAGACCTCTCTCGTGCGACGAAGTTAACACTCTACAAGTCGCTTATTCTTCCGGTGCTTCTCTATGGTGCGGAAGCATAGACGCTGTCTTGTGCCGATGCAGCGGTCCTGGGGGTGTTCGAGAGAAAAATTCTTCGCAAGATCTTTGGTCCACTGAAGCAAGGCGATGAGTTTCGCATTAGAACCAACTATGAGCTGTATGAGCTCCTCATCAATTGGTGTGACCACCTGGAGAAGGCGTGCGCTTAGCAGAGACGCCTGGAGACTAGTGTTGAGGCAGGCCGAAACCCGTTAACGGGTTGTTATGGTCAGCTAAGTAAGTAAGTAAGTAAGTAAGTATCCTTTGGAAAAATTTTACAACTTTTCAGGAAATGAAATTTAAAATATATAATTTGTGGGAATCCCGATTCATATATGAATACATACTGCACTGTATGGGATTATATAGAATTTTAAGATTGTGTTGAAATTATATGTTGTGAATTATACGTTTCTATCTATCATCTTTTAAAAAGTGTAAATAATGATTAGTAACCATAATCATTAGTAATTAAATTATTGTGTCGGAAAAGTAATGACTAAATTACGATTATTTTCAGTTTCTCATGATCATTAGTTGGCAGCAATTAGAAATAATCAAAAAATTTCAAAACTTTCGCTCTAATTTGTTTAATGCCGTATTTTCAAGACGGAAGTAAGACCAGTTGTATTTAGTTTTATATACATATAAAGAAGCCATCAATAAGTTTAAATTTTTTTAGTTGAGTTTTTAGTAGCCAAATTTATGAATTTATTTTAAAAAATCAATGCCGATTTAGGTTCATATACTTAAATTAAAGTTATATATACTCGTATATTGTCCACACAGCTAAAGTTACAAGTAGTAACGTTTTAAGACCGTCATTTTACTGGTTGTAAAAAGACTGTAGCAAAATTGACAGATCTGTACTAGTTCCGCTCTATTAGTGAAAGTCTCTCTCTAGATAATAAGTTGCTGTTTTTATGAGAATAGAAATATAACCCTTTATTTAGAACGGAATGGTAAGCATTACCAAATTACGCAAATAGTACAAAACTGTCTTAAAAATACTAGCTGAACTACCAAGCGGTAGCTGCCGAAACAAATATTTTTTTCAAATTTCTTTTTTCTCAAGATGTTAGATGTCAGAGCTGGTTTGAACCCGGAGCACTTGTCTCAGTAAGCCAACAGACTAACCACTAGACCCAAGCGACTACAACATATATATTATAAAACACATTCGTATGTATGTATATAGAAGAGATGGTTACAAATCATAATAACCGAAGTCGGTTTATAAGCATTTGTGGAGATTAATTTCAGCTTAAAATTGTCCCTAAGTGATATATTTATACAAAGTAATATAGTTTTTGTGTGTAAGTTAACAATAGTTAATAGTGTCCTTGAGCTGGGATGAGTCATATTCTCGTACAATCCTGTTTGTTTAACGTGTCCAAAGATATGATAATTTAGTTCGTCATTCGTACGTAATTTAGATAGATGTATTTGATTTTTTTCTACGTTTTTCTTTGACAAATAAAATTAATTAAAGTAAAGGAAGTTTGAAATATTTTATGAAAGTTTTTACATACATGTTTTTGGTTTTTTGTTTTTTTTTCTATATTAAACTAATTAAAGATAATGGGCGATGAAAAACAATAATATGCAAGGCAATCAATTAATGTTATAAATTTATCATAAATTATTGAAATAACAAAAAAAAAAAAAAAGGCTACTTGGGGATAATATCGCAAAAAAAAAATGTACTTACCAGGTGGGATATGTTTTACCTTTTGTTCTTATATACTCGTATAAATATAATTATAAAATTTTAGAATTCATATTTGTATTCGAAAGAAAAACAACAGGAAAGTTTTGTATATGATAGTTTATTACATCGAATTTCTAGCCTCTCATATTGTTCCTAGACTATAATTACTTACTAGGTATGACGAACAGGATTTATTTTAAAAAATCCCGGTATTCGAGATTTTGGAAATTTGGAAATATGGAACAAATCGACTGATGACTGTGAAGAAGGAATGCTGTGAAGGCTCGTTTCCGCTTTTGTAAATTGTTTGCTTATTTTAAATGTTTGCATTCGTGAATTATGTGAATTAATTAAATATTTTAATTTGTTTTACAGAAAAATAATATAAAAACATTAAAATAATTTTAAGAAAGCATCACAAAATGGACGTTTTAAAGGAATCTGAGGCCTTATTCTATGACTATCCTAAGCTAAAACTTTATAGCTAAAAATTTATAAACTTGATTAAGAACTTTTTGGAACGAATACAATTCTTGAGCTCTTATTGTAATTTAAAAGCTTCATGGCTATTATCTCTGTTTTAAAAAACCACAATTTTAGCATTTTAGCTTAAGAGAATTACAGAATATGGTCCCTGAAAATATTTGTTATTTTGTTATAACAAAAGGCAAAGTGATTACTTTATAAATTTCTTTGATAGTAGAATTTGTACAATGGAAACTCATCCACAAGCCAAAAGAAGCAAATAATACAGAAAGAATCACTTAAAACGGCATCAAGTGGTATTTTTATATTTTTAAAGATCCATTGCTGTGGTGGAAAAAATTAGATATTTACAGTTTAGTGGTTAATGTTTGGCTTGCTAGGCAAGAGCTCCGGATTTAAACCCCAGCTATGATTTCTAAATAAAGAAGTAATATGAAACAATATTTCTTTCGGTGACTACGTCTTAGCAGACTTCTGGCAAAACCTCTGAGGGTAAGAGATTAACATGACCAAGCATTTCAGGTCTATCGTTCGGAGTTGACTTTAAGCTGTGGGTGTCTGTACTCATGGATAAAAATTGACACACACAACATGGGTGCTGCTTGAAGCTCAAATGTAACACTGAAACAGGGTATGTATATCATAGTGTATAACGATCTGCTAACTAACAGGCCGCTGAACTTGGCAGAGAGTTAGCGAAGAGTGTATTTATAACAAAATATACAATAATCTCAACTCTGAACTTCTGTTATACTGCCAACTACATACAGGTATCTTCGATTATTTCTGATTAGTTAAATTATTTTTTTTTTTAAGACTAATACTCAGGAGTAAACCCTACTATATGCAGTGCATTGTATTGGAATGTTAAATAAATAGATATACATAGATACATAGATAAGAAGAAGTAATGTTAAGCGCCTTATGTCAATGGGATAAATTGCTGTCAATTTGATCACTCAAAGGCCAGTGTTATACCTTCACCTTTGAATGATCAACAGCAATTGCCCTATCTTGTTTTTTATGTACGTTAGCTGTTATCTTCCTAGTCTTCCCAGAATGTGGCGGTGTACTCCCTGATCATTCGTTTTCTTGGTGGAATAGGCTGGAAATGCCAGGGAGCGGCTTCATGAAGATGGATTTCTTGGAGGTGGGAGGAACCTTTTATTTTTTTAAATTATAATTCTGGAAAAACCGCAAATTAATTTTTTTTTCCTTCGCTGGGATTTGAAACTCGGTCTTTTGAGTTTCTGTGCACGCGCTCTAACCACTAGTTATAATCAATGGTAATCAAACATTTCTACAAGAGTATTATAAAATAATCATTACAATTAATTAATAAATGAATTTGTAATCATAATCGTAATCTAACAGCTCTGCTTGTGTTTTACCAGCTGGCATAATAAATACTGGTATAATATCCTCAGTCAAGATCGTCGCATCTGAACACACTTCATTGAAACAACCGCAAAACTTTACAGTTTTAATACGAATTGTAAAATTATATACCAATCAATACACTCTTTTACCTGATTACACACATACATTATTATACATGTACAATACAAACATTATAAAAATAATAAAACTTATATTCAATCTGAATAAACGAAAGTAAATATATGAAAATATAATTAATTTGAAATTATAATTGTTATTTTGCAAAAGTAATTACCACTGATGTCAAAAAACAATTTAATTATTTCACCGAAAAATTACTAATTAATTAGTTTTTATTCACTGCACATCAGGAATAAATGTTTGATGGTTAAAATATAAAACAAAGGTAAAATATTGAGTATAAATGAATAAATGTTTAAAACTTATATACACGTGCATATGTACAGATGCTTGAATATATAAATGAAATAAATATTTATACATAAATGTTTTATACAATTTTATTTGTGAATACGAGTACTCACATAATAAAAGGTACAAATATTTATGTTTTCTCTTTACAGATTTATGCTGCACTCAAATTTATTGAATTATTTATTGATTTTACACTCAAAACAAAAAAAAGGGGCTCTGATTGCCAGAGAGAATACGCAAAAATCATTTAAAAAACACTTTTTTTAATTATATGATAATGCTTCCTATGTCGTGGTTAAAATTGTGCAGAAATTTCACTTGATTGTAAATTTAAATTTAGAGCTTCTCTTTATTAATTTTAAGTACCACACAATGTATTTGAATTGTTGCAAAATTTTTGTATAAAAATAGGTAATTCTTTAAATAAAAAGAAAATATGTAGGTGTGCTTGAGATATGTATATATCGCACCCTAAAAACAAAAGGGGCACACCTTAAAATACTTAAATTTTCAGACTTAAAACTGTTTATGTAAAAATGAAAACAAAAATTTCAGTATTAAATTTTTTCATAATGGAGCAATATTTTCTTTAAATATTACAGTTTTTCTTTAAATAAACAGTTATGTCTGTCCTAAAAATATAAGTATTTTGAGTTGTGCCCCTTTTGTATTTAGGGTGCGATATATTTTGCAAATAGAAAAAGTAGTGTAAGAGTAACCGATTGTCATGAACAAGTCTGTGGCTCGGAGTTGACTTTAAATTGTAGGTCCCGGTACACATGGATAAAAATTGACACACAGAACAGGGTTGCTGCAAGATACTGGGCTGTAACAGTGAAACAAGGTTGTAATTTCCAATTATGTATGTAAATTTTGGACTATTTTACGCAATTAATATTATATATTAAACTCAACCCTCTTTAGGATCTTTATTTTGAAACTTATATTGAGTATGCTTACTAGTTCGAACTAAGAGGCCTTTATCTTGGAAACTAAGTTTTCTGCTCAATATTACCTTGCTATTCATTGAGCTCTAAATGAACGTATTTGCTTGTGAGGGAGGCATATTTAAGCCCAAAATATATGTATATAGTGCCTATTTCAATTTCGTATTGACTTGATGCCGACAACGCTTTACAAAATAGGGAGAAATACCCTATAATATGTGCTAATGCATCCACTCCAAAATTTTTTTAAACTAATGGCGTTTTCTTTTCTGAAAAGAAATGTTGTTTTTAAAAAAAAATTACAATTTAAAAGCATTGCTCTCACCCCATTAAATTGCACCCTGTTTTATGACAGAAAAGAACATAAATAGTCGCCCCATTGTTATATGTAAAAAATTTTAATAAAAGACAAAAAGGAAATCACAAAAATTTAAATATTTGAAATATTTAAAAGAAGCTTATGATGAATGTCAAATAAAAAAAAAATAATTAAAATGACAACTGTAAAAAGTTGCATTTTTACAATTAATGATGACAATTTTTTTAAAAAGAACACGCAACCCCTTTTCTATATTACATTGTTTTTAGAAAAGAACACAAAATTTCATTTTGAGGGCTAAAGGCAAAAAAAAATATTTTACACTTTTTCCAGAAAAGAAAACGCCATAAATTATAATTACGGGATACATATACTACAGATTATTAAATCCAAAGTAATAAGACAATAATAATTCCTTCTACTATTATGGACGATTATTACAACCTGTTTTTGAAATTTATTCGTTCTACGCTTAAATTAGCAAATTAAAAAAAAAAAAAATTGTTGCTATTATTAGTATAAAAATATTTTTACTTTTAAGATTTCTTCATAAATTATGAAATACTTTTAATAAATTAGGTTTGAAGGAAGAATTAATGAAAATATTTGGGTTCATACGTTTTTATCAAATAACGGTTACGTTTTTTGTTCAAACATTGTACATATCTGCCAAATATATTCTTTTCAAGTCAATTTATTAAGTCGTATGTACATACATACATATGTTTAGGTATTACATTCACACAAAAATTTGTTATTAGAAAAAAATATGTATACATATGTATGTTTGTGGCGCATAATATAAGTATGTATTATGTTTCTATCTCAACAATTTGCAATTAATCTTTAGCATATTAATAAGTTAAATATCAAATAATACGAATGTAGTCATAATATGTTATTGCTTTTAAGAGGAGGAAGAAACATATATAAATTAATTGCAAATTTAATTTCAAACTAAAAAAAAAACCAAACGATAAATCATTTATAATTAAATAAAAAAAATATTTTAATATGTATGTATGTACATATGTATAAGTACATATGTATGTATGTATATGTCACATATTTGCTAAAATAGAAATGCTCTTACTGTTGGCCTATAATGTGGACTTTTAATCATTCCAATATTATATTTAATATGAAGATACATATGTGTACGAGTACATACATGTGCAAAATATTAAAAAAAAAAATCTTACGACAGTTTAAGGTAAATTGTTTTGACTTATATCTAATTTATTAATCAATGAGATGCTTTGTACCTTTCACTTTATTCCTTTATTAATTTTTCTGGTGTTTAATGTTTAAGTGTTATTTTATATTAAATTTTTTTTTGTAATACTTTTTCTATGGCAAACTACTGTGAACTACAAGAACCATACTATGTACTTTCATACAAAAGGGTGCAATGAACCGAGTTTGGTAATTAGTAATTAGTCGTTAGTTCGTGCAGCTTTGACCTTAACTTAAATCATATGAAATTTATTGTATGATTATTAAGAGTCTTAAGATACTAATTCTTATAAGAAGTAAGATCTGTTAAGGCATATGTACAACATTAGCAGTTTTCGACCCAGCTACGAAAGGTGTTATCAGAGTTCTTTGTATTATACATATTCATATTTTTTTAATACTATTTAAGGCACAACCTTTTGGAAATAGATTGTGTGAATTATATTTGAATGTTATTCTCACAATTTTTTTTCTTTTGAACTGACAATTTTTTAAATTCATGGCCTGTTTCTGTATGATAAACAATTTCAATCGATTGAAACTTGTATAAAAAATGCTCAAAATTATTTATAAAATTGAATGTTTGAAATTGTTTGTCATACAGAAACAGGCCATCAACTATTTGTTGAAATTTCTAAATTCAATATATTTTTTCAATGTAATTTTTACCATTCTAAGTAACTGGAATTACACTTATTTTTTTCTAATTACTCTTTTTACCAATTATTTAATCAGTAATAGGCTTTGTGCTGTGCCCAAATATAGAATATCAGAATTTGGATCTTAAGACTATTAAAAATCATACAATATTTATAATATATATCCAATAAATATTCGAATATAGAATTCGAAAAAATTCATATGAAAATTAAATGAAACTACTTTAAATAATGAAATGTAAAGCAAAATGTTTATAGTTTTAATAAAAAAAAGTATAAATAAATAGTTTGCAGTTAAATTTACACTTTTTTTTTGCCATTTAAGGATTTGAGCACAAAAAGTTTGAATTTTAAAAAAGTTTTACTCAAATCAGAAGAAATTCCAAAACTAGGTATTGGATTTGTCATTTTTATTTATTTACTTATTTATTCCCATTTTTTGTACAACAAGATTAAATCTTATAATTAAAGTACAAAAATTATTTATCCAATCATATAAAAAATTAAAAAAAATATAATATTAAAGACAATATCAAATAAAAGGAAATCTAAAGTAACAAAATATTAAAACTTACACATAATTTAATTATAATAAGAAGAATAAATATTAAAATTACACTTACAATCATTTAAAATGATTAAATAGAAAACGTTTAAAGCTAGTCGCGTTGCTATTTTTGAAATTAAAAAAAATTTATTTCAGATTCCAAATGGTAACTTAAAAACTCTCGTATTTAGATTTCCCTGTAAATCTAAAGACATTTTGAAATCTCGACCGTCATATTGGATTTGCCATTTAGAGTTTTAAAAATTTACAATTAGAAATTTTGAAAACCCACGTGCCTCACTCTAAGGTATTTATTTACTCCAATTATTGTGTAGTACTTTGAAAGACAACCATCATTATAAAAGCAATTTTGTGTTTTAAGCACAAATTGGCCAGCTTTGTTAATTCTTTTCTTTTTTACTTCAAATTTTAAATTCCTGATATCTGTATATCCCTACATATGTATGTATATACCTCAAGTAAATATAAAAACAAAACGAAATATCATAATCCGATATTGTCGAATTAAGAGATTACAATTATACGCTTTTAACTAAATAATTTTTAAAACAATTTAAAAAATAGTCACCACTTTCTGGATTAAAAAAAAAACATGATGGAATATAAAAAATAAATAAACAAAAGCCTATTAATAGCTGATAGCATGTGCTGTTTTACATTTATACATTTATATGACTGTACATATATATGTATATACATGTAAATAACATACTGATTGAACTGTTTGTAATGATTTTTAAATTTTCGACGCGAAGAATCTTGTAGTTAATCTCTAGAGTTTTTATTTCAAATTTTAGTACTTTTTTTATTTAAAATGGTAATAAAAACATTTGCTGAGAAGTAACGACACAATGTAATAAATGAGAAATGAATAAATTCAAAAATAATAATATATAAATTTTAAACATAAATTAATTAATTAATTAATGAGTTACTACATGAGGTATTGTTGGAATTCTATAAGTAAATCTTAACCTTTTCTTGTATCGGCCACTATTAATACAATTCAAATACTTATATCTAGGCAATTAAGTTTAATGACGTTTATTTCGGGATGTTTCTTAGAGACTAAGTACTCGTAGTATATAATAACAGTGAGAAAATTTTAGAAAGTTTATAACCCTAGATAGCGTTGCCGTTTTCGTCCGATTGGACCAAGAGTGATAGTTTTTCCTAGTTTTAAAACCGTTTGGTAGTTTGGTTGGTTTGTTGCAGCTTTTTGGTAAATTTTCATGTTTCATGTTCACTATTCATAATTTTTGAGTAAGAAAAACTATTTTTTTTGGAGTAATAAATTTGCAGTATGTAGAAAACATATCTGTTTTATTGCATACATAGGGATGATTTAGGGTAAAAGTACCTATACATACCATGGGTTGTGCCAATTGTGTGTTTTACACTGCTGTCAAAAAACGTTAAGAGTGAATTTTCAGAAAGCACATTACTGACAAAATTGGCAAATTATTTAACATAAAGAAGTTAAACAATTCTTAGATTTTAGATTCGTTGAAAGTTAAACAGTTCACTTGCACTGTAGATTGTAACCTTCCTAGGAATGACCCTTAACAACGTGCAGGTAGTGCTTAGGTAGCCGTAAAAGTAAAAATATCCCGAAAATTATTTAAGCGCTACCTGAACTGTGTTAAGCATCGTTCCTAGGAAGTTCATATGTTTTAGAAAGTTGCTTATTGACAAATTTTGGACAGTTTGCTACTTTGGACCTTAACAGGGGAAGAAAGGTAAAAAATATCGAATTTTTTAAAGTTTTTTGCGACTTTGGTCTTAAAGGTGAAGCTTTTTGTTTCTTATGTGTTTTTGTTTTTTATGACAAGAGCTACAACTTTGCCTGAGAAAGTAAGTAAAAATTCCTAACGGTTTACAAGATATGAGCCGGAGAAAATTATCACTTTCTTGCAAAAATATGGAATTACCAAAAATATTATGTTAACTTTTATTTTGTTGCTTTTATTGTATGCATTAGTCCAATTTTGTTTTGTCGAAATATGGTTTAAAATTTGCAATCGTGAAAGAGTGGTTAGAGCGTTGGCACAAAAATTTAAACAGCCCAGGTTTAAATCCCAGCGAAGATCAAAAATTAAAAATAAAAATTAGCGGTTTTTCTCTTTCAAGTTGTTCATCACCAAGAAACCGTTCCCCGACATTTCCACTCTATCCATTGAATTGAATGATCAGTAGTACAGCACCACCTTCTGGAAGATAATAGCTAACCTACTTAGTTGAGTCACTCACCACTTATAATTCACATCCAACTACAGATGAGGTAATTACTGTTGATCATTCAAAAGTGAAGGTATAACACTGGCCTTTGAGTGATCAAATGCCTGCAACTTGTCTAATCGACAAAAAAGGCGCTTAATAATAAAATCTAACTACATACTGTCACATTCCAGTACAATACACAAGTAGGTGTATTGGTCTAAACAAAACTTTTTTTTTTTAAAAACTCGCAAAATATTTTTCAGGTTCAAGCAGGGTGTCTTGATTTATTTTGTTACTTTTGAAAATAATAAAGTTATTTATAGATTTAAAACAAATTAGTTCAACCTACTCGTATCCTGTTATGTTTTAGAGTTGTGTAGCTCATGAACGAACTAGTTCAACTGAGCTATTCACTCAAGTGAGCTAAAAGAGCTGTTCATTACAATATGCTCTTTTAGCTCAGTAGTTCATGTTTCTTTCTTTCTTTCTTGTGAATCCACGTTTCTTTTCGCTCATCTTTCTTATTAGTTCGTTCTCTTTCTTTCTTGAATCTTTTTTGTTCTTTGACATTTCCAGCCTGTTTCTAGAACACGAATGGTTTTTGGCATTCGTCTTTTTATATGTGAAACAACAACAAAACACCCAAATTTGTTAGTGTTTCCCATATAAACAGACGAATGTCAAAAACCATTCATGTTCTAGAAACAGGCTGTTCATGTTGAAGGTATATACTAATTGGTAATGCCAGCTGCAAATAATATACGTAGCTGCCAGAAACTTTATAGGACGTTACATTTTTGGAAATTTAGTGATTTTTATGATAATTGTAGAAGCAATATAAAAGGGAATTATATTTATTTTTTACTGTCGAATTTGAATAAAAATTAGCATTTTTAATAAAATATTTTAAATAATTAGATAATAACCAAACTTGCAATTACAATAATAATAAATTCGTGCATGTATGTACATACATGAGTAATTTTTGTGATCGAAAATAAAATTTTATATTATTTACAAAATTCTTTAAATTTTTCTGTAAGGCTAAAATTAATTTGTATACCTGAATTTCACTAGAGTATGATAATTGATAACTGATTCCTGTAAAACAAAATCGATTGAGCTTGAATTTAAAGGCAAACTATTTATACAAAAGCTACGTATACAATTGATGCCCACAACATGAGCAGTACCAGTGGAAAAAAATTTAATATGATTCAAATGAAAATATTGAACTAAATGAGCTATTAAACTAAGTGAGCTATTGAACTAAATGAGCGACATAGTTCATTAAAGTGAGCTGAACTAAGAAGAGCGCTCACTCAAAAGAGCTAAAAAACCCAAGACTATTATGTTTTATACAAACAAACAACAACAATAAGATTAAGAATAACAAAATCGGAAACCACAACCACAAACCATAAAATTAAAGCCATTTGTGGTTTGTTAAACACAGTTGATAAATTAGTTAATTAGTTTGGATTTTACATATTGAAAAATTTTGTAAAAAGGATTTTTTTGCTAATTGGTATTGTTAGAACGAGGAATACTCATATCCAAGCACATACGTAAGTACATATGCATATAAGTATACACACATATGTAAAACTTTTCATGTAGCTTTTTCAAAAAATTGTCAAATTATATGATTTGTAAAAACATTGTTAGTTTTTACCTTTAGTAAACAGTTCTGATTTAATTAAAAGACCAGTATAAAAATATTGGGGATAACATTAAGCAAAATATAAGAGAAACATTGACTTCATGAAAACAAAAATTAAAACTTTAAATAATCTAAACAAAAAACCAAAATTAAAATCTTTCATTAATTTGTTCTTTTTTAATAGGAATATAATTGCTTCGATATGAAAACCCTTTTGCAGAATTACGATATTGATAAATTTTGATCTGAAATTTTGTAAATAGTTGAAAATAATCACACAAACACTGTATGACAATTTTGATTACTGCTAATTGTTTTTAATAATTTGAAAGAAGTTATGATTTTAATCAAATAAATTATTGATTCAATTATAGTAAGTTGTTTGATAATGATTTAGTTTTTCGAAGAATTTTCATATTAGTACTTTTTTTCTGTGATGGAACGAACAAGTCTACCATGAATTGGTTTTCTATAAAGTTGAAAAGTCGAAGCATACTTCCGATACAAAGTATTACAGATAATCGAGAGTTTACTGTGCAAAGCAAAAAACAAATTATTAGTAATATCATACGCCTTTATTTTTACTTTTTAAGAGCTTAAATTCGTTCTATGAAAATCTGTGACTTTTGAGCTGTACATTTAAATTCAGAAACAATTTAAAAAAATTAATATATTTGTCAAGTACTCGTCCCACTGTGCACATGGAATTTGATTTATTACTCTTACTCTTTTTATTACTCACATAAAACTTATATGTTATTGCACAGAAACTCAAACGACCAAGGTTCGAATCCCAGCGAAGGAGAAAAAAATTTAAATATAAATTTGCGGCTTTTCCAAAAATTATAATAAAAAAAGAGGGCCCTCCTCCCCACCAAGAAGTCCGTCTTCACGAAATCGCTCCATGACATTTCCAGCCTATTCCACCAAGAAACGAATGATCAGGAGTACAGCATCACCTTCTGGGAAGATAACAGCTAATTTATATAAAAAAGATGCTCACCATTCACATTCAACATCCAGATGGTACAATTTGTTCCATTAACATAAGGCGCTTATCTATCTATATCTATGTACATATATATTCAACATTCCAATACAATGCACTGCAATTAGTATGGGTTTACCCATGAGTATTGGTTTTAAATTAAAAAAAGTTACAGTTAAAACCTACCTATAGCATGATACGTTGTAATTTACTATTGAAAATAAATAATAAAAATAAAAACTGTATAACTTTAGTCACAATAAATGAAAAAAAATGTATGGAAAAATTATTTCTTTCGGTGACTACCTCTCAGCAGTCTTTTGGCAAAAGCTCTGAGAGTAACTGATTGCCATGAAAAAGCTTCTCAAATCTGTCGTTCGGAGTCGACTTTAAACTGTAGGTCCCGGTACTCATGGATAAAAATTAACACACACAACATGAGTGCTGCGAGAAGCTAGGCTGTAACCCTGACACAGGGTTGTAATGACCAATTATGTATGTGTGTATGTATGTATGTGTTTTGAATTATTAGCAATCGATCTTATTTTATTAAATCGATGTAGATCATCATTAGGATCAGAAGATCCTAAAATGTTAAATTTATTTGTTTTTAATCTGGATTCTTGACAAACTCCACAACACAATTTTTGGTAAAACTTTATGCAGACCACTGTACTATTATTATTAAAATATATTATGAGGGGGAGGTAAAATTGTGTAGTGTTTGTGAACATTTGATTTGAACGTTGCTCAAGTCCAATCGTAAACGATTTGTGATTACGATTATAAACAAACTCAAATTAATCGTCTTCTCCACAGTACGGAAGACAAGAAAACAGGCCACTGCTAATTTATTATGCAATTGCCAGTGTTATACCTTCACCATTAAATAATCCTACAGCAACCTACTCCCAAGTAAAGCTACACTTGAACGGAAAACGGAAAAAATAGTGAAAGAAATGCCAAAAATACCTCAACTCTGATATGGCAATTTTCCCCAGACGTTGAAGTAAAAACTTTCCTTATCATGCAGTGTAAAAAAAATAATTTTGCAGTTATTGCTGTAGCTAGAAATCTTTTTTCCTTATTGTTGAGTATTTTAGTTTTTATGGTATTAGAGAATAAGAAATTGACAAATGCTTGGAGCATTGGAATAAGAGATATTTTGAAGTATAGGAGGCCAGAGCTGAAAATCCTAACAGATTTTCTTAAATGCCCATAATTTTTTAACTTCATGCGATAGATTTTTTCTGATTTTTCTTATGATAGTTTCAATCAATCCTGTCACCACGTTTCGGCTTACGTTGAGTTCGGGAACATCCTGTATATGCAAGTCTAATTTTTGTTTTCGTGAACTTTAATATTCTTTAAAAGATTTTGTAAACTTTTACTAAAATTTCTTTTGTAAGAGAAATTATGTCAAACTTTTTCTGCTGACTAACTTTGTAGAATTCCCTTTAGCTTATTCCTAATTAACTGAATACTGACGAGAAATTTTGAATGGTGACGCATATTTTCCATATTGTCGATCTGAATTGCTCAATTTAAAAGCTTTGTAACTCTGGCCATTGCAATTTATTGTAATAAAAACGATAAGGGTCAAAATAAATATGGCACGAAAACGAAAATTGAAAGAAAGTTAAGAAAAACTGGTAAGGGTTCCAAAATAGGCTCAAATTGATACTCAATAGTCACAGCAATAACGTTATTTCATTTAATAATATTAAAAAGAAAAAAAAAAAAACTAAAAAAATAATAAAAAAAAACAAACAATAGTACCAATTTTTCTGTTCCTAGAGAACAGTGCGTTATAAGAGAAAAAACACTTATTTGCTCAGAATAAAATTAATTAACTTCACACTATTCTTGCTGACACATTGCCAGAACAGTAAAATCAAAGGGAACCACGCAACAAACTACATAAGTTTTGCGCTCGACCTACTAACGCTTCTATGTGTGAGTATCTGTCTGTTGTATGTCAGACTGCGTGAATCAAAACAGATTCTCTTATTTATTAATTCATTCTAGAATTTAAGTTGAAATTTAATTTTCTGTGTCTTTTACCATCAATTTTTATGTCCGTTGTTGAATAATTTGTCGTTGGTGTTGTTTGTTGATGAAGTTTTGTAGCTACATTATACCAATTGACCTTTTCTTTAAGAAATCGTTTAAGTCGATAAAATGCATAAAATATCCCATACGCATTTGAGCAAAGAAAAATATTCTTTTCGTGTAAAAAAAGTATGTTGTGAGAATTTGAAATCGATGTATGAATTTTAATATTTGTCGCAATGAAGGTAAACATTATATCTAGAGATGTAATTATGTGTCAATGTAAACGAAAAAGTAGAAAACAAAAAGAATGAAATATCATTTATTATTAATGAGACAACCGCAAATATTAGTTGCTTATTAAATTTAAGTTTAAGGGTTTAAGTTCCAACACAGACTCTATAAAGTTATATGCTTCCATAACGCACATTCCATTACTTAAAAAAATTTCAATTATTTGTTTCAAAAATTAATTCTAACAACGTCTTAAACTGAGATCTAAAAGAACTTATAGTTGAAAACTGCCTCCAATTTTATTTTTAATAAAATTGTATTTATTTTTTTTTCTTTTGATTCAGGGCAGCATTCAAATGATGGCCCCTACTCCTGCAATACATTGTGCTGGTCTAGGAAAATATGTTATGGGGAGGAGGAAAGGCGGAGTAGTGCTTGTGGACATTTGATTTAAACGTACTAATATCGTAATTGAAGGAAAAACGTTTACGGGAAGATTGGTCTACAAACGAACGGTTCGGCTAAAGAACGAGTTCTCTCTATAAAATGGATCGCTTAACTATCACACAACGCATAAAAATTATTAAAACTTACTACAAAAATGGTGATTATGCCACAGCCATATATCGTGCTTTAAGAGGAGATTATGGTTAACATAATCGTCCAACTACGCAAGTAATTGGCAAAATTGTGAAGAAATTTGAAGAGACTGAAGCGGTTACAAATATTGTAAGACCTGTGCATCATCGTTTCGCTCGTTCCGCTGAAAATATCGCTGCTGTAAGTGAAAGTGTAGCCGAAGACACGAATGTGTCGATTCCTCGTCGTTCTCAGGAATTAGGACTGTCTTACTGCACATTTTTTTGCCTACTATTGAAGAATACGACTTGGAGAATAACTTGTTTTTAACATGACGGTGCCACATGCCACACAACTCGAGCGAATATGGCTTTATTGCAAGAGACATTTTCTGTCCGCGTAATTTTTCGTCCATATCAACTGGCCACCAAGATCATGCGATTTGACATCACTAGATAGATAAACCTTCAACTCTTGAGCACTTATAAACCAATATTCGTCAAGTTATGGCAGAGATACCGCCCAATATGTGTCAAAATGTGGTCAAAAATTACCTCAAAAGAATCAATGCTTGCAACACTTCGCGTGGAGGTCATTTAAATGATGTAGTGTTTCACACATAATGTCAACTTTCGAACTTTATAACAAAAAAGAAATATCATGTTTTGTTTACGTTTACATTTGAAACCGCAAAATGGATAACCCTTTATAAGTATTTATATATACATATTTATATATTTTACTCTGGATGATTTTTAGGAATAAGATTTACCATATAGCCTGATAACCGAAAAGTCCTTGATAAAGTTTATACAAACTAATAACAGTAAATGGTTTGGAAACGAGATGTCTAAAAAAGACAAGGAAATATGATCCCTTGTACATATTGTAAACGACTAAGTAGAAAGGAAAGTAAGATTGGTGAACGTTTTCTACAGACTATTGCCTAGAAATGAGCATCAAAAACAGTATATTCTTCAAGCAAGTTATAGTTATACATATACATAGTATCTGAATTTTCTTTTGTAATTAATAGTGGTTAGTGTGCTGGGTTACTAAGACATGAGTGTCGGTGTTAACTCTAGTTGAGACATCTTGAAAGAAAAAAAAAATTATGAGAACATTATTTCTTTCCGCTACCACCTTTCAGCAGTCTTCTGGAAAAACTCTGCGAATAACTACTTGGCATGAACAAGCTTCTCAAGTCTGTCGTTTGGAGTCAACTTTAAACTATAGGTTCGGTAAAAATGAATAAAAATTTACAAACACAACATGGGTGCTGCTTGAAGTTAAACCGTAACCCTGACATAGGGTTGTAATGGCCGACTAAGTATGTATGTATGTAATTAATAAGGCCGCAATTGATATTCTTGCAAAACTGCAGGAAGACATACTCTCAGCACATAAAAAAGCAATAAATATTCTTTATAAATAAATAAACGAATATACTTTTTATTGCACCTTTGGATATAAATTACGACACGTGTTAAGATGTCAAAATTAAGATATAGACTTCAAATTTTCATAGAATAAGAACAAGTCTAAAATATATTTATCAAAAAGTATATATTTATACCAATTTATAAACCATGTGCCAACTGGGAATTTATTGGATATTTTTTATTTATTGTAATCAGCCTTTTTTGTAAGTTTATTTGTTGATTTATTTTCGCTTCTTTTGTTTCTCATTCTATTTACTCCTTTTCTGCTGCTGCCATTATATATGCCACATTCCTGAGGTGACTGAGCATTCATACAACTTCATCGTGCAATTACAAAGATAAAATAAAATATTGTCTTGTTTTTCTTTTATGTGTAAATACATATGTATATGCATCAGTTTTTGTTGTTTGTATGCACATGTATACATACATACATACATACATGTATGTAAAGCACATACAATATGCATCCAGTCAAGCAGTCCAATGTCTGTATTTAATTGAATTACAGTTAAATTAACGAATTAAAGTCAATGCGACATAAAAAAAAAACAAAAAAGCGAAACAAGTCAGCTCGTATAGAATAAATGGTAGGAGAGTGGCAGCATCAAGAAACCAAGCAACCGAACAACTTAACACGTCCTTTAAATGCATGCGAATGCATTAAGGGATCTATTCGAAACATCAGGTGTTTACGTGACTGTAACAATAAATATATTTTATAAAAAATAAAATGCGTTAAATTTTCAGGTAGACAAACGTATATAAAATTGAAATTTTTTATTTGTCTTCTTGTCCGAAGTTAATGATTCCTAAACCGCTTGATCGATCACTACGGTATACATATGTATGTATGCATGTCTGTATGTATGTGTTCTTAATGGAGAAAGTATGTATACTCACATACATATATTAGCAATGTATTTTTTAAGAAGAACGGAAACTCAAATAAAATATATTTGATATTTTTCTCATGGATCATTAATTCACAATTATGTTTTTCGTATTAAGAACATTGAGTTTTTAATGCACCAGTTAAAATTAAAAATGGAATTTCAGTTACTTTTTAAAACAATTTTTTATTGCATTGTCCTAATACATTTTATTTAAGATTTGTAAAAATGACAAGAGTATTCACAAAGGCATCCCAAAGTGCATTTTTTAAGGCTGAGAATTTACGATTTTAATACTTCAATATGGGTTGGCAAGTTTGTTGTTTTGTTTTTTATGTAACTACACACTAATAGTCGATTTTAAGATTAAAATTAAAAGTTAAAAAGGATTATAATATTAATACTTACATCAATCGATTTTCAAAGTTCAATAATTAAAATTTTAGATACTTTTAAGAAATTTAAAGAAAAAAATTATTTTAATATTATTACGAATACATAATTTTATAAAAAAAAATCGTCATTGCAGTCTTTTAAAGTAGTTTTTGCTATTATTATTACAAATAAAAATATATTAGGAATATTTTCAAATTATAAATCATTACAAAACAAATACGCATGTAGGGGTAAAATATATCTGAAAATTATATACAAACTACAAAAACAAAACACATGAAATTTTTTGGTATAATTATGTAAAAACTAATACATAAAAAAAAATTGAAATTACTAGAATAAAACATTAGAACTTTAAATCATATTAAGACTTACAGTTAGGTGTATTGAAAAACGTTATAGAGTGTAAATAAAGTTTTAAATCGAAAAGTATCGGTGTTTTAGTTTACAAATATCGAACCCTTGAATATAAAACAATTTATAAAGGACAATTCGTAACAATATATTTACTTAGTTTGTTGTATAATTTTTATAAGTCTTACGATCCTAAAATTGGATTCATATGGAAATTAACATCCGTGCGGATCAATAAGTCCGTGAGTTTCTGAATAAAATACAGTTTTTATATCCCTATCAAATTTTGGGTTTTCCGAGGTCCATAAAATATGCATTCGTTTGATTAATAATTTCATCGTTGAAGCTGAAACTCTTTCCACAAACCCATTTCTTTAGATTTAAAAATTGGAAATAGTCACGGATGATATACGAAGTCGTAACCCAATTCATGTAATTTTGCCATTGACACTGCACACATGTGCACCCGTGCATCTTCCATAAATGCATGCAATAAATTGGCACAATATTCGGCGTTTATTGATTTTCCTTGTTGAAGGTAATCGATGTGGATTATCCAGCGTGCATCCCAGAAAACTGTTGCCATCAACTTATTTGCCGACAAACTTACCTTGGTCTTCTTCGGAGACGGTTAAAACCTAGAACGCATAGTTTGGACTGCTGCTTGGTCTCTGGGGTCTTGTAACGAATCCATATTTCATTCACAGCTACATAATGCCGTAAAAACTTATTCGAATTGCGGTCAAAACAGCTCCAAATCATCCTTTGGAGTTGTCGCACGATTATGTTTATGGTCAATTGAGAGCAAACGCGACATCCATCTTGCAGACAGCTTTCTTAAACCCAGCTGATCACTTAAAATGGAAACCACAATGGCATATGAAATCCCTATGACTTCAATAATCTCACAAACTTTTACTCTTCGATCGGCGAACTTAACATTGTGGATTTGTTGGAAATTTTTGGGTGTATTAAACTAAATTCGCCATCCAGAATATTAAGCGTTATTTGTACTTGCCAAAGTCAGTAAACAACTTTTGCCATTGAAATTAATGGTGCAGAGTCTCAACTGTATTTATAAAGCTTTTCTTTGGTTTAATTGACGGTCTTTTTTCTCAAAAAATAATGTCTAATGAGCATCAGAAATTCTATTTTCTCCATTAAAAAAAAATACACGAGGTTGTTCCTTTTGAACAGCTGTTAAACGCAAAATAAATTAAAAAACTTGCTCAAAATTTGACAGTAGTACACAGAGGGAAAAAAGGCGTTATAAAATTATTAACGAAGGGTATCAAATTAAGAACAAATTGTGAAAAATATTTCGTTAATTTTTGGTACCAAATCAAGCTTAAAATAAGAACAAATGGCACAAAATACCATAAGTTAACAAATCAAGAACACCGGTAGTAAAATCGTGAACAATTGTATAAAAATATCATAAGTTAATAAAAAAGAAAAAGAAAAAATCGATACAAATCGTTAACGAAGTAAGCACAAACGGACTTAACTCAATTTTAATACCAAATGGTATCAATTTCGGTAGTTTTCTACCACTTTTTTTTCTGAGTGTATAATTACCAGAAAAGTTCAAAAACTTATTGACTTATTAATCCGATCTCGTAATACCAGCGTCAGAGTTTTTTGAGTTATATAAGTATATATATCCTTTATTTATTTAAATCACAATCTAATAAAATTAGATTATAGGAATTATATTATTTGTGAAGTTTAATTTTAAAAAATTTTTGAATTAAATTAAATTTAGAATGAAACATACTAGATGACCCGCGCGAATATTTCGCACCGTCAGTTGTCATTTTTGTAATATAAAATGAAAATAATTAATAGAAATTTTAGTAACTTCAATACATTTTATTAAAAGTATAAAAATATTAGAAATCATAATATATCATACATATTTACATACATACATACATATGTTTAAATGCTTTACAAACAATGACAAACAAAAATATCTTTAAACGTACGCACTCGAGAAAAAGCCACGTATAACTGTCCATGTGAAAATAACCGGTTCTGGTATATACAATCCTACCTTTTGAAGGGTTTGAGCTAATCTAAATGGACGTTATTTATATTCTTACTTTTCTTAAAAACTTTTTAACTGTTAAATATCAGCTGACACTATATACATATATGTAATACATATATACATATATGAAATATATATATATATATATATACAAAATTACTCATCTATACTCACAGATATCAGTAAGCACACACAAACTTGTACAAACAGTGCACGTCTATAATATGTATATATTAAAAGACACCGTATTACTACACTTCATAAAACAAACAATGCCATGACAATAACGGCATTGCCAAAATGGCTTTTACAACTTTATATATTATGTGGAATAGCATTACAATTAATCGACCCTGTTTATCGCACTTGATATAACAACTACTGCAAAGTATTACCAAGACAGCTTTTTATAGTAAATAGCGATATTGCCAGAATGGATTTTAATATATATGTACATACATTAGTGTGACCGCAAGTTATATGGAAAAAAATTTTTTTTGTATTTTCACTTGGCAAACCCCTTAGAAAAAAAAATTTTGATCGTTTGCACAATAATTGGGCGTGCCTTCAGCCCACAAAGATTGCTAAAAATGCTATTTTTCTCACTATGGCTCGCTTTAATTGTTCATAACTTCAGTAATATTTATTTTAGAGAAAAACCTTATTCACAAATATTCTGGGACTATATCTGATGAACAATGTTGCTCCGTATTAGTTTTCTTTAACATTAATATTAAATCCAGAAAAAACGAAATTACAAAATAACAGCGAAATTTTTACATATCTTCGCATTCTTTGCCTGGTAATTATTGTTTTCTTAAATGGTGTATTTATAAAAAGTTTTGTGATAAAATCTCCTTCGTGCTCATAGAAAATTGTTTTTGATAGTTTTTGACTACTTGCAATATATCGACCCCTTTGCCAAGTGAAAATACGAAAAACAAATAACGGTCACCCTAATATACATAATGTAGAACTGCATTACTATTAAGCGACCCTGTATTACCACACTTGAACAAAAACATATAACAACAGTATTATCATGCAGTTCTATATAAAATATAATTTTTATCAATGAAAATATTAATATTTCAATTTCTAATTATTTTTCGTCATTACTATTAAAAATAAGCTTTAAAATGAAATATCATTCATTAAATTTGATGCGGTGGTATGGGAGATATTTGCAACCGACAAAAAAAAGTGCTTTAGAAATAATATATATGATGATGGTTTTTTCCTTTAATTACCTTGATTTAATTCATTTCAAAATTATAGATAATTTACAGCTGATAGAAAAAGTATCATATTAGCATTGCAACAAGTTCTATAGCTTCACATCACAGCAAACACAGAAATATTCGAGACCTAAATACTCTTACGAAAAATAATTTACGAATTATATGAACAAAATTCTTCTGAGAAAGACCTGAGGCTACAGAAATTCCCATATAATATGAAAATTTTCAAAAAACTGTTAGACAACCAAGGTTTTCAAATCCTTTATTCCTTGCTTTTAGTTTTTAAAAATGTCAACTTATATCTGAAAGAGACCACCATATCGAGGACTTATATTCAATACCGTCTATCTACAAAAACATAATTTTTCAGGAGAGCCAAAAAACTGTTTTATTCGCAAATAAGCAACATTTGTGATGAACTCATCTTCCACAATATTAACAGAATGTGTCTAACAAACGTTCTAACTAAAAAGTTTCTTGAAATTAGCGTTATTTTAGCTTCTATGATAGAAAGACGGTATTGCCTTAAAAATAAAATCATTGTGTAGGAAAATAATATGTAGATAGACGGTATTGCCTAATTTTAAAATTAAGTTTGTATTACGGTTTTTGTATGGGGACCCCGAAAAAGGTGGGTGATAGGGGGTAGATATGTTCACAAGAAATGTTGGGGATAGAAAAATAGTAGAACCTGTTCTAACATTTGAGCCCTTCAGAGAGCTAGGGGTTGTTTTTGACTAGTTTTTGTTTGTTTTTGTTTTTGGCATGGGTGTCTCAAAAAGGGTGTCAGATAGAGGGTAGGTGTGTTCAGAAGGATTGTTTAACCAGTTTAAATTCAAAGACAATGTTTTCTATAATTTTTTTATTATAATTATTATACATTTTCGAATTAAATTCGAATATTTTTAATGGATCTTTTATTATACTTATTGTATGAAATTTAATAGCCTAAGATCCTAATACTTCTATTCTTATGAGAATTAACATCCGTTAAGGAATATGTACAAACACTAGCACTATGATTTTATTATAATTTATTATAATTTTTGCTGCGCGTATCTAAGATTATCATTAAAGTTGTGATACTCCTCTGGAATTACCGCCTTTAACTCCTGTAAATGTTGCCATTTGTTTTGCTGAATTGGTAGTCGACCGGTATACAATTGTTTTGTTTCTATGTTACCTTCATATTGCTTTATTCTAATAGGTAGTTCAGTGTAATTATGATCAAAATTCACTTTAAAATTAATGGTACCACTTGGGGAATATAAGAGAGATCTTAGTTGGGATACTGTCGGATCATTTTTTGCTCGATCAGGACTAATACTGGAAAATCGAATAAGTTTCGTATCCTTATAGTTTTGAAAAAATCATACTTAAAATGTAATGCATCAAATGGCATTTTAATAATTTTGTTCTTGATTTTACTATTTTGCGGGCATCTTTGGTTACTCTGACGTAGTCGTTTGGCAAATATATGGTTTGATTTTTCAACTTAGCCTCTATCTTTGCATGGGCACTGTCACACTCAATCTGGGTGTGTCCTTTCTGCAAGTATTTTTGTTCTATGATTTTTTTATTTTCTATTGTTAAATTGGACAAAGCATTCGACAAAAAGTGATTACGGTTTTGTTAACCGCAACCATCGGAGTAAATTATTATTATGGTATGTATTGATCTTTCGACAAGAGAAGTATGTACCCGAAAAACGAACAGTTAATAAATAGATATCAAACAGAGAAATAGCCTGAAATTAAATAAAACGACAAAATTCTATGATGTAGATAGACGGTATTGCCGTCATAAAATTCATAAATAAGTATCTTTGTAGATAGACATATGATAAAATATAGAATATATAGTACGAAAAACAGTTCTTTTCGACTGAAATTTTTACAGTACATGCAGATGGGGTCAGAGATGAGTTTGTCATAAAAAAAAAATTTTCGTCAAAATGTAGATAGACGGTATTGAATATAAGCCCTCGATATTATATGTGTGTTTTAGTAATAACGCGTTGGTTTTCATCAAATCAATGCAATTTTTTTTAAATATCGGAAGCTAAAATTATAATGTCTCCCTAGAGTAGATTTAAACGCATTTTACTTTCTTTTAGTAATTTTCTTAGAATTTTTAATTAAATCATACATTTGCAAATCAATAAAGATTGCTAAAATCGAAATGAAATTTTTTTTTACATAAACAAACAAGAGTTTTTAGTTTTTAATGTGAAAACATGCCATAAATAATAAAAAACAAAAACAAAGAGTAGTTTTTAGAAATTTGTTTATTTCAATATCTACAATTAAATTTTGTGTTGAACCCTTAAGAAGAATTAAAAATTGCTAAAGTCAAACTCTTTAATTCAACAGAGAGTTTATGTATGTAAATTCTGTCATTCAAATAAATAACAAAGAAAGAAAGAAAATCAAAAAAAGAAAGAATTACTGATAAACTGCTTTTATTACTTAAGTTTCTTTAAATCTCTAAATTGTTGCATGAATGTCATTTGTTTAAAAATTTATTTTGAAAAGATTTGATTTTCCTGCCTTTATTTGTACACATACGAGTATAATTTCAAATTACTTGTTGAATTTTTTAACATTAGTTTTACAAAAATAAAATTTTTATTTTCTATTATTTGCATTTAAAATTTAAATTTATTTTACTTCTTCTGCTTGGAGGATTACTTGTCAACAGGAAATACTAGCCAAGGATAAAGATAAAAAAGAAAAATCTTTTACTAAATTTTTATTATTTAAAAAATGTAAACATTTTTCTTTTGAATTTCTTTTTTATTTATTTTTTTTATTTAATACCTTAATTTTTATTTGCCATTATATATAGGCATGTATGTGCATTTAGTTTTACCTTTTTTACTGTTGCATTTCTCTTATTTCTTCTCTTAATAGTTACATTATCCCAAATATAAATATTTAATTTGAGGGATTATAATTAAATTCCTCACTTGTACAATTGCAGGTACTATTGCAACTACATACTAAGAGTATTATTTTCATTATTTATTTTACAAGAGTCACATAAAACCCTAATAAAGGGCCTTTAGGCATGACTGTACATGTTGGCAAAAAATTTAATTGCAATAATATACAGCTGAATCTCAATCACTTCTTCTTTGTCCGGCCCTGTATTGAGCAAAGATGAATTTAGTTTTAATCCTTGGAATTTTGTCTTAATGTTAACAATTCAAAATGTTTTTTAAAGAAGGCCATCGAAGTAACTGCTTCCAAATTTCTCTGTAAAGATAAGCCATCGATATGCTTACATACACTGTTCAAAATAATTTCTATAATTTTTCTCACTTACATCCTGGGGAAATAATTTGTTAAATGTGTACTGAAATTAAAAGTAAATATTTGAATAAATGAAACTTATAAAACATAAAACAACATTGAGAAGCTATTTTTTATATTTATTATTCTCATAATGTCTTCATTTAATGCAATTCATTATAAACATAATAGAGTGACTAGGCCGAATTCCGTTTGTGGAGTATTAATATCGGTTGGTTTAATACTAAGGACCGATGTTAAATGTGAACCACACCTAAACGTCAAGTTTTTTGTGCACTGTATTTGACATTTCTCAATTTGAACTACTACACAATCGAGCAACGCGTTATTATGAAAATGAGCATTCAAATCAAAATGCACATCGCTTACTTCGTGATTTTTTCAGCCAATTTAATCGTTCAAATGTGTGTACAATCGGAAAAACGTGCAAAAATTTGAGTAAACCATGTCTTTAGGAGATATGAAAATACTAGTGCTTGCTCGTACAGCTCGTAATGCAGAAAATATTGCTGCTGTTCACGATAGTGTGGCTGAAGAGCAGTCCACCTTAACTCGTCCGATACGTGGTTTAATCTTTCTCTGCTCTTTGCGTCGAAAACGACGCATACCCAATACAATTTTTAAATTTTTATTAATATGGTTAGCTAAAAGTTTGGTAAACTTACTGACTTTATAGGACACATAAATGTGCACATTTACACTTATTTTCGTATTATAAATTTTATTTTTTTTTATTGTGTCTAAAAAGTTATGTTGGCTACCCTCATGCGTCGTTTTCGACACATTTGAGAAAGCATATATTTTTTGGCGGGCAACTTTGTTTTTTTACCAGTCATTGTGCTTTTTATAGGTGATAAAGTCATTTTTGTAAACAAAATATATCAAATAATTAAAAAAAGTGAAGAAATAGAAGCTCTTCTAAATGAAAGTAAAGCTGAAGATAACTACAGTTTTTCTGATGTCAGAAATCCTGTAGTTAGTAGTAGTGTAGTCACCCACAAGGTGGTTGGTTTAGAACTGAAAATGTTATCAATCTTCTGCCCGCCGTCACACGAATTGCATCTTGAAAGCGTATTTCTAAGGTATACAAAGGCATTTGCCAAAGCTAAGTATGGCGACGATTTCTTGAGAATTGATTTCAGTTTGTTGTTAAAATTCGCTAAGTGTAGTCAGATCACATAGCACTTAGTGAGTTTTACCTATCAGCCGACGATATTAGCTTTTACCTTTGCACAAATCAACATTTGCATTCACAATCAATACAATACTTGTTTGATATATTGGTAGAAAAAATGAGTGTACAATTTTACAAAATATATTGCATAACTCAAAAAAATTGAATCCGGGGATTAAAAAGTTGCCAACAATTATGAGTTATTATAACAAAAGCACAATTTTAAATAGTTTTGTTACTTCAATATAGACTATATCGATAGGGTCGATAAGATGCTTTCTTGCTAGAGTTGCAAGAGGCCGATGGCTGTATTTGCGAATATATTCGACATGGCTGCATTGAATGCCTTAATTATTTTAAAAAACTTAATTCTAATTGCTAACCAATACATAAACTTACAATAAAAAGCTAGGCACTTTGTATAAAAAATAGAACAGGAAAGCTATGATCAAGTACATTTGTAAATTTTATTGAATTGCCATTTTCATCATATGCATCGGAGAGATCAAAAAGCGTTCCTTCACAAATTAAAGGAACAAAAAGGTGTTCGATATGTTTTGAAAGGAATTCTACTTTAAAAAATAACATGTATACTATTATTTGCTGCTTTTGTGCAAAAGGTGCATGTAAAAACATATATTTATAACCAAAACGCATGTGTTAGGTGCATTGAAAATAAACCACTCTAATATATAATAAAAGTAAAAGCAGATATAAATACTAGCAGTTTGGTATTTGCTCATCATGTATGTTTCTCGCTTTCCTACTAAAACCCCAAGGAATATATTGTGCGTCGAAAACGACGCAAAGGTAGACAATGTAATTTATTTGTGGGAGCAGATGAAGGTTAAATAAGAGGGTGCCACTTGCCACACAGCTAACGAAACAATATCTCTTTTGCGCGACAAATTCAATGGTAATGGCGATTTCAATTGGCCTCCAAATTCCAGTGATTTGACACTGTTGGATTTCTTTTTTTTTGCGTTATTTGAAAGAAAAGATATACGTAGATTAGCCGGCAACAATTCAAGAGCTAAAGGATGACATAATCGGCACTTTAATGGAATAGAATCTCAATTATGCCTCAGCGACATCGAAAATTTGGACCATCGGATGGAGGTGTGTCGGCGAGGTCGAGGTGACCATTTGCTCGTCATTTTGTTCCATACATAATTGAACGATACCAAACTATTATAATAAAAAGAAATGACAATAAGTTTTTAAATAATTTGTGTTTTATTCAAAATCAACATCGGCCCTTAAAATTTAACCACCCTTTAGTTACACATATCCGTGATAAATTGGCAACCTTAATAATTAAAGCCTTAACTTTTAACTACACTTATTATTTTCTATGTCAGGTACCATTATTTGGTAAGCCAAAAATAAATAAACTACTCACTTGTCATATTTGACAATGATGTTAACATAGTTTTTAAGATAGAATCATAGGATTATCTCATTGTAAATGTAATAAAACTTCACATTTCATACGCTCATATAATAGAACTCTTTCTCTAATTAAAATAATCGGTTGCATCAGTTATCTTTTTAGGCGTATTTGGATATTATATTCTATTTGAATATAATTCTTATACATTTTCGAATTAAATTCGAATATTTTTAATGGATCTTTATTATACATATTGTATGAAATTTAATAGCCTAAGATCCTAGTACTGGTATTCTTATGAGAACTAACATCCGTTAAGGAATATGTTCAGTTCTGCTAGTGTTTGTACATATTCCTTAACGGATGTTAATTCTCATAAGAATACCAGTATTAAGATCTTAGGCTATTAAATTTTATACAATATGTATTTGAACATAGATAGAAAAAAAACTAAAATTTATGAATATTTTAAGTTTACAAATTGACTCAACACATTGGGGAAGACAATCATCAACACACTCCATGTGAGTTTCGGGTGTATTTTTTGTAAGGTACTGTGTATATAAGCCTGGCATACTTCTTTCGTTTCTTATGAAATCCCACATACAATTGATTTTTAAAAACCAAATAGCTTCAGAAGTATTCTGAAGTATTCTACAAAATACCTTCCTAGTTTATTGGTCATTACGACTATTTTTCAGAGTTATGGCCTAACTTCTCACAGCACCCATATTGTGTGCGCCAATTTTTAGCTATGAGTACCGGCACCTATAATTTAACATCGACTCCGAACGACTGACTTGAGAAGTATACTTTCGAAGCTTTTGGCAGAAGACTGCTAAGAGGTGGTCACCGAAATAATTATTTTTTTATGTTTCTTTTTTATAAGCTAGGGTTTGAATCCGGAGCTCTCGTCTACTAAGCCTACACACAAGACTACGGCGACCATTCACTACAGAAGAATTAAATTATGCCACGATTATGGTTCACAACATGTGTTGTATCGGTCACAAAACAACATTTATTCGTTTCTTGATTATGATTTAGATGTTGTGTAGGCCACAGAGTTAATTTTTAATATTTGTATACATTTTCTTAAAAATACAACTCTGAGTGTATGAAACTCACATTTGAAAGCAAAATTTGTTATTTTTTGAGAGTTAAAAGTTAAGTATTTAAAAAAATAAGATGAAGTTAAAATATAAATTAAAAAAAAATGTACATTAGTTTCCGTCGAATGACCACCACCATTAGCTTAGACATTTTGTTATTGGCAGCCAGTTTTCTTGTCAGGTTGGCTTTATAGTGAGTCCGTACCTTTAATGAAATCAAAAACATTTTTATATATTAAAAATTATAAAATTTATCTGCAACCGCTTACCTATTCTTTCGCTATCTATTTAGTTGCAATAAAAATTTTCTCATGTCTCTTTATGTTGAGTTTTATAAGCTCCAAATAGTAGCTTGCCATTGCCAATATCAGGATTTGCTGACACTAACTCCACCAGTTTTTCCGTCTGCTTTTTAGTAGTATTTTTCTGAAAAAAATTGCAGTTATTTCTTACTATTAAAATTTAACACTGTTATACTACACTTAAAAATTTTTCTCCATTTTCTTTTTTCAACTCATCTTGAGAGCAGCACAACAGTTCGTGAGCTGTGGTAAGTTTTTGACAGTGTTTACAACAGTTCAAAACAACTATTGTGAATGATAATTGCGGTATGTGAACATAGACAACCAAAAAGAAAACACTGACGATAAATGTTTTAAATCATAAACGCTATTTAAAAAATACAACATCAAATTTACAACAGTTGTGAGCCATACTCGGGTCCTTAGTGAAGCACATAGTTTTAATCAAAACTGGCAGAAGTTAAACCACAAATCAATCACATAAATGGCAATTTGCTTATCAGAGTAGATATAGACGATTCAAAAATTTTAAAACACAAACTCCTTCATCACTTACCAACTTCCCTAAAGGCCTTACAGAGGAATTTTGCAAGCAGTTATGACAGCTGTTGCACCAAAGTTCTCAAAATTAGATTATGCCAGGCTAATATCCAATCAAAGCTTGGTCTCTCTGTTTCTATTGCCTTAATATATCTACCATAAACTTTAAATTTAATTTCTTTAGAGAAAAAATTTTATCAGTTTCTTTTTTTCAAAAATCATATACAGTATGTATGTATGTAAAAAGTTGTATAAACAAAATCAAAATATTGCCAGCTGCAAAGTACTGATTAAATAAGCTTAATAGCGTTATGTGTGAACAATAAATTCGATGACTCGATTAAAAACTATTTGATTAAATTAAAAATTTATGTGTAAAAACGCTCTAATACTTACATTTTTAAATATTCAGTTTTGCTGTTGAAAATACCAAAATATTGATCACATAAGGATATATTACGTATACGAGTAGTCAAAGCAAGAAATATATACCTTTATTTACTAATTTTTGAAATAAAGCTAAATATAAAATCTAAATATCCAAATAATGAGTAAACAAGGATATGATATTAAATGAAAATATAATTCAGAAGCAACTACAGCGTCGCTATTAAATACTTAAATCATGATATCAGTTATTTCAAGTATGAAAGTTCTTATTTAAATTATAAATTTCATAATTTATTTTAAAAATTACTTATTTAACATTATAATTATAATTATAATTAGCCATTACAACCTTGTTTCGGGATTACGGCAGCACCCATGTTGTGTGTGTCATCTTTTATCCATGAATATAATTTTAATGTCGACTCCGAACGAAAGATTTGAGAAGCTTGTTGACGGCAATCAGTTACCTTCGAAGCTTTTCCCAGGAGTCTGCTAAAAGGTAGTCGCCGAAAGGAATATTCCTAATACTTCTTTCTTTCAAGAAGAGGTGGAGTTTGAACACGGAGCTCTCATCTAGTAAGACAAATTTTAGACTACGGCGACCACACATTATTCGTTTTTAGTATATGAAAATCAGTGCAAATGCTTATCGAATTTCTTGTATCACAGCAATTTGTCTCATTACTAATCTCTGTTCTGTCATAAATGCACTATCCTTTCCAAAAAAAATTCCAAAGCAATGCACTGCATTTAGTAGGGGTTTACCCCTGAGTATTGGTCTCAAATAAAAAAAACGCAGAATTCAGTATAAAATAAAAAATTCATACCTTTTTCTATAACATTTCTATAACAGTGATAGGCTCTTTGTTAGTTTCAGAGTATGGGGATAATTCCACTTTTTTCTAGGTACTATTTTTGAGTTGTGAATCCCAACTTAAAAAAATGTTTCAAGATTTCCAAAAATTAAAAAAATGTCTTTAAATAATTAAATACATTTTCTGTTTATGAGAAAGTTAAGAATTATAATTTAATAACGAAACAATAAAATTTTGTTTTAAGGTGTTTGAGGCTCTAGGTTCGAGCCCCGGAAGGTTCTGATCAATATTTTTATAATTTAATTTTTGTTTCGTCAGAAACGCTTTAATTAGATCAAAGTTAACGGCAATGAATATTTTTGGTAATTAAAGAAGAAATGATGTCCGTGAAGGAATAGTACACTAGCCAAACTGAACAATTGTTTTCGACTCCAGCTACGGTAGTCTCATCAGAGTTCTTTGTGTCCTGTGCATATTCAAGACCAAACATCAACTATTTAACTCACACTTTTCTGGAAATCGCATACTGAAATTATATTCTTTCACATGTATGTACATACACTTGTATGAGTTAGTCGAAGTAAAGTCACACAACAGTTTTTATCATATTCTCCTTTTCTTACCATCATTGCTGTTCTTGTAATTGTCATCTTATTTGGATGAAACAGAATTACAATTTTTATTTTTGTTTTTGCCCTCTTATTCCATTTAATCCACATTAGTCGGCATCGAAAATAAAAGAAAGCTAATGTTGTTCTTCAAAATTTATTGTATACACATAATTGTTGTTATTTTACGTCAACGCGAGTTACAACAGCCTTTATGCCCAAAAACGAGACCTGGTACAACTAGGATCATACTTAGTATATTTTGTAATAAGGTGATAAATTTCCCTTTTTTATATTTTTGGTTTTAAAGTTTAATAAAAAACAAGCAATGCTGACAGTCTAATGACATTTTTAATTTTAAAATATAAAAATCAGGTATATAAGTATATTACATACAAAACAGACACAGAGGTAGTACCTACATAAGTTGATAATTTTACATTGTTGCCTAATCTATTCTAGAGCTTTTGTTAAAGTAGTTTTTGAAACATCAGGATATAACGCTCGACATTTGTTTACAACTTGAAGGACATATTGCTTTTGGTCTCCATCTTTTGTCAAAAGATCGTTAAAATCGGTTAATTTAACACCATACGCAGCCATATCAGTAACTACTTTTACTACTACTTTTTGACTACTTTTGACAATTTTCAAACATTCTTGAAAGTCATTATATTGAGGCCATGGGCTTGGATGTTGTCTTAAGAAATCAGTTTTTATATTAAATTGGTCAAAGAATGTAAATGTTTCTTTGGTAAGTAAATTTACCAACCCTCCATCAACTATCTCTTTTAATTTGTTTTTCCTTACTTTTGGATTTACAACGTGCTCTGATGGTTCATCTGTGCTACTGAGCAATTTATTAGCCATTATCAACATTTCATCACCCGTTATAGTGGGATCAAAAAACGATAATCCCACCAACTTTGCATTCAAATACTATAAATGGTTCGAGAATTCGGTCAGGGCTATTTCTGCAATGTGGTTGTTATATTCTTTATAATCTAATACACTACGCAAAATGACAAGGCTTGCTTTGGTACAAGATGAGCTTTTGTTGCATTGAACCAAGCCTTACAATAAATTTTAACTGGAAAAACAGAAATGGCACCCACGGTAGACATCTTAAACTGACGACGAAAACTGAACATTTTTAAGCAGTAAATAGCCTTTGCCATCCACCTAGCATGATGAATGGCTCCTGGAGTTCTAAAACCCACAACATTGCCGTCTAGTGATCCAACAAATATGAGAACCAACTGTAGTCATCTCTGGGGTGGCTCTCAGTTAATTTGGTCTCCAATTCGGCATTTGCAATTACTTCTAGAGTTAGCTGCTTTTGTATTTGATTTTTACTGATACCTGTGTCGTATGCTCCTTTGTCTATCTTGGGCCACGCAGTGAGGAACTTCATGAATATGTCTGCATGAGGTTCAGTGGTTGACCCCATTTTTTTGTCGAAAACGCCTCTTAACAGAATTTCTAATATATGGTGACGGCAAGCTAGATACAACAATCCTCTTCCTAACATTTTCTCCAATATTAAGCATTCTCCTTTGAGTCTTCCGGTTTTGGCTGCTGTAGTGTAGAAGTACATCGCTTTCACAGTACTGAGAAGACCCCATTTATGCAGGCATTCACATACGGCTACGGCTTCCTCCTTTCAAGAGCTGTTTACTTCTACAGGAACTCCCAACAGCTGTTCATTTTCGTCTGATACTATATAGTTATAAAAACGACAACACCACACACACTTGCGAAATTAAAAAAAAGCGTTAAAATATCTGGATAATTGATCAACGTAACCAGCTCAAAGGTGTAGGATGACTTCCGAAATAAAACGACTTTATTTAGTTTCAATAACCACACTGACCTCTTTTTAAAATTTCTTTTTTTTTATACACATTGTTTCCCTATTCTAAAAGCGTACAAAAGTAAAATTCGTACTAACTAAAAGACGTTAAATAAAAAAAATCTAAATTTTTTCAGATGTTCCGTCCGAAACTGAGATTGAACCTCGGACCTCGTGGTTGATAGGCGGATTTATTACCCATCAAATTGAGTTCCAAAATACTTTTTAACAAAAAATGGTTACTCCGAGACAAATTATGTAAAAACCCGTAAAATTCTCAGAATAATCCCAAACTGGCTCCCGCTGGTTCCAGGTCACGTTTTTGGGCCTAAAGGCTGTTGTAACTCGGGTTGACGTAAAATAACAACAATTATGTGTATATAATAAATTTTGAAAAACAACATTAGCCTTCTTTTGAGATATTAATCGTGTATCTATTACTTACGGTTCTGGAGTTATGGCTCCATATGTCAGCATTTTGGTCAAAAATTTGGATTTTTTCAATCTTTGATCGACGAGCGGCACGGGTTAACGTCGTTTAATCGAGCTCAAATTTTGGCTATCTCAATATCTGGAAAGGGGAATCATTTTGTGGGGTCCAGACGAACAAAATTCCGACATCGGTTTTTTATGGTCACCCTAATGTACATACATGTGAAAGAATATAATTTCAGTATGCGATTTCCAGAAAAGTGTGAGTTAAATAGTTGATGTTTGGTCTTGAATATGCACAGGACACAAAGAACTCTGATGAGACTACCGTAGCTGGAGTCGAAAACAATTGTTCAGTTTGGCTAGTGTACTATTCCTTCACGGACATCATTTCTTCTTTAATTACCAAAAATATTCATTGCCGTTAACTTTGATCTAATTAAAGCGTTTCTGACGAAACCAAAATTTTGTTTTGTTATAATAGGAATAGTTGCCAATAATTTGATTTGTTGTATGTATAAGTACATATTTTAATTGGATATATTTAATCTTATGGGTCATATTTCCTTGCAACTGTGCCCGATTGAATTGAATGGTAATATATTTTAATTTATTTCTATGCATGCATATATGTATACTTTCACAGGTATTTCTCTTAAAAAAATTAATACTTTATTATCAAATATATGCTTATATAGCGAGGAATATTCTTGGTCTTTAAATATGAAATATACACATGTAAGCATATATACTTTTTCTAAACTCATCTATGTATGTATATTCACAAATTTTAAAATTATATATGTACATGTATATGTATGCATTTTGTACAGCATTTATATATATATATATATATATATATATATATATATATATATATATACTAGTTGACCGGCAAACGTTGTTTTCCCATATAAATTTGCTCTAGCAAACATTTTTTAGTTCAAATATATTTGATAATCTTCACCGAACTGCAGAGGTCAATCTTGATAAGAGCAATCAATGTCTGCGTTACTAATAATTTTAGTAAACGAATATTCGCCATTTTCGGCACTTCAGATTTATTGTTGGAGATAGGGAGAAATAATCGCTGTATTGCCCCTCTGAGTACTACTTAATGAAAAAAACTTAAACCATATGTGTTCCACGGTACGCAGATCTATCTAGTTTAAAATTTCATCGACGTCAGTACGTTATTTAAGTGAGACATAAATTTCCCCTTGGGGCGGGTACCTTAACATTTAGAGGTATGAAAAATAGATGTGAAAATTTGCATTTGTTAATCTAAAGTTGTGTTTAGACACTAACAAAATTTAATCAAAATCACTTTGTTAGTTGGGGATAGGGTGAAATAGCCCTTGCACAGTCTCCTTTGAGTATTTTAAAAAAAGCGTAAACCATATATGCTCTACGGTACTCAGATTTATCTAGTTTAAAATTTCATCGAAATCAGTACGGTATTTAGGTGAGGCATAAATTTTCCCTAGGAGCGGGTCACCTTACCAATTAGGGATATAAAAATAGATATTGACCGTTTCTCAGACCTACCCGATATGCACACAAAATTTCATGAAAATCGGTCAAGCCATTTCGGAGGAGTTTGGCAACAAACACGGCGACACGAGAATTTTATATATTAGAATATATTTGAGTATAACAAATTTTAAATTATTTGTGTGTAAAACTTGAAATGCAGTTTTGGTACTATTTACACTCCTTAGTACCATTTCTTTATTTTTTAGTACTATTTTGATGTCCCATCATAGTATGTCTTTTTCAAAATTAAAAACAAAATTATGTTAAAAACAAATGACACGCTTTCAAGTTTCCTATAATTCCACCAACGTACCAACTACAGCTTCCATTACATATTTTTTTGTTTTAATGAGGCCAGCACTCAGGTAATGACCCGTACTGGCCTAGGAAAATAGGCGCGAATGGGGGAAAAAGAGTGTGGCTCTGTGATTTTAATTTACTAATATCATATCTGAAATCGGTTGCTGTTAATTAAATATTCAATGGCCATTCAATAATCCAACAACAATCAACGTAGAGGGGCTGCATCTACTTTGGCCAGAATAATAATAGAATACTTCACACCACGTAAAATTTCTGTAGCTTTAGTGTTAACGTGATATAAAATAACTTTATTATTTCAGTGTTAACATACATTATAAAGAAATTATAAGAACTATAATGGAAAGACTTATATATAATCGTATGTCTTAAATGTGAAATAAATTTAATAAGTAGAAAATGATTTTATTTACACATCAGGAAAGTGAACTCGTAATAAAAAATCAAACATTTGAAATTCAAGAGACTTGTTTTCTTAAAAAATATTTAAAAAAATACGCGTCAAAGGTACACAATGTTACTGTTCCATGTAAGTAAGAGCGAGACAGTATAACATACTTACATATCTCAAAAACCTGTAAACCAATATCATAACTCTTTTTTCAATTTAACAGTGTTTTTCTTTCATTTTTCAAAATAGTTCGAAAGTAATTTTTTTTTATCAGTGTATCTATAAACGAAGAAGTAAAATTACATGATGCCATTTGCCTAGCATGTATATACATATGTATGTACTCGTAGATATGCAATTACGTATCGTTACATTAATATTATTGTGAGTGTTTTGTAAGCCATATGCACCTTCATAAACTTAAGCCTATGCCTAAATATACTTATTTTTGTAAAAAACAAAAAGATTTTATATCTCTATGTATGTGTATGTAAGAATGTGTAGTATATTGCTTTCTAGTTGGATTAACTCAACTATAGCATGTTTTAGTTACAAAATTTTAAATTCTCTTTTATCCATTGCTTAAGCTTTTTGTTACCTTCTTAAGTAGAAGGAAAGACAATTATAGTATTTTTAAAAAAATGTGGGTCATTAGAAATTCATATGTGGTAATAAAAAAGGCTTCTTTTAATTGCACTTTCTCTCTTTTTTTTCATTTATAACGAATTTAACAAGAAAAATTTTAAAAATTTATCACACAAAAATATTGCCACGTGTAACCTGCTTAACTGTATTGCTTTAAAATACTAATCTTTCTAATAAAAACGATTCTTTTTATTTAGACCAATACTTAAGGGAGTAAACCCCTAGTCATGTTGTGCATTGTGTTGGAATTTTGGAATAAGACAAGTTCACCCTTGAATGATCAACAGTAATTGCACCATCTGTCGTTGGATGTTGATTGTGGTGAGGATATTCGCCGTTATCTACTTCGTTCTAATAGGTGGCCCTTTTTCTCCTGATCATTCATTTTTTTATGCTAATGTCAATAGTGTAATAGAGTGGAATGTCAGGGAGTCTTTTCAAATTTCCTATCTTCTCATAAGAATCCTAATTGATTGCCATTGTGCAAATGCTGTTGTCTTTTCAGCGGATCAATAATAGTCTATGATACTTACGATACCTTTAATCGAACTCTGCTCTTAATTTTTTCATTATATACGTTGCACTTGTTAGTGATTCACTGCGATTGTCTCTTTTGGTGCTTGTGGTAGCCTAGACGGCGTAAATCATTAAGATTATCGCTTCACCGAATAAGGGCAGAAGTGACTCAACTCTGTTTTTCAAAAATTTATAATCTTCTTATTAGATAAATTATTTGAGCTTAAGGTCGAATAAATATTTATATTATTTATTTTACGATATTTCGCTATAATTTTATATAATTTTATAATTTTGTTATTGTTTTGTCACATTCAAATATATATTCCTGATGATGCTACGCAAGGAAGTAGCGAAATATCGTAAAATAAATAATATAAATATTTATTCGACCTTAAGCTCAAATAATTTATCTAATAATAAAATTAATAAAAAGGTCAAGGAAAATAATACAAATATATTTATAATCTTCAAAAGGTCGCACTTTTACTGCTGATCTAAACATATTTAAATATGTAGCTTTAATTTTGCTGCATATTGCGGTATTGCTGTTGCTTTTACAAATACAAACACACTGTGCTTAATATACATGGAAATATAACCATATACGGACACCACTACATGATAAAAGACCAGAAAAAAGAAGACCAAAGACTCAAAGAAAGAAGACATCAACCGCAGCAGCAAAAGCTCAGAACACACATCAAGGGTCGCAGCACACAATACAAGAGCGACACGATGCTCACATCGAGGGATTGTACAACGCGAAAGTTTTAGAAAGTTGTTTATTGAGATTTTGTGTTTAATTTTTTTACGACTTTTGAGTTGTTAAATTAACTGAACTCATATTTTTTTGACCCCGACTTATACAGTATATTGTGTTATTCTAGGAAGATATGAGGGAATATCACATCTGATATCAGTCAGAAAAAAGAAAACGAAGGCACTACTTGTTTTCCCACGTTTTCGTTTAAACGAATTCTTCGTTACTGCTCCTCAACTGACTTCCTGCCTTCCCTTCTCTGCCAGAGAGCTATTGCTCCCCGCCAGCTTAGACAGTCGAGTCCTTGCAGTGTATGCCTCTACAGCAACACAAGAGAATTCATGTTAAATACACTCCAGTATTCCAATACTTTTTTGCATTTACCCTTTTGTATCGTTAAGCAATTTAAAATTTTTAGAGAAGAAGGCGAATGTTTAGATAATATTTTTAATATATAAGCTTTTAATAAAGCTTTAGGTCGATTAAATAATTATTTTTTCGATATTTTGCTACTTCTCTGCGTAGCTTCTTTAGGAAATATTTTTTATTTTAAAATTTTTTATTTTCTTTTTTAATACATACATTCATACATACATACATATTAAAAAAATTGTGTATGTATGTATGTATTAAAAAAAAAACTTAAAATAAAAAATATTTCCTGAAGAAGCTACGCAGAGAAGTAGCGAAATATCGAAAAAATAATTATTTAATAGACCTAAAACTTTATTAAAAGCTTATATATTAATCAATAATAACGTCAACTAAACTTATTAATACGATAATATTTTTTGTAAAGTTTTTAAACTTTTTGTATTTCGTAAAAAATTCTCCGTACCTGATGAATTTCTTTCCTTACATTTATTCAAATTTCAAAAACAAATTAAATTTATAAGAAAATCATTTATTTTTTTTTGCAATAAAACGTATGGTTTCTGTTTCTAAAATAAATCAGAAAAAAGAAAAATTTTTTGCCCACAAATTAGGCAAAAATTCTGAATTAAAACTAAATTATTAAAACTACTTAATTAAAATTTTTTTCAAAAAATTATTTTCTTATTGTGTCTTTAAATTTATCTTTAAAACTTCTTACGCTTACTTCTGTGTGAACTACTCTTAAGTCTTGAAAAATTTTTTTCCACTTTTAATTTTTCTTTTAAAAATTAAGACTAAGAAATCCTATTTTCACATTTTCAAACTTACTCCAACTTGCAAAGTTATCAAAGAGCATTGCAAAAACGTTGTTTTATAAATAGTAAATAAATAAATAATGATACGCTAATTAGCGAAAATTATTTATTTAAGAATTATTTGCAGTTTTCCAATCTCTTTTTTAAAACGTAAAAAAAAAACTTTAAATGCTATTATAAATTATTAAATCCTACAAACGAATGTACAGTCAAAAGTAATATAAATAAAATCTGTAGCTCGTACACAACAAACAGTTTTTACCCTACGCCGATGTAGATCATCGTTATCACCAAGTTGGTGATTTAAAAGGCACAAGTTTTCAGAATGTCATACTGAGACCTTAGCACGCATATACATGCGGTTCTTTTAATTTTTTTACTCTATTATTCGTGCGTTACCTCCATTATCTATCTAACTCCGGTGGTTCCCCCCTTTTTTGATTTTGCGTTCTCTATGACGATTTGTATATTGTGTATGAAAATATGTGGTATATATGAATCGGTAGTTACACACATCTAATGTTTGAATAAAAAAAAATAAATTTATGTATATTTTAATATAACCCCTATTAAAAATGTATTTCGATTGTCCGTGGTGGTGCCGGTTCCACGAGAGCCGGATAATCGAGTTTTAACTGTATATTGTTTTTTTTTAATTAGGTTGTGACTTAAGCTAACTCCAAAAAAATATTTTTAGTTAACTTTACCAACTAAGTAAGTACAAAGCTGACTTATAGTAAAGCTTTACTAATAACTTTTTGAAAGGGGCGGATAAAAAGTCAACAAAAACTTCTTTTTATAGTTTTCAGTATTGTTTAAATATGATTAATAGATAATTTATTGACAATGTAGCGTAATTCACTTTCACTAGTGACACCCATATCACGATGAATTCGTGATAATTTTGATCAACATAATAATCTTTCTAGGACCTTTATTAGAATTATGGTCGATACGTTCCATCTAAATGACATCATAAGCAGGAGCGTTGTAAGCCTTAAAAGTTTACACTAATAAAGGATATATGCCAAATAAATACCACCAGTACCGTAGAATTGCAAAAATGCTTACACCATCCTCGTTGAAATTGCAGCACATTAAGCTGGTTTAGGACTATATGAGAGGAAGGGGAAAGAGTGCGCCGACCTTTGATTTAAACTTATTATTTGATATCAATCAGAAAAAATGCAAACCACAAGAAAATCTTTTGCTGTTGGTTGATTATTCAATGACCAGTATTATACCCCTGGAATAACTCTAAGTTACTGCTTCTCAACTGCCTTTCTGGCATGGAACACCCTACTGCACCGCAACAACCTAGCAGAAAATTTTTCAAATTTGGGAACAATAAATAAAATTGTAAGCAATAATGGAAGCATTATATTGTTTTATGTACATTAAAGCTTCCAAATATGTTACAGGGTAAGGCATTATTTTTGATTTTTTGCAATAAGTTTGCATTTCTATTACATTTTAGCGGTTCCTTTCATATAAAAATCATGCATTATTGATGCGCACGAGTAAGTGATTGTTCACAATTTCTCCCTACTGGTAAACACTAATTTCTGCTGGGGACAAGATGATTATCCCACGTAGAGGGATATTATTACGTAAAAAAAAAATCAATACATTCATCGGAAAAAAAAAACTATGGTACATGAGTAAAGCCTTGAGAATAATCGTTTTTCCATTTATAACCGAGAAAAAATATTAAAACTATGATAACAATCCACCTTGAGCAAACAAAAATCTCATGGATATTAAATTATTAATGCAGCCAACTTGACTGAATGAAGAATGATTTAGAAGTTTTGATTTTTGGGGATACTTTCACGTGCAATGTTGAAATTAGAGTTTCAAATCAAAGGCCTCAAACATGTTGTATATTAATAAAGTTCTACTTAGGCCAATGGAAAAGATTTTGCCACTCCATATTTAGCAGGGGGTTGAAAAAAAATTTTACAAAAGTGAATTGCGTCAAATTTTTTGACAATTAAGCGGCATGAAGGTCACATAAGATTATTTGTTTAATTAAATTCATATTTTATATTGTAATGTTGTGTAATGAGGGAGCAACAATTTGAACTGAAGGGTATTGAACAGTACACCAGTAATTGCTTGAAATCATTTCTTGAAATTAGTTTAGAATGGCTTCGGTGTCAAAATTTGAGAGTTTATATTTAATTTTAAAAAACTGAACGTCAGATTGTATTTGAAAATACATATTCTGCATTGTCATACAGAAAAACCTATTAAACAATCACTAGCCGAGTCTGGTGAAAATGGCGGGAGATTTCACGAAGTATTAGACAGACTGGACTACTGGATTGAATGTACACGAATTAGTTAAATAAACAAATATATACTTTAAAACAGTGCTATTATTAAATAAGTACTGTGCGCCCATATATGTATATTGGTGATTTAGCATGTAAAAAGCTGTTCATTGCCTTAATAAGTAAATAAAGTCGGCCTTTACCGTTGGTTTTTTTTTAACAGATTTCCTTTTCTTTTAAAAAGTAATTTGTTGATTAAAACTTTTTATTCAACGAAGATTATTTTTGGGAGACTTATTTTTTATTTTTTTATTTCTTTTGTCAAATTACAACTCGTAACGCAATACTCGTACATCTTTATCATCTTCATAGCCATCGTCGTCAGTGTCAGCTTTTATGTATGTACTACGTATATGTATACTCATGCATGTACGTTGCACGTTGGGGTATTTAATGCCAAATCTGGGAATTAAAAAAAAAAAAAATATTAAAAAAACTGTAAAAATTTTAATATCACGTTACATCTATAGGTAAATTTCTATTTGTTGGTTTTTTCTCAAAATTTGATTATTTTTAGCCCTTTAGGCAAACAGCAAAGAAAAAAATTATACACAAGCTATGTTTTTGTGTTTAGTTTGTGTATACATTTTTCATGATGTTTGCGTAAAAGTCTACAAATCAGCCAAATTTAAGAAATATGAAGGCTTTAATTAGTAAGTTCAGTCGAGTTCAGAAATTACTTTTATTTCTAAAAATCATAAACACTCCAGTAGCTGCTGGTCAATAACTCCTGCTGTTTTTGCTTCTTTTTAAAGTTCAATCCCAGCGAAGGACAAGATTATAGAAATAAAAATTTGCGGTTTTTCTAAAAATTACAATTTAAATTAAAAATTAAATTTAAATAAAAAAAGAGGTCCCCCCCCTCCAGCAAGACTATCTGTAAGAAACCGCCCCCTAACATTTCTAATCTATTCCACCAGAAACCAATGATCAGGAGTACAGCGCCACCTTCTGGGAAGATAACAGCTAATCTACTGAAGACGCTCACCATTCACATTAAAAAAAAACATCCACCGACAGATGAGGCAATTTCTGTTTGATTATTTGAGGGTGAAGGTATAAAACTGGCTCTTGAGTGGGCAAATTGACAGCAACTTGTTTCATCAACAAATAAAGGCCCAAAATATACAAACATCTAAAAAACAAAAAAAAAAAAAAAAAAAAAAAAAAACAGAGTAAATTTATTTATGTTTATGGACGCCCAGTCTAAGGTTAATTTTTACAATAAAAAACAAAAATGACAATACAAAAGCTGTGTAGAAATGGGTTTGCGATTTTGGGTTTTACAAAAAAAGAAAATCATCACAATCAAACTTTTATTTTTACGGAAAAATGTCACTGGATGTTGACGTTAATTGTGGTAATTCTAAACTATTTTGTATTTCTTTTACTTCTAAAGTACTGTGTTTTGTACCAAGTGTGACCCTTTTTTGTGTATGTTAATTATTTTGGAAAATGTATCCCTGGTATTAATGTTTCAAACTATTTACATACATACGTAATTGGCCATTACAACCCTGTGTTAGGGTTACGACCTAGCTTCTCGCAGAACTCATGTTATGTGTGTTGATTTTTATCCATGAGTACCGGGACCTACAGTTTTAAAGTCGACTTCGAACGACAAATTTGAGAAGCGTTTTCATGGCCATTAATTACTCCTAGAGATTTTGTCAGAAGAGAGGTAGTCGCCGAAAGAAATAATTTTTGTTTTTTGAAGATGTCAGACATGGGGTTTAAATCCTCAGCTCTTGTCTTAAAAAGCCAACATATAAACCACCAGACTACGGCAACTATAAGCGTAACTAACATGGATTGAAAATCTTTGAATTTTTATTTCCCCGAATTGATTCCAATTTTAGCTAACAAATACCCCACTGTGCATCATTTTGAAAGTAAGTTTTTGTTAACAATTTTATGTTTATAGAAATTTTAAAAACGGTATAAATAGAAACCAAACAAACAAACTTATATACGAGGATATACATATATAAGTATGTACATACAATAAAATATAAAAAAAGTATATTCGTTGTATGTATAAAAAATCGGTTTAAAATAAATTTTATAAAAGAAGATATGGAGAATAACGAAAAGCAAAATCTAAGGCATTTTAGTCACGTTTTATGTTTCGATGTCTTTAGCTAAAAAAAAAAATTTTTAAAGCATGAAGTATAAGGAGTATCTAAGTGTAGTTGTATTAAGGAAAATCTAAGAAACACTATTATAAGTCCTTCATGTATAGTTCTCGCACTGCGTGTTGCATACTTTTGAAGGTAAGTATCAACTGTCGGGTACTAGATTATACGATACGAGAAGCTTAGAATCAAAATTATAAAAAAAAATATTGACTGAAATAAAGTTGTTGCTTCTTTCACGCTTCTTGTTCTAAAAGACACTTGAATGTAAGACACCACATTTAATTTTATAAAAGTAAGTTGTGAGGTAACTTGCAATGGCATGAACCTCAAGCAATGAATGAGTAAACAAAGGGTTACCCCCAAATAAATGAGTGGCATAAACTAAATATTTATAACAAAACAAGATGTATTCGGCTAAAACGAACTGGTATATGGGACGAAAATAAATCCTAAAAATATTAAGATACATATTTAAAATAAATTTTGAGTTTAAATAAATTAATAAATATAATTACATTCTTAAATGGAAATTCTGTAAACATTTTTATACCTAAACATATGGCGATTTTCAAAGTTTTTGGCATCAAACTGTTGCGACCTGTATGCATCTCAAAGCAATAAATTTTTATCGACCACAAGCTGTCAAAAATAAAATATATAAATGTGTGCATATGAGAAAATTATATATATTAGTGGAAACACGACTTCCGACCACACGACTACTTTTGTAGCTCGTAGCCAACTTAGGCTAATTTCTATTTTTCTTGTTTACTTTGTTATTTAGTTTTCATTTACTTATTTCATTTATTTACATCAGTTTTTATTTAATTTTTAATTTATTATTTAATAACCTTTTCAGTTTTCTTAAATTTTTATAAGTTTTCTTCAGACATTTGTTATTGTTTGTTTCCTCACAATTTCACTTTAAAAAAATAAATTTGTTATGTTATGTTTTGTTTAGGTTATGTGCAATGTGACAAAACAGATGTTTATTTTGTATCTGTAGTCGTTATTATATACTTAATTATAATAACGAATTTTTTAATCGTGTGTTCGGTGGTCGATAGCTGGAATGTGTTTATAGCATACCTGCTACAAATCTCTCTCTCTGTTCTTTCACAAATTCCCTGCATTTTGAGTGTAGGAAAACTTTGCACGTAAGGAGTTTATAATTAATTATATTTTTTGTGTAATTATACATTTTAAGTTAAAAGTTTAAGTAAGTCTTATAATACAACAAAACCAATATTTTTTGGTAAGATATTATCTGTAACAAATTGAGTTTATATACAAACATACCTACATAATTGGCCAATACAACCCTTTTTCGGAGTTACGGCCTAGCTTCTCGCAGATCCTATGTTGTGTGTATAAATTTTTATCCATGGATACCGGGAACTGTAGTTTAAAGTCGACTCCAAACGACAGACAAAAGAAGCATGTTCTTGGCAACCAGTTAGTCTTAAAGCTTTTGCAAGAAGACTGCTAAGAAGTAGTTGCCGAAAGAAATATTTTTTTCATACATCTTTTTTTAAGATGTATTTCTATACATGTCATAGTTATTAGGATGGTTCATTAAGATATTACAAATAACTAACACTTGAGCATATAAAGTATTTCCAACTGTATTTTAAATTTGTTTCAATAAAATTTCCAATTGAAATATGCAACTGCAGAATATGAAGAATTTAAGAAGGCAGAATATGAATGACATGCTCATGCTCTCCAAGTGGAACCGCGCCAACAGGGTTGAATTTAATGCGCACAAGGCTTAATACCATAGATGAGAATTAATAGCTATATTCGTTGGATAAATCACACTTTTTCGGATGTCGAAAGAAGCATTCATGCGCCTCGGTTTTTTAAAACGGTGCAAGAAATACTTCGCTTCATCTGATCGTCTTAAAATGTATAAGACTTTAATACGACCCAAGATCGAATAAAACTTTTGTGTTTCAAAGTCTATTTCGAGGTTTTTTGACCAAGTATAGAAAAGCTTATCCAACTCTATCGATTCGTTGGAGAATCAGCGTAATTTGGCGTGCGTTTTACTGCTCAATCGGTATTACTTAATGAAGAATTACATATTTTTACGTACCTCTCTTAGAGCACATCTTTTTGTAGTTGATTGTCGAGATAATCACATAATGCTTTATAGAGAGAATTCGTTTTTTAGTCGCACTGTTCGTTTATGCAACAATCGTCCCGCTAAAGCTTTTCCTATCAATTATGATATCAAAGACATAACATATGTCTTTTTCTAGACTAATACAATGTATTGCATGAGTAGGTATCATATCTTGAGTGCTGGCCTCAATAAAAAAATTTATAAATTTTAATCACCCTTATATTTATGTAATTGATATATGTATGTTTGTTGCCAGCAATAAATTACATGTAATAGACGATATGTAATTCAAATTACACTTACATATTCTCTTAAAATTTTATGAAGACTGTTTTTTAAATGAACAAAATTATACTCCTTCTTTTGGCCAAAATCAATTACAGCCAAACGGCAGACATTCGTGACTGGTAAACCACATATAGTTCAAAGTTTTCGGAACAATCGCTCTCAGCAATATGTGAAAGAAATAGCGGATCTTTTGTCATCTTGCTACTTATTTCTCTCGCCATATATTAATTTACTCAGAATTTAGCACCCAGTAGTCACCTACAAATATGTATTTTCTAATAAATAAATCCTCTGCTGAAGTTTAATTTTAATTTGGAAAGTGTTTAATTGCTCTAGAGAACTATTACGTTTTTATGCACTTAGATGCAACCAATATTTTGTAATTCTAAACATTTTATAATTCACAATTTTATAAAATCTCTTAAGACCATTTAAATTTTACAAACATTTTACTGGAAATTATTAAAGTACTTACCTTCAGTATTATTTTTCACTTTTTTTAGTTTTTAAGAGTTTTTATTATAAAAACTTGTATTAGAAACTGCCACAACATTCATTGCACTCAATCGGTATTTACAATAATAAATAAATTAGAAATTACAAAAGAGGTGTTTATTTGGCATTTTTTATATTAAAAGCAAAAAAAAAAAAAATATATATATATATATAATTTTACAAACATTTTACTTTTGACTTTTTGCTATAAAATTTGATCAAATTTCATACAGTAAAATGGTTCTTATTTTAAAACCGTAACGATTTTATTTTGTTGTCGATCGTTTTTATTTTGATAACGAACTGTTCCTTTTTTGATAACATTGCTATTAATGTCAATTTTGGAGAGTCAAGCAGGTCAGTTTCAAATCCCAGCAAAAAGATTTCTCCTCCCTCCAAGAAGTTCATCCACAATAAACAGCTCTATGACATTGCACTTTATTCTACCTGTCATCAGAAACGAATGATCATGAAAAAGGACCTTCTACTGAGAAGTAATAGATAAAAGTAAATGTACTACAGCAAACCCCCTCACCACACACAATCAACATCCAACGGCAAATGGGGCAATTGTTGTCGATCATTCCAGTGTGAAGACATAAATACTGGCCTTTGAGTGATCAAATCAATTGACAGCAATTTATATCATTCGTAAGGCGCTTGATAGGAAGAACAAAATCTCTGTCTCGAGTAATGCACAGCATGAGTAGGGGTTTACTCCTCTGAATACTGGTAAAGAAAAAAAATTTTTCTTATCGTGGCACCATATCACTTAAAATTTAACAACTAATCATTTCTGATGTAAAAAAATTTTGATAATTTGGTTCGTTTATGTTTATTTTCCTTACGTTTTAAGCTTGATTTAATATTAAGCATTAACAAAATGTTATTGACAGTTTGTTCTCAATTTGATGCCGACCATCTCCAATTTTAATTCTTCTTTTTCACTTTTTGAAACATTTATTTTTATTGTTGTTTTTAATACCATGTCTCCTTTGTCAGGACTTTATTGTACGTCAGCGGAATGAAACGACACGTCACTATTACTTTTAGCAGAAAAAGTACATTTACATACATACACCTGTATTCATATACATAACAGAGAAAGAACTGGGATTAATTTGCTTTCATTTTAATTAAGTATAATTTCATTAAAATATTAAATGAATTATTTGTACTTTTTAAGAATACTGAGACACATTTATATACACCCTGGATAAAGAGTAAACATTTATCGCTCCTTTATAACAACGCTGTCATATCTTAAGAGCTGAAAAAATACTTTATTTATAAAAAGGAAAAAAAATAACATTCTGATAGGGTATCGATTAGAAAATTGTTTACCAAATTTGTTTTTTTTTTTTGAGCTTTTGAAATAAAACAAGTAAATTTAAGGAGCGATATCCAACACTTAGGGTATTCACACAAAGTCATAAAATTAAATATTTTAGAGCAATACATACATAATTGGCCATTACAACCCTATTTCAGGGTTACGGCCTAGCCACACCCAGCACCCATATTGTGCTTGTCAATTTTTTCCTATGGATACCGGGACCCACAGTTTATCGTGGACTCCGAACGACAGTCTTGAGAAGGTTATTCAGTTACGCTCAGAAGACTACTGAGAGATAGTGGCCGAAAGAAATATTTTTAAAATTTCTGCTTTTTAAGATGTCAGAGTTGGGGCTTGAACATGTGGATCTTATCACTCAAGCCAACACACTAACCACTAGACTACGGCGATTATATTAGAATGTTAGAATAATAGCTGGTAAAAATACGTCTGTTGTGAACGACCTCAATTTCTTTTTTTGGAATTTACATGAGATGGGTTCGGGCTTCTGTTTTGGCTAAATTAAAATTATTTTTTAATTCCAATCAATAAATTAATATCGTAAACTAATATAATTAATATCGTAAAAAATAATATCGTAATTTAATATCGTAAACTCTAAACTGATTATTTTCAATTTCTCGATCGTGCTGCAAATTAAAAATTAATTCAATTTTGTTTTGTAAATAAATACATCAGACTTTTTAGCCTTTCTAGTTGTAAGTCACCAGTGATTTTCTGACCAAAGTGGCAATTCTAGGTTTAATAACATACAAACGTTATTGTGACTTTCCTTAGCCCATCACCGCAGGACTCTGCTCATTAAATGTGACTCTACAATAATCATTTAAAAAATTTTTTGTTTGAAGAGCTACAGCAATTTAAAATTATAAAACATTATGACAATATGATATAATACAAACACATCCTGTGAACACCCCAAATGTTTTTAAATTGCAAACAATTATTAGCCATGACGCCATGACTAGAGTTAAGCATATAAAATATAATTTTAAAAGATTCTGATGCATGTTAAGAATGTTTAATTACGACAATATAAGTAAATACAGAATTCTCATTTCGTGTAAAATCTTTGAATATGGAAATATTTTAAGTATATTTACATAATGATGTGTGTTACAGAATTAGTACGAAGGTGAACTTTTTAACATTTTTAACTTTGTAATGTTTTTGATTTACTTCAGCTTAAGATCTTAAAATATTATCTATTTGTTGCTTTATTTATAGATAAACAATAGAAATATTCGTATTAAGAAAATAACACAAGCCAGGAAAACATTGAAGTGATTGCCTTTTTTTTAAAACCTTAAACAAATATTTAAATATCCACACGACATACTCAGGTTTTCAGGATGTACCGTTTTTCAGTTATGAAATGTGAAAAATAACAAATACCTAACTGAGTTTCTGCTCTTTTTTGTTACTTTTCTTTATACATATTCTTTAAAGTTTTTCTAAAGACAGCCTGCATTTCGAGCACTTTATATTAAAACGGGATGGCAACATTAAAAATAAAACTTTTCTATTTGCTACTCATTCAGTTCGTTTCGTTTATGTGCAAAACTATGTACTTATTTTGTGAATAACAATTCTATGATTTTTCACTTTTCTGCAATGGTTTTGTTTTCAAAATTAATTTGACATTTGTGTTGTAAACAAATAAAAAGAAATATTAAAAATTATACAAAAAAAAAAAAATTAAAAAGTTGTGAAAACTTCCATTTAAAATGCGAAATAAAATAGAATTTATGCGAACTTTTATTGTTTCAGGGGGTTTTAAACTATCCAACAAGTCAAATATGATTTATCGAAGTTTTGTAGAGAAGAGCATGATAGTTTATATAGTATATAATATACCTATATAATATAGTTATATAAAAGTAAAATAATTGGTTTTGAATTGTATAAGCACTAACAAGTCTGAAATTCGAATCACTTATTAGGTCTTTATTATGTAAATCTATTTACAATCGTTCTTAAGATCCTAAAACTGATATTCGGTATAAGAATTAACTTTTGTTAAGTAATATACATATGTATATAAACACTAGCGAAACTGAACCAGTTCTTGTTTTTATTAAAAATTTAATTAAATAAAATTTTGCGTCGTCCCATGGACAAAAATCAAACAATTACTCATAATGTATTTTCATAAAATACATATATGTTTTTTTAAAGCTAATAATCTTCTGAATAAAATACCGAAATATTTTTCTCCATTACTTCTCTATATTATACTCAGCTAATTTTTGATAAAAAATTTTAGGTAAACGATAACATTATAGATACTTCTGAAAAATTGCTGTAAAAAAGCTGTACGTTTTAAGAAATTTTAAGATGTTTGGTTCTCGAATTTCTTTGCAATACAATAAACGAAATAGAAAAAAAAATTTTTTTAAATTTTGTTTATAATTTTTATTTTCTACTGCTTTGAAAAACAGACTTATTTCAATAAAAGGTTTAAAATTACCAAACTCTGTAGAACTTAAAAAAAAGTAAAAAACGTTTTTTTTTATTACTGTTTTGGAAAATATACATATATTATATTCTATAAAATATAAAAATATTTAGAACCAATTTCGTCCAATAATTTAACATATTTTCGTATTTTAAAAATGCATAATTTAGATAATTTTTCATAGTTTCTATTGGTTTTATTAATTTGAAGCAAATAAAACATTAATAGTAATTTAGATGACCGTTACTGTTTAAAATTGTGACAGCTGGCTAATGTTTTGCATTTTATTTTTTTGTTTGACATTTCTGTTTTGTTTTCATTTATTATTTTTCATGTTTGATTAGATATGATGATATAACAAACAATCTTTAAAAAATTAATTTTGGTGATAACTTTGAATTCTTTTTGTGATTTTAAATTGTATTGTTCCATATATTTTATACTCGTAATTTTATATTCTATGTTAATTACTATTATTGGCAACTGCATATATATGGTTGCTGTGTAGGGTTTTTGTGTGATAAGACGTCAAAACTAAAAAGTAAGTATATTTCTTCATTTCGTTTACCACGGACAATGTGGATTGAATTATTCGCAAGTGAAAATCGATGCCGTGGAATTTCTGAAAAGTGCCTTTTGCATTAGAGCCACACTAACTTTTTAAACTGGCATTATGGCAATAGAACAATTTTTTCTGCTGTCTTTATATAAAATCTCTAATATATGGCCGATAACATATTCAAGACGTAAATATTCCTTAAAGCTATAAGATGTAAATACACATACATACATAAGTATATTATAAATTATTCATTTTTTAAACAAATTAGGCATTTCTATAATAACAGTGTAGGCAGTAACTGAGTGGATTAGAATTGTCACTTAAATGTCGACTAATAGATTTTACTTTCATTTTTCCCTTGTTATCATCAAAAAATTGAACCACCGAGTTCAGCATATTTAAAGTTTATTAATTTTTTAAAATATTCATACCACAAAAATCAACGGAATTTTTTACTCTTTCAAAGCTGCTTACATGTCAACTGGAAACAGTTGTCATTTTTAAGTCAGTTGCCTTGCCATCTATAATAGGCTCATAAGCCTTATTTTGTTTAAAAATTACATACCTACACACATACACAATTGACCATAACAAACCTGTGTCAGGGTTAAAGCCTAGCTTCACGTAACCCCCATGTTGTTTGTGTGTTTATTTTTATCTATGAGTGCCGGGACCTACACATTAAAGTCAACTCCGAACGACAAAATTGAGAAGCTTTTTCATGGCAATCAGTTACTTTTAGAGCTGCCAGAAGACTGCTGAGAGGTAAACGCCAAAAGAAATAATTATGGTTTAAAAATTAACTTCAGTATATTTTCCATATTTATAGTTTAGGACAGAGAAAAAATTTTAAAATACATAATTTGTTTGCAATTTTCTTTTAAGAAACTGTCTGTGCACACACAACTAGGGAATTTTAAAGAACTGTTATTGTTATTCTGGTTTGTAAGTCGTCTCTTACGATGGTATTTTTTCTGTGTATTACCTCGAATGCAGTAATGTCATACGTGTTTAAATTACTATTGATCACGTCCTATCAAACAAACTAGTCATTGGTATCCTGAAGTATATCCTTTAGGGTATGAGCTTCTTAATAGCTTATTCCCATAAAAAGGTTTTTTTTTGCTATTTTTAATCGTTTTATTTATTTATTCAAATAATTTTCATTTCTTATATATACAATTAGATTATATTTTACCCAATACATCCGTTCCGTACTGATTTTTTCTTCTGAGAAAATACCCATAAATTATTTGAAATTTTTGAATAAAATTAATAGAACAAAAATTCTTGAACGTCCTTTAAATCTGTTCCTGCAAAATATTCACAAGCATATACTGCACATACAGAAGTTCATATGCATATATGTTTATATCATACTTATTTACTTACATATATATTAAAGGTGTACAAGTGGCGTAATTTTTTTTTAAGTAAACAGCACAATAAAATATGTACATATATAATTAATATTAAATTTTTTATTATATTACTTATTCCTTTAATCATAAACAATATATGTTTTCATCACGGCTATAAACAAATTATTGTAGTTGAGTCTTTTAAGATTATTAAGGTATGTTCACATATGTCAAATGTTTGACGATAAAAGCGTAACCTTTATTTGATTAAAGCAATTTGTCTGTTTATTGATTATTGCTTCAAATATATAAATCAAAATGTTATTTTTTGTGCTTATCTGTTTTTAATTATTTTTTTTTTTAAATTTAATATATAACAACATTTTTGTATAACATCAAAAAATGCTTTTTTCCAGATTTTCAAAAATATCGTAATGCAAGAGTTTAAGTACTTCATCCGACATATTATACATCTCGATTTAATGATGTTACTTTAGGTTTTCGGCCCAAAATTTTTCAAATCTGCAATTATTTTTCGGCTATCTTGTTCAGCTTCTGATATAAATAGTGTCTGTTTTGTTCTATATCCTTCAAACCAGACTTTTTGTGCTACTTTTGATCGATTTTCTCAAAATGTATTTTTGGCACATAGAGTACTTAAACTCTTGCATGACGATATATTAATACAAAAACAACAAAAGGAGTCATTAGTGCTTTAATCACACATGTAGATGCTTTATAGTATTGCAAACATCAGTACTAAAACTTAAATAATACAATTATAACTAACGTACACTAAAAAAATACTCTTGTACTTCGAAATTGTTTTTTGGTTTTCTTTTATTTGTTCTTCTCATACTTATTGTTATTTATTGACTAGGAAATCACTGTAATATTCTTTAGTAAACTGCAGTAACAGCAAAACAAAAAAGAAAAAACATTCTCAGTAACTAATGCTCCACACATTTTAATTGCAGTACCCTTGATTTCATGAATGACATCCCTAAAATGATTTTAAAAATAACTTTAACAATTAGAGAGACCTTCTGAATTTAATTGAGTTAATTAAATACTTAAACAAAAATAAAACCATTTAAAACACCAACCAATATATAAATTTAATCTGTTGTAGGTCTTCAGATTTAAAGCCTTAAAATTACTATAAATAACAGTTAAACTTATACAACAATAAACAATAAAAGTTTACAACTTCTTATTAAAGTCTACAAAGAAATGGTGGTATTATTATTGTTGTTAAAACTTTAGTGATTTCGAAAAAGAAACGAAAACATAAAAAGGATAAATTTAATTCTATAAAAAGGACATCTACATACGTACAGTCATTATTTGTCTCAATTCAAAACGAACTGAAAAGTGTAATCTTTTTCCTTTAAATGAAACTAATTAAAAGGGTTACATAACTTTTGCAAATAGTTATTGCCCCTTTAGGAACAAACAGTGTAAACAAAAAGAAATATAAAATAGTAATTACCATCGATGATTTTAAGTTTAATATGCACAAAATTAAGTGTAATATATCCGGTTTGCTATATAAAATTTGATTTGTGTACCAAATTAGCTGAAATGTAAAAAGAAGTATCTTAAAAAAATATAATTTAAATGTATTAACATTTTAAAATTAATTAAGTTTAAAATATATATTTGTTTGTTCAACTACTTGCAAGTAAGTAAGTATTCGTTATTTGATTGACATAGAGCGCAGCCACGAGTATTAAGAAGCAAAAAGAACATATTTTGTGAAAATAGATCATTTGTGTTTTAATTCCAACATTTTATTGCAAAGACAAAGAATACTCAAAGTTAGTTTTATATAAAATACAAATAAACTTCTCCAAGACGTAATGAACGTTGGTTTTAAAATTTTAATTTTTCTCCACATAAATATGCTTTTTGAGGAATCAAAACAAAAAACAAAAAAAAAAAAAAAAAAGAATCAGATTGTCTGATTTTGGATGAATTATGTTTTTTTGGTTTGTGGCACCGTCTTGTTGAAACCGAATAATTTTTAATCGCTGGCACACAAAAGATAAAATAATATTTGCTATCTTACGGCCATTGGGTTGGGAATTGATGACAACTATTCTTTCGGAGGAAGTTTTGAAAAAATACGTGCCAATGCGTACCAAACATTGTAGCAAGAATTAAAGAACGCTGTAACTGACAAAAAATCGAAATCATTTTTATCAGAAAAAAAAATATGCGTCGATTGGTCTCGGTCCCAGATTTCTAAAATACAAATAAATTCACTTACGCCGTCTGCGTTTTGATAAATACCAGTGTCTTTGTTTTAGTTTCATACAGGTTTTTTGGTTCTGGTGAACATTTAAGGTTTTGTCAGTTACAGCATTCTTTAATTTTATCGACGATATTCTCTTTTTCTAAATGCCATGGCTTTTAAAGTTTTCCATGTTACCCATAGGAAAACTTTATTTCATAGAAGACTGAACTTAGTTTTGAACTTTGTGGCACAACCAGGCCTGTGCAAAAATAAAAATTTCATACACAATTTTGCTTAAGCTAAACTCACATGTATTCTTACGCTCTTGCTTTCAGTCGTCACTGAAACAGCGACGAGTTAAAATGCGTGGTGGATGTACGCTGATTTATTGTTTGCAGTGGGAACAAAATTAATAGCAATGCACACAAATATTATCTATTTATTACACAGGTTTACAAATTTTTAATTTGGAAAAATACCAAGAACGCCACATGCCTAGATAAGTTAATTGGGACCTCCTGAGCACGAAAAACGCTGTTATGATTTTTTTCTAAGTACCGTTTTTTAGATAACGGTACTTTTGTGTTTTTCGGTGTATGACCCCACTCAAACCCTTGTGGAGTCCAACTAAAAAGTTCGATCGAGATAAGTGGCATATCGATGGAAAGGTAATTGAATGCCTTTTCCGTCGATAAGCTGGAACATTCTATCTGATAAGAAATCGCTGAGATATGGCACCTCAAATTTCAAAATTTTCCTATTTTTTACGTTTTTTTCAAAATTTTTCATTTTCATTTCAATTTTTTCCTACGCTATATTGAATATCTGGAATGTTTTATTCTTTTACCAAATAGCTTATTTAATTAAAAATATTTTAAGTGTATTTTGAAAAAAATCGAATGAAAAATAAAGTTTTTATTAAGGATTTTGTGGCACGACAATATTTTCATTTTCATGGCTCACACAGTATATTCGTCGTAAATTTAAAAAAATTTAATTAAAATGACGAGCGACTTGAACGTTTGCGTTTTTTTTCGGATGGATCTTCGTAAATGAGGAACCAACAATAGTCCGCCATCATTTATTCATCGCACCAGCCTTTGGAACGTCTCTCGATTTCTTCCATTTTCTGGTGAAATTTTTCGCGAAATTCCTCATTGCATTTATGAATAAAGAAATGATTGGTTTTTTTTTTCTTTCTTCGCTCAGTTTCTAAGTACACTTATATCATGTTGATCCATCATTGCATCTCCTACTCATTTCACTGCTTTGTTAAAAGTTTCAATTGCCATGTTTGCAGAAATATTTTAACAGGAATATCGACATGGTTTTTACTTTCTCTGTTTTGCTCAATTTATTGGACTTCAGTGGTATTATCAACACAAGGATCACTATTTCACTCTTGAGTCATTGGCAGGGTAAATCCAACCTATAAATTAGTAAAACAATACTTTTGTTATGATATCAAAGTCATATGCAGTATAAAGAAAAAAGTGATGCTGTAGAGCTTCACTCAAGTGAGTTTTTTCACATTCACAAAGTTGTCAATATAAACAATAGCTTGTTTAAGTTAGGCGATGTTTACGTTAAACATTGTTAAGGTTACCACGAGTGTACTGTAGGGACAATATTATTGTGAACCACACATTTACTTCTTAATAAATGAACTAATCAGGTATACACTTGTGATGTTTAAAATACAATGATATCTATCAAAAATCTATATAGGAATAGGTATATCTCCTAAAGTGGCTTAAAAATAATTTTAGTCTGGTGTTATTATAGTAAATCACATACATAACTATGTAAATAAGAAAATGTAAATAAAAACGATGACCGATGTTTCCTACAAGCTTTATGTTGTTTAAAAAGGTAACAATAGCGACTCGCTAATTGTTTATTCTCAAATTTATAATCGTGTTAGAGTAAATTCTTGTCAAATACATCAAATACAATGTCGAATGTATTAAATATCACTTATATGTGCTGGTTTTATCGTAAAAAGTATTCATCACTTCCCTGTTTTTTATATATGTATGTCGTCTTATGCATTGAAAAGAAATAACCCTGCAGTGCGCTGGACCGGTCCCAAGTTGGTACTTTCACCTATCACTAAGGGACACTGTTAGTTTCTTTACCGGTAAAACGACCGGAGATTTTAACATGTGGTAGTCGTAGAAACAGTCAATTGACCCCCCTATAGATAACTATGGGACAGTCTGTTTACTGATGCCTCAGTATCAATCCCGGGTTGATGCCGTCGTACCAGGAAATTAACTGGTTAATTCGGTGTGGTAAAATAAATAGTGCCACAGTATCAATCCCGCCAGAACAATAACTGAAGCATATATTATGTGCACAACTCACCAAATAAATGAATAACGGATTATTTTTCTGCATACACCTTTACCTCACATAGCAACAAAATTCAGCTTTCATTGACAATGATTCAGAGTACAGACATAACTTCAAATTAACACCTCTTCGATAACAAAGGTACAGAGAAGTGTGAATTGAAACCTCTTCGATAACAAAGGGATAGAAAAGTGTGAATTGAAACCTCTTCGATAACAAAGGGACAGAAAAGTGTGAATTGACACTTTTTCGATAACAAAGGGACAGAAAAGTGTGAATTTACATCGCGAAAGACAACGTTGAGTCAGAAAAATAACCGAAAAATTGGTCAATTGACAGAATAAAACTGCAGGGAAACGTATGATTAATATTTAATTTTATATTAATTGTATATATTATCTAGCATATTTGCAGGGTTAATTTCCCAGTTGGCACAATAGTCGGGCACAACATTGTCGTCAGGTATGTCTTGAAGACATGCCATTAACGGTTGTCGACACTATTGCGAAGGTGTTCGTGCACGATGTTTTGTAGTCGATTTCCTTAAATCTGTCGATGGTAAACAGAATATTTACCACACGCTTGTATAGTTCATACAAGGTGCTGTCAATGACAAGCTCAATGACAATGTCGTTTAGCCAGTTATGCACGATTTTTGCGACATTAGCTCGAAAATTAATTAATAAAAACACAGTGGAATCGCCAAAGTAGAATTATCCGTAACACAGATTGCCTACCTATTTAATTTGTTAATGACCATAATCATAATCTAAAGCACTAAAAAAATTATTAAATTTTTACAGATGGAACCGTGATTTTTAAATGTTACGACTTTAAGAAAATTAGATCCTATTGAGTACATTTATTTGGATATTGGTGGACGAATAAAACTTATTACGCATAATACTTTTCACTAAGTTTTTTTTACACATTTATCCAACATTTCATTTACTTCCAAAAACAAAATTAATGATTTAAATATGTTTAATTTCAATTCACTTCGAGAACATTGCATGAAAACTGATTTTTTTTTAAATTCTTAAGAAGAAATGAAAAAAATATGACATTCGATATTTACGTTTAATAATTAAAAACTTGTAATGACTTTCTACGAAGTTTCTATTGCCTCCTATTACGGAGATTAGTTTTAATGAGCTGTAAGTGCTTTAACATACCTTTTACACACAGGCACAATTAGGTGGAACTACCAGAATACTTAGTACAGATAAACAGTGCAGTGAACTGACATTTTTTCATACACCTCATAGGGAGTAGTTTGTACAAGTACCTATTTGTAAATGCGTGGATTTTCGTGTATAAGACTATTAAACTAAAAAAAAAAATTATCTTAAAAAACAAAAAGTAAAGATAATAAAATCGTAAATTACTTATTTCTAAACAATCTCAAAATTCAAGTTCGAATTCTGTTATTTTTTTAATAATTAGTTTGCTTAATATATTAAACTGTCTTCCAGTACGAACTTCTGAGGTTTGAAAGGTGATAAGTTACATCCTCTCAAATTAGTAGTCAGTTTTTCACTCCGTTTTTCCAAATCACCAAAGGCGGACATAACATTTAACCACAATAAAATATTTAAAAAATTTTTTACTTGCGAGTTCTGGTGCATTGTCATTTATATGTTTTTTATTGACACCAATACTCAGGGGTAAACCTATACTGATGCTGTGCATTGTACTGGAATTTAGTTTGAAAGGACAGTACATATACATTTTTTTTTTATAATATTATTAAACGCCTTGGGAATGAGACAAATTGCTGTGAATTGATCATTCAAAAGCTAGTGTTATCCTTCACCCTTGATTAATCAACAGCAATTACCTCATCGTTGTATGTTGATTGTGTGGTGAGTGCCTTCGCTAAGAAAGTTTAGCTCTTATCTGTTTCTTCCCAATAGGTGTCATTTTTTTCCTGATCATTGTTAAGGTGGAATTGAGTGAAAATCGTTTGCCTGTTTTTGTTTCTACCTTATTTGTAAAATATTTGAAAGCGCTAAATATTTCTCATTTATGTTAAAGAAAACAAACCTATATTTTTCTTGAATAATTGTCTGTAAATATAATGATATATTTCTTTTTCATAGCAGATTAAGTTTTCAGTGGTCCACACAAATTTGCTTGAATCAATTCTAACAAATTATTTATTGATAAGATTCAAAGTAAGACAATTCATTCTATTATTAAGACGATCAAGTCTTTGTGCCACAATAATAATTTTGTTATTAAAGTTGCCTATTTTCTTTAAATATTGCTACCAAACGAGTTTCATATTATTTTGTAAAAATTATTTTCTTCTCTAGACTTAGTACATACTTATATATTGTTGTTTCTTAATATTTGAATTTTTTATTTCTATTTGCTACCTGCCTTAATACTTACCATTCATTTCAGTAAATAACACATGTGGGAAGTAAATTGCTTCACTATCTTTGGTCCATGTTTCCTTTATATTTCTGTTTATGGTTTGTTTAATTATATGTATGTCTTTGACATCGTAGAAGGTTGACAACATTACATTTTTTTCTCTTATCATCTGATTTTGGTAATTTTGTTCTAAATTTACAATCTTGTGAGGGAAAAAATATTGATAAAATAAAGTACCAGCAGATCATCAGGTCGATTTTGCATCTAGCCGCTTTTTGTTGACTGGACGTAGAATGTAATCTATATATATATATGCTATTATAGTATGGTTTAATTATTCGCAAAACAGCATTAGATAAATTTCAACAAATTTTGTTTCAATTTATTGTGAAAATAATTTACCGTTATTTAGATCCCATGTATTAATAACAGATAATCTAATCTCAAAGTTTACTTCTTGCAAATGGTTCAATTTCTTAGAAGTTAAGAAAACAACAAATAGTAGCAACATTAACTGCGAAAGCGGAATACAAGCTTTTTCTGAACCAGCTTTAAGCATTTGGGATTTGCTCTAGAAAACGTACCAACTTTGTACTGTGTTGTAGTACAAAGTCCTCACCAGGTGTCAGAATTTTAAAGTCATCATTCTATATCAAAACCTGCTGATTATCAAAAACTATCTTGCACGACAAATAATCGATGAAAAAGCTTGTGTTGTTAAATATAGGTGATGTATTAACCAAACCATTGCCAAAGATAAAACACTAGCTCTATATTTTATCAATAAAGCTTAATTGCGTCAGTTATTTAGAAATTATGCTAATGCTTATTAAGGAAATTATATAAAAATGATATCAATAATTTGTCTTATTTTAAAATTATCAAGATTTGAAATTATAGTTGATTTCAATTTAATTCATTTTCGGTTTACAGAACATACCCGTATATCTTTTCAATTCCAGTACAATGCACAGCATGAGTAACAAGAAAAAAAAATTATGGTAGCTTTTGTAAAATGCCATTTGATTATAAAAATACTTTGTACAATTCCTTTTACTTTTTATTAAAACTTTGCTGAATAAATATAATTTTATAATATAACCACCGTAACAATAGTTAGTTGTACTGAAAAGAAATTGTGGTTGCCTTACTAGTCCATAGATTTACTACGATGGGTGTTGGAGTTCCATTTCCACCCGACACTTTGGTCTGTTACATTACACCTCACATCTGGTTATTATCACTTCTATCGCAATAATAAAAATAGTATATTATAAATAAATGAAATACACAAAATTGTTTTTATATTTTTATTATATATAATTTTTTATTTTAATTAATTACTTCAACGACTCTTACATGGTATGGTATGTATCCAATATGATTTTATAATATTTTTTCAAGTAGTTGCAAAGAATATCTATGTAATTGATTTATACTATCTTTAAGCAAATATGTAAACTGCTTAAAATAAATATACAAAACTAATAAATATTTGTTTTTCATTGTCTTTATATATCAGCAATATTGTATGTACAGTACATATGCATTTATGGATGCAGTATATATATATATTTAAGCGGAATGTAATATATGTATGTATTAGACCAGTTCTTAAATTCTAATAAATTGTTTTTTTTTATTGCGAAACCTCGGAAAATTCTTTAAAAAAAGTATTCTCTGAAAATTTAAACCCAAATTTTAACATTAACATATTGCCCTCTGAGAGTAAAATGTATTTTAGATTTCAAGTAAAGTGTTGCTTTGGCATATATACATCAAACAATTTTCAATAAATGTGTAAACGCGGGGAATATGATTACTTTGAATACAACATCTTACAACACCGGCAGATTTCATGGAGAGTGCAACGCTGGAGATGAACCTGGTACGCCTTGTTGTAAATTTAGCATTTCTTATGTCAGATGTACAATATTAATGAGTTATTGGGCACGAAAAAATTGTTTTGCATGTAGAATATGGGAGCATTTTAAAATTTTTAGAAAAAAAACCGGAACTAACTTCACAAACAGAGTTACAAAAAAATACACTGACAGATGAGATTGGTTTTTTATTTGTATTGTTTTTCACAACTTGAATAAAATTAGTGAATATTTTTGTTTTATAAACCTTTAATTTTAAAATTTAAGCTACAATAATTTATTCAAATTATTTATAAAATAAATTGTTTGTAAATGCTATAACAAATTGAAATGTAGTTATAAGAAATATAAACATCAATACATTATCTTCTCAGTGTCTGACCAACAAATCTAGCTCTCTTGAAAACTAATAAAATATAAACACATACGTAATTTTTGCCTCATACACAGGTTTTGTTATAAATGTGGTTGTCGTTTAGCATGACGAAAACAGAGCATATAGATTTCTTTTTATGAAGAATTTTTAACACTGCAAATATTTTTATAATTAATTAAGTTTTTGTTAGGAAAATAAAACAAAAACAGATTTCCAGGAATTCTAAAAGTGGTATCTGTTAATACAGTACTATAAATTAAATATAACATTAACATAATAAGAATTAACGATACAGGTAGTTTTGGTACAAGAAGGTTTTAGGCAGGATTTTTTTTCAATCGAGCAATCCTAAATGTAATATTTACGAAGAGAGTAAAAAAAACTAAAAAAATATCCGAACAATTTCGTTATATGAGTAATATGGGTGAAGACCACTGTTATATATACAAGGCTTAGGGAAAGAGGACACGGAAATACAAAAACTCTTAAATTTTCTTTAAACAACCTTTTTTAATTTGTATGTATATATCAACCTGGTTAGAGGATACATAATATATAATATATAAATAATTAATAATTATAGGTTTATTAATTATCTTCAATAAAAACTGATTTTACGACAACAACACCATATCATGCAAATGCAAATGTAGAGTTTTTCAAAATCCTATATAAAAAATAACAAAATTTTACAAAAAAAAAAAAAAGCTAAAAAATAAATTATCGAACTGTTATTTATATACATACACATACATAATTGGCCATTATAACCCTGTTTCAGGATTACGGCCTAGCTTCTCGCAGCACCCAGGTTGTGTGGGTCAATTTTTATCCAAGAGTACTGGGACCTACAGTTTAATGTTGAATCCGAACGACAGACTTGAGAAGTTTTTTCATGGCAATCAGTTTCTCTCAGAGCTTTTGCCAGACGACTGCATATTTTTCATATACATATATGTAAGTATATATATGCGGGTGGGTGGAGCACCGAAATATCTATGTGATCAGGCAATTTATGTAGGAGATGTCCAACCGTGTCACTTGAGAAATACACACACATATATAACAAAAAGGCCGTTATCAGTTGAAAATTTATTCTTTTTAACCTAAATTACACTTCTTATTCGGTCATTTGAATATTTTCCCCACGAAATTGGGCTCCGAAAGTGACGAACAAGGTGAAAGATTTCACCGGAAATAGAAGAAATCGAGAGACGTTACAAAGGTTGGTGTAATGAACAAATGATGGCGGACTATTCGTGGTTCCTCATTCGTGAAGATCCATCCGAAAAAATCCCAAAAGTTCAAGTTGCTCGTCATTTTAATTTAAATTTTTTGAATTTACGCCGAATATACTGTGTGAGCAATGAAAATATTATCGTTCCACAAAATCCTTAATAAAAACTTTATTTTTCATCCGATTTTTTTCAAAATACGCTTAAAATATTGGTTATTAAAAAAAACTATTTGGTAAAAAAATAAAACATTCCAGATCTTCAATCTTCCAGATCCAAATTAAAAATTTGTAAACCTGTGTAATAAATAAATAAAAAAAATATATTTTTTTTTCAATATGTCAGAGCTGGAGTTCGAAGACGGAGCCTTAGATCTAGGCCACGCAATGAACGGCAAAGCGGTTAGCGCCTGAGCGGTAAGCGGCAGAGCGTCGAGTTTGAGCGGTAAGGGACTTATTAGTAAGCACCATTTCTGAGCGGTTAGTGTGGTTAGTTGTTGAAATGCTATATTTTTATTTTTAAAATTTACCTTTGTGTCACCTTTGTATAGATGAAATTATAAGCTCCGCATTCACTTTTGCCATGTTTATACTTCGCTGCTCAGAAATCAACTAAAATCTAAAACAAGTTCTATTCCTGAGCGGCCCCGCTTAGCTGATCAGATATGCCGCTTATTGCATGGCCACTTAAGTAGTATTCCATATGTTTTAATTTTTTGCCGCTCACCGCTCAGCCGCTTACCGCTCATTGCGTTGCCTCGGTCTTAGCCTCAGTAAACCAAAACACTAACCACTAGACCACGGCGAACTGTTATAAGTTAACTTTAATTAATTAACTTAAAAAATGCAGTCGCTAAATTGATGATTACTGTCACATTTAGTCTTTATAAAAAAAAATTAAAATATACATACATATGTATGTAGGTATGTATGTATATATTCACAAACGACCCAAAACAGTTAAATAATACTTTAATACTCGTAAGAGACAATCGCTAAGTTTGTTGCTATAAACGTTAAATAGCTTATTTTCGCAGATTATCGTTACAATAAAGAATTTTTGTAAATAAAACTGATAGCATAATATATCTGAATATACTACAATTATAAAAATAACTGTCAATGGGACATGGGCTAACTTAAAATGTTGTTTCCAAAAATAACAGAAGAAAACTTCTAAATTAAAAACAAGACAATTATTTTAGAATATGAACCAGTCTAATACGTACAATATGTATGCATGTACGAGTACTTTAATCTATGGATAGATTTAATTTTTAGGATATGATGAAATTGTTTGACATCAATTGACTTACAATTAAAAATCATATTAATATTTTATGTATTTATTCTTTTACAATTATCCTTTTTAGTATGTATAAATATTGTATGTATGTGTTTTACTTATAATGAATTGATATGTTATACATATATTTACATAAACAATTATTAATAAATTATGCTGCTTTTATTTCAATTATAATTATAATTACTATTAATATGTATATATATATAGTATTTTTAATTTCTTTATAGTAGATACAATATAAAACATATTTATTTAAATAATTTTATTTTTTTTAGTTCTAGAATTTACCTTTATGAATTACATCATACATATATCGTTAATATTATTAATTTATCACAATAGGCACTGTTAAACCAACCCAAAATAGTTATTTATTTTTATTTGAAAAAAAAAACAAAATATGTATGTAATACATATTCAATATTAGCACAGATAATGATAATCAAATAAATGGCACAATAATAATTGACAAATGCTTGCAAAAAAAAAAGAATTAAAAATGCTTGAAAAAATGATAATAATTAATTGAACATAATTAATGTTAACAATTAAAATCATAAATTTTTTAGTTTTTATTATCAATTTAAATTCAAATTCTATTGAAATTTAATTAAGATATTAAGTAAAGCGATTATAAGAATTTAAATTCATATACACACGTGGGCAGTTTAAAAAGATATTTGTCTAACAATGAAAACCTAGCTGTTGTTTATTAAAGTTATTTCAGCTTGCAATATACATACATAATCTCACCAAACTTCAATACATTCAGTCCTACGTTTTTCATTTGCTTTATTGAAAATTTTACCAATTTTTCCCCTAAAAGCATAATTAAAATATTTGCCGTGTTCACAAGACCCTTGTATCGTTGTTTTAGAATACAACAGTATATGCTTATTGTTGTTAATTTACATGAAAAAGTTCCATATGTTTTTCATTGGTTTCTATGCTATTATTGTAAAGTGATTGATTGGTATTGAAAAGAAGAATAAAAATACAAAACAATTTATTTATTGTCAAAAGCAAATTTACATACATACATACACTCATATTTGACCATTACAACCGTGTGTCAGGGTTACGGCCTAGCTTCTCGCAGGAATCATGTTGTCTGTGTGAATTTTTATCTATGAGTACCGGGACCTACAGTTTAAAGTGGACTCTGAACGCAGATTTGAGAAGGTTTTTCGTGGCAATCAATTACTCCCAGAGCTTTTGCCAGAGGACTGTTGAGAGGTAGTCGCCGAAGGAAATAATTTTTTCATATTTCTTTTTTTCAAAATGTCAGAGCTGAGATTTGAAACCGGCGCTATCATCTTAGTAAGACAACACACTAACTAACTAGACCATGGCGAATAGTCTCTTTCAGTTGAAAGGGTTGGTCGCTTACCTTAATTGTGGCGAAATATGCTTTGGAAAACCAAGCAAACAAACTAAATCGCAAACCCAAAAACAACAGCAAAATTTTTTTAAATATAAATAAAGAAATTAAATTAATGTTGATTAAGGATTCATTTATTTATTTTCTTCTTCTTATTTGACTTTTGACGTATCCCATACAACCTACATAAATATAATTACCGAATTCACAAGACCGTTGTATCATTGTATTGTTGTGTGATACTACAACAGTGTATAATCGAAATGATTTTATGAAAAAAATGGATACGCTTATACTATTGTTTTTTATGTGTTTTTAATACACTTTTCAAAATTTTTTTAATATTATTGTACATGAGGAATACCAAAACAAATAAGCTCTAAATGAGAAAGAGCGCAAATGAAACAATTAGCTTTTCACTCTTGTGCTTGCTTTGTTTTTTATTGTTTTTTTCTCTTCTTCTTTTCTTTTTCTCTTCTTCTATCCTTTTTCTTCTCATTAATTTTTTGTTGTACCTAAGCACATTTGAGTTAGTGTATTTGTAGTACTCAAAACAAAAACAATATACAAAATTAAATGGGACAATCTTTTTAACTGTTTCTGTTTTATTTCTGTTTTACTTATTGTAAAGAATACAACAAAATGAGATCAAATGTTCAGTTTTGTTTATTTTCCTACTCTGGTTTTTAAAAACTTGTATTGCTTTCTAAGTTATTAATGTAAATTGAATGCCAATTACTGGAAAGAAGAATAAAAATACAAAAAAAAAATTATTTATTGCCAGCAGCAAATTTATTTAAGAGATAATGACAACGAAGTACAAAAATACATGAATTATTGTTGATAAAGTGATACAGATATAATTGAATGATCCATTTATTTATTTCTGAATAGTGCTTTTCTTCTTCTATTTCATTTTTAACGTTTTCGATATAACGTACATGAGTACAAAGCTACACTAGCTGTTTAAAACTAAACAAAAGCAGCTTGTGAATTTGGTAATTATAACAATTAATTATTTCTGAATTCCTAATTGTAATAGCTATTGAATTTTTATTGTGTAAATTTATTGCATAATTTTATTGGCCTAAGATCCTACAACTGGTATTCATATGAGAATTAATATCCGTTGAGGAATATACATCAACATACATATATCATAATTCTGCCACTAATTTCTAATTTTTACATATTTAAAAAAAATTCCTGAAGTGGTTTTTGAACATCTGTTATAATACTGTATAAATAACAGAAGATTTTTAACTACCCTCGTACATATAATTCATATAATGACACAAAAATTTTATATGGTAAAAGGCTTATCTAATTATGTTAAAAGGCTTAATTTAAATTATTTCCTTTCAATCAACAATACTGTTTAACTTCTTAATCGTTTAAGCCGACAATTTTCTCAGTTAACCTTGATATCATATTTGAATTAGACAAATTTAAAAAAATAAATAAAAAAAGGTATTCATAACTTATTTTAGTTTTTACTATATGTTTGATTTTAATTCGCAAAATGGTATGGTAGTATTTTTCAAACTAACAAACTCAGTTTGACTAACATCACTATTAAAAGAGCAGGGACTGGCTTCTTTCTTTTCTGTTTTTTTTTATATACCCGTATATATACTCGTAGTACCCAGCAGAAATTAGTGCTTACCAATAAGCTATTTTGTAAGGGAGAAAGTCTGAACAATCAACAATCTCATCAATAATGCCAGATTTTTATATGAAATGAGCCGCTAAAAGGTAATAGAAATCCACATATATTGCAACCAGTAAGCAAATGGTATAAAAAATCAGAAATAATACCTTATCCTATAGCATCTTTAGAAGCTCTGGGGTATGAATAAAGAATATAATGCTTCCATTATTGCATACAATTTTATTTTTTGCATCCAAATTTGGAAATTTTTCTGCTGGGTATTAGTGTTTGTTTTGCTATTTATCTCTTATCGGACACATGATTTCATCTACGGGCACATTAGGCAAATATTTGACGAAATAAGCATAACCACTTTGTCCAAAACAATTTAAACGATTTAAACGCAATATTAATAAGAAAAAATATTTGAATAGTTAATTAATTAAACGTGAAAGAATGAAAAAGTAACACGTCTGTTTTATGGAATACTTACCTAACGCGGCCATAACTTTACACATTTAAAATATTTGAAATAAATATTTTTAAAATATGCTATCAACCAGTCTTGCTAACAAAAATGTAATTTAAGTTCCCTTGCTAAACACAAACATATATTGTAATATCGAAGTTTTTAAAACTGTTAAGCCTAATTTATAATTACGAATTATTTGATATACCAAAGTTGTCCGTTTTTTAAATTAAAAGATTAACTAAAAGAAGAAAACATGATTAGAATTATGCTGAAAATTTTATATGATCAGTAATTTTTTTATTTTTGTTTTTTCCACGAATGATTTAAACATATTGATCAGACTGGCAGTTTTGAAATAGAGAATGCTTGGACAAATTTTGTGACCTTTGTATATTCTTGTTCATTTTTTTATTTTACTAAGACCAGTACTCAGTAGGGATGCTTGATGTTTTTCGAAAATTTTAATTCGATGCATCGTTAAAATATCGATGCATGGGATGACACGATATTATTAGATACATCGAAAATCATACTTATAGTTTTGACATGTTTTCCCCCGACAGACATTTTTAAAATTTTTCTACTGAATTCACTCTTGAAAAAAATTAATTTTGTAAGCCCAATTGCTTATTCCAAAGGTGTTGGAAAAATTCAAGATATTAAAGAAGTCCATCTTTAAGAAAACCGTCTCTGACATTTTCCAGTCTATTCCCCCAGAAACGAATGATCAGGAGTACAGCGCCATCTTCTGGGAAGATAACATCTCACTACTCACATTCAACAAACACCGACAGATGGGCAATTGCTGTTGATCATTCAAAAGTGGTCAAATTGACAGCAACTTGTCTCATGAAAAAAAGTCGCACAATATCTATCTATGAAATAAAAAAACAAAAAAAAATAAAAAAATAAAAATATCTATCTATTTTCAAAATTCCCCTGAGTATTGATCTTAAAAAAAAGGATTTAACAGACGAGACGGGCTCCGATACTTCAGATATGGTAAGAGACGTCTTAATCTTCTGAGCGGTAATCATAAATTAGTTCAGAAAAATTGGAAAACAAATAGATGTGAAGAAACCCTGTCTGACGAGCTCTATGTGAATTTACGCAGTCCTGTAAGTCAATTTAATAAAAACCCTTTAGGAGTATTGGCCGATTATTAGGTACACTTTGTAAAATTGTACAATGTAGCGTACAAATACTTTACAATTGTTAGTAGTTTCGTGCCATCTGAAAAACTTTTTTTGGCACAGCAGAGTAGAATGCGGGCTACAAGGGTTTCCGATTGACTTTTTTTTTATTTTATTTTGTGCTGCGAAAATGTCAAATATTTTTTTACAAAGCAGAAGACAACTTAATAGAACAAACTTAGTTTTATGTTACTAAACGTGAAAATATTTGTTTTCAATAAAAAAATGCTTCAAAAAATTATTTTATATTATTATTATATTAAAATTTTTTTCTTTCTATGTTGTTACGTTTCTTTCAATTGCCATAACTAGGTTTTTTTACTTATTTTAATGTTTTCAAAATATCAATGTATTACTAACCAATAAGCCTCAAACATATTAAATCTTATTTTTTATTATTTTTTTTATTATAATTTAAAAAAGAAAATATTTAGTTTAAATTTTCAATTTTTCTCCTTTGCTGGAATTTCAACCTACGGGGCTGTTTGAATTTTTTTGCTAGCGATCTAACCACTATAACATGGGCGGTGCCACGCTCACTTGCTTAATGTCGGTCACATTCTGCCCAATAATTTTCTTATACCAAATTCTGAAAATTTAGAATATACCGTTTTCAAGATATACCTACAAAATCACAAAGATCACTTTTTAGTTTGCATACTATGTTCCACGCCTAGGTCCAATTTTGAGAAAAAATATTTGCCCTATTGCACTTTTGGTAGTTGCGTCTGTGTGCAGTCTAAATATCAACCAAATGGGTTTAGTCGCTCAGGAGTAATTGACCAAGAAACAAACAGACTTACAAATAATATATTTGTTCGGGCTATTCCTTTAAATCTTTGCAAAAAACTTTGTAAATTATATATGTATGTATGTATTCATATTTTTGTGTGTATTATTTAAAAATAGAAATATTTAAATAATATAAATTTTCATACAAACTTCGACATTATCTTTATCTTGTTTCCATGCGAACGATAAACGTAGATTTTAGCTTTTTACGGTATATTTAATCTATCTACTCTATATTTATATACTTTCTGTCTAATTCATAATGAGATAAAACGTGCTTATAAGAGCCTTATAAGCAAAATCTCTTAATTTTGTATTCATAAACAAGAAACAGTGTCATAACGCTCTCATAAACCATTTATAAATAACAAATTTTTATTGTAGGTTTCTAGGCACTTTAACCGTACAATAACACGACATTTGTGAGTTAGATTGGATATTGTATAAATAAAAGTGGAATAATATAGTATTACAATGAATAAAACTTATATAGTTGCAAGCATAGATACATATGTACAAATTTAAATTCACATAATTAAAAATTTTCGTATAATAGCAAATGATTGCAGTCTCTGTACAAAATAAAATTTCTAAATGGCCAAGAAATTGTTTTTATTTTGTATTACATATCCCATCTCTTTCCTTTACAGGCTCTGTCATCAGTGCCTGTAGAAATTACGAATGTAAATCTCTCTTTCTCTTTCTCTCCAGTTTACAATTCCATTTTACCAAATTTTGAGATAAAAAAAATGTAAACAGAATAGTGATGCACAAACCAAAAAGAGAATGGTAGTATTCGATTACTTTATACATGAATTGTGTTGAAAAGGAAACATTTTTTTTAATTTTTCAATTTGTTTTAGTTATTTTTTTAATAGCAGTAAATATAACTTCAATCACATCTATTTTATGTATAATTGTGTTACTATTACATTATTTTTATGAATATTAAAAAATTACCGAAGTAACCGATAGCTTTTATTATGCATCACTATGCTGAAATAACATCATGGTATTGCCATCATGGCATTATTATCGTTTATTAGTTAATTTGCTAATATGAAAGGTTTATGAATAAGATTTTTTATTTTGAGCTTATAAGACAGATAATGTCTCATAACTAATGTATGGATAAAACCTAAATTAAGGAGTTATTATTAATTAGACCGTTTGCATTTATCTACGTTATATTTAATCTACATATTTACTTGTCTTGACTCTTTCTCACTTATATTTATTGAAAAGTAATAGTTTTCTTCTCCACATATGGGGGGTCCAAAAGCTGTTCTATCAATTCCTACTATAATAGTTTATAGAATTGTTTTTGGAATGTGAACAAAAAAGTTATAAAACAATAAGATATTTTTAATGTTTTGTAGTATATAGGTATTGGAATAGTTATTGAATGGTTATTTAGTTAGCTGGTGATAATATATACAAGCCGCCGCCAAAGTATACGAAACATGGAAAGGTGTTTATATACATTTTCCCAAGCTTTGCCTTTACAGTGAATTACATTTTAATAACTTTTTAAAAAATTCAAAAAATTTGAAAATACGTATATACATACATACGTACATACAAGTGGGAGTATTTTGTTCTCATAACTCATTTGGCTGGCAGCCACTGAAAGCTTTTTCATTAGCAGAAATAAAAAAAACAATATAATCAACTTGTAGCAACAGATGTCTTAAACTAAAATTTACCGACTGAACTCTCACAGTAATCACATTTTTTTGTGTTATTGTTTTATGACATATGACCATTAGAATCTCCGAATAGTTTAATGTATAGTACAGCACAACATTTGTCGGCTCATAGATTTGGCATTCAATTCTGAGAATTGTATGTGAAAGTAGCCCCAAAAATAAAAACTTCTGTATCATTCGTTTTGTCAAGTTGGTTGCTTTAATAAGTTAATGGATATACGAATTTTGTTTTGCTGAAGGTGGATTTTTATCACTTTTTCAATGTTTTAACACGGTTATATTTCGGTATACAGTTCAGAATATCACTGAAGCAAAGTTTTTAATATTGAAAAGGAGAAATCCTATCCGAAAAAAGTGCTTTCAGTGCCTTAATATATAATAGCACATATAGAGTTTTTACCCCCCTTTTTACTTTTTTTGTTCAATAAAAGTTAAAAATCAACGATTTGCTCTGGTTTTTTTTTCTTCTTTATAAACTTTATCTTGCATGAACATAAAATATGCCCTTAAATATTATGTCTAACTCGGATGATGATGAAGACTCAGAATATACATATAAACAACCTACGAAGAAAACAAGGTCATCAGAACCACAAGCGTCAACTTCAACGAAGAGAATGGTGTAAGAATATCTGTATATGATTCGCAATTTTTATATTCATTCAAAAGAGATGAAAACAAAACAAATGCAGAAGGAACGTATGGATTAAAGAAAATAAACCGCCTAATTATTTTCACTAATTGAACGAAATTGAGTGATTGCCAATTGAGTGATTGCCAATTGAGCAATTGGTCTACTGTTTAGCATATGTTGTCATGCAATTCCAACCAAATCAGTATTATCTTACCTCTAAGCTTATAGAGGCATCTTGTATTGCAGAAATTTACTGCAAAATTAAAAACCAACATTTCGTCTATTAATTTTGGCATATTCTGCCTCAAGAAGCAGTTTTGTTATACACTGTTATTACGACACCGGTTTCCTAAAACAAATATGGCCATTTGAGAACGAGTTACAGTTATGCTAAATAAAAATAATTTTTTTTGATCCAACAGGCGTAAAGAATTACAAAAAAAGAATGTTTCTTATTTTCTTTCAAAATTTGTTATATTGTGTATAGAATATGCAAATGCAAATAAATGTATGGATATGTGTACTAATAGTACTATGTACTATGAAAGTACATATATATGGAAATAAGTTTATTTAGACCATCTTATGTGTCTTGAGAAAGGATTATTTTTTTTAATTTTTCTTTTCATTTTGTTACATTTCTTTACACTTCCTTGACTTTTTCTTTGGCTTTTTATCTTTTTTCTTTTTAGTTTTTATTGTCATATTTTGGAAGAGGGATATAGGCATTTAAAACCATATTAAGTGGGTTTCGAATAAAAAAAGAGAAATAAGTATAAAATTTCAGGTTGAATGTTTTTTATAACGAATTTGAATATCAATAGAAAAACCTTTTTATATGCTTTCATCCATTAATGAATGTATTTCATTAACTATAAGTTTAGAAAAATACTTTAAAAATTTATAGATAATTTTTATTTTAAATAAATACCAATTAATTAAACTATATTTTTATTTGGTAGATAATACTTCTATATTTCAAATATGATTATAGTCATATGTATAATTACATTAAGAAATCTAAATAGTTAAACAATTATAAATAAAAAATTGTTGAAAAATAAAAAAATTAAAAAAAAATCTTAAGGGGCTTTCAGAAATCAGCTTCAATGCGGAACGTTTTTGTTCCGAAACGACCTGAGCAAAAATTTTTCGGTTACAGCACAACATTGGCCACAGCCTGCGTAAAGATGATGCGTAAACTCAAATAAAAATTTCGGCAATGTTGCTCATAGTGTTTGTATAAAAAAAAAATAAATAAATAAAATTTTTTATAAATTTTACTCTGTACGATTTAAAATTATATACAAAATTGGGACTTGCATTAGTTTATATTATTATAAGCCTATACTACAGCCAAACATTTTTTTCTTTTCTTTTTCTTAAAGTCGTATTACAGAAACTTAAAATGTTAATTTAAATATATCGTCGATGGAATTAAAGAATGCTGTAACTGACAAATCCTTAAATGTTCACCACAGTCAAAAAACATTCATAAATGTAGAACAAATACACTGGTATTTTTCATTTCGCAGACGGCGTAACGGAATTTATTTTCATCGTAGAAATCTGGACCTGGACCAATGGACGCAAAAAACGTATTTTCGATTTTTTGTCAGTTACAGCGTTCTTTAATTCCATTGACGATGTAGTGATCATATTAGGATTCTGTTTTGTTTATAGTAGAAGAGAGAAGTTTTCGACAAGTTTCCTCATCTGAACGTGGGAACTGCTTACTCAATTTTAGCACTGGTAAGTCGATTTGTAATTTTTAGCATCGATTTTAAAAGAATAAAATTTCATTGTCTATATCATTCCATCTAGGTAAAATACCCGACCCTGTTAGTTCAATAGCAAATAATTATTATTAACGTAAGCTTTATAAATTTAAATCATTATACACTTTACAATACCATTTTTTAAAATTAAAAGAGAAAAACAAAAATTAACAAAATTTTTGCATTATAATTTTATTACTATTATTGTTATTTTAATAATTATAATTTATTGTTATTTAGTTTAGTTTATTGTTTTTATAGTTAGTATTACAATTTGGCTTAAAAAAATTCAGACTAAATGTATATGCATTACATACTCGTACTCTTATTTACAAAACGCAATTCATCTGTACGTGTGGTATAGTTCGAAACCAAATAAAACTAAGGAATACCTAAAAATATCTGTAAATAAAACTATTGATGGCTTAAAGTCTACCATTAAAATCGATATGAGAAGTATCATGTACATGCTTAGAGCCATGTAAGATGCTGAGGAACCTAAATTACCTTTTGTAAGTTGATCCTGACATCGACCAATAGAGTCAATGTCAAGTTCAATCATTGCACGCCCGTTTACCTCTAGAGGCGAGATGCAATAGTTTTTTTTGTAGAAATTCGCTAAGATTGTGAGCTCCTTCGACCAGTGGACCATCAAGCAATGTGTGGATATGACAGCCACAGGGAAAGTGATTGTTGATAAGTTGTAACTGTTCGACACCATCGATGATTATAGCATTAGGATCTGGAATTTCTAATATGTGATTGCCGTGAAGTTTAAGATTCTTTATATTAGCATTGTAGGTGAAATTCAGTTCCTCAATTGCATCGATTTTATTATTGAGTATTTGTAGAGTTTCTACTTGCGTTAGACCAGTAAATGCATCTGTACTTATTACGCCCAAGTCAGATTCTTGCAATGTAAGCAGCAGCACATTAGATAGTCCCCTAAATGTGAACGGCTGAATTTCCTTTAGATCCATATAGGCAAGTTTTAGTAAGCCCACTGTGTCCATACTAAAAAAGGCATCGGGCTCAATAGTTCGTATACCGGATGGTAATATTAGATGTCCAACATTTGTAAGACTAGAAAACGCCGATGTGTCAATTTTGATAAGCGGATTGTTAGACAAAAGGATCAGCTTAACATTGGAGGTACCTGCAAATGCGTTAGTCTCAATTCGACTAATTTGATTATGGCTTAAAAGTATAGTCGAGAGATTTTGAAGGCCTGCAAATGCAAATGAGGTGACCGACTGTAATGGTGTGTATTGAATTGACAATTCCTTAAGTCTAGGTAGACCACGAAATGCAAACTGTTTAATTTTTGTTATATTATTACCATCCAAGGAGAGTTTCTTCAGAGCACGTAATCCAGCAAATGAATCGGGTTTTATAACAGGGAAATTATTTTTAGTTAAAGCCAAATTTTCTACTGTCGATGGCAATTGACGTAACGGTATTTGTTCCAATCCACCGGTATTGCAAAGTACCTTAAATAAAACGAAAAAATACAAGAATAATATCAGTTTGTGTGAGTAAATCATCATATTAAAAGAAAATATAAAATAATGCAAATATTTAAGAATATTGAACAATAATAGTACAGTGGCAGCCATATTATTTAAAAAATTAAGATTGTTAATCCCGTATGTGATGAAAAACGATTTCGATCGAAATTGAAATGGAATGAAAAATGGAAAAGTGCTATAACTTCCAATTCCTTACATATTTGAAATTAATTTTTATTCATTAGCTTACTGACAATTGGTACTATATGCTTGATTATGACTTTAAAAATACAAACAATTTCAATTTCGATCCCATTTTTAAGTCCCATATTCTTAAAACATTTAAATGGATTTGAAATTTATTAAAAAAAAATTGTATGTAAAATTTGTCTTAAAACTCAATTTAAATTTATTTATAGACATCCTGAACATAAAAATTAAAGAAATAAAAAATCTCCTTCATTGATTTATATGCTTATTTTGTAAAAATGACTTTCTAAAATGTTTATAATGTTTAACATAAACAAATTTCGTTTTTTATTGTTGTTTTCAATATAAATTTCAAAACGTTTATAAATGAATTTTTACAAAAGGAGGGCATTAATTTATGGAATTAATATTGATTATCCCTTTCGGACCCAGCATACATAATTGTCCGATGTGGATTGGTGTTGGTTGAGCGATGTAGTATAAACATGGAAAAAGTGAATGCGGAGCTTATAATTTCATCTGTGCAAAGCCGACCGCTATTATGGCAAGAAAGATTACCAAATTTAAAAAAAATAACCACACTAACCGTTCAGAAATGACCCTTAGTAATAAGCCAAGCCCTTGCCGCTCATCCGCTCATTGCGTGGCCTCGGCCTAAGGCGCTTAATAATAATATAAAAAAAATATGTATATGTACTATCTTTTCCACGAAAATTCCAATAAAATGTACTGCATTTAGTAGGGATTTACCCCTGAGAATTGGTCTCAAATAAAAAAAAAAAAATTCACATGAAATTTAGTTTATACCAAATATGATCTTCGGGCATTACAATATAGGTTTATGTATGACAGTAGCTGGCTCAGACGCAGTTTAATTTGGAGGTCTAGTTTTTGATAATTTTTTAAAATAACGTATTGAATATTGTCCCTGAAGTAATCAATTGCTACGGAGTCACGGAGCTACGGCGTACACTAGCGTCTTCACATATCCCCACAGAAAGTAGTCTTGCGGCGTAAAATAGCACATTCTTGAAAGCTAACTCATAAGTGTGAAACATGAAACTGTGCGGTTACTAAACAATATAATAAAAATAAATCATTTTTGTCACGTGCTCTGTGAAATATTCGGCTGTCTACTTGAAATCACAGCTCCTGCATATCACTGTTGTTCAATTAATGAACTCAAAAGTCAGTAATTATGGATTGTGGCACAATTGACTGTGACGTTGTGACCAGCATGGTTTTTAAAGAAGTAAGAAGTTCACAAACATACATTACTTTAAACACTGTATTTTTATTTCCATTTAAACAAAAATGAACTACCCCTCAGCAGTCTTCTGGCAAAAGCTCTGGGAGTAATTGATTGCCATGAAAAAGCTTCTCAAATTTGTCGTTCGGAATCGACTTTAAACTGCAGGTCCCTATACTCATGGATATAAATTATCACACACAACATGAGTGCTTCGAGTAGCTAGGCCGTAACTGTAATGGCCAATTATGTATGTATGTGTTCAAGCATCTGTTTATTTATGTTAAAATCCAAATGATTAAAATGGTCACCAGTTAAAAATGTGTTGCCAACTTAAATTTTCATACCTATATAAAAAAATACCTGTTATTATTAAAATAATATTTATATGTGTCTCGTGTTTTTTATAGAGTGTCACAACTTTGAGTTGGCATCACTACTTTATTGAACCACCCACTTAACAGCTGATAGTTGTTTTTGTTAAGTTTTCTTTGAAATTTCAATATGAATCGACTTACATCAGAGCAACGCATGCAAATTGTTATAATTTTTAATAAAAATAATTGTTCTGTTCTATTGCTATCGATTTTGAATTTCCATTCCAAATTTTATGAAGCCCATTTTTAGCTGGATGGCAACGTAAATAAGCAGAATTGTTGCATTTGAAGTAAGGAGAATCCACAAGATTTTGCCAAAACATCATTACATCCACAGAAAATTACCGATTGGGCACCTTTATGGGCCAGCGGAGTCATTGGCCCATATGTGTTCAAAAACGATGAAGGTCAGAATGTTACAGTCAAGTGTGAACGCTATAAGAACATGATTCGAAATTTTTTCGTACCTCAGTTACGTGGCATAGATCTTGATGGTTTATATCCACATTGAAGCCACATACCACACAGCGGGGGCTACAATTTACTCAAAGAAACTTCTGATGAGAGAATAATTTTAAATTAAGGGCCCAACTAATTGACCACCAAGATCGTGTGATTTAACCCCATTGGATTATTTTCTTTGGGGTTATGTTAAGTTACTTGTCTACCACATCGGCGAAACACTGCCACAAATGCTGCGAAAAGTTGTTGAAAATTGGTGTTCCAGATTGCGCTTTCTACACGCCACCCGTGGCGGCCATATGGCAGAAATTGTATTTAAACATGAATTTCATAAAATTTTCTTTCAATAAAGCCCCTTATATTGATAGTAAAAATATATTTTATTGCTTTCTTATGATTTAACCTTATGTCACTCTATAAAAACACCCATTATGTATATGTACTTATAGGTATTTATAAATACACATTCACTTCGAAGGTACACTTGTCTGCGTTTTTAATTGACTTTTAACAAACTGTATCGAAAAACCCCGATTTTTGGTAAAGTTTGCTTTTTTTATTTTAAGAAATAATCACAAATAGAGCCTTTAATAGTAAAAACAAGACAGACGTATACATTGTAAACAATTTCGATGGTAATTTCTCAAGAAAAATTATGCAACGCTGTTACAGTCTGTGCTATTCTGAAACTTTATAAATATCTCCATGGTCATAAAGAATGTATATCAATATTTGAAAAGCTGAGCTATTCATTATTCCAAAAATATTTAAAAATTTTAAATCAGTTCTGAACTAATTAAATTAAAAATTTTGGAAAAACTCATTGCACACTTTTTTCAGTTATTGAGAGTGGAGTTCTTAAAATAGAGAACTGATTCACTCAACAAGTCTGACAACCTACACCGAGTCGAATTAAAAGTATATTTTCAGTTTAACACCGTGTTATGTTTCTAATTAATACTACATACATACATATGTATGTATAAGTTTTATATATTTAATCTAATACAAAAATCAAATCATTTTTAAATGCATTTATTCACGGCAACTATGTTTTGAAAAAATAAACATTTTTGCGTATAACCGAGTTTACACATTTAATGTTACAAAAGTACATGAAGCTTTTGTTCATGATGTTGCAGTAAATAGTGATTATGCTGTTGGTATTGTTGTAGTAGTTGAAATTGCTGTTGTTAGTCGTTACGCTTTTGTAACTACGGCTAAATTGAATCTACGTGGTTATTGCGAGAAATTAAATTAAATTGAAAATTTTGTTCTTTAATATTTTTGTTTCTTTTATTCTCTTATTTTGTACCCACTATTCACAGTTATGTCTTCTTCTATTCTTTAGTAAGCGGAGTTCGTACCCTCCTGTTGAATAGTTTCTTATCTTCCTTAGTACTCTGTCATATGATTGTGTGTATTACACATATTGCCTGCGGTAAGTTTACTTCCAGTTTCTATCCTGTTGGACTAGAGGGTATTTTTCGCTAATGTCTTAAATTGGCTTTGTCCATGCCAACCAGCAGCATCACACATTGTTCCCTTTGTTTTGCTGCTCTTTTTTTTACCACTCTTCAATGCTTTTGTCGATTTAAGGATTTATGACCAACATAAAGAATGCTATGTAGTCTGCACTGTTTTGAAAATCTTTTAGCTTTTATTCTATAGCACTAACGGTTTTATTGCTTAGAGATTTAAAATCAACGGCACCATTAAACATGCCAAAACATGACTGAGATTTTCATTTCAACTTTAATATTAGACTTCTATTTTAAAATGCAAATGTTATAACCCCAAAATCATGATAAAGATGAATGAGTAGTGAGAAAAAGTACTAGTAAAGAGAACGAAATAGTGTACTAAAAGAAGATATACGAGTATGTATGTACTACATCATTGTACTCAAACATATTGAATGAAAACAACATGTTTAAAGACTATATATAAATAGGTAAGTGTGTAGATATTTGTGTAAATATATAAAAATATTTCGTACTTCTGTTGTATATTTTTTTTAGAGAAAATTAAAAAGAATTAAAGCTCATTTGCATATTGTTGTTATTTCTATTGTTGTTAATGTTGCTATTTCTGTGCTATTATTGTTCATATTATTGTTATTATATTACCCTAAACACTGACACATACACAGTACTAGAAGATGAAGTTACACATATACATCCATATAAACACTTGTGGACAAACAGTTAAGTCACGTATGCGCTTTTCATTTGATAGCTGAAACCAAGGTTGGCAACCGAAACGAATTTCGGTATCGGTATCAGTACCGGTAAAAAATTATTTGTCATTTCGGTATCGGTATCGGTATTTTAATTATATCGGTATCGGTATACCGGTACCAAAATATTAATACCGGTATATATACCTGTATACACTTATACCGAAACTTAAAAAAAAACTTTAAAAAGAAATATACTTATGTAGATTATGTTACCATATAGAATATGACTTACTTATATATAATAAAAAATTTAATTTTGCAAACAAAAATAAATTAAAATGCTTCATTCAAAAACAAAAGGGTAGTACAAAGTGTTAAAAATCTTCACATTTAAAAATAAATTGAATGAAAATTTTAAGATAAGAAAATCGACTACAAAGTGTTCAATAGTTAAATAAAAATGTTTTCCAAATGAAATACATATTTGTTTGGAATAATAACACAATTTATTCCTATTATTCGTGCATAATTCCAAAATATTTACATTTAACAAAATGCATTTCTTATGGGGGCAAGCATGTCTCGATGGCCACTTCGTTGGTGTTTTACATAAATGTTGCCAGTATGTAAATTTTAAATTGGTATTATACCGGTATTGTACCGATATAATATCGATATTATACCGGTACATATTAGAAACAAGCTAAAATTTACATACGATTTGGGTTAAATTTCACTATTTGTATATTTTTATGAAAACAGGGGTGCGTATTTCTCCACATTCGAAATCTTTAGTAGGTATGTAGTCGCTGTGGTCTAACGGTTGGTGTGTTAGCTCACTAAGGCTATAGCTTCGGGTTGAAACCTCAACTCTGACATCTTGAAAAAAAGAAATATAAAAAAAATATTTCTTTCGGCGACTACTTCTTAGCAGTCTTCTTGCAAAAGCTCTAAGAGTAATTAATTGCTATGAAAAAGCTTATCAAGTCTGTCGTTCAGAGTCGACTTTAAACTGTAGGTCACGGTATTCATGGATAAAAATTGACACATACAACATGAGCGCTGCGAGAAGCTGGGCCGTAACTCTGAAACAGAGTGGTAATGGCCAATTATGTATGTACGTATGTACTTAGTAGGAACACAAATACTGTTTCTAATATGTTGGGCTATAAAACAAAATCTAATGAATGCGTCTTACCTCGCATTGGCCAGTCATTAATAAGTGCACGCACCTTATCCATTGAAAAATTGGCCACACCACGAACCAGAGCTGTCTTAAGAGAATCAATGTTATGGTTTCTTTTGTGGGAGACCATATTCTCTAAAATCGTCCGTAATTTGAAATCCAAAGGATTTAAATCAGGTCTGTCAGAAGGCCAAACTTCAGAGCATATATATAAAAGCTGGCAAAATGTTTGAACCCAGATCTGTGCCGTTTTAGCCTTATGAGCTAGTGCAGAATTTTGTTGGAAATTTCAAGGCTGGTTTTGGAACATTGAATTGTTAAGCGGCTTTACGACTGTTCCAAAAGGTTTCTAAGTAAACTTTGGTCGATAATTTGACCACTTGTTCACAGAAATACAAATCAGTCACCCCATCGTAAGAGACACGACACCGAATCATGTTTACAGCTGGATGATGACCCTTTTCTACACGTGGAATAAGTTCTTCTTTAGAAGACCGGACACAAACCTTATCATTTTGCTTGTTAAACTTTTCCTGTACGGCAAAAATTGTTTCATCTGTAACATGGTTTTTCTATGCAAATTATTAGCCTGCTTCACCAAAAGACGTTTGGATTTTTCTATCCTATTTTTTTAAAACTGCAGTCAACAAATATCCTGTACGCAGTATGAAAGCACCACGAATCAAGTCTTGTTTTATAATACGAATCCTGCACTTTTGTCTGATTTTAATCTGACGGTCCATGATTTTCTGTTTCTGTGAGGATTTCGTTGAATTTTTACTTTGATGGCTTTAATTACATGCCGTGTCCGAACGGTACGTCTGCGACCGACCGGGGGCGGTCTTTTATATCTCTGGTCTCCTCAAACAATTGCATGCATCTGTAGACGAACATGTCGAGTTGGCCGAGCGTTTTGAAAATATAATTTTTTTAATTCTTTATTTGACTACTCCATGGTTTGATTTAACACAATTTCAACTGAGTAACGCTATAAAGGTTACCTTTCAAAAAACATGTGATTATAAAAAGACGCATTAGAAAATTTTTGAGATTTGGAAGCAATAAATAAAATAGTAAGCCATAATGGAAGCATTATATCGTTTTTTATACATTAAAGCTTCCAAATATGCTACAGGATAAGGTATTATTTTTGATTTTTTGTACTATTTGCTTCCTGGTTGCAATAAATTTGCAATTCTATTGCATTTTAGAGGCTCATTTCATATAGAAATCATGCATTATTGATGCGCACGAGTAAGTGATTGTTTACAATTTCTCCCTTACAAAATAACTTACTGGTAAGCACTATTTTCTGCTGGGGGTATGTTCAATTTTAATATTCCAATGGGTATGTTCAATGTAGTAACAATATTTAGATCCCTACGAAGTTTATATAAAATAAATTTTTTTTTTATTTTTAACTTAATGGCTTGCCCACGAGTGTATCTGCATACCAGCAACCAACCAATCATCTACATACAAACATAAATAATTCTTAAAAAAATTCTTTGAATTTCTTCTACTCGCTTTGTACTCGTTTATGTTAAGTTGTTTTTCATTAAATGAAAATGTTTTTTTTTTTTTTTTTTTGTTTTTCTTTTTTTATTTCATTGTCTGTTTTCGTCACTTGACTTCTAAGCCAGTTATTTCTGCTCTTCTTTCTTGGGTTTCGTTTCGTCTCATCACTTCTTTTAGAATAAATATTTGCTTATGCAGTTATTTTTGTTGATGTTCTTTTGGGAAAAACTTTTACTAGACTGCAGTTGCAAAAACAAACACATATAAATAGAAAAAGATTGAACTAGAAAAAAAACCAAAATAATGAAATAAAATACCAAAAAACAAAATAAAAAGAAAAGATAGAAGCAGAAAATGTACCCTTTGAACTTGTAATTGACATGGTGAAATTCTTAGTACATATCTATACACATAAACAAAATTTTTATACATATGTACATACATGGCTATTTAGACTCTTGAGTATATACATGTGTATATATGTGTATAAATAACTGACGTACTTACTTGAGTCTGTGATAAACAGATGCATTCAGTTGGGCATGATTTCGATGATGTTTCAGTTATTTGCGAATTCCATAAACATCCAACGGTTGTAATTGCTATGATGAATAACCAAGTATTGTTGTACATTTCACGTTGCTTATCACAAAAAAGATTTCAATTGCAATACACTGGAATACACTGAAAGAAAGAAAAAATTATATTGATAAATTTTTATACATGCAACATCATATTTTAAGGATCTTTAGTCAACAAATTATTATTCATTGTAACACATATTTTAGGAAAAGAAAGAAACCATTATGCATTTTGAAAAGTTGAGTTGTTAAAGAAATGAAAATATACAAGTATAAAAATAAATTATGTATGTAACTCACTTGTACATACACAGTATGATTAAGTATTATGAATTTTTTTTATCTTTTTCATATGAGAAAAATTGGTATACGAGCGTTTTTTGTGATTTATAGGCTTCTGGATAACGCATTTTCTATGTCCTCAGTCTTATAAACCAGAAATATTCACATGGAAGTGAAATGTTGTTTTCTAGTGATTTTAAAATCAGCCCTATTAGTAGTGATGAATTAATATTTTGTTCATGGTTAAACAATGAAATACAAATACTATCGCTAAGTTACCACACTTGCGTTAGCAAATAAAATCTAAATAACTTCTAAACCTCAAATATGAATTTTTTACAAGAACAAGTAAGGTCAGATTCCAAATTTTATTATATTGAAAATGGGATTCAATTTAGTAAGAAATTTAATTAGTTCTATAGGCTCCTACATTTGAGGAATTGCTCTACTTAAGAGTAAGTTTTACAGAAAAAATTATTTCTTTCGGCGTCTACTTCTCAGAAGTTTTCTGGCAAAAGCTCTGAAATTAACTGATTGCTTCTCAAGTCTGTCGTTCGAAGTCGACTTTAACCTATGGGTCTCGGTATTCATGAATAAAAAAATTTACACAGACGACATGTGTGCTTCGAGAAGCTAGGCCGTAACCCTGACACAGTGTTGTAATGGCCAATTATGCATATACATATGTATGTTAGTTTTAGAAAACACAGGCTTGTTGATGATCTGCAGCTAGGCGCACTTAAAAGCATAAGTAACTAAGAGGTTTTAGTCTTAAACTTGACCTTAAATGGTTTTTTCGTTTTGTTTTATCTGCAGATTCGATCTGATTATAGGGAGTAGGTTATAGTAGATTTTTCTCTTCCATATATTCTCTCTAAGACTTTGATTGTTCATATTTTTACCACTTTCGCATTTTGGATTGAAGTTTTATTGTTTTTTATTTAGAAATTTTATAGGCAAAAAGCCTTGATCCGTTAGGAGGACTGACACACTGTCTGTATAAATGTAATTTCTTCCCCTGTTATGAAGTCATGTGCATCGGTTTTACAACCCCATTAACTTTTCTATTTTAATTGGAATATTTTCTTTTTGTTTTTTCTTTACTGCATTGGCATTGTGAAAAAGATTACAATTTTGACAATTTTTGTTTGACGGACTTATCACTAAAGTCATTTGATTTCTGACTTACTCAACATCATAGTTTCTCAACCTGAGTTTAGTCAGAATTATTCCACTCTTCCAAATTTTCTCTATTATTAATCATATCAATTAATCGATACAATTTGTTCGGACTTTTGTAAAGCTCTAAATAACTTAAAATTAAATTTATTAGTTTCTTATTATTGATTTTTGAAGTGGGTTAAGTTCTACTTGGATAAAAGTATTCAGCTCGTTGTTTTAGGTAAACATATCGTCGATGGAATTAAAGAACGTTGTAACTGACAGAAAATCGAAAATACGTTTTTTGCATCATTTTTATCAGAAAAAAAATACTCGTCGATTGGTCCCGGTCCCAGATCTCTACGATAAAAATAAGTTCACTTACGCCGTCTGAGAAATAAAAAATACCAGTGTATTTGTTCTACTTTTATAAAAGTTTTTTGGCTCTGGTGAACATTTAAGGTTTTGTCAGTTACAGCGTTCTTTAATTCCATCGACGATATAGAAGTACAAACTTCCTAAATGCATAAAATTCACATACATCTATGTATACATACTTCTATTATTTACTAATAGATTTGTGTAGTATAAAAAACTATTATAAGTATTTGCTTTTAGAGTTCACAAAAAGTAGGAGTTACAATTAACAATAAACACAAATTTTATAGTGATTTTTTTATTATAAATATAAATTTAAACATTAATATCATGTTTCTAGACACTTTCAGCCTTATTTATAATAAAAAATTAGCAGGCCGTTGTAAGGCTAAGTTTTTCTTTCCTATACGTGGAAATTCTTTCTCAAACGTACAAGGTATTTAATTTTTTGGATTCTCTGACGAGTTGTCAAATAGAAGGTATGGAAAGTTTTAATAATATCAGTTTATAGCGGGTGATAAACTTGCCAGTTTTTTGTCCCATATACTATTGAGTTGCTATCTTTTCATTATACATACTGCCGTTTATAATTAGTTGATATTTGATATTTTATTTTAGCTCAGTAACTTTTGATCAAATTGTATGGACATACATTCTATTTACATTTTGCAAGCAATGAAAGATTTATATATTTCGTTGAAATATTTCTACTGCGAATGAAGTGAATAGTATTCGGAAGGACAAACTTAAAGCAACTGAAGCAAAGCTATCCAAGCATATTCGGGCTTTCAGTTACATCTTGCATGAATCATAGTCATCTTTTTATTAGCTTCTTGTAGATGAGAATCTTCTTGTACCACCAAATTCAATTCCCTGGCTCCTGATTTGGACGTAGTTATACTATTAAGAATTGCTATTTATTACTAAATCGTAAAACTATTGCGATACGTATGCCCTTGACATTAAACTGTAGGTCCCGGTGTTCATCGATAAAAATTGATAAACACAACGTGGATACTGCGGGAATCTAGGCCGTAGTCCTAAAACAGGACTGTAATGGCCAATTATGTATGTTTGTAAGAGTACTGCAACGAATATATAGGTATTTAATTTGAATATTTAAGTAATGGCATATACTGAATGTTATTTTACATTAACAAGAGATTAGTATAATATTTTGAAATGAAAAACAAACAAAAAATATATGGAGAGAATATTTACCAGTGGTTTTTATGTAAGTTTTGTATCACTTAACATATTCTGTTTTTTATTAATTCTTTCCAAAACTACTACTGAATCTAATAATTTTTAAACGTTTGTATTTAATTTAATTTAATACCCTAAGAGAAACTAAGAGTTTTCCCAATGGAAAAAGTCACAAAAATTCATATTTTATTTTTAATTCAACCAAATTATTTTGTGAACGCAAATGATACTAAATTATAGATCCGTTTTATATATTTATTTACAATTGTTGGAAACTTTAATATTATGAAACTGACATATAAACGGAAACAGGAAATAATGTGAGAAGCTTAAAACAAAAATACATAAATGTTTCCAGTTAAAAAAAAGGAAATGTATTGTGCGTAAATAAGAAAACACTACATGACACTTAAAACAGTGGTAAGCAAAATAAAGTTTTTAAAATTAAATTATATTTTATTAAATTTAAAATAGAAAAAAAAAAAATAATCACAGACGAATAATTAAACAATCTCTGAAATTAAAATTCTGTTCTATTTGTATAAAATGAGCCATTTTGAATGTTCGCAATTTTGTTTAGAAAACACAAACAAAAATAAAATTTGTTGTCATGGCATTATATTACCTATGGAGACTGTTACATTTTCAATCATCCTATACTTTTAATGTTATTTATAATTGTTATTAATGTTGAAATTTATTTCCATGTAAAATATTACTTTTAAACACCTATTTATATTTGTATGTACATTACGTGTTTAGGTTGTTGAATACTCTTCTTGCATGTATAATCAAATTGTGAACAACTATCTATTTATCTGTGTTATCTGTATATTATTATAATAATAATACCTGGGATTTGTTATATAGAACAACAAATAAGTAAATAATATTTTCTTATTAAGTTTCTTAAAAGTATTTAGATTAATAACACGGTGCTACAGTGAAAATATACTTGGAAAGTGACCTAGTGTAAGTTGTAGGCCGTATTGAGTAGATCATAAATTAATTTTTAAAAGTTCGGAAACACCCTCAAATTTCGGAGTTATTCCGAAAAAACTATTTTTGGGTAGGTTCGAATACTAATGAACACGTAACTCAGTTGATTTTAATCCGATTTTCAATTTTTAAACGGTTTCAGAAAGAAGAGATATGTACCTTTTTAAATATGTATACACTTTGGTATATATATTAAATTTTTGCAGTGTTATTTTAATTTATATCCGATTTTAATTTTATTTTTTCCAAATTTTTTAACTTTGGCGCCATTTTTTTAAATTAGATTGTTTAGAAACATACCCTTATGTATATATTCGTTAAAGCAAATTTAGTTTTGAGTTAAACAAGCTTCCAACAAATAAAATCGAGTAAAAAGTAGAAAAGTTATTAAGGTTTTTCAGAAGTTAAAAATTTTTCTTTTACAAATAAGTATGTATTGATCAAGATACTACATTTTCTTTATTTTTTTAGTCTTATGATTATAAATAAATAATTTTGCCACCGTTACACCTCAAATTGGGATACACGAAGCAATTCGTGAAACGCCTGGATAGGGAAAGCGATGCCTGTTTACACTTAAAATCAGTTTTCCCAAGAATAAGTGAAGCAAAAATAAAAGAAGGTACAAATCCTTATTGATTTGTAAACATAATTGTATTATTTTTGTATTTTTAGGAATTTTTGTTGGACCTCAAATCCCCAAAATCATGCTTGACGAAGAATTCACAATGAAATTAAATGTGTGGAAAAAGAGCATGGAGAAGCTTTATTAGTTTACGTGGAAATTTTTTGGGAAATTAAAAAATTAAAATTATATTCATGTAGTAAATGAATTTCTTGAGGCTTATACACAAATGGGATGCAGAATGTCCATTAAAGTTCATTTTCTGCATGAACATTTAGATTTCAATGAATGATTTCAAATTACTGCTGGTCACTTAAGCGAGAAACAGACGATTTGATGTATAAGCAAAAGAGGTCTAGCAAGCACTTTTATCAAATATTCTAAATTTCTAAATAAAATAATTTGAATACTGTTAATTTAAAATATTTATATAATCATATCATTATAAGACTAAAAAAATAAAGAAAATGTAGTATCTTGATCAATACATATTTGTAAAAGCAAAATTTTTAACTTTTGAAAAACCTTAATAACTTTTTTATTTCTTACTCGATTTTATTTATTAGAAGTTTGTTTAACTCAGAACTAAATTAGCTTTACCGAAGTATATACATAAGGGTATGTTTCTAAGCAATCTAATTTAAAAAAATGGCGCCAAAGTTAAAAAATTTAGAAAAAATAAAATTAAAATCGGATATAAATTAAAATAACACTGCAAAAATTTAATATATATACCAAAGTGTGTACATATTTAAAAAGGTACATATCTCTTCTTTCTGAAACCGTTTAAAAATTGAAAATCGGATTAAAATCAACTGAGTTACGTGTTCATTAGTATTCGAACCTACCCAAAAAAAGTTTTTTCGGAATAACTCCGAAATTTGAGGGTGTTTCCGAACTTTTAAAAATTAATTTATGATCTACTCAATACGGCCTACAACTTACACTAGGTCACTTTCCAAGTATAAAAAAAAGTTGCTCATTTGTAGCACCGTGTAATTATTGAGCTTGATAAATACAATTATCCTCTATAATATAAGAAGTGTTTTAGAATTGTCTTTAAAAATACTGTTTAATTTAGGATTAAGAGTCTAAGGAACAAAAATAATTTTAAGTTTAAGTCACATGGTTATATAGTTTGCATATACGAAAATAGTTTGAAACCTAGTACATTTTAAACAATTTATAATATTAAGTGACTAAATAATTATATTTAAAAAAATTACTAGCAAAAGTTTCGGAATACACATGCTACATAGCTATTGCTTACGAAAAAGACGTGACACTTATGAACAAAGATCCAAAGAACTTTCTGAAATTCTGGAATGGGGGTTAAACTGATGATACCGATGATCAAAATAGAGTTGGTTACCACAAAGAGATACAAAATATATTAATTCAGTTCCTCTAAGATTAATGGAGTAATTTTCAGTTTATTCGAGATTTAGAAATGTATAGGCACTATACTGTATTGCAAATTGAATAGAAATGCAGATATACATACATATGCTTAAAATACTGTACATAATAATCTAAATCAGAAATTATACTTTTTCAATTCTTTTCTGCGCGACTTTGGCGAGGTGGCTGGACTGTCCATTTATCACAAGAGATCTTCTTAGAGTCACGTCATCATTTTACCATTTACAGTTCTAAACTGATTGTCATTTGGCTGCAAACATGGCAATGATACTGAAAGTCACGGAAGCACAGATATATAGAAGCTATGGATATGCAAATGATCATAGTTTTATAAGGGTACGTGGAAACGGTTTAAACCTCTTCAGCTCATACAGATAGATCCAGATTACACGATAAGGTTTTCAGCTTTCTCAGGGGCTCGGAATTATTCAATATTCTACATACAAAATGTAATAGGAATCAATCGAAATAGTTTTGTGCTAAATGTTGTGATATGATATTTTTATATATTAGATATATCATTATTCTATATTTTCGAACTAAATTCGAATATTTTAATGGATCTTTATTATACTTATCGTATGAAATTTAATAGGATCTTAGACTAATAATAGGATCTTAGGCTATTAAATTTCATACGATAAGTATAATAAAGATCCATTAAAATATTCGAATTTAGTTCGAAAATATAGAATAATTATAAATTTGCTGGCCACAGCACAAAACCCATTACTGATTAAAAATTGATAATAAAGGGTAAATTGAAAAATAAATATGTAATTCCGGTTACTTAGACTATGGTAACACTTACATTGAAAAATATGTTGAGTTTGAATAAATTTCAACAAATAGTTGAATAGTTGAATTTGAAAGAATTTTCAGTTCAGTACTGGTGAGAATAACATTCAAATATAATTCACATAATCTATTTCCAATAGATTGTGCTTTAAATAGAAGTATTAAAATATGAATATGTATAACAGAAAGAACTCTGATGAGACCTTTCGTAGCTGGGTCGAAAACTAGTTCAGTTCTGCTAGTGTTTGTACATATTCCTTAACGGATGTTAATTCTCATAAGAATACCAGTATTAGGATCTTAGGCTATTAAATTTCATACGATATTAGATATATCTTTTAAATTAAATTATAAAAGAAAGTAATTTATTAAAAACATATTTGATTCTAAGCTACTATTTTCTGATTTTAAATTAAGGCCCACAAACTTCGATTATTGTATCTCTACAATAATACAACGGTATGTATATCAAAAATGTCAAAAATGTTTTTATAGAGAATGATACTCGCACAAATGAAAATAAAAGCAGGTTATCACTGTCTGAAAAATTAAAAAAAAACCAAATTACGATACGCCTTGAAACCTAGGAGGTATGAGGGTTTTTTGCCGCTAAATGACATAACGAGGTCTGTGCACACCTACATGGGATTTGTATGGAAATGCATAGAAAGGTGTCTTAAAATTCTGTATAAATGCATTTTATGCTAGGAACACCACAAAATGATCTATAAAAACGCATTTTTATACATCTTAGTTATCCATTAAAGGTATTTTATTAATAATATGTATACAAATGAATTTTATACACGGAATTTAATGCAGGAGTACCTGGCATGTGAGAGTTGTTGGCGTACCAGCTTTCTGCAATGCATGCAATGAAAGCGTGTTATTCGCTATTTTTTTTCAAAATAAAACAACGCAAGTACTATGGTCTTTTGGAAGAGGATGCGGCATGGAGTGGATGGTCATCTATGGGCGGGCCTGCAGCTACCTGCAAACAAATGAAAATGAAATGAAAAAAAAAAATGAAAAATAAATTCATATCTACGCATTGAAGGCAAGAGTAACAAAGTTTAGTTAGAAATAGCCAACACGATAACAACTAACAACAATACAATAAAAACTAAATAGAAAACAACTTAGACAGATGTAATAGCCTGTATTATTCGGCCTTGATTTAAACCAATTTAACTGTTAATTTGTTCTCCATTTTATTTATGACAGAAATACATTACAAGTGTTATTGCGAGAGTTTCTGTAAAAATGAAAGTTAAACTTGTACTTTTATAAACAAGTTATATAAGAAGATTTTAAAACTCTTGCGGAAGAAAGTTGGGTAACTATAAACTTTTTGCCGCGTTGTGTATCTTTGACAAGTATAAGAAATATTTTGAAAAAAAAAAAAAAATATATGAATTATGGAAAGCAAAAATATAGAAGACTTGAAGATCCTACAATATTTTGTGTAAAGAATCAAGAAGTACCGAAGTAAGTAAAAAAAAACTAGAAAAACTGTTGACAGAAAAAGGTTTATAAAAACCTTGTTGTGTAACTCACTGTTTTTATGCGCTAAGGTCTTAAAAGGCACGGCAAGCTAAATCATCTTATTTACTTCTAACTTTTGGTCTTACATTTTCTTAAAAACAAATTGTTTTTTTTTACAGTTATTGTGTATTTTTTTTTAACAGATCTTTAATCTAAAGAACAACAAAAACGATGTATTTTGTGCTAACGTTCTATTTGTTGTAATATCCAAGACACCATGCGATTTGTGTTTGCATTTATACTCAATTCAAGCAAAAATTTGTTGGAACACAATATTATTGGGTATTACAACCCTGTTTGAGGGTTACGGCCCAGCTTCTTGAAGCACCCAGGTTGTGTGTATAAATTTTAATTCACGAGTATCGGGACCTTTTTTATTTATTTTTTTAATTGAGACCAATACTCAGAGGTAAACCGCTTCCAAATTCTATGCGTTGTATTGGAATTGTTGTGGCAACTTGGGTGCTGCGAGAAGCTAGGCCGTAATCCTGACACAATACAATTATTGTTTTGTATTATATTGTATTTACAACACTTCAACTATCTCAATACAAAGTATGTAAAACTAAAATATAATAAAAAACGGGAGTAAAGATTTGAAGATTGTCATGTGTTTACGCAAATCACAGAATGGTGAGCGTCTTCAGTAGATTAGCTGTTGTCTTCCCAGAAGGTGGCGCTGCACTCCTGATCATTGGTTTCTGGTGGAATGGATTAGGAATGTCAGGGGGCGATTTCTTGCAGATGGTCTTGCTGGAGGGTGGGGGGACCTCTTATTTTTCTTAAATTTAATTTTTAATTTAAATTGTAATTTTTAGAAAGTCGCAAATTTTTATTTTTATAATTTCGTGCTTCGCTGGGATTGAACCTTGGTCGTGTGATTTTCTGTGCGAGCGCTCTACCACTATGCCACGACGTCTTAGGACTGGGACAAATTGCTGTTAATTGATCATTCAAAGGCCAGTATTATAACCTCACCCTTGAATGATCAACAGCAATTGTCCCATCGTTGCATGTTGATTGCGGTGAGTGTAGTAGGTTTTTAGCTATTTTCTGCTACTTCCCAATAGGTGGAGCTTTACTCCTGATCATTATTTTTCGTTGTCAAATTTTATGGTGGAATAGAGTGGAATATCAGGTTACATTGTAGATGGACTTCTTGGTGGATAGGGGATGAAAAAGAGGGAGGGGGGGGGGGGGGGGTGGAATCTTTTATTTTTAAATTATAATTTAAAAAAAACCGCAAACTAACTTTTTCATTTTTCACCTCTGCTGGGATTCGCACCTCAGCCGTTTGAGTTTTTGTGCAAGCGCTCTAACCATTATACCACCCTCCTAAACTTACAGTTTAATGTCGAATCCAAAAGGCAGACTTGAGAAACTTGTTCATAGTAAGTATTTAGTCTCAGAGCTTTTACCATAAGACTGATAAAGGGGCTTTTGACTATCCAACAAGTCATATGATATGCCATATTTTTGTGTAGAAGAGTAGTAAGGTGATAGTCTAAATATAATATGTAATCGATATATTCGATAATGAGAGAAAATACGTGTGAAAAATTTAAAGTCGTATGGCTCTCATTATTTTCTGAAAATTTAAAAAAAATAAAGAGTTTTTATTAGAAATATATTTTTGTTTTTAAATATTTGAAATAATTGCCGAATTCACAAAACCCTTGTATTCATTGTATTTGTTGTTAGATTGTATGGCACTACAACAGCTGTGCGCTTGTTGTTGGTAATTTGTATATAAACATTCGATACAACTCATACACTTTTTTTTCATATGTTTTAAAAAAGTTGTATTGGTTTCTGTGTTATTGTGAATGAAAAATATTGACAAAAATATAAACACAAAAAAATTCTTTTTATTGTCAACAGCAAATTAAATAAAATAAAATAAAAAAATATAAAAATGGAAGAAAAATGTGTTTTGTTTGTAAAAATCAACTTTTTAATGCAGTTTTTTTTCTCATTTGGTTTTTGACGTTTAATACACAAAATATATTCATATACATACAATAGATGTTCACAAGCCAACATTGTATGCAATACATGAAACAACGATACAAAACTTTGTGAATTCGGTAAATAAAAAACAAATACACTTAAAAGTAATATTCTTCTTCTATATAAATAAAAATCAATGTTGTTCGTTGGTCATCGCATCTGTTTAGAACGGCTGGACCGATTTTAACGATTTTTCTTTCTAATGATCGCCGTGATCCAACTTAGGTTTTTACGGAAAGAAAATTTACCTCGCCTACTTTTATGCCCATTTTTTTTATTTACCTTAAGTCAGAAAACGGCATCATCGATTTGACTAATTTTTCTTTCAAATGTTTGTATTAATCCATTTTAAGTTTTCATAGAGAGAAAAATTTACCACGCCTACTTTTACGCCCACTTTTTATATTTATTTCTAAGTACTGATTTTTGTATCTCTTCAGAATGGTTGAAGCTAAAGTTTCGGAATTGGGTCTGAAGAACTTTATTGGCAATTCAAATTATCAGTCAGAAAGTGGTCCAAATTGGACAAGTGGGCGTGACACCTCCCGTACAAGTTAAAAAAGTATTTCTTTATACAGGCGTATCTTGAGAAGTGTTGAAGCTAAAGCTTCTGAATTTGGTGTGATTGAGCTCGTAGTCATTAAAAATTATCAGCAGAAAAAAGAGCGGCCAGGTTGACGTGGTAGCTTTCAGACAAACTAACTATTGAGTTCCGTATATTTTGAAATCAGTAACAGTTAAAGTTTTTGAATTTGGTCTAAATTACTCCGTAGTCACTAAACATCATCAGTCGCAAAATGTGGACAAATGATAGTGGTAGGTGTAGCGAAGCACGCCGAGTTTAAGCTAGTAAGAAATAAAATTTTATTGCATTTATTTTTAAAAAAATTTTTTTTTTGACAATTATTATTTTTATTTTATTTTTCTATACCAAAAGTGTAAACACAAAAAGCTTTGTAGTGCGATTTTTGTACTTATTTTAGAAAATCATATACATACTAGAATTTCATACTATTTTCTCTATTTTTTTTGTATGTAAAGACAGTCTAAACTGTCCTTAAGAAGTAGTCCCTGAAAGAAATATTTTTTTATATCTCTGTTTTTTTTTCAAGATGTCAGAGCTATGGTTTGCATGGTGACTAAGTTGTCTTAAGGCAAGTTGTAATAACAAGCTTTATTAAAGGTATAATTATTTGAATTTAAATGGTTTTTTTGTAATCTCATCTATCTAGAATACCATTTCTTTAAAATAATATCCTGAAATTAGAAATATAATTATTTTTACTAAAAAAAAATAGTTTATTTTACTATTATAGCCCGAGATCCCGGTGTAGAATTCTTCCTTCTCGAGAAACGCAACAGCCCGGGACAAACATTTCTAAACAGAATGTAAAATTATAGGCAAAAGCAAATCGAATTGAAATATCAAAACTCGTATATGTTCACAAAAATGAAAATCTAAACATGAACATGTATGTACAATATCGTTATATTAATTCATAAAAGCCCTAAGTTACATTACAAAATTTGTATACAAGAAGCATAGAAAATTAGTCCAAATTTTTGTCATAAAGTTCACATTTTTATCGCACTTGGGTAAAATTTTTCAGGAACATACATTTTAGTCAATTAAAAAGTCAATTAAAAGTGAATTTTTTCTAATTTATTTTGAAAACGTATGCCGATATGTATAAGTAAATTGCTGGTCTCCTATAGAAACGCCTTAAGTTACATAATTTTAAGTTAAAGCATTAGAGCAACTGTAGTTATAAAACTTTTTCTTTTTTATTGCAAATATTAATGATTATCAAGTACAACAAATATGTTGCTCAATTAATTTTTTTTGCTGTTTGTTCTTATTTAGTTCAAGAAGCCGAAAAAGAATATATCATAGTCGATTTTCTAACCACAAATGTTTGTTAAGGCTTTTAGCTTAACTTTAAATTGAAAATTAAATCAAAAAAGATCATTGTTAAAATACTTGTAATACCAAAATCATAAGCAAAAAGCCACCTGTAAATGTTCTCATTTACTTTTGGAATTGAGAGTTTTTCTTTTTAAAGGCAGCCCAAAATGATACGTTAATTGTAAACTGCAGATCTATGTGAACAAAGCTCATATACAGTATCAGTTTTAAAGTATATGACCTTTTAGAATGGTAACAGTACTAACTGTATTCTACATTCCTAAGTTTGAAAAGAATATACGACGCACTTACAAGCGAATCGAATTTTGTGTTAAAGAATGTGCAATTGATTGCGTTCGTCTAAAGTTTTCGAAACAAATTTTGTTTCACTTTACAAAGTTCATGGCATCCTCCAAAACGGATTAAAGAATGTTGTTTCTGTAGACTTGTAATAAGTCTCGATTTATACGTGGGAAGTTAAATGCCATTAATTTTGTTAATGCTTTTTTGCTCTTGGCTAAAGTTTTTACATCATGGAAATTAGAAGACAGACTAAATGCTCTTCTTTCTCTCTTTCTTTCATACACAGCAAAATAAAAATGCTCATGAAATGACAAAAATAAAATCAATCAACAACGAACACTACGAAAATTTTAGGAAAAATGTCTGGTATGAACGTTCGTGTGCGGTACGTCTCTTAAGAACTTCTCTGTAAGTTAGTGAACTACCTGAGAATGGAAGGGGTCTTAGCAATTTCTTAAGACTATTTTCGTAGTCAGGGTAGACTGACAGGTCAACCACATAATTTTTCACATTTCGCTCTGTAAGATAATAATAATAATAAAGCTCGTAGAATATCATTCCTAGATGTGTTCCTAAAACTTTTATTGTAATTGAATTTGAATAATATGTATAAAATAAGTACTAAAATTGTAAAGAATTTTTATTGTTATCCGGTCATTTTAAAATATTTTCAAAATCTTCTCTGGACTGGGCTGACTACCATGTTTAATTTTAAAGTAAAAGCTAAGTATGAAAGATTACTGATGTACACAAAGTTAAACAACCGTTTCTACTAATGTGGTATACAATTATTTTGTTCTTTCTTACAATTTTGTGATTGATAGATGGTGTTTTTATATAAGTTATGTTATAGAGTACCAGTGAAAACTTTACAGCAGATGAATATATTCGTATTTGATTTTGTAGTGTTATGTTCATGTATGTAGGATAGTTGTTGTGTCCCACTGTACAGCAAGTGGTGTGACTTAACTGGAGACTTATAATACAATACATTCTGATCTTATACATACTACATGGGCACTTTTTGCAAATATAAGTACATAACACACAGACGTTTTTTACAGAAACAGAACATACACTTGTTGCCTTCAACTTTAAGAAACGAGCCAGTGGTAAATCACACATCACATCAGAATGCGGTAGTTGCTATCCTGAGTCAAATTAATAAGCTAACAGTTAAGAAAACAAAATTTTTTTTTTCTAAGGAACTACATTTGTACATTTACAGCTTTCAAAATAACGAAACAAACAGTCACTGAGCGAAAGAAAAATACACGAAAGAAAGGTATTTTGGGCTTCTCTATGCCTTTCACTTGCTCTAACGAGTCATCATTTTTCTTTTTTACGTATCGTAAAAATAAAATAAAGTGTTGCCAGTTGAAGTAAGTAAGTAAGTATTTTGCTTGTGAACAAATGCGACTCTGTTACAAAAAAATATCCGTTACAAATAATATTCTAGCTGTCATCCAACGTTTAATACATATTAATCGAGCTTCTAAGCAAATTGCATTGTCATTGGGCCAGTTTCATTGTAACGTGTATGGGCAGGTTATAAAACAGCCGTATTTTTATATGGGAAGCAACCAAAAAAAAAAAAAAAAAAAAAAATACAAGCACTAAAATTTGTTAGTGTTTCACAAACAAAAATTCGAATGTCAAAAACCATTTGTGTTCTATGAACAGACTAATAAAAAAATTTCGAATAAAACTAAAACAAAAGAGTTTGTGTATGTGCGTGTGCTTTTGTATTGTAAAAAAATGAGTACATATGAGAATTTTTTATACTGGAATCGGCATAATTTTGTTGGCTTAAATCTGTATGTGTGCATCTATTGTACGGTGTGTCATTGTATATGTTTACAACTATTTCGTGTTTCGTGCAAGTGACTCATTTTGACATTTGCCTTCGCTGCATTCGAGATTGTGAAATTGGTTTTTGTATGAAATTCATTACATTTTTCTCTGTTCCTTTTATTCGCACACAATTCTGATATAGAGAAACCAAAATACAATTTTTTTCGCCCAGCAAGCGAAAGAGAGCACTCACTCGACATTGCGAAATAGTCTGTTGAAGTTAATGAATAAACAATTATTTTTAATGAAAATAAAATCAGTCATTTGATGTATCATCACCGATGGAGGTAACACCTCCACAAGTATGTATACTTATTTGACAAAAATTCTTTAGTTTCTTTAGTTTTCATAGGATTATGAATATAGAAAGATTCAACTAACGAAAGTGCAATAGGGTACAATAATACAAACTAAATACCGATTTTTGTATATCTTAGAGAACAAGTTGAATATGAATGTTTCCATATCTTGAGAACGGTGAAAGCTAAAGCTGAATTCGTTCTGAATGACTTCAATGTCAAGGAAAATCGTCTGTCAGAAAGTGTCGTCCATACAAGTTAAATATTGAACAGTGTTGAATCTAAAGTTACTGAATTTGATGTGGTTGATTTCCTATATAGTAAAAATTACCAGTATAAAAAAGTTCAGACAACTAATTATTAATTTCTATATAGTACATATATTGAGATTGTTTACAGGAAATGTTTCAGGATTTTTTCTAAATTACTTCGTAGTACCTAAAAATCGTCAGTCGAAAAATATGGACAAATGATAATAGTGGGTGTAGCGTTGCACTCCGAGTTTAGGCTGGTTGCTTATAAACTTGTTTGTTTTGATGCTATTCCAAAAAAAGTTTTGTTACTAAATGAATTTTTTTAAAGTCTATTGGAATTAATAAAAAACAAAATTTCTTAAAAATTGACAGTTAAGACATTTCTATATGAGACCAACGATACTCGTATTTATGTATGTACGATATATTTACATTCGAATCTAGTTTTGTTTATACATGAAGTGTGACGTTGTTGTACTTTGCATGTTTATAAATCACTAGAAAATCGTTATGATGTTAAATAGGGAGGATGCAAGCAAAAGAAATCTAATGCATTTGGGTATATGCATGATTTTGCTAAAGTAAATTCTGTGTGTGTGTGTGTAGTGTGTTTTTCCATACTGTGAATTTTATGTGGTTCAGTGTTAAGGGGCGTTTTGCCAAAGTCAAAGTTTATATTAGTTGCTAATAACTCTTTAAAAATATCATGCCAGACTAGTCTTTGGGGTCTCAATTGCAATATGTGGAAAATGAACAATAATGAAAAAATAGAAAATAAGAGATAAAAAATTCCTTTGCCAAGGCTATTTAGTTTGCCATTTGCAATGCCTTTTAGATTTGCTTTTGATTTCAACTTTGGCCCGTTTGCTGTTTGAATAAATGTTAGGTAAGTATGTAGAGAAAGCAATAAAACTGAGTAGAATTATAAATAAAGTTATCGGAATTTAAATATTTATTTATACAAGTGTGTGTGGGGATATTAAAAAAAGAAGCATATTAAACCTGCAGCAACTGAACGGTATTTAATATGAAATACATTTTTTTTATTTTTAAAAGTTTTTAGTTGACCATCAATATTGGTAATTTTGGTTTTTTCTTTGCAGTAAGTTACGGTATTGGCTAGATAAACTTTTGAGAAAAGTATTGATATAAGAAGTTATTCTGCAAAACGATTTGTATAATTTGCATGCACAAAAATGCTGTATCATAAAAATTTCTAACTTTAAATATTTTTGAAAAATATATTTAAGTGTTTTTGAATGCTATAAAGAATGCTTGATAGCAGGTAATAGTTTAAACGACTCTCATCCCGGCAAATTTTAGTATCTATCAGTTATCACAAGGGTGATTGCTTTCAATACTGCTTAACCTTAACAAAATCGTATAAATATAGTGTGGGTTTGAGGCTTGCAATAAAAGACCAAGTGATTAAGTAATGGCTTGATCTCGAAAGGGCCTTGATTCTGCATTTAGAATGTTAGTACGTTGGGTAATAATATAATATGTAATATTATTTACTATGAAAGCATTAGTGTCATAATGGTATCTTAAATTAGCAACATTTATAAAAAATTCACATTTAGCATTTTAACTTTCTCTTTTAATGTCTGCCGCACTTTTGTTTCAATTTTTTGTTTACTAAAAAAGCAATTATCTCTCCGATAAAATCCTGCCTTTATTATTTAGCGATTATCTCTCCGATAAAATCCTGCCTTTAACTAACGGCAAGTTGTAATAATGGGCCTTAGGGTGTGAGAAAGGCAAAGAGAGAAATCCCTTATGAGCACAATTCAAGAATGATAAAATAAAGATTACGCCATCACGCAGCCCTAAAAAAACATTTCTGCGCATGTTGGAACTCTGACGTCACTCAAGCTGTGTTCTCATTGGCTAATAAAATACATAATACTTTCTCACTTGTTTTTTTGCTGTTACTTTGTTTACATTTGCCCACTGCACATTTCATATTTGCTCTTTTTCTTCTCTTTTCACTTTATTCTGCTTTTTATTTTTCTTAGTTTTGCGGCTTTTAAACAACAAAATTTTAACACTTATATATAATTTTAATTATTTTCATATTATTTATATTTATTTATTATTAAATTTGACACGAAACTCGTTGTTTATTAGGCACCGATATAATCTTTTTTCTGAACTCTCTGAGTAAATTAATTACAGGGATGCCAACTTTTACAAAATATATAAATTTTTTGCAATAATTATAAATTTCACATATGTTACAGACTTGGTAACCTCTGCGAGGGAACTACTACGTCATCAAACGGTATATCATGCGCAAGGCGTAATCTTTATTTTATCATTCTTAAGCACAATTGTTATATGAAAGATCAAATTGAATCGAATCTTTCAAAATTTTATGTAAAGAATTGAAGAAACAGCACATACGATCTAACAGCTTGATTCCATTTACACAGATAGTTTTGGTAGAAACTAAACAAATTCAGTATATGCTTTAATTAAGAAGAATTTAATTTTAATTATAAAATAAAAAAATTTGAATGTTTGATTTAATACAATATACTCGTATATACGAAAAAGAATTCCTTTTAACCCAATTAAAATGATGGAAATTTTAGAATGTCACCGCCAACAATATTGTTAAAGGATATACATATATGTGTATATAAGTATGTACATGTATCCGTTTTTTAATAGGTATATGATTTCTATACATGTATGCTATGTCTGTATTGTTAAATAACAATATGAGGGAAATTTGGTATAAGTATGTATGTATGTCTGCCTGTGTATTCATATATACACTCGTATATTAAAATGTATAAAACGCAAATTTTGTATCTGTGTCAGAGACGTTGTACATATATCGTATAATGTTTGTATGGATGTGTGTGTTGTGGATATGCAATAAATTGCTTTAAACTACTTAAACCATAAACATGAAAACTTAAACCACAAAAACATAAACCTCAAAAACTTTACACCCATTCGTTAGAAGAAAGCATTTATTTAAATGAAAATCTATTTATGTCTTGTTTGTTTGCATATGTTGCATTTACACATTCCAGCAAACAAATGGGCTTGATTTAAAATTCAATATAATTTAAAATCGATATTTTTCCGAAACTCAATATGTTTAAAGAAAAATAGAGTTGAAAATTTCCATATAGAAGCTAGAAATTATTGTTATATTTTATGTTTTCCCCATAAATACAAGGCATCAAGTGAAATAACCTTAAAATTAGTAAAATTTTTCTGACAAGTACTCTCGAGTATATCTTCAAATTGATTTTGAACTTTGCGAAATACCTAAAAACATTTCAATTATATTAAGCTATTGACTATTTCCGTTTTATCACTAAATTAGTAATACATATATACATACATAAATGGCCATTACAACCCTGTGTCAGGGTTACGGATTGGCTTCCCGCTGTACTCATGGCGTGTGTGTTAATTTTTATCCTTGAGTACCGGGACCTACAGTTTAAAAGTCGACTCCGAACGACAGACTTGAGAAACTTTTTCATGGCAATCAATTAATCCAAGAGCTTTTGCTAGAAGACTGCTGAGAGGTAATCGCCGAAGGAAATAATTTTTTCAAATTTCTTTTTTCAAGATGTCATAGCTGAGATTTAAACTCGGCGCTATCGTCTTAGTAAGCCAACACACTAACTACTAGACCACGGCGACTACAAATTAGTAATATTTTAATTAAATATTGAGCGATTTTAAAGTGGTGTTTTAGGTCAGAAAATAATACCAAAAGAATAATACGAATAACAATCAGATAAATGATCCCTCCTTAGATTTACAAATATACTTTTGTTAAGTAAAGGGACAAAAATCGGAATTAAATGAAAAATATATTGTGATCGAAAAAAGGAAAAAAAATATTTTACACCTCGCTTAAAAAATGTTTTATTTTTAAAAAGACATAAAACTAGAAACAATTACTCATTAATCATTCGTATAAAACATAAACCTGGGCTTGATATAAAGAAGGCTTGCGGTTTTATATTAAATGTATGCTGGGTATGTTTGCATAAAATATATTGAGGGTTTGCTTCTTCATATTAAAGATCTTCGATGTGTGAACAATGACTTATACGTTTTAATACATACATACATACTATCAGACAATATTTCCATGATTCAAAAATATACAAGAACAACAAAAATAATTTTTGAAAGTAAAGCGAATCTAAAAAAACAAAAAACATTTTAAGTAAATAAACTTGAAGTCTTACAATTTACAGTCTTTGACAGACATTTTCGTATACTATGAAATTATATTTTTTTTTTGTTACAAATTGTATTTTTCAGATCATTCATATGTTACATTCATATGCAACAAGAATACCATCGCTAAAGTCTAAAACAATTTAAGTTCAGCTAGTGTACAATACTCTTACTAGTACAATAAAACTCTTTTAACTGGTCTAAGTCGTTCTATTAGATCCTCAGTTCAGTTTAAACTTAAAAAAACAGCAATAAAAATAAGAATAATTATGTTATTAAACATCAAGATATTCCAATAGTAAAATAGTGATTAATTATTTTACTTTAGGGAGAAAAATTATAAATTTTTCCGAACTCATTTTACGGCTACATCAAGTAGCTAATTTGAACTTTGATTTATCAAAAATAACTACCGTTTGTTATTCTTCGCACAGCTTTGTGCTTGCCTTTTCTTTAAATTTGCATTGGCGTTTTCATTTTGCAATTTTGAGACTCACATGAAGTAAAGATATTCCTAAACTCAGAATACTGCTGACAATTAATGACAAAATATCGAAGATAGCTTGACACGTTTTTCTTTGGACTATTGACATTGCGTGCTGATAGGCAGTATTATGATCTCTTTGTGATTATTATCTAAGCCTCTGGAAAATCACAGGCAATTCAAAACAAAAAATATTTATGTGAAGTGCATGAAATTTTTTTACTTTTTAAGTATACAGACGAAAAAAATAAAAAAGTCGGTTTTTGCTTGTTTTTTATTAGTTTAACTCCGGATTTTAGTGTCAGTGAGTCAATGCTGACTCATAATGTATTTTTGTTGTATACACCACAATATAACTATACAGAGGGAAAAAAGGCGTTTTAAAATTGTTAACAAACAAACGAATCGTGAACAATATTTCGTTAATTTTCGGTATCATATCCAGCTTAATGCATTATTAAAATAAGAACAAACGTCACAAAATACCATAAGTTAATAAATCAAGAACAACCGGTAGTAAAATCGTCAACAAATTGTATAAAAATACTATAAGATAATAAATTAAGAACGATCTGTTATTACATTAGGAACGACCTGTTATCGAATCATGAACGATATGGTATCAAATAAAGAACAAAAGTGGTAAAAGTACCATATGTTATAAAATCAACAACGATGTGGTATCATAGTAAAACCTTATTGGTATATAGCAAACTTGGTTAGTTTTTCTATTAAAGCTTTGTGTGAAAGTGTCACCGGAAAATGTAGATAATTTTATTTACTCATTTTCTTGCAAAAAGCTCTGCTTATACGGAGAAGCTAAATGTGGATAACAATGACCTGAAAGTTTTCTTCAATTAATTAATATGGAAGGCATTTTGATGCATTGAAAAGTAAGTAAAAAAAGCAATAAGAAAGAATATAATTAACGGCTTTCTGTTTGAAGGTGATAGTTTTACATTTGCAAGTTTGCGGTACTTAAAAATGAGGAATTAAAAGAATTAATTCCTCTACACGGACTTCGAATAAACTTTAGGTTCTGCTATAGAAAAAACGGAGGTGTTATTACGTTTTATATAGTTTGGGCACCTTAATGCGTTTTCTTTCTTTTTCTTTTTTTTTTTGATTAGGAATTGACGTCTCAGGAATTTGGAATATATATGTTTGTATTTGTGAAAATATATAATTAATATATATATGGGCAATTTCAAAAATTTTCAACATTTGTTGAAACTGAGTTCAGATGCTTATTATTTCTCCAGGTTTTCGAATTGACCAAAACGGTCAAAAGGGAATTGTAGGCCACACTAGAGAACTGGGAAATTCAAAATTTCAGACCATCAGTTCTTTATCTCTAAAAGTTATGGGCACTCAAATATTGAAAAACTCAAAAACAGGCTTGAAATTTACAAGAGTTTTTTCATATTTCATCACTTTTCTACTTTTAGTTTTAAACTTCCGATGCTCACTGATATAAAATTAAATTCACTAGACTTTGTAAATATTTACACTATAAAAGTTATGCCCATACTACTATTTGGGAAAAAGTTGTACAGCGGTTAATTTTTTAAACCAAAATTTTCCGATTTTTTAATTTTCGCAGTTTTTTTTATAGCGTTTTTGCGCCGTTCAAGAAAATTGCATTTCGTCAACAGTATTTAAAAGATGGTATAATTTGCTAAAATTTGCGCCATATCAAGTCGATGTCAGGCTGCTAGTTGCTGAGAACGATGACCTCAAACTTTTATAGAATTGGCGTAAATTTTTCAAATATGACAGTTTTTCGCGCCTGACATTTGCAATCTTATTTAAAACAGGTTTATGTATTGCGTGATCTAAACTTCTTAGTAAATGGCACCTCAACGTCAAGAAGGCGTTAAATATTTTGGAACGCAAAAATTTTATAAAGAAAATAAAAATTTTGCGAAATTTCATGATTTTGTTTCGCGTTTTTTTAATTATTCCGTGGGTTAAAATCAATGTAAAGTATTGGAACTGAATTGCGGCGGTGAACTAAAGATCATATATAAATACGGTTGAATTCGGTCCATATTTAGAGGGTACAGTGGCATTTTTCTTCAAATACATTTTGCTTTGTGACATCTGTAGTTATGTATAGATTCCGCCGCGATTAACACCAAATGAAAGGTTTTTTTAAGCCTGACAATAAAACCGAATAGGCATTAAAAAATTTTCATGATTTTATATTTTACAGATAAAAAAAAAAATCCTAACCTCAAAAATAATTCTTATATAATTTTTTTATTTTTTAAATTTGCAAGTTAGAACATTGTTTTTCTGTAAATTAGTTATGCGTTATATAAACACATATTATAACAATTGGTGAAACATTCTCATTTTTGCAAAAATTCGCGTTTTTTAATGTTAAGGAAATTTAATTATATGTGATATTTTTTTGTGTATTTTATCAGTGCATTGATGAATTTTGACTGCATTGATGAATTTGAAATGAGTTTCATGCATCCATACAACATTTATTAAAATAAACCAATAAATTTAACTTTAAATTTTTTTTTTTAAGAGATTTTAACTTAAAACCTCCATAACTTTTGCGCCGTTTGCAATAAATGATTAACGCGAACTGTTTTGGTATGCTAAAATATCACCGTTCACGTGACCAAAACGTCATTCGTGTCATCCAAAAAAAAAAATTTCGAAAAAAAAATATCAAAATGTCGAAAATTATAATTTGAAATGTATGCTTTTGGGGATAAGCATGTCTCTATGGCCATTTCGTCTCTGCTTAAGAGACTCGTCAGGAGACTTTTTCCCAAAGGTGTTATTCAAAACTATAAATACTTATGTTAAAATAGTTATAGACTAAATGCGAATCATATCCCATTTAGTATACAACAACCAAACAAAAGTATTTACAAAGCAATACATTTCTGTTTTTCAAAAAATTTAAATTCTATTTCTCTGTTCCACCACAGCAAGCCAACCTACGGTTGTGCATAATGTCTGTAGCAAATGAATAGAAAAACAAAAAGTTTTTTTTATTAAAAAACAAAAAATATTTTTCGCCTTATTGGCAAAATACATTCAATATAATTTGAAATGTATGCTTTTGGGGATAAGAGAAATAGAAATAGAATTTAAATTTTTTGAAAAACAGAAATGTATTGCTTTGTAAATACTTTTGTTTGGTTGTTGTATACTAAATGGGATATGATTCGCATTTAGTCTATAACTATTTTAACATAAGTATTTATAGTTTTGAATAACACCTTTGGGAAAAAGTCTCCTGACGAGTCTCTTAAGCAGAGACGAAATGGCCATAGAGACATGCTTATCCCCAAAAGCATACATTTCAAATTATATTGAATGTATTTTGCCAATAAGGCGAAAAATATTTTTTGTTTTTTAATGTCGAAAATTTTTGAAATTGCCCATATACATCTATATCTATATATATAAAAGAAAGTGGCGTTAGTTACTACGCTTATAACTCAAGAACGGCTGGACCGATTTCGATGATTCGTACCAATTTGGAATGGTCTCTGGCCAAATAAGAAGAATAGCAAAAAAATTCTCAAATATTCCAAAAAAATGACGTCATATTTTTAAAATACAGGGTTCACACAATACTTCTATATATCTATATATATAAAAGAAAGTGGCGTTAGTTACTACGCTTATAACTCAAGAACGGCTGGACCGATTTCGATGATTCGTACCAATTTGGAATGGTCATTATTGCTTAAAGTGTTATTACAGATCACGCTTTCAAACTAAATAGAAATACTGCAATTATATATTTTATGATCTACCTTATCAAAATTGGGGGAGAGTATCCCCGTACCGAGAAAGTGGGTTTTGTCGTTAGTTTGTTGCTCATAAATCTCTCAAACTTGGTAGGAATACTAAATTTTATATTATTTATAATCTTGCTAAGCCCGAACGGAAGAGAAGCATAGAAATTGAGCTTATTTATGTACGGACTAAAGAACTATACATGGGTATGTTAAGCGCTTAAGTTATAAAAAACCTTTAATTTAAATAGAAGTCCACTGTCAAATATTTATTGAAAAGGATTTATGAATAAACAAATAATTTTTTAATTATTTTTATATTTGTTGTCAAAATTTGATTTACTTTTTTATTAAATAAAAAATATAATTTTATTTTGTTAAACGTATTTTTTTCAACTGAGGGCTTCTAAATAATTTTCGATCTCTTATAAAAATATAATTGACTTCAAAAATCTTGGAAAATAGTTAACTTTAAATTTTTTGGCAAACGGCCACAGTTCAAATTCGCTGCTAATTTCATTGGTAATTTTGGTGTGAAGCTCTATTTTCAAACGGTAAGTTAGCAACAATATGATATTTGAGAACATATATTTGCGAGGTCCTGTCTGTGCACATGTATATATATGTATCAGAGTTGGGTTTACTAAAAATATTATGTATTTTCTCAAATTTCGATGATTCGTACCAATTCCGAATGGTCTCTGGCCAAATAAGAAGAATAGCAAAAAAAAAAATTCTAAAATATTCCAGAAAAAAAAAAAATTACATGTGTACTTTTAAAATACCGGGTTTACACAACGCCTTTCATGACTCTTCACATTAGAGTTGCATGACTGGTCACACTATGTTTCAATGGTGTTCACACTAAAACCGATTTTTATGTTTCGTACCAATTCGGAATGGTCTCTGGCCAAAAAAGAAGAATAGCAAAAAAAAAAAAATTCTAAAATATTCCAAAAAAAAAAAAAAAAAAAAAATTACGTGTGTACTTTGAAAATAGCGGGTTTGCACAATGCCTTTCATGTTTCAATGGTGTTCACATTAAAACCGATTTTAATGTTTCGTACCAATTCGGAATGGTCTCTGGCCAAATAAGAAGGATAGCAAAAAAAATTTTTTAAATATTCCAGAAAAAAAAATTAGGTGTGTACTTTAAAAATACGGGGTTCACACAATGCCTTTCATAACTGTTAACATTAGACTTGCATGACTGTTCACACTATGTTTCAATGGTGTTTACACTAAAACCGATTTTGATGTTTCGTACCAATTCGGAATGGTCTCTGGCCAAATAAGAAGAATAACAAAAAAATTTTTTAAATAAGTATTCAAGAAAAATGAAATAACGAAAGTTTGTAATTTTAAAATCCGGGGTTCATACAATGCTTGACTGTTCACACTATGTTGCGATGGTGTTCACATTGATAAGAAGAATAGCAAAAAAAATTTCTATGTCGCAATGATGTTCACACTAGAGTTGCCTGACTGTTCACACTATATTACAATTGTGTTCACACTAGAGTTGGATGACTGTTCACACTATGTAGGAATGGTGGTCTCACTATAGTCATGACTTTTCACACCATGCTGTTGATCAAATTAACGCTTGCTTGAATTATAGGGATGCCAGTCCTTAATTACGATACTGAAAATTATGGTTTTCAGGATTTACAAAATTTTTGATTTTAAGGTTTTTTGCTTCTCATGTAAAAAAAAACTGTAGATACGTCCGTTTGTATTTAGTATGACGATATGTATAGAGCTTTCAGTTGGTGTCCACATTTTGTATTTTCGCATACTTTTTCATCTGTTCGTTGTTGATATGTACGCAAACATTGAAACTGAACGACTAAATTTCATGCGCTTTAATCAAAAGAAATTACGTTCAGAAGAGAATATCCATTTGCGTGATGCAATTAATAACGATGGTAATGTAAACGACCTCAGAAAAACGGTTATTTTGCCTTCAATATGAATACGACACAAATGCATTAAGCGATTTGGTTCGAACTAATGTACCTTTACTAAATCCCCAACAAAAAGAAGTGTACTATACGGTGATGAACACAATTGATGGTATAAATGCTGGCATGTTTTTCCTTGATGCGCCTGGTGGCACTGGCAAGACATTCCTCATATCACTGATTCTGGATACAGTTCGTGCAAGGTCAGAAATTGCCATAGCAACTGTTTCTCCTGGAATAGCGGCTACGCTGCTGGAAGGTTATAGATCCGCTCATTCGGCATTAAAATTGCCATTAAACCTTCAAGCGGTTGAGGAACTAGGAACATGTAACATAGCAAAACATTCAGCAATGGCTAAAGTTTTGATAGCAAGCAAAATAATTATCTGGGACGAATGCATAATGTCGCATAAACGTGCGTTAGAAGCTCTGAATCGCACCATGCAAGATCTGCGTAATGACGCAAGATATTTTGGCGGTGCGTTGATTTTACTCTCAGGTGATTTCCGGCAAACACTACCAGTATTACCACGATCGACCGCAGCCGATGAGATCAATGCTTGCCTCAAATCATCGACATTGAGGCGTTATGTGAAGAAACTTCAGCTGACGACAAACATGCGAGTTGCATTGCAAAACGATCCATTTTCCGATAAAGTGATACCGAGTTGTTATTGAAACAACCATTAACGAAGTAAGCACAAGCGGACTTAACTCAATTTCAATAATAAATGGTATCAATTTTGGTAGTTTTCTAGCGCTTTTTTACTGAGTGTAATACTTAAAATAAAGTTAAATAATAGAGAGAGTGAAATAAATGAAAAAATTTTTACCTATTTTGTTAGCAAGTCACCTCTGACCTAATACTCTAAGTTAGCTTTAAGCAAAATGAAGTCCCGATAGTTTATATTAGAGTTTTTAATTAAATAAACAAATAAATAAAATATAAAACTGCTATAAATTTACAAGAAATGTATAATTAGTTGTTAATTTTTTAAATTTTCCGCAGACAATTCGAGATCAAGGAAACGGTTTTTTAAAATCTTAATCTAAAAAATATAATAAAGGTTATATTAAGAAGATGGTTTACAAATACACCCCGCCTAGAGATCAAGAAAGTTCACTGTTGATTCTTTAATCAGAGGAAATGAGACCAGAATATACAAAAAATATGAATACCATCACTAAAAGGCGAAAAAAAAGAGAAAAATAAAATTGAGAAAAAATGAGATTCAAATAAATAAAAATGAACATAGTGATGTAAGAATTGAATTTATATATTTTGGTTTTCAATTTCAGATCGAAGACACACAATTTACACTTATTTCATGATATAATTGAAAACTATTTAACGTTTTAAATATTTGAATTGTTGATTTTTCTCTCTAAACAAGTCTTAAGTTACTAAAAGATACTAAAGCTTCCCGAAATCCTTATTTTTATAAGAACAATTTTTCGAAACTTATTGATAAAAAAAAATTAAAGCCGGTAATATACTTCTTAATAATCTCTTCAAATTTTCATTTATTTTTGTGCATTTTTACCCGATGGAAAAGCTGTTAAAAGGGGAAAAAAATAGATGCGATACTTGGGAAAGTATGCTGGTCTAGCCATAAAGTATGTTCATGCGATAATAAAGCTAGCAAAACGGTAAAGAAACATATTTGCAGATGATGAGACTGGCTCCCAGAGCGACGGATAAAGTTCAATATATATTTAAAAATAAGGACACTCATTTTTTATTCCTCATATTAAAATAAAAAAAAAAAATATTTTTTAAGTGTCCTTATATTTTCCATCATCAACAATAAAAATCTATGACGAAATTTTACGTTTTTTGACAGTTTTGCTGTTTTGAGTAAGACGTTGTTTTATATCAAGGCAAAATTTTTAGATCTAGTTGGCAGGCAAAGAGAAAACCGGTATTCGGAATAGTTCACGAGATATAGACGCAAGAATCAATATAAGTTTTAAAAAAATTTTCCTAAAATCCACCCTTCAGTCGAAGACTTTGAAAATGAATTAAAAAAGGATTTTAGCTAATAATTCAAAACCCAGTTAGGATTTTTATTCTACTATTATAAGCTTTTACATTTTGGGGGTGTTGATTGGTTTCATATTTTAGTGTTGCACTGTGTAATTGATCCTTACAATTGTGAGTTTAAATTAAGTAATCTTATCAACACAATAATCTAAAAGTTACATATATCTGTACATATGTACAATGTATGTATGTACATATGTAATATAAATTATGTTTATATGCATACGTAAGTACAGGTTTAATATATATTTATAGGCAAAAACCTCAATTAAATTTCTTACTTCTAAGCATTACACACATTACTTAAGAAAATGAACGTTAATTATAATGATGAATAAAAGCTTTTGTCTTAATGAATTGTAGCATTATATTTATTATTTTAAATAACCCTCATGTGAATACTTTTGTTATCGACTTTCTCAATATAAAACACTGTTATATGCAGTATTATGATATAAATGTATGTATTCACATAATATTCACATTATTTACTTTAAAAATAATGAAATTGCACACAGACTTGTAATCTATACCAGTTGGAAGGGCACATTTACATCTGTAATAAACGTATAAAATGTTAATACACAGACTACAGTAAACCCATTTGTTTACTTTACTGTTGATTCTCATTTATCATGATAGTTTTAAATTTGTCGTGACTTTCTAGTCAAATAATTTTGATTTAATCACATCCACTTTCATCACGAACTTCATTATTGTCAAACGAAAGACATCAAATCTTATAAACAACAAAAGCAATGATATTCAAAATATTCTTTTCTACGCACATCATTCTACTTTAGAGTCGCACTCACACCTCCGAACAATTCTAAAGTTTATTTTTGTAAAGAAAACTTATCTTCCTTCGTAATCCTTTTTTAATGTTATTTAATATGAACTTACTTGCTAAGTAAATAAAAGACAAAAAAAAGGAAAAAAAAGTAAAAGGTTTAAAGTTTAAAGTTGAAAAATTATTATTGTAATTTTCTTTAAGACATTTTACCATTTATTTATGACTGTAAATGATTTTGTATGTTTGTGAGCAGCTTTCATTTAAAAATGTTGTTTGTTTAAATTTTCTATGAGTAACCATAGTGTTGTGCAATACAAAAGTAACAGCATGTGCTGTTTTAAAGCCACCCAGGTTCAATTATATTGACTTGATTTGCGACATATTAACTTTTGGACAAGTTGACTTAATACGAGGTGAACCCAGTCTTAAAATGAATATAGCACTGTAAATACAAAAAATTGCAACATTGTAGAAAATAAAATTTTGATGATCAAATATGTACAAATCAGAGAACAGATTGAATGTGTTCACGTTTTCTAAGTATTCATGTATTCATTCTTTTTGCTATGTATTCATTCATTGCCTTTTGCATACTTTTTTTATAATGCTGTTACATCTAGTGCAACGAATGATCTCACACATATATTGCGTTTCATTCAATAGGCATGTCAACTATTCATACAACTCGCTGTGTGTTGCGGGAGTTCTATCTGTTGATCTTGGTATCCAAAATATGTAGATTGAGAACACAAAGTTTAGTCATACAAGAGTTTATAAACATGATTTTTAATAATATATTTATTTAACAATTTCAATTTAAAATATTGACTAACTTTAGTGTTAAAATTCTTTTTCGTGTTCGTAATCAAGATGTGTTGATGTTAAGAATTTTCCAGAAAACCTTCGCAATAAAAATGGAGTTTCAACTATTTATAGGGATGTGTAAATAAAATGTACAGCGCGCGTGGAAATATAAACGATATTTAATATTACTTAATGGTTACAACACAAAAACTAATTTGACATTTAAAATGTCAATAGATATAACAAATGGTAGTGGCGGTCACACTGTGCATTCGTGGTTTTTTTGATTGTTAGATGACTTTAAAAGATAACAGGCAATGCAATCCATAAGATTCCTTACATTCACTCTTTTATTGTGTTGTCTTGTATTGCTTAAGTAAAATAGCGACAATTGGTAATAGTATACTCATTTTGTGGGAATGCATTCAAAGCTCATAAGCAGGCAATCAAACTGTTCTCTGGTAAAAATAAACTGAATAAAAAAGAATGCTCTATTTTTATGTTTTATTGATAAATGAGAAATATATATTAAAAATTTGTAACTATTGTATTATTTTTAACTATTATATATTTCTTCGAATTATATGGAAATTCCAAATCCGCAACTGAAAAAAGGTACTGTTCAATATACTCGTAATTGAACTTAAACAGGTAATTATAAGGCAGATAATAGTATTCCCCAATAATTCTTTATTACTAGGGCAACCAAAAACATGCTCTATAAAATTAGTTTTAAGCGCCTAAAATATGCATTAAAAAAACAGTTTTAAGCGTTAAAAATATGCTTTATAAAACTTATAATACATAAATATGTTGACTTAAATTACGTTTATTTTTTTCAAAAATTTGAAAACATGAAGAGTAACAATTAGCCACCAACCGGATAAAATAAATTACCTTTATACTTACATATGACTAATTTGCGAAAAGAGTGACATAACTCAAAAAAATGTGTCTTTTAAGTTATTAATGCAAAAATACGGGACGAACTGTAATTTAAAACATATCTAAAATTTATATTTTTATCTCTCATTCCACTGAGTGGGGACCAGAAGTGTCTTGCACTTTTCAGTTTGGCTAAATTAAAATGTTTAAATACATTCATCTCAGAATCGCTTTTTGGATTAAGCCACTATTCTCGATAATGAGCCATAGATTTATTTCAATTTCAAAATTAACAAAAAAAAAATAAAAAAAAATTCAAAAAATCCAGACAGATCAGTTGCAATAAATCACAATCATATTGCTCAAATTTTTAAACATAAAGCTTTGTCATAAAACGCTCTTGTACACCGAGAAACTTACTTCGACATCACAGAAGTAATTGATTCAAATTTGAAAGCAAACGTTTCCTAACATAATTTCTTGCGTTGAGCTTAATATGTTTTTGACTTCTAAAGTGTTGTTTTATGGTAAATATTTTCTTTCCTGACACTGGTTTATTGCATACTTTATAAAACAGAATATTCCTATTAATTTTAAAATCTCGGTATTCGCTAATATATTATTTAGTCTGTTTAACAGGGATTGCTTGATTTTCCGCATATTCTTACGAAAATTTAATTAATTTAAAAATCAACTTTTAATTTAAGTTTTTATATATGACAATTTTTCTCCAATACGTACAACGTTGAAAAATACGTAATTTTTAAATGAGAAATAATTATTAAGCAATTTTTTTAAACGCTAATTTCCATAAATGTATGTAAAATTGCTTTGTATTTAATTTGTTTTGTGCTTTGACGTTTCTATCAAAATGATATTAACTATTGCACAGTAGTTTAAGAAGGAGCTTCATGAACCATTCCCGCGAATTTCCCCAATTTCACAGTTTAATTTTAAGCGTTGTCATGAGTACCCTTATTATTTAATAGATTATACTTAAGTAATGTGTCAGCATATGGTCATTATTTTGAAAAATAAAATTTGGTTATACACGTAAATTCTTCTAACATATATATAAATTTGTAAAATATGCCTTATAAATATGAAAAAATTCGAAAAATGCAAAAGTATGCATTTATGACGAAATATGCAAAAATATGCCGTAACAAATAGGGGTTAAAGGTCGTAGTTTCTTCTAAAATGAAATAATATTTTGGTTGTTTTGTCAACAACATTCAGAAAAAAAAGATGCTAATGCATATTTTTGGTTGCCCTATTTATTACCATTCCCTCTACTACTGTCGGTCAGTAGCATTGACATTAACCACAAATCTAGAAATTATGCGATCATTACGGATTGATTAATTTTGATATTAAGATGTTTGTGAATACTACTAAAACATTATGTCTGTTTGTGAAAGCATATAATAGTAATTGTCAATTCCAAGTATCTTGTATTTTCTTTAATATCTATTAAAAATTAAAGCCGCCTTAGCAGTCATAATGCCATACATACGATGATTGATGGGTACAGCATCTCTGTTGTAATGTTGATTCGTCGATATTTTTTTAAAATAATTTGGTTTTCTCTTAAAGTTGCATTTGTTTTTTTATATAAAATGTTTGTAGGAATTTAAAAGTTTAAAATATTCGGCTCAAATTGTAATAAAAATGTATTTCTTTTTCATAAAATTCTGAATAAGTTAGTATTTCAATTTGTTACTGTTAAACTAAAAGATAAAATTATCAAATATATTTCACCACATAAATGTATTAATTAAAAAAATAAAATCAAATACAACAGTATATTCTTGCTGGCGATTATTTTCATATAACAATACGAAACACTTGATATATACATTTGATTTTTATGTGTTTTTAAAAAGTTATTTTGGTTTTCATTCTATCAATGTAATGTGAATGTCTATAATTGAAAAGAAGAGTAAGGCTACAAGAAATATATATTTATTGTCAGCAATAATTTTATTTAAAAGGAAAAGATAATTGCATATATAAATTCGAAAAAGGAAACTCATGTTGATAAAGTGGGAAAAACAAAATTTACATTTACATATATGTTTATGAATACTGCTTCTTTCCTTATTTGACTTTTGGCAATAATTCATTAGGTGGTAATACATTGCAAACAAGTGAACAAATTTATGTTTTTCATAAAACATACAACAATATAAAAGCTTGTCAATTCGGCTTATGTTTTTATAAAAAATTCAAGTTAGAAAATTAATAATTTGAATTCTAAATATTATTAAATAAAACTACAGATAAAAATATGTTTTATTTTATTCGCATAATCACATTCTTTACGCTTTATTTCATTTAATATTATTTTGTTTTATCTTATTTTGTCTTATAGTTTTTTTTATTAATTATTTATAATTACTAAATAAAATATTTCTATTACTCGTTTATTTGTGAATCAATCATACGCCATGTGGTATAGGAAATACCCTGCAAAAAAATTGGACTACATAACCCAGATGAGTAGTTACCAGAATAGTTCTATGTAATTAAATTGTTTCCTTTTTTGAATGTTTGAAGTAAAAATTACAATTGGGTAACACTGGCGACACACTTAAGTTAAAAAATACTGAATTGTAACGCTGGCGGCGTCCATGTTCAGTTTTTCTCGAAGTTTGTGTATATGTACATACATACAAGTGTAAAGTCATAAAATAAATTACGGGTTAAAAAGTGTTAAAAAATTTAATTAATATACAATACATACGTATATAACTATAGTTATGAAACTAACCTCAATTGTATAATTCACTGAGTAGTTACATGGGAGTAGTTTTGAGGTTACTCTTATGTTATATTTGGTTGGACCTCTCCTAGGACATCGCAATGTAAAATGGGTCACTTTTTTACATGCATAATGGGTTAAGGATGTTACTAGTCATGGTCCATCATGGAGTACATTTTACACACGTGTATGGCGCAGTCGCACTTTTTTCAGGGTAATATGAACCTCAAAAGTATGTTACAATACTCGTATATGTACGGATTATGAAAAAAGTTACATATTACTCATACGTTCAGAGGTAATTTATCCAGAGACATAACAGTTATAAGATATATTTAAAAAAAATGTGCCATAACAGTTATATTGAAAAAATTAATTTTTTTCGCTTTAAATAATAGTTATTTTCAATTAATAAAAGTTTTTTTAATTTCGGGGATTTCCGCATTTTTTTAAAGTAAAAGCAATGTAAAAATTTTGTTTCTTAAGAAAAACTTTTACAGGGCAACTTAAAAATTTATCAATCGGAAATAAAAGTTATGAGTAGGGCAACCAAAAATATGCATTAGCATCTTTTTTTTCTGAATGTTACTGACAAAACAACCAAAATATTAATTCATTTTAGGAGAAACTACAACGTTTAACCCCTATTTGTTACGGCATATTTTTGCATATTTCGTCATAAATGCATACTTATGCATTTTTCAAATTTTTTCATATTTATATGGCATATTTTACAAATTTTTATATATGTTAGAAGAATATACGTGTATTACCAATTTTTATTTTTCAAAATAATGACCATATACTGACACATTACTTAAGCATAATCTATTAAATAATAAGGGTACTCATTAAAACGCTCAAAACTAACATTGGGAAAATTGGCGAAGCTCCTTTTTAAACTATTGTCAAAGCAAAAAACAAATTACATACAAAGCATATAAATTTTACATACATTTATGGGAATGTACGTATGACGTATTTTTCAACGTTGTACCTATTGAAGAAAAATTGTCATAATTGCATGATATAAAAAATTAAATTAAAAGTTGATTTTTAAATTAAGAAATCGTAAGAAAATTTAGAAAATCAAGCAATTCCTGTTAAACAGACTAAATAATATATTAGCGAATACCGAGATTTTAAAACTAATAGGAATATTCTGTTTTGTAAAGTTTGCAATAAGCCAGTGTCAGCAAAGAAAATATTTACCATAAAAAAAACACCTCGGATGTCAAACACATATTAAGCTTAACGCAAGAAATTATGTTAGGAAACGTTTGCTTTCAAATTTGCATCAATTACTTCCGTTGGTGTCGGAAGAAGTTTCTCGATGTATAAGAGGGTTTTACGACAAAGCTTTATGTTCCAAAATTTGAGCGATATGATTGTTATTTATTGCAACAATAATTTAAATTAATTTTTTACTGTTTTATTTTGTATTTTTGTCAGTCTGAATTTTTTGAGATTTTTTTATTTTTTGTTAAATTTGGAATTAAAATAAATATAACGCTCATTTTCGAGAAGAGAGGCATAACTAAAAAAAGTGATTCTGAGATAAATGTATTTAAACATTTTAATTTAGCCAAACTGATAGGAAAAGTACAAGACACTTCTGGTCGCCACTCAGTAGAAAAAGAGATAAAAATATTATTTTCAGATATGTTTTTAATTACAGTCAGGGACTGTATCGGTTATAAGTTTTATCGAAAAACTTATTATTTTATGGTTATTTTGAGAGTTTTTCCAAAAAAGGTCAGCAGAAAAAGTTATTTTTCAACGGAAAAATAAAAGTTAAAAAAAACTCTCAAAAATAGAGTTTTATTTTTTCGTCATAGAATAAAACTTATTTTGTGAGTTTTATTTTTCAGTCAGAAAATAACATTTATTTTTTGAGTTTTATTTTTCCATCATAAAATAGAACTCTATTTAAGAGTTTTATTTTTTCGGTCATAAAATAAAACTCGTTTTTATGAAAAATTTTTTTTTCACCTTATCCTGATTTGACACATTATCGTCTGAAAACTATTACAAATGTCATTTCTATCATATTTTGTTCTGTGCAGAACGTCGTAATAGACGCAGTCATCGAACCCGCTTTCATCCTCCTAGCCAAATATTTGTAACATTTTTAGCAACTTCCGGCCATTATCGGTTTTAATTTTGTAAAGTTGCTCTTTTATTAATAATAAAGCACCCTAAAAATCGTTCAGCTTGAGATTTTAGGTATTCAGCAATAAAAAACAATAAAATAAAGATACCACAAGCAACGGGATTAGAATAAAAATAAAATCTTTCATAAAAACGAGTTTTATTTTATGACGGAAAAAATAAAGGTCCTAAATAGAGTTTTATTTTTTAACTGAAAAATAAAACTCGAAAAATAACGGTTATTTTCCGACTGAAAAATAAAACTCAAAAATAAGTTTTATTTTATGACGAAAAAATAAAACTCACAAAATGAGTTTTATTTTATGACGGAAAAATAAAACTCTCTTTTTGAAGGTTTCATCTAAACTTCTATTTTTCCGTCAAAAAGTAACGGTTAAAATCTGATTAATGATCACTTATGCGAGATCACTACAGATTCTGTGAGAGCTCTCCAAGACGATTAATTTGGTATATAACATCATATATGTCTCTCGACTCTATTACGATGATTTTTTTAGTTTAATTTTTAAGCAATAACTGTTATTTGCGATCCCTGATTACAGTTCGCCTCATTTCTGCATTAATAACTCAAAAAACACATTTTTGAGTTATTTCAAAAAACACATTTTTTGAGTTATTTCACTCTTCTCGCAAATTAGCGATATTGTGGTTGGTGACTAATTGTTTCTCTTTATGTTTTCAAATTTTTGAAAAAAAAAATATATGTAATTTTACGTCAACATATTTATGTATTATGAGTTTTATAGAGCATATTTTTAACGCTTAAAACTGTTTTTTTAATGCATATTTTAGGCGCTTAAAACTAATTTTATAGAGCATATTCTTGGTTGCCCTAGTTATAAAATAACTGTTATTTTTGGAATTTATCTATTATGGTGAAAGTACATAACACGCGTTAGCTGTTAAGCGCATTTTAAACTTTAAAAACGCATGTAAAATATCAAATTACACATCATACTTAAGAGGCGACGCTTTAGTATGTATACATAAGTATATGAGTTGAAGCATCTCAACTTAACTTAAAATATGCCGTTTTTGAAATGACTGTTTCCGAAATTGCTGATTTCACTGGTTTACACTAAAAATGTACATTTGATGAGATGTGATTTTTCTTATGTATTTTCTTCCGCTGAATTCAAAAATCAAGGTTAAAATTTTTTTATGGAACAGTTTTTGAGATATGGTCCATTTCTCATTTTTTCGACCTTTTTTCACTTGAGAAATTATATCTCGAGATAGATATGTCCTATTGGGTCGTTCTTGGTACCATATGGAAGGTATTAAGATGACGAACAAACATGTATAACTGGATTTTTGATCTGTAAAGTGGTTCAAAATATATTGATGAAAATATGACACATTTTCAAAAAAATCATATTTTACAGTGCTTCTGTGCCGATGGAAAAGTACAAGTCGTCGAAAAAACATCTGGTTTCTCTTCATGTACGTGAAGATGATACTTCTACGCAAGAACTAACACCAACCAGAAGAAAATCGACTGAAAAATGACAAAGGTATAAGCTATTGAGTGAAATGGAAAAGTACAAGTCGTCGAAAAAACATCTGGTTTCTCTTCATGTACGTGAAGATGATACTTCTACGCAAGAACTAACACCAACCAGAAGAAAATCGACTGAAAAATGACAAAGGTATAAGCTATTGAGTGAAACAATCAAATCCCATATTTTTCGAATATTTTTTTTTTTACAATTTATTGGGTTTAAACGATTTTAATACATACGTCAATCATACGCCACAATGGCCAAATACATTCAATATGAGTATCACAACTGGAAAATATTTTGGATTGTTTCACTCAATAGCTTATACCTTTGTCATTTTTCATTCGATTTTCTTCTAGTTGGTGTTAGTTCTTGCGTAGAAGTATCAATTTTAACCTTGATTTTTGAATTCAGCGGAAGAAAATACATAAGAAAAATCACATCTCATCAAATGTACATGAAAAAAATTTCATTTTGTAAACTAGTGTTTTTGGTATAAAATAAGATATAAAATAAATAAAGTATACCATAACACTAAGACAAACATTAAATTAAAGAGCACTGACACATCTGGATCCGAAAATATTAAGTATTGAAAATTGGAAAAAAAAAATTCAAAAATGCACAAAGTTATACTTACTTACTTAATTGTAATTTTCTTAAAAAGTATTATAGCTACTCATCTCGTAAAAGTCGCATTTGAAAGAGTATTAAACTACCTTGGATTTAATATGCAACATGATTTTTTTTAATTAATTCCATAATGAAAATGCATGCCTGAGAATAGGGCTAGTAAGTTAATATTCAATATCAGTTTATGAATAATACAGGGTGGCCCAGAAAGACCGAAGTGGTGTGAATTCCTTATAACTTTTTTGTTATAATTTTTTTTTACTTTTCTTTTCAGTATTTTGTAAATAAGACTTGGACAATTTATAATGGAGCAATACACAACTGAACAAAGTGCCCAAATGTTTGAAATTTACTTTTCAAATCAACGGTCCATTGTGTTGACTCAGCGTTCATACCGTCATCAATTTAATGTGCGCGTTGCACCCTCTCAGTCAACAATAAACCGTCTGGTTGCAAATTCTCGACAACAAGGAGCAGTAAGGAACCTTCCTGGTTCAGGCGGACTACGAACTGTCCACACGTTTGGCAATATTCAAGTGGTACAGGAGAATATTCGGGAGGATCCAGAAACATTAACTACTAGGAGACGTTCGACACAACTTGGCCTCTCAAGAGGGTCGCTGCAGCGAATTTTGCATACAAAATTGGAAAACCATCCGCAAATATGGTTCCAACAGGATGAAGCCACAGCGCACACTGCGAGGGCCACAATGGCTCTTTTACGCGACATCTTTGGTGAAAGAATAATTTCGAGTAGAAGCAATTTTAATTGGCCTCCGCGTTCCCCGGATTTAACCGCTCCAGACTGTTTGCTTTGGGTTTATTTAAAAGGGAAAGTTTATGTTAATAAGCCTAGGACTATTGAGGAATTAAAAACCAATATTCGAGACGAAATTAACAACATAACACCGGAAGTTTTGCAAAAGGTCATGGAAAATGTGTTGGAAAGAGCACATTTGTGCGAAGCAGAAAATGGCCACAACTTGCGGGATATCATTTTTAATAACTAATCTAAAAATATTCCCTATAAATTTACTGTATTTAAAAACAAAAAAAATAAAAAAATATGTCTTCAATAAAAAGTTATAAGGAATTCACACCACTTCGGTCTTTCTGGGCCACCCTGTATAAATTAAAATATTTAAATTTTTTGCACATCATTGTATATATGATATCTTATTACCCTTTTATATTTATTAAGCGTTAAAGCCGTAGCCGTATTCATAAAAATATATACTCGTGCATTATATCATAGACCATATGTGTGTACATAGGAACATCAGTACATTAATTGCTTTTCCATTTGGTATTTACATAAATAAATTGCAGTGGTTGAATCCGAAAAAGGAACATCTTCGGTTTCGTACAAATCAAGATAATTTATAACAGAGAACAAAAAAAATTATTAAAATTTACTCAGAAATTATATAGTCAAAAAAATTTTGATAAACATTATATTTTAATCAAACCAAAATTAATTTTGTTTTTAGTGAAATAAAACAATTTTTTTATTAAATTTTACTTAAATTTTTTTACACAATTTTAAATATACTTTTTATAACATCAGTCACATTTATATATATGTTCTCTATGCGCCGATCATTGACTTGCATGCATTATATTTATACTTTACAATGCACATGAACTTTATTGCATAAATATGTATAGATGTCCACATCTTTAAAATATTATAAATTTATAGGTATTTATTGTACGATAAACATAAATAAACACATTGTTTGTTCAAACTGTGTTTAACCTTAAACTCTTAATTTACTTACTTACTTAATTAATTTTAAAAATACATACACAAGCATATTTGATTTGTATAGGTGTGTGTGAGCTTTATTTAAGAAAATAAATAATGCAAAAATTATGGGGTTACAGACAGTTTTCTTAAATTTGTTCGACCTTAAAATTGTTTAAACAAAATTTAAAATTTAAAATATTTTTCGAATATTTGATAAAATGGAAATATTTGCTTTAATTAATAGTAAAAAATAAAATTCAAAATTATGGTTGATTTTTAAGGAGAATCAAGAGCTGTCTAATAGAAAACACAAATTAAAAAAAAAGAATATTATTAAAAGAAGAAAAAAATATAACATCACAAAACTTTTACAAGACAATAACTGAAATCATACTTTTAAATTTTCATTACTGGAAATAATTTGTTTCATGGACCCAATGCTATACAAACGATTATAATAATGTGAACAGTAAATGTTTGTATAATACTACATTATTACATATGTGTCAAGGACTCTGGAAACACCATTCTTCAATTTAAATTTGCGATTTTAATTTAATTCCAATGTTAATTTTTTGTATACTATACTATACTATACTATACTATACTATACTATACTATACTATACTATACTATACTATACTATACTATACTATACTATACTATACTATACTATACTATACTATACTATACTATACTATACTATACTATACTATACTATACTATACTATACTATACTATACTATACTATACTATACTATACTATACTATACTATACTATACTATACTATACTATACTATACTATACTATACTATACTATACTATACTATACTATACTATACTATACTATACTATACTATACTATACTATACTATACTATACTATACTATACTATACTATACTATACTATACTATACTATACTATACTATACTATACTATACTATACTATACTATACTATACTATACTATACTATACTATACTATACTATACTATACTATACTATACTATACTATACTATACTATACTATACTATACTATACTATACTATACTATACTATACTATACTATACTATACTATACTATACTATACTATACTATACTATACTATACTATACTATACTATACTATACTATACTATACTATACTATACTATACTATACTATACTATACTATACTATACTATACTATACTATACTATACTATACTATACTATACTATACTATACTATACTATACTATACTATACTATACTATACTATACTATACTATACTATACTATACTATACTATACTATACTATACTATACTATACTATACTATACTATACTATACTATACTATACTATACTATACTATACTATACTATACTATACTATACTATACTATACTATACTATACTATACTATACTATACTATACTATACTATACTATACTATACTATACTATACTATACTATACTATACTATACTATACTATACTATACTATACTATACTATACTATACTATACTATACTATACTATACTATACTATACTATACTATACTATACTATACTATACTATACTATACTATACTATACTATACTATACTATACTATACTATACTATACTATACTATACTATACTATACTGATTAATATCTTCAAAGAACAAAATCAGTGCAAAGGTTTCAAGTATAATTGTGTCAATGTGAAAAAAAGTCATTGAATGTCTATAATTCAGGCAGGAACAAAGAAGCCAAAAGTTCGCTGTTATGTATAAGAGAAAGTGATACATTGAGAGGAAGGCTTAGGTTTAGGTCTATATGTTGGTAGCAGAATCGGACAAAATACAGAACAAATGTAAATATTTTCAGCACTTGGAGATATCCCATCTAAAAGGCCGTACTTTAAAGCGTCATCAATTTACTACAGGATAATAAATCTAGTAGTCTTGAAAATTTCTGCTCTGAGCTTTTTAAAGCAGATACAGCTATAAGTGCTGAATTATTACGCCTAATAATAGTACAAGACTTCTGGAACTAAAAGATGATTTGATAATAAAACTACATATGGGGCGACTTCTGAGAAAATGCCACAAGTATTGAGAATATCATTAGCATGTTTTTGATAATCCCCTTCAACCCATATATACTTAATAAACAAGTCAGTCTCATACACAGACAAACACTATCATAAAAATATGACAAACCAGGGGGCAAATTACGGCATTCGATATCAAACGAAATTTATATGAAAATTTATTTTTAAATTGTGTGAGATTTCGCTAGATATAGAATGCCGTAATTTGCCCCCTGATCTTAATGTAATACATTTTTAAATTTTTTTTAATAGCAGCAATACATAAACTTTATTACACTTGCACTGGATTAAAATTGAGTTTTAAAAAGTTATTTCAATTCATTATTTATGCTTGTAATTGGTAACATCAATAACACTATGCGACAAATGAAGACTTTTGGAAAAATGGACGAACTCCCGAGTAGAGGTTGGATTGTACTACCATTGATATAAAGTCACTGCATTAATAAAAAAAAGAGGTCCTCAGTTTTTGACCAACAGCTAACTCAAACTTAAAGATACTTCTTAACTATATTCGGCAATAATGTAGTGAAGACTCTACTGAACAAATTTTAAAATATTTTTTGGCCAAAAAATAATTTTTTCATGCACTTATTCACAAATATGTACGAAAACATTTTTACTTTTTTCAGCATAACTTACAGGGACTCGTAGTTTTTCAATAACAATATATGACATTGACAATATATGCTTTGTAAGTCTGAACAACTTTAGTGAACATACTAATACAATGTGAATGTGTTTAGACATCCAAAATAGCTTAGAAAGACCTATTTGTACCCCAAAAATATTATTTTTCAATATTTTTTAAAATTTAAAAGAAATAAAATAAAAGAAATAAATAAAATAAAATAAAATAAAATAAAATAAAATAAAATAAAATAAAATAAAATAAAATAAAATAAAATAAAATAAAATAAAATAAAATAAAATAAAATAAAATAAAATAAAATAAAATAAAATAAAATAAAATAAAATAAAATAAAATAAAATAAAATAAAATAAAATAAAATAAAATAAAATAAAATAAAATAAAATAAAATAAAATAAAATAAAATAAAATAAAATAAAATAAAATAAAATAAAATAAAATAAAATAAAATAAAATAAAATAAAATAAAATAAAATAAAATAAAATAAAATAAAATAAAATAAAATAAAATAAAATAAAATAAAATAAAATAAAATAAAATAAAATAAAATAAAATAAAATAAAATAAAATAAAATAAAATAAAATAAAATAAAATAAAATAAAATAAAATAAAATAAAATAAAATAAAATAAAATAAAATAAAATAAAATAAAATAAAATAAAATAAAATAAAATAAAATAAAATAAAATAAAATAAAATAAAATAAAATAAAATAAAATAAAATAAAATAAAATAAAATAAAATAAAATAAAATAAAATAAAATAAAATAAAATAAAATAAAATAAAATAAAATAAAATAAAATAAAATAAAATAAAATAAAATAAAATAAAATAAAATAAAATAAAATAAAATAAAATAAAATAAAATAAAATAAAATAAAATAAAATAAAATAAAATAAAATAAAATAAAATAAAATAAAATAAAATAAAATAAAATAAAATAAAATAAAATAAAATAAAATAAAATAAAATAAAATAAAATAAAATAAAATAAAATAAAATAAAATAAAATAAAATAAAATAAAATAAAATAAAATGAAATGAAATGAAATGAAATGAAATGAAATGAAATGAAATGAAATGAAATGAAATGAAATGAAATGAAATGAAATGAAATGAAATGAAATGAAATGAAATGAAATGAAATGAAATGAAATGAAATGAAATGAAATGAAATGAAATGAAATGAAATGAAATGAAATGAAATGAAATGAAATGAAATGAAATGAAATGAAATGAAATGAAATGAAATGAAATGAAATGAAATGAAATGAAATGAAATGAAATGAAATGAAATGAAATGAAATGAAATGAAATGAAATGAAATGAAATGAAATGAAATGAAATGAAATGAAATGAAATGAAATGAAATGAAATGAAATGAAATGAAATGAAATGAAATGAAATGAAATGAAATGAAATGAAATGAAATGAAATGAAATGAAATGAAATGAAATGAAATGAAATGAAATGAAATGAAATGAAATGAAATGAAATGAAATGAAATGAAATGAAATGAAATGAAATGAAATGAAATGAAATGAAATGAAATGAAATGAAATGAAATGAAATGAAATGAAATGAAATGAAATGAAATGAAATGAAATGAAATGAAATGAAATGAAATGAAATGAAATGAAATGAAATGAAATGAAATGAAATGAAATGAAATGAAATGAAATGAAATAAAATAAAATTATTTAAGAAAATAGTGAAAAATAAAATTTTTAGGGTACAAATTGGTCTTCAAGATTTATATTTTTTTTAATATGTATTATATATATAGTTTTACATAAGTAAATATTTTGTTATGTTATGGTCAGTAAAACTTTTTTAACTTCTTTTTCTTTTCCTTAGGGAAAGTTGATACATTTCTTGATCTGGGTGTATTACTTGATGTACGATTAAAATTTAACTCACACATCTCTCCAATTGTGAGTAAGACGAAAGAAGTATTGGTTTCTATTAAATGCTGGGGAAAGTAGTTCAATGATCCACATATTTTAAAATAATTATTCACTTCTCTGGTAAGACTATGCATCAGTGGACGGGAATACTTAATATGATACGCATATAACTAAAATTGAATCCATCCAGAAACAATTTGTACCTTTTATATTCGTCTTCTTCAATGGAATCCGAGTTTTGCTTTGAAAGCCGTCTTGCACTTATTAAACTAAGTAAGCTAGACCTTATAGTTGCAAATCGCCGGCAAGATACTACACTTCAATCAGTTTACAATATTTTCGCCCAAATAACGCTAATTTTGACCTTTTGAGAAAAATGTGTGTGGATTTTAATACCCATTTTCACTTTATTTACTACTTATTGGATAATACGGCAATAAGAATACGCTTAATTGAATTCTTAAATCAGTAATGTAAAATATTTAATTATTATTAAAATATGAATTTTGAAAAATAACCTGCGAGAATTTATTTTATAGGTTGAATAATATAAATAAAAAATTATTAAAAGTTTTTTTTTAAATGGTGGTTTTAAGAGCGTTGCTTTGGGTCTTGCTGAAATGATTCAGGAAATCAATTCGGAAAGTTATTTTCACCAGAGAAGGAGTAAGTGTTTTATTAGATTCAAAACTCAAAACAGTTGGTAATGACCAAGCTGTACGAAGAAGGCATTTTAAACTATAAATTATACGCAAACTAAAAATTTATTCAGAAGTTTAAATTAAAAGTTGTGTGATATCCATTGTTGCTTCAGTTTCTGAATGTTTTCATTAGTGAAGCGCTTTCAATTTATTAAATTTTCTCTACTAAAACTTTATTATCCCAGCTCAGGTCCAATCAATTCCTAATTATATTTCATTACTTTCACTGACTAAACAAGAAATATAATTTCGTGAAATATTAAAGAATTACTAAATACGAAATGTGTTCGTTATGGGAATAATATTGACTCGGTGGTTATTTCGTCTCTGCCTATCCCCAGACGCAATATATTTTATATTGAAAACTGAATGTATTTGCTTATATGGTGAAACATATTTTTAATTTTTTAATATAAAAAATGTATGAACATTTTAATATATGTAGAGTGTACATATAGGCAGGACAACTTTTCAAAATGGCACCATGGGTAAAAACAGGCGTGTAAACCCAAATAATTTATATTTGTTAACCATGTTAATTCTCCGCAGTCTAGTGGCTATGTAATAGCTTACTATATAAGATCTCCGGATTCAAACCCCAGCTCTGATATCTTGAAAAAGGAAATTTGAAAAATATTTCTTTCAGTGACTACTTCTTAGCAGTCTTCTGGCAAAAAACTCTGAGAGAGCAAGTTGTTGCCATGAACATGCTTCTCAAGTCTATCGTTCACAGTCGACATTAAACTGTAGGTACACACAACATGAGTGATGCAAGAAGCTAAACCATAATCCTAAAACAGGGTTGTAATGGCATATTATATATATGTGTATGTTAATTCAAAATCTTGTAAAATAAAATCGTTTGAAAACCGGATTAACCAAGATTTAAACGTTTTTATATAAACTTAGTAGCTTATCTTCGCAACTCCTATTTATTTCAATGCAGTGACTGTTGTAAAATTTAAAGGTCTGTTCAATATTGTTTTTCATTATTAACAAGATTTCCCTATAAAGATTTGAATAGATAGATATAACTGGTTTGAATAAAATTAATTTTTGTTTAAGATGAATTTTATATATATTATTTTTTTTCCGAAATAGATTTAAAATCTCTTGGCTTTAAGTGTTTGTATGTATGTATCCATTTGTTACACAAGAGTCTTTTACATTTTGTCCATTTATGCACTGGAAATGTGTCACAATTTCTTTTGTAATTTATGTTCAAATCATTTAAATATTTCCACTGGCGACGTAATTTATTTCCCGTAGTCTTTTTCATTTTCCTTTTTTTTTTTGTTTCTTCTTTCGTTTATTTCAAAAACACCGAAATACCGTTTATTTTATCCTTTTCTGCAAAGTATTCGCTTACGTTGCAAGTTTTTATTTGAAACTCCAACCGTAGCGAAGGGAGGATTAGATCGAATACGGCTGTAACTGTGTTTGTGGTATCTGTGAATTCATGCACAAGTAAAGCATTAAAAAAAATGCTATTTCAGTGGCAACAACTATTGAATTTATGTTTCTACATTTACAATTCAGTCGCTAACTAACTGCTCCTTTAAACCCATACATTTAAAATAAAACACGAGTGTTAAAATTTGGTTGAAACACAATTTGAAACAAATCGTTCCCAATTCAAGATTCACTGTTCGCTTTTTTGCCCATTTTTTCTAAAAAATTTTTAAAATGAGTACAAATATTTATGAGTCTGTACAATCATGTTACCCCCTTAAGTTAAAGTTTAAATAGTTATGAATTTTATTAAAAAAGTTTAATTGTCTTGATTCTATGTTTTGGAATGATTTCTTTTCTTTTTTAGTTTATTAGATTTGGAGAAATCTTTACAAGTAAAACTTGGCTTTATTAAATTAATGGAGTTTCAAGTTCTGAAGCACAGGAAAATTCGCTTATACGAGTAACGAAAACCATTTATTAACTAACACATTATATTCCTTAATCATTATAATTTTTCTGGAGTAGCTATGTTCTGTTTTTTTTTTTGAATATTCGTATATTGTATAATGTGTATTTATAGACCCTAAAAAACCAAATTACTTCGTTAAAGAGTCAAAAAATCAGTTTACACATTTCTTTTGGATCAGTCGCCTGTTCTTTCTTTACGAAATACGCCCGTTTAAAACAATATATAGTTCAAAATCCATTTTAAAGGCGCATGACTAAATTTAATCGCAATCTAAAATTAAAAAAAAAAATCAAACAAAAAAGCGATGGCAACAAAAGGGTAATAGACTTACATTCATTCATTAAAAAATTCAGACCCGTTCAATGGGCCAATACGCACCACTTAAATATTTTAACCAATAATTATTCTGCATTAAATGTGTACGTATACATATCTGTGTATGTGTTATTTATTTTGTTTTATTTGATTATACGAATGGAATGAAAAATTATATGTTATTTTACGATGTTAATGCTATGACGATCGATGAATGACTAAATAAATTCATATGTATTGTATGGTATGGTGTAAGTATGGGTTGCGTAAAGTGTCAACCGGCTTTAACGCTGCATCAGTAGCACAACACAAAATCATTCCTTCACAAGACAATACGAACACATATACACTTATTTAGTCGTTTATCGATCGTCATGGCGTTATTGTGTGTGTATGTATTTTTTTTGTTATGCGAGCAATCAAATAAAAAATGTTTATATATGTGGGCATTTTCTCAAAATGGTAAACCAGGATCGAAAAAAAAATATATTGATAATCATAGCATTTTATTGCTTATAATTATAAAAAAGAGTCTATATTTTTATAATAAATTGGATTCTTAGCATATCTCAGGTGTTTTACTTGAAAAAATTGGGCTAGAAACTGAGATATTTAAAATTTCATTTTTAAACTACTTCTAAAGACATTTTTATATTTAATTATTTTACATGCAAAAAATGTATTATGTTTGCACTCTTTCTTCAAAATCTTTCTTTTACAAACAATTAAGAAGGGAAATGTGTAGGGAGAAAAAAAGAAATTTCGATTAACGGTTAATTTTTGCTTTGTTTCATGTCTAGGTTCACAAATTTTTTCTATCATTTAATAGATAAAGATTAAAGACTTATGCCCGTATTCATAAAAAATAAAACAGTTTTATTAATTGTTTTTCTGACAATTACTCCATAGAAATACGTCAAATTCGCACTCTATAAACAAATTTTATTTTTTATGAATACGGTAGTTAATCGATTTTAGTTTTTTATCTAAATTATAAAACAGTTTCCAAGCACCTAAATACCAAAAAACGAATGATCCTTTTTTGTACTGCTTCTTCTGAGAACGCAAATTAAAGCCAAAACACACCCAATATTTTTCAGGCTTATTACCATTAAAGTATATGGTGGGACAAAACAATACAATAATTGTATCACAATAATAAATACGCTTTTTGAGCATAATGTGGTTTTATTATTTAATATTAAATACTTATATTCGATATTTCGGAACCCCTTCGTATAGCATAGTCAGGAATTATTATTTCTTTTTTTAAAGAAAATAAAAATACGTGTACTTCCTTGTCTGGAAAAAAAAATAAAAGAACACTTTTGCATAGATATTTTTTTCTTTTAATTGTATACATTTTAAATAAAACGATTCATTAATATTCCCCAGAGTTTAAAGGAATAAATTTATTTAAATATGTCCTACTACTGTATAGATGTTAGAAACTGCATTTAATAAATCTTTAAATACATTTTTTTTGTGTTTGAAATTCATAAACAATATAGACGCTTCGTAATTAGAAATGTTGTCAACAGTTCCGTCTTTGATATTGATTAAAAAAGTTAACAATGAGATGATGTCTGAGATGCCTCAACATGATATCTAAGGAAATTAAATGTTAAAAGAAAGACAAAGATACATATGTATAAGTAGTAGTAGCGTAGTCACCGTGGTCTAGTGGTTAGTGTGTTGGCTTACTAAGACCATAGCGCCGGGTTTAAATCCTAGCTCTGACATCTTAAAAAAAGAAATATCAAAAAATTATTTCTTTCGGCGACTACCCCTCAGCAGTCTTCTGGCAACAGCTCTGGGAGTAATTGATTGCCATGAAAAAGCTTCTCAAATCTGTCGTTCGGAGTCGACTTTAAACTGTAGGTCCCGGTACTCATGGATTAAAATTAACACACACAGTATGAGGGCTGCGAGAAGCTAGGCCGCACACTGTAACGAGGGCGGCCAAAAATAAAAAAACTAAATAATGAATAAAAAGAAAAGCACTATCTTATGTTATTAGTAGCTTTCTGAATTGATTAAATCAAAAATAATTTTTAAATAATATTGACTTTTAAAAAAGATATGATGATTTAAAGTTGAAGGTTGTAGTTAAGTATGCCATTATTTGAAAAAATTATAGAAAAGTATACAAACCTCAAAGAATTGGTTTTAAAAAGGGTTTTGATATACATAGTAGTAAAATTTAGTCCAAAATATAATTGTAACACAGGTATGTTATTAAAAAAATACTTTTTTTACAACTAGTAACTCATATGCGATTTACCGTTACAAAGAAAGCAAACAAAAAGAAACTGATCAGTTATTGTGAATATTACAAGTTTAGTGGACAATTAAAAAAAAAATACCAAAAAATACTTTTTCCATATTTTAATATAATACTTCTACAAGTAAGTACATTTAAACAAAATTGGTTTCATTTCCAACTTCGTCTAACTTTGATTTATATTTACAATTTTTAGTGCCAAGACGTATTAAAATTCGTCCTTTTTTTGATATCTGGCTTAGGCACAAAAAATTTAGTGATGAAAAATCTGCAGCAATTAGTTATGTAGAAAATAATTCTGAAATAAAACTAAGTGAAAAAAAGATAAAAGAAATTCATTTCATATTATTTAAAATATAAACTAAATGGAAAAAGAGTTATTATATTAAGAAAAAGTTTGAAGTTGAAGTTTTATAGGCTCCTAGTACCAGTAAGAAAGGTAGGCCAATATTAGAGTTTAATGATTGTTCTGAACGTACTAAAAGGAGAATAGTTGCTGAACTGGTATCATCAATTTTGTCTATTTTTGTTAAAGTGAGTTTCAAAAATTTTATTTTTATTCTAAATTTACTTATTACCAAAGTTATGGAGCCTCAATGGACTTTATTCGTTTGAATAAATTCAAAACTAATGAAAACTATCTAAAAAAAGAGTAAAAAAATATAATTTCGCATGTGGAACATCTATTATGTTATGTAATTAGGTATAATACCAGAAGACAATTGCAATTCAAAGAAATCAAACAAATTTTGAAAGAGATGTAAGTTTTTCACCTGAAGGATATTTAATAGAATTTAAAATCCTTGTTGCAATTTCAGAAAAAATCTGCATATAAATTGCTAATTTTTACGTGTATGACATTTGGAAATTTTTAAACTGTTTTCTTTATATGAATGTATAGAACAACAGTTGTTGTAAGTACACCACATCTAGGCGGTGGGCGTGTCCTTCGCCCGATTATCCTAAAAATTTGTATTTTTCCTAATTTAGATAATCTACGAAAATGTACGAAATTTAAAAACTCTACGATAACTCCTTCTATTTTTGGCCGCTCGTTATATGAAATGGGTACACTGTGGGCCGTAACCCTGACACAGGGTGGTAATGGCCAATTTTGTATGTATGTTTTTTGTATATAACTCTATACCAGTTTTAATAAATTTGACTGATAGTTCCTAAAACTTTTACTTCGTACTGTTCGCTATCTTATATATCAAAAAAAAAAAAAAAAAATAATAAAAAAAGATAAGAACTCCTGCGATGCGTATGTAAAGAATTTGTTTAAAGTATCGTATACGGCGATAATGTGCTGATGTTTAACTTAAAAAAAAATGCTTGATAGTTCGTAGCACATTGGTGATCTAACAAGGATATGCTTTCAACATGAAAGATCATCACGAGCCATATCAATTAACAAACAATACAAAATCTAAGGTTTGCGTAAACATAGTATGAAGCAATCATTCTTTAACTCAGTTTTCAGATATACCGTATGTGTTTCTTTTTTAACAAAAGTAAAGGGTTTGTCGCATGTATGTATTGTAATCTTTGAGGCTACTTTCAGAATTTTTATTTACGTACGGTCGAAAGGGTTTGTGTTTATTTTATAGCAAATATATGCATGTTATAATCTTCTCAAAGTGTTAAAGTCCGTTTATGTGTTACCATTTTAATAAAAGAAACAGCTTTAGAGTTTTCCAACAGCGTCGTTTAGTTTTTTAATGTTCTTTTTTACGACATAAGCACTTAAGGGTAATAAAATTAATAAGGACTTAAAATTTATGTGATATAATATTTTCTAGTTTGTATCCCTGACCGTTTTTTTATATTTTTCTATTTTTATATATACAAAAGTGCATACATATGTCTTTATATTCTTGAAGAGAAACCAAAAGCACTAAGACCGTAAATGTCTGAACTCACTATTCACCTAAAAGATTGCTACATCCCTTCTTCTGTATACAGTTAAAAACATGTCATTACCTTATACATCTTTATGTATGTATTACTAAGATGTTAATGATGATAATAATGAGAGTGGCAATGCACATGTTTTTAATGAAATGGTATTACTGATGGTGTTGTTTCAAACATAATTGAAGTTGGGATTGACTGGGATAGAGTTTTCTGTACATATATTCAATATATTAGCATTTTAAGTGCTTATTTTACAACCAGTTGTAAAATTGTTTTTAGTGTTCAATGCACAGAGCACGGCTATGTATTGTATTAATAGAAAAATGTTTAAATATAATAAAACTATATTTTTGTAATAAGAGAAATTCTTAAAGAAAGAATGTTTTCTTAAAAATTCAAATTAAACTTATTTTAAAATTGTCTACAGTGGTTCGTAGTCTTTATAAATGTTGTGCTACACATTTAATAAAACAGAAGTTGTTTTTGTTGCTAAACATTTGAAGAAATATGACACTTTTTTTTAAAACAATAAGTTGTGTTTGAAAACAACTGGCAACTTCTCTAATTTACTATTTACTTGAAAGTATCCTTTGGTTTGAACTTGAAAGAAACTCTGGCTCAGTCTATAGATGCAATAATAGGGAGTGTTTTTCATTTGTTAATTTTGAGTTTTTTCTTCTAACTTTTCTCCTATCGGAATATTTCTATTCGTTTGTATTGGAATTGAGAATGCTAAAGAGCTTTTTTCGATCTCTGGATATGGGATCCTTATGAATTACCTACTTAACCTTAATGTAATTTCTCATATATTTTTATACAAAACTCTTTTTCCTAAATTAGAGTTTTTCTTGTCAGGTGCAAAACACATGCATATATAATTTTTTAAGGGATCTTCTAGTATTAAAAATAAGAGTTGTTCAAAGAATTTCAAACAAATATTAGTTATCCTGTAAAAGCTTAAATTACTTAAACAAATTTTTTAAATCTGATTTCTACGTATATATGTAGGTCTTATTTTTTTATGAACTTAAATTCTTGACTACAGAGTAGGAAAATAAACAAAACGAAACGTTTGATCTCATTTTGTTTTGTTCTTTACAATAGGTAAAACAAAAACAAAACAAAATCAGTGAGAGCGATTGTCCCATTTAGTTTTGTATAATGTTTTTGTTTTGAGCACTACAAATACACTAACTCAAATGTGCGTAGGTAGAACAAAAAATGAATGAGAAGAAAAAGAAAAGAAGAAGAGAAGTTCATACTAATTCTGTTTGTAAAAAAATAAACTTATCCCTTATAAAGGTGTAAATGAGTCCTTACATTGAAAAAAAAAAATATGTAGCCTTCTCTTAACGATAATTATATTGTACTTAAATAAGTTTAGGATATCTTTAAGTTCTAGTTCTGATAGCATTCCAAGTTGAAATTTACATTGTTGTAAATCTAAATTACTTCTTTTTATGATGTCAATACAAGTATAACATAGTGGAGGTTTTTTGTTTTTGGAGTGTGGTTCAATCGTATGGGATCCGTACTAAAACGTTCGTAGTGATCACAAAGAATCAGTTTCTGTTGTTTTGTTTGCGTAGCCTTGGATGAAACTGCATGCATTTGCTTGTCATTATTTCCTACCTTCAAAGCCATGGAAGTGCATTAAATTGTATGTCATTTATTATTAACATTTTTCAAAGAAATATTTTCTGTGAATTCTGAATTCTGTTAAAATCTGATAAATATTATACGTAATTCATATTATTACAACTCCTTTTGTATTTATTTATGCAAATTTAATTACGCTGCTCTTTATCTAATTAAGTTATGTCGTCAGTACAATTGTTTGTCAGATTTTGTTGATTATTTCTTAAATTCTTGTGTTTTAAATCGAAAAGTTATTGTTTTCTTTAATACGTAACTATTATAAAATGTATTGTCTAACTTCGTTGTATTTTTAAATCGACTTGTTTTTAATATAGTTTTAGTTTATAAATGTATGTAATTTATTATATAATGATCAGTAAGGATTAAGGTGAATGACATGGTTTATAGTAATCGGTTTCTCCGTTTTTTTTTGTATGTTGGTGGCTGTTTTTTTAAATCTTCTATTTTCGAATATCTCCACTTATCTTCACCTAATTTGCGGTTTTTTAAATCTCTTTTTGTATATGTATGGCTAGATAAATTCTACAAAAAGTTCTAAATACACACACGTATTCATGCATATATGATTTCGTTGTTGATGAATATGAATATGCACTCTTCTCTGTATGAAACCGGTTTCTTTTAGTTTGTTTTTAGTTTATGTTTTTCTTTAGTTTGTTTAGGACACTTTGGCCGCAGTATAATAGCGGCAGGACTCTGGGAATCTTGGGGATTCCTCGTCAGTCCCTGTCCAGACTTATAGCTGTGTATACGGGTCACTGGATGATCGGAACACTCGTAGAGGGGTTGGGCCTGCCTGCAGAAGTTGCGGGAATACTTCTAAGAGTGAGACTGTAGTTCATTTCCTTTGTGATTGCTTAGGTCCGGCAGCCAAACGATTGAAGTTTTTAGGGCTACCTTTTTTCGATAGCTTGGCGCAATGTGCGAACCTAGACCTCATAGCTTTACTCCAGTTTATAGGCAGGTGAATTTTAGGTGAATTCAGTTTGGTCCTGCAATGGTTTCAAAACGGCACCTTGTTCTAATTGTAGTTATTCACGTAATTCGATTAATTGGCCATTTGACCTACCTACCTACCTACGTTGGTAATACACACACTTGCACACGTAAGAGATGAGAATAAGTTCTCTGAGAAAAATAATCTCTCTTTTAGTCCTGTTATTTTAAGAGGCAGTAGCTCTACTGACATCACTAAAATTTGGCGTTAGCAGTTTATTGTATGGCAGTGTAAAATCTTTATATATTTATAGTGTTTGGTTGAACACTTTCTATTGTATTTACAATATAGAAAAATACGTCCCAAATATACGACTATAGATTGCAATTAACATTGTCGCTGGAAAATATGGATGTATTTCGAAAGTGTGGATAAAGGCAAGGCTAGATGCTTAAATTTGGCTATAATATTAGCTTGCAAAGGTTCTTCACTTCTTACTCACTCTAAAATCCTATAAAAAATTAACTTTATACCAGAAGTGTCCCAAGAAAACATTGATTTCAGATTAAATTTTTATATATTTAATTATTTTTTTCGGCGCTATAAAATGAGGCCCCAAGAAATTTGGCCCCAAAGTGAAAAATGAAAAAGACCCCAAAAATTAAAGGGAAATAATTGGGGCGCATTTTCATCTGGTGGGGCCTGTTTTCATTCTGGGAAATGAAACAATGTCCCAAAAAAACAGAAATGAAGAATGACCTTAAAAGTTTGGGATTAAGTTTCATTTTTTATGTATGGGGTGGAATTGCGTTATGAAATGTAACCCGAATTTGTAGAAATGAAAAATGGCCCCAGTTTGCATGATATTAATTTTGGGGCCAAATTTCATTTTCATTAAATTCGATTTTTTAGGAAAACAAAAATCCTTATAACGGTATTGGTTTATGATTGTTTTGATTTAGTTGAATTTTTACACTATTTAATAGACAAGAATTAGTTTTCTGGTGCAATGCGTTGACAATAGTCGTAAAAAAGTGTATAATAGCGAAAAAAATATAGTAGTAAATTATTATATTTAGTGAATCAAAAAATCATTTTTAAAAAGAAATCTAGCTATAAAGATATTGTGAAATATGTTTGCTGGAATAATTCATATAAAACTGGGATTATTTAATTATATTTTGATGTTACAGATTTATCCAGTGTTTTATGTATTAATGGAAAAGAAATCAAAAAAGGCATATGAAGAATTGCTGATATATGAATACTTAAAGTAATGTGTTTGACTTGGAATCATTTGGGTTATGATGTGAATGGAGCTGGTAAGATGTGATCGTAAAAATTTGCGCCATTTTTGGTAAACATTTTCAGATAAATTTTCGTATATGAAGAACAAATATAATTCTAAACAGGTTTCATTATTTTCAAACTCTAAGACGCAATGTCATGAAAAACCATTTGCTCTTAAATTTTATAAGATCGTCGGATGCTGTACGAACAGCATATCGGAAATTGATGGTTCATCCGTGGTTACCACCAAATTTAATAAAAACTGGCTGCGTGGGCTGTCACGATAGAAACCCCGATATTTTTATATTATGTTACCTTGCAAGTACCAAAAATTTGTAGCGAATGCAATCTTTTGCTGCAAGCCGCAGCTGTACAAGAAAATGAATTAAAGTATAAGTGTCCTTGTTGTAGAGTGGACGTTATTGATTCCATACAAGTTTTCGCCAAATTACAAATTCTATTATTCAATAAATAATACTGTACATAAACAATGTTTTTTTTTACTTTCAATATTTTGGGGCCATTTTTCTTTTTGTTCAGTTGGGGTTATATTTCATTTCTTTAAATAAGGGTTATTTTGCATAATGAAGAAAAGCCCTAAAGTAATAAATGAAAATGTGCCCCAAAATTAATATTGGGGCGAATATTCATTCGGTTGGTGTCATTCTTTGTATTTTTTCTGAGTCTAATTTTCATTATGAAATTTCGTCCCAAAAATGGGGCTAATTTGCATTTTTAATTGGGGTCATATTTCTTGGGGCCATAATGTCGAATAATCGATCCACGTAGCAAGGATTTTGTATCCATTGACATAAATTAATAAGTGGACAGAAAAAAATTTAAATAATTATTTTCTTTCAACTAATTTTATTTATTTAAAATGTCTTTTGAACATACCTCGTATTTCAAATGAACTGACAAGTTTTCAATTTATGTTAGTATATCAATTCATAACGTTGCTGTATTAAAATTTCATGTAATTCATTTTATTTACTTTGGGAATGAATTTCTGTGAATACGTGGCGGGGAGTAAGTTCTGTGTTGATATAACTTCATGTAAATGTAAAAGTGCTTTCTTTCATTGTATTAGTGTGAGTTGCAATAAAACATGGTCATAACAATTTTACATCACATTTATTTTTAAAGACCGCATTTAACATGTACTTAAAATAAAAACTAAATTAAAGTGGATACATTTGTTTAAATAATAATACATAAAGGCAAACATACATATATTTAAATGAATTAAAATAAATATTTTAGCAATATGATTAGCATAATGTCTTTTAACTCTATACCAAACGGTGATTGTCTTTCTATTTGTTAATAATTTGTGTGTGTGTGTGTGTGTAACTTTAAAACAAACAAAAAAAAAGCATATCTACAGAAAACTCACACAAAACTGTAGAAACCCAAACATACATACATATATGTGTGGTTATATTACATATTACAAAGTAATACTATTCTTCCTATAATTCTTATTCACTAATGTATAAGCGAGACAACTACATATTTTTGTACAAAATATACTCAATAATGATATTTGCGATTATTTCCATTATTTTTTAATATATCTCTAGAAAAGTAATACTTCTAAAATAACATAATGTTAAAGCAGTTATGTTATAGACTGTGTACGTATAAGTACCCTCTATTCAGCCTAGAAACCTACATACATACGAAAGTAAGTTCAATTTATTCGGAAATGATGGTCGTGGGAAGGTTTCGCGCAAAAAGAATGCTGAACTTGATCCAAAGAATATTGTTCCAACAATAAAACATAATGGTGGCAACGTAATGGCTGGGGGAGCAATAGCAGCATCTTAGTTAGTGTTTATAGATGGTATTATGGATCGATACTATTATAAACAGCTATTAGAATGCAATGTACATCCGTCAGTTGATATGTTGGGTCTTGGCCAGCATTGGATTTTCCAACGATCCCAAACACACAGCGCACATTGTTAGATATTGGTTGCTTTTTAATGCACCAAGCCAATTAAACTCACCTAACTAATAGCCGGATTTGAACCCCATTGAGCATGTTTGGGATATTTTGAAAAGAAAAATTGATCCTACTGCCGTTACAATCAAGGAATCCTTAATGCAAGTTTTGCAAAGGGCCTGGTCCCAAATAACTCCTGATATGACTGAAAATCTGGTCGCATCAATGCCAAGGCGTCTGCAAGCAGTAATTGATGCTAATGGTGGGCCAACAAAATATTAATTTTATAAAAAACTTTACTCAGCTTTCTTATTTCACATTTCAAAAAAACAAATAATTGTACTGTATGAACACTTTTGTCCTTCTTCATTTTTAGTTTTTTTTATCCATTGCTTAAATTTTTAAAAAGAAACCAAAAAAAATTTTTTTTACGCTAATAAATAAATAAGTAATTAAATAATTTTGAAAAAAAGGTTTGTAATGCTTCTCATTTAGCAGCTATTGAAAATTTCGGGGGTGTATGAAGTCCATGACTGTCAGTACATTTTCTCTAGCGACAATTAAACTACGCAGAAAAAATTATTTTTTTGATTCAGACACGAAATTCACTGAGTTAATAAATTTTTTGTTTAATTTCTGTCCTACAAAGAAATTTGTGAATTCGAACAACAAATTTGTAATTTTTTGTTTGAAAAGAAATTGCGATATTTTCAATAAAAATGTTGCGATATTCAATAAACATTTTTATTGGAGTCACAAAAAAGAATCAAACAAAAAATTTAATAGTAGTATATAAAAGTTTTATTGAATATTACGGTTCTAAGCAAACAAAAATTTTGTCAAACCAATTAATATATTTTTTGAAAAAAAAAAAAATTTGTTTTTTGAAAAAAAAAAAAAAAATGTTTAAAAATGAATATAAAATTGAGCAAATAATTATTCGGGACAACAAAATAATGTTCAGAAATTTGACAGAAAATTCAAATAATTTTTTTACAAATTTAAATTTTTTGTGGTAAATTATTTTTATATTTTATTATTATTAATATTATTATTATATTATTTATTTTAATGTAATATGAAATGTATGCTTTTGGGGATAAGCATGTCTCTATGGCCATTTCGTCTCTGCTTAAGAGACTCGTCAGGAGACTTTTTCCCAAAGGTGTTATTCAAAACAATAAATACTTATGTTAAAATAGTTATAAACTAAATGCGAATCATATCCCATTTAATATATAAAAACCAAACAAAAGTATTTACAAAGCAATACATTTCTGTTTTTCAAAAAATTCAAATTCTATTTCTCTGTTCTACTTTATTTTATTTATTTTTTTATTAAATGTGTGAGCATAAATAAGTGTTGCTTACTATTTTAAAAGAATTATAAAAGCCTTAACAATGTAAATGTGCTGAAATTTTGTACATAAAGAAAGCAGAATAATGTTAAATTAAAAGCCGCGTTTTTATTATATCATGTTTTATCAACATTGCTACCTTTAAAATACATTCAAACAAAATTATTAATAGAATCAAACAAAACTTTATTTGAAAACGAAATAAAAATTGAACAAGCGTTTGTTTGAAAGTATTCCTGCAATAATTTTTTCTGTGTAGTTAAAATGTCACCAGCTTCCCTTTAAAGTGATAGTAGAGATACTTTAGAAATAACCGTACTAGTGCATTTCTGGTGACATTGTCAATGAGCTCGTCAACAATTTTTTTGTTGCGCTGTGCAGTCAATATATTGAGATTTCTGTTTTACAGTTTTCCTGTATTTTTTGTACGGGAAACAGTTTATAGAAAAAAATGCAGTCGAAAAAGGCGACTCAAAACTTTTATCAGATGTAGTGCTAATAATCCTTTATCGAATAAAACAAAAAGTTCTTAAGTCATGAAGAAAATTTTTTAAGTTTTAAACATTTTTAGCTCCAAACAAAAAATAACATTTTTCCCTATAATCCACTTTTTGGGAACATTTTCTTTATTTATGGCACATACGTTAAAATATAACACCGATAGAAATTTTTGATTGTTTTCTTTCTGAAATTATCTTGACGTATATGCGACATACTTAAGTAAGCAAAATTTTTACATAAAGTATTTATTACTACATGTTGTAATGAAAAACTACGAAAAAATATTCCACTCTTTATTTTGCATATTTTTCCATGGTTATTTCTTTATAAGCACAATGGCGTAGCTAACACTATTTCTGTGTTATTTCATTATGAGTTTTCGATGCCCGCATTTGCTACTGCTTTTAAAAAGTAAATGTAAACGCCTCACCGTTTACACGACACTGGTTTATTTAATATCCCTTTAATACCCATCACAAAAATTAACTCTCATTTTCACAAAAGTAAGGATTTAAAATTTTTTTTTTTACAAACGTTTAAAATCTAATTTTTAAACTTTCATAAATTTTTAAAAAAGGACCTGACATTAGGGTGGGCAATTTGTTCGGGACCGAAAAACATGGCAAAGCGTATAGCAAGGTCGTAATCTACGGAAAATTCTAAGAACTTTCCCCAAAGAAATAATAGTTCCAAAATCAAAATCGAGCTTCTGGTTTTTTAAGAGAAAATTTGGTGCTCAGATCATCCGAAAATAATGCTATTTTTTTGGAAGTATTCATTGCAATTGGTGCATAGTTGACCTGTAATGCTGGAAGAGGGCTTATTTTAAAGGAAATTTTCTCACCTTTCTATATCTGTACTCATTTATAGAAAATTCTTTACCCAAATAATGGTTTTGGGAGGTTTATGTCAAAATAATAATAGTCAAACTGTTAAAAAACCTAAAACTGTTACGATTTGTCTACCTAAAACTTAAATAAATTTATTTAACTAAATTGGTATTCAAAATTGAATTAAAAAAAGTAATTGAACTTAATTTATTTAAAAAACATACTTTTGATTCATAACAGTTTTATGAAACACATTTTGAAATAAAATTTATTTTATATACCTTTAAAAAAACGAAAATTCGTTTTTATTAATTTAGTCCTTTAATTTCAATGTGACAACAATAAAATGAAGTTAAAGAAATCAACTCTTTATGGTTCTATCTTTTTTATTACGTTTTATATTTTTTTCTTATGAAAAATCTTTTAAATATATTGATTTATGTACGTACATCAAGCTAACACAAAATTTTTGTATTTGGAAAATTTCATACATTTTTGTGGTATATCCACAAAAGTGGCGCGTTCGTCCTTTTAAGCAAACGTAGATATACGGCAAAATGGCTCTTAGATATCTCAGAAAATTAAAGAGATAAAGACCTGGGGATTGAACTCGTCGGAAGATCTAATTATTTAAACTTCAAAAATAGTCGTAACTCATTTTTTTTTTTTTTTGATTTTGTTTGATTACAACAAATGTTTGTAGTTTAATTGTTTTAGATAAATAAAGCAGCATTACTTTACACTAAAAGTATTTCATTCTGTTGCGTTTTGTTTTTCTTACAAGTACTCTAAACACTATGCGGATAGCGGGTTGTGAGGTATCAGTTCAGGACATATTGAGAAATGGTGAGAAGGTTCAAGAGGCCAAAAGCATACGGCAGATTTCCAGACTGTGAAACTAATTTTTGGCATATTTTACATATTTAGCCATTGTTGGTGGTGGTCGTCGTTACTTTTATATATTTTTTTTTTTTTTTGACTTTTTTGTTTTTCACTGGTTTAGTTGTTGCCGCTGCTAACGGTGCTTTTGCAATAGTGCCTTTTATTATTTTGTGTTTGTTTTTCAAGCGTTTGCCTTTTTCATTATTAAGGATGAATAATGAATTTTGGTTTTGCATCTCTTTGTTTGCATTATGTATCTGTGAGACAGGACTTTTGTATACATAAAGCTATGCCTGTATTAGTAGTAGTGTGTTTCTATTTACGTGTTAGTTTCTTGTCTTCGTAAGAATATTTCTTTAGCATTGAAAAATGAAATTAAAATTATTAATTCAGTGGAAAATGTAGCGGTTTTTTCTTCGTTATTCATAATAAAAGGAATTAGGTGGAATTAATTTTTTTAATTTTTAATATTCTGTTGAATTTGCATAACGCAAAATTTAATATTTTCTTGATGAGAAAATTTATTTCTGGTATAGAAATAAAAATTAAAAAAAATACTTAAATAAAAACTGTTGTTATACAAAGGAAAAACAAACGTTTAATTTAACACTTTGAGAGAATTTATAGCATAACATACATATGTTAGATCGACTTTTCAGACGTTGTAGTATGCTGATTTAAAAATGTGATTAAATTTCTAAATTTTGTTTCGTAATTAGTTTTCTTCTAGCGTGTCATGTTTTGCTATAGACCAAATTAGATCATATAAAAATATATAGTGTAACTACAGAAATAGGGATACGCAAACACAATACAGCGAAATTTTTGCTACGAGCGACAAGTCTATAGGTGGCTTTATTAGCTTAGTTACACTTGAGATAGTTTTTCAATATGGAATTCGAGATTTTGTTTGTTTAAAGGGTTAGCAGTTGTTAGTTTCTTTTTACACTGACTGATAAACTTGTTTGTTTTTTGCCCCATCTAGTTCGCCTTGAAAGTTGTTTTGTCCCAGTGAACGGATAAATATCAGACAATTTGTTAGGAAAGTTTATCTTATCTCGGTCAACAAGACAAGTCATAGGCCCATCACAAATTTTTAAAAAATATCCATTCTATATAGTTATAATTCATTGAGATCCCAGATACAATATAATTCAAGTGGAAAAAAAAACAATAATAGTGAAGTTAATTTAAAGTCAGCAATAAGCTCAATGCCGAAAACCAGTTTACGAACAATTTTCTTTTTGAAAAATACAGAACAGTATAAAATTCTAACTAGCTTTAATTATATGATTTGGGATGTTTTCAGACGCCTTTTGTCTAATTCAAAGCTGTTAATATCAAGACTTTATAATAAAACCTTTTTTAAGGAAAGAGCTAAAGCATCATGCTTTCGATCAGGAGAAAATGCAACATTTTGAAATGGAAAATTGATTGGTATATTCCATAACGTATATAAATGAAGTTTCTTATTTAGAGCCATAAATGGGTCAAAAATATGTCACAGATATAGAACAACGAAATAATTATTCCCCAGTTTAATTTAGAATTTAACTATTATTACCTAAATTTGGATTTTTTTATTATAGGTAAGAGGAGTATGACGAATTAGAATTCAAGGTGGGAGCAAAATCAATTATTGTCTTAAAGTTTTTTTTACCGAGAAAATATACGATCCATCTTTAATTTTTTACCGAAATATTTATTTATTTTTATTTATTTCGTTCTTTTTCAAATCTTATAATGCAACAGAAAAAAAGTTGATGGTAATACTGTTATCGTCGAATGCCGCAGACAACAACAATACTTGGCCATTCAAAAGTGCCAACGGGAAACAAATAGCCAAGCTTATTACAGTAGACACTTTTAAGTTTTTTATAAAGCGGCAAATCACACAAACACGTGAGCAGACTCTTCACTTCAATGTGCGTAGTAAACGGTATAGTGATCTCTAGGTGGAACCCATTACTCTGGTTCATTATTTGAGCTGAATTTGAACGATGGCATATGTTATGTTGGGTTTGAAGACAGCACTTATTTATGACTTATTCGCAAATACATGCAATAAAATCTCGCACAAAAAGTTGTACCGATTTAAAATTTTATGAAATTTCCATCAAATTGCTTGTGCAGAATAACCACCAAGGCAGAAGCTGCTTGTCGCCGTTTTGGTGAAATAATATGTTGTTGGTATCCAGATGTTCGAATTCATTATAAATTGATAATCATCGACCATTAGCGTATGCTCTTGACAGTGAAGGCCTTGGTCGTTTTCCAAGATATATGGACTGATTATTTTTCACAATTTTTTTAAAATTAAAAAAAATCTAAAAAAAATCTAAAAAAAAAAAAAATTAAAAAAAATTATTTAAAAAAATAGAGAAAAATAACATTTTTAGGGTACAAATTGGTCTTTGTAAATTATTTTGGATTGTATTGATATGTTTACGACAGTTGTTCAGATTTACAATGCTTACAATATTGGCATATATTGTTATTGAAAAATTACGAGTCTTTGTAAGTTATGCTGAAAAAATAAATAAGTAAACATTTTTTTGTAAGTTATTACCAAAAAGTGCAAGAAAAAATTATTTTTTGCATAAAAAATATTTTAAGATTTGTTCAGTAGAGCTATATTATTACCGTTTGCTGTTGGGCAAAAACTGAGGATACCTCTTTTTGAGTGATGCGGTGATTTTCAAAATCTTTTGAGGTCCATAAAAAAAATTTTTTAGCCAATCTGATCAAACCGAGTACAGGGTTTTACTAAGTTTTGGTAGTACAATCGAACCTATACTGTGGAGTCCGTGCATTTTTCCAAAAGTCTTCATTTGTCGCATTGTTGTATTACTAACGTGCTTCAATTCTATAAAAGTAGTTATGGATATGGTATCTAGTATGTGTTCTAACTTTTAGCGTTGTTTAAAGTAGTAATTCATTATAAGGAAACAAATATGCAGAAGGGTAAATTTACTTCTGTAAAGTTATTTCATTTTGACGAAAATGTCACTCTATAGGAATTTATTAAGAAGATATAAAAACACAATAATGTGAAGTAAAGCAATTATGTTTCTACAATTAATCCATAATGGGGAAAACGTCATTATATAGAAGTTTACTACAGTATGAAATTTTGTCTGTATATATCCATATACATACATACATACATATATTATATGTTAGTATGTATTATGAAATTTATAGTTATTTTCCATATTATATTTATTGATTTGGTTTATCAACAACGTGATAAAATAATATATGGCGGTGGAAAGGTACCAGACACAAAAGCAACATGGTATTCTATTTTCGGTACGTGTAATGTCAAAAACAGTTGCAAAAAAAAAAAAAAAAAAAAAAAAAAAAAAAAAAAAACACAAAAATAAACAAATAAAGATAAAAAATTTCACAACAAAAACATAGAAAAACTGAACACATTTTTACATACGGGAAAAAACTAACTGTTTTTGCAGCACCTACTCTCACTATTTCATTAATTGAAAATTATTGCTACATTAGATAGAAAATTTAATTTTAAACTCGAGTATGCATACGTACAAACATATTTATGAATATTGATGTACGAGTATTTCTTTTTTATAAACAAGTAAGTAATTGCTATACATTTTATATGTACAAACATACTTTATATCATCAAATCAAATCAACTTTAATTTGAATATTTATGAAGGTGTTGTTTTTTTAACCATCTGGTTTTGGTACTAATTAAAAATGATTTTAATTTTATGTTAAGAGCCGAAGACTCGGGTTCGAATCTCCGGAGAGGTGTGATCAATTTAATTTTTGGTTTTTATCAGAAAACGCTTTAATTAGATCAAATTTAACTGCAATGTTATTTTTTTGGTAATTAAAGAAGAAATGATGTCCGTGAAGGAATAGTACACTAGCCAAACTGAACAATTGTTTTCGACTCCAGCTACGGTAGTCTCATCAGAGTTCTTTGTGTCCTGTGCATATTCAAGACCAAACATCAACTATTTAACTCACACTTTTTTGGAAATCGCATACTGAAATTATTACTGTATGTACATACATTTGTATGAGTTAGTCGAAGTAAAGTCACACAACAGTTTATATCATATTCTCCTTTTCTTACCATCATTGCTGTTCTTGTAATTGTCATCTTATTTGGATGAAAGATTTTAATTTTATTTGATTTACTAATAAAGAAAAATCAATGCTTTTTAAATCATAAATATCATCCAACTTAATAAAGCGTTCATTAAGAGGACAGTAGGTCTGCTGAACAAACAGTAAACTTGAAAGCACACAATAGATGTTATAAATCGCAGTATCTTGCAATCGTGTGGGTCTAAATTGAATAATAATTATTAAGAAGATTACATACATACATACATACATACATACATACATACATACATACATACATACATACATACATACATAACTGGCCATTAAAACCCTATGTCAGGGTTACGGCCTAGCTTCTCGCAGCACTCTTACATCTTGAAAAAAGAAATATGAATAAATTAATCTTTCGCGACTACCTTTCAGTAGTCTTCTGGCAAAAGCTCTGGGAGTAATTGATTGCCATGAAAAAGCTTTTCAAAACTGTCGTTCGGAGTCGACTTTAAATTGTAGGTCCCGGTACTCATGGATAAAAATTAACACACACAACATGAGAGCTGAGAGAAGCTAGGCCGTAACCCTGACACAGGGTTGTAATATCTAATTATGTATGTATGTAATATTGTTATTCGATCATATACATACAGTGCCTCAATCGTATGTTTGGACACTAGATATAAAATTATTCAAAAGCCAAGTTTCGCATATTAGCTAAACTAACTCTAAAAAGAGATTACATGGAAAGAGAAAATCTAGATGAAATTGGTGGTAGATGCCCATACACATTGCACGCAATCATTCAAAGATATCAACAAAATTTTCAAGTGGAAAATAAAAGTCGTATTGAAAAAGGAAAAAAAATTAAGTGATTATGGTGAACGGCGGCTTTTGAGAGAAATAAGAACTAATTCATTCACGACGGCAAATGAAATGCTAAATATGGTCAAGACAGGTTTAAAAACAAATTTTTTTGTCGAGACTATTCGTTGAGTTTTAAGAAAAAATTATTTCCATGAACGAATAGTCAGAAAACATTCATATTATATGAACTTATAGAAGATAAAATGAGAACATTTTAAAACAAAATGTGAAGCAAAGTGTCGATAAGTTATCAGGACAACGATTCGAAGCACATTTCAAACGTTGCAAGAATGTAGCTTCTTTTTCCTGTCCGAAAAAAAAAACACCATCTTAGTCTCCAGATCTAAACATTATTAAGCACATTTGGGAAGAACTTTAGAGTAAGCTTTATAAATCCAAATTCAACACAATGGAGCAGTTGAAGCAGGGAATAAGACGTGAGCCAATCTGTTGCAATTAATACCTCGCCGATTGGAAGCAGTATTAAAGCAAACGGTTTTGTTACCAAATTTTAAAACTTCATATTATATTTGACTGTCCAATCATGCACTTGGTATGAATTGTTTTGGTTTTTCCTCTTTTTCCTAATTTAAAAAATAATTTTTAACAAAATATTCCTAGTATTATACATTATTTCAAAGGATCTTTAAAACCCTATAAATTCATGTCAAGATTTTCTAGAATTATTGTAACTAAAGTACAAAAATTGGCTTTTAAATAATATCAAATCTGGTGTTCAACTAAACGATTGAGTAACCGTATGTATACTTAGCTTTTCTATGTGTGCCCTTGGGCTAGTAAGTAAGATAGGGGCACAAATAAAAAGTATTCTGTTATGAACGTTTTTTTTTTTTTTTGAAAATTATTTTTCTAGGCTTTGAGCTCGAGAACATTCATTTGTCCTCGTTCTTTAAGCGGTTTTAGATTCACTCATTAGAATGCTTCGAACCTCACAAAAGCTAGTATACCAAATATTTAAAAATCGACAAATCGTGTAATATCTCTTAACTGGTGTACATAACTAGATTTCAGCCTCGTTTAGCAAATGTAAAAATTTTAAATGTAAAATTCATTTGCATAGTCTGATTTACAATTCTTTTAGAAGACAATTATAATGCGCAAATCTTATTACATTAAATTTTACACTCTACCCTTGACAAATATCTTGTTATCTTGTTGTCAAAAAAGTGAAGACTCACTGTCTTGTCACATGATTGTAGTGTGGCAAGAGTATATAAGCCTTAAGAACTTGAATAAAAAAAACAAATAAGGTGCTCTTTGCAAAACAAATCTTTATACTCTGTGGTGTTGGATGCTAAAAATAATTCAGAATCATTGAAAAAACCAATGAAATTGAATCAAGAATGATGTTACTTTTTTACAAAGTGTACATACATACTTATGTATGTAAATATAATTGATTGTATATTTTGTGAACAATACATAGTATCAACTGTCATCTTCAACACAAAAAAGCCTAATTAATGATAAAAAGTAAATTCTTATAAATAGATTTTGTGGATTTATTTAAAAACTCAAAAAAATGTTTATATTTACTTCAATGGCTTTTAAAAAATACATGTACATATATGTATATATACATACGTATGCATATTACAGTGGTCTAAAGAACAATTCAACATTCAAAGTTAAAGTATGCTTCTCAATTTTATACTTATTGCCTGCCTACTTGTTTAATTGTCCTATATGTATACTTTAGATCACACAATGATAGAAAAACAAGGAGCATTTTCAAACAAATAAAAATTTAAAATTTTTAAATTTTTTGACATATTCGTTTTGCAGACATACATACATACATAATTATTATTGCTGCACACTTTACTGATAACTACCTTTCTTTCCTGTCCTTTTTATCATTTTGGAGCAAGCAACCATAAAAGTTTGCCGAAATTCGCAATACATTCGATTATAGGAATTAGATATAAATATTTCCTACTCTTTTAAAAGCAACTCGTCCTAGTTTTTTGTGTTGAATTATTTTGATTTTAAACTATTTCTTAAATTTTTTAAATTAAATCATCGAGTAAGTAGAATTTCATATATATTTTTTAATAATCCATTACCAATTGTTAATTAGTGATGAAGCTCTAATAAACATTGTTTATTCTCTTTTTATTTGATAATAAACCAAAATTTTAGTTTTTGCCCAATTGTTTTTTTTAACCACTGTATGTTATATTTAAATAAACACTTTTACCAAAATATAAAAACTAAATCCTTTTAGATTTATGTAAGATTAAAAAAACACACAGTTTGCAAAAAATAAAATGTTTAAAGTATAGCATTAATCAGTAAGAAATTAAGGCGATAAGAATTTAACTGAAAAAAACTTGTACTAATTATTTTCAAACAACATGCCTCGAAAAAAGTGCATGATTTCATTATATATATTTTTTTTAATTTCTTATGAAACATATTTGGGGGATTCAAACAGTCTTTTTAAAGACATACTTATATATTAGAAAACAATAATACAAACAAAAAAGATTGTTGTAAACATCAGGTCATAGTATAGTTGGTTAGAGCCATCCCTAAATAAAAGCGGCAACGTTTTGTCAAAACTAGGGTATTCAATTATTCGACTTTTTTCTTTGGTCGATTAATCGATTGAGTAATTATTCGGGTTTTGTTTTTGATCGATTAATCGAATAAAATTTCAAAATTGATCGATTAATCGCATTTTGTTTTATATAAAATAACATACCAATTTTGTGTATTATTAAAACGTTTTATTCAAAAAAACAAATAACCAAAAACATAGTAATGTAATAACTTTTTAAAAATTCATTAATTTTAGTTAATTATAGTGTAGAAAATGTAATGAGATCTCATATTTTATTTTCAAACATATAATTGAAGAACTAAACCATAAAAAATAAATTAATTAATTTTAATATTTGAGATCATACATAAGTATATATAACGATTTAATATATAAAAGTAATAATTTACTACTTCGTATGCAATAAAAATATTAAATAAGTAATTATAAATAATTCATATTATGAGTTAGAAGTTAGTTAAAAAAATTATGCACTTCTATTAAAGTAGTCTTTTAAAAAAAGGATGTAATTTATATGTTTAGCTTTCAACCGATAGTTTTCTTTAGTTTTAATAAAACTCGATTTTGAGAACACTCTCTCGCTGATTGTAGATGTTGGAGAAATTGAGAGAAGTACATAGCAAAAAATATATAATTTTAAAAATCATCCATTAAATCATTGCAGCCTCTTTTAGGTTTTTTGAAATTTTGTACACTTTTAATTATTTCATTTAATTGTGATAATCGATTATTTTCGTTTATTTCAATTAAATCTTCTGCAATCATATCATCATCTGACACATTTTTTTCCATATTTTCTAAAAACATTCTCAAAAACAATTTGTTTGCAAAATCTTTTTTTTTCAGATTTTGTGCAATATTTTAAAAAAAGTGAAAATGTACCAGAATTTAGATATAAAATAAGTGTACTATGTAGTTTTACACGTCTTTCATTTATTCGAATATTAAGCCTTTCTAATAAATAATTTGAAAAAGGATTGTTTGCATTTTTCATTGTATTAACAACAAATTGTATAATGCCTTCTAAATCTATCAATGTAGCAGAATCCTTGCCGAGCTCCGTAGCGACATCAAGTGGTTTAAGGGCTTTATTCAAATTTGATAAAACGTTAATTTCCATATCTGTAAAAGTCGTCAAACCAAAATCAGATAGAGCGTAATTTACGTATTTACAAATACGAAGAAAATTTTCAATCATGGTAGATAAAGACGACCATCGATGCTTTACATGATGTAAATACAAGACGAATTTCTTTTTCTTTTCTTGCAGCATAACATACATATGTTTACAATTTCTTTTGTTTTTCATTAGATTTATTAAATATTTTACAACACTTAGGAAGTTTATTAATACCATTTATTATTTCTATAAATAAAGTATTTTTTTATATGGATTAATCGATTAATCGTAGGAAATTATTCGAGTTATTCGTTATTCGAAATTTGATTATTTTTAATTGTTCGAACAATTATTTGAACAAAATTCTTCGATTAATCGACTAACGATTAATCGTTTGAATACCCTAGTCAAAACATTAAAAACAGGGTAATACAAACAACATATGCTTATATAACAATCCGAACTACCTATATTTAAACCTGCCGTTAGGCTTGGACCATTTGGGCCAACTTTTGTTTTGTTTTTGCCTTGGCTAGGAAATGGTGCAACATATCAACTTAAAACGTTTGCTATTTATATATTTTATTACTCCTGAAAAACTTTCAACCAAAATTAAAAAATAGAAGTTAGAAAAATACGAAATTGCGTATCTTGGGTTTAGGATAATTTTGGTCCTTCATGCTTTTTTTTTTTCTAAATCTTCGACTACATGATGAGCACATGATCTTTCATTGCAATTTACAAAAAAATTTGTTGCATACGGTGCATTTGCTATTGCACTTAGTTTTGCAGCAGCTACAAATTTCACGCTTTCTAGTTGCCGTTAATCGTAGATTTTCCATTGTTTTAGCAATGTAAATAAGTCTGACACTGTATATAAACTAAAGTTAACTTCCGCGAATGATATATAAACTTACATAGAAGAATTCCAGAATTAAAGGTAACTTATTAAAACACTTCAAAAACAAACTGGGTGCATCATGTATATATTTCGACATTATAACAGGCAATTATTACAAATAAAGAATAATATGGACCAAAATGGTCCTATACCTAAGATTCGTAAGTTTTTTTTGACCTTAAAGCAGGGTTAAATAATAAAGTGCATTATTCTAATGGTATTTGTGACGTAAACTAAAACTATAAGTACTATTACTTACTATAGTACTATTTTATTTATTTATTTTTTATTAACATTTATTATTAGGGAAACCAAAAATATGCATTAGCATTTTTATTCTGGATGTTACTGAGATAACAAGCAAAAAATTAATTTATTTTAGGAAAAACTACGACGTTTAACCCCTATTTGTTTTGGCATATTTTTGCATATTCCGCTATAAATGCATAAATTTGCATTTTTCAATTTTTTCATATTTTTATGGCATATTTTACAAATTTTTACATATGTTTGAAGAATTTACGTGTATTGATAATATTTATTTTTTCAAAATAATGACTACCTACTGACACATAACTTAAGTATAATCTATTAAATACTCTTGAAAGCGCTTTAAACTAACATTTTTGCAATTGGGGAAAATTGCGAATATGGTTCATGAAGCTTCCAATTTTTAAACAGATAGGAAAATTCTGTAAAGTATTGTAAAGTTTACAATAAGCAAGTGTCAGCTAGGAAAATATTTACCATAAAACAACAGCTCGGAAGTCAAAAACATATTGAGCTCAAAGCAAAAAATTCATCTAGTGTAGATGTAGTCATAATTATAATTATTTAAAAGTCATCTTTATGATTAAGTTAGCTTGTAAGTGTTAAATCTCATATTGTAATGTTAAGAGATATTCATTTTATTTAAGAGCATGTATATAACATAGATTAAGGAGCATAGCTAAGAGAGCATTTAGATAACATAGATTAGGGTACAATGTAAAAAACTAAAAATGAAAGAAAATAAAGTCAGTCTTGGTACGACAACCAAAGCTAACACTAGGAAACGCTTGCTCTCAAATTTCCACCAATAACTCCCTTTGATGTTGAAAGAACTTTCTAGACCTAAAAGAGCGTTTTACGTTCATAGAGACAAAACTTCATATTTATTGCAACAATAATTTAAATTATTTTTTTACTCTTTTGTTTTGTATTCTTGTTAGTCTTAATTTTTTTTTAATTTTTTTTTATTTTTGCCTAATTTACGACTTAAAACATACTTATAATATAAGAGAATATTATTTTATTAGGTTGGTGGATAATTTTATTTGCTACTTTTCATGTTTTAAAATTTTTGCAAATTCACGTAATTTTATATCAAAATATTTATGCATTGTGAGGTTAATAGAGCATATTTTTAACGTTTAAAAATCTTTTTTCAATGCATATTTTAGGCGCTTAAAACTAATTTTTTAGAGCATAGTTTTGGTTGCTCTATTTATTACCTTCTTTTGGTTTATTTTTTTGCCTATACAAATTAAACAGAATTATGCAAATAACATGTCTTTATATCATCATCCTGTTTTTTTCTTATTTGTTTACATTCTAGTTGAATTTTGCGACCAACATTACTATTGAGTGCTCTGTCAAAATTGAAATTTTGAATTGCAAAACGTCGCCACAGCGTTATTTTGGAATGTTCCATACAAATTGTATGGGCATGAAACATTTTAACAGCTAGAAAATGCTTGCAGCTTTTATTCAGGGATGGCAGTTATTTTTCATTTCAGTCAGCTGACATAAAAAGGTAATTCATATTTCCAACGGCGGCTAGTCGAAAAGCGTTTAGTGGCTGCCAGTCAAATGAATTATAACAACAAAATATTCTCTGTGGCATGTACAAAAATATATGTATGTATTTATAAAATCAACTTTTTTTGTAATTTTTAAAAAAGTAATTAAAATTTAATTCAGTGTAAGTACATAAGAGTGTGAAAGTTCTTTTACCATCTTTCTACGCTTCATATATTTTGAAGGCGGCTTATAAATATTATCGCCGGCTAACTAAATAGCTTGAATAATTCAACTCTGCATTTTACTGCCAATTTATGAGAAAAATACTTTTTTATTCACAGTCCAACAAAAAATTTTTAAATTAAGTATTTTAAAATTTTATGATATTATGACAATATGACTTGATAGGACACCGTTTGAATCCCCCATTTATTTTAAAAATTATGTATTAAGCATAGTATAATATTTAACAATATAATCATTTATAATAAACATTTGCTTATTTGTAATTTTTTAACAGCTCTCAAATAAAAAAAAGCTACTCAAAATTGCTGGATTAATAAAAAAAATAATACAAGAAGTTTAATCCTTTGATTGGATAAAATACATACGCATGTACACATAGATATGTATTTATATTTCAGATTAAGCTTGCAAATTTAATCGATTAAATGTGATAATATGCTGCATTATCATTACGACTGAAATATATATAAAAAAAAAAAAATTAATACACAAAAAAATTTTCCTATAATAAAATAAAAAAATAATAATATATTTACTTATATTATAGAGTTATATACTTATCCAAGGTTTAGATAGACTTAGCCTATACCATAGGTGGCTTAACAATTAATATTTATTTATTTATTAAGCAGAGACGAACATAGTAATTTCTGTAACAGATTCACAAGGGACACTGATATTACGAGTATGGATACAGCACTTCTCTAAAATTCTGTAAGGCGATAACGCTATAAATTCCGCTCTAGAGATGCTGTGGCGGTCCCAATCAATGATGACGACGTTGAGATCACGTCATCTAGCTATTATGCGTTCAAGAGTGCCATATGGTGACTGAAAAACCCCAAAGCGCCTGGACCTGATGGTTTGATCGCTATACTCTTTAATGAGGGAGAAAATGAGCTGGTTAATTGCATGCATATTGGCAGGAGACTTTAACTTCCGCGCAATCGAAAGGGTAAGGCTGATGTCAGAGTGCGCGCTATAAGCGAAGCGATGCTAGAAGCTATAATATTCATGTTATACTTATACTACAGGATGTCAGAGTGGAGGCTTTATTAAACATAGCGATTTGTTGTGTTTTTAAAATACTTTTTTTATTCCGTCAATCTTTTTTGTTAAAAACGGATTCAGATGAAGAATTTTTTCTTTCAAATTATACATATAATTTGTTTTCTAGTAAAAAGAGAAGAATCCACGATATGCATAAATATAAAGTAAATATGAAATATATATATACATATATAAAATAAATAAATAAATATAAAATAATAAATATATAAATAAATATAAATATAAAATAAAAATAAAATTTAAACACGCATAAATAATAAATAATGAAATAAACAAACAATAAACAAACAACAACGAAGCGATGCCATGCTATAAATCACTTCACAAACTGCTTTGTCGCTTTGACTCTCTTGTAGCTTCGGTTTGACTCTGACATCTTTTGAGCATTGACGTAAGAAAACACAAGCAGAGGTTTGTAGCGCATTGTAGTGCGATATTATAGCATCGCTTGTAGCGCGCACTCTGACATCAGCCTAAAGAAAAATACTGATTCGAGAGGCAGAAGAGTATTAGAAATGACTGCACTGCTAGGGCTAGCAACCTAAAGCATTAGCAGTCTTCCAACTATTAGGCATTCCATATGTAACTTTTGTCTCAGCTGTCGGTGGATGTTTAAATGTGAATGGTGAGCGTCTTCAGTATATTAGCTGTTATCTTCCCAGAAGGTGGCGCTGTACTCCTGATCATTGGTTTCTGGTGGAATAGATTAGAAATGTCAGGGGGCGGTTTCTTGCAGATGGTCCTGCTGGAGGGAGGGGGGGGGGAACCTCTTATTTCATTTAAATTTATTTTTTAATTTAAATTGTAATTTTTAGAAAACCGCAAATATTTATTTTTTATAATTTAGTCCTTCGCTGGGATTGAACCTTGGTCGTGTCAGTTTCCGTGCAAGCGCTCTACCACTATGCCACGACCACTTGTTTCATCAACAAATAAAGGCGCAAAAATTTTCAAAATCTATGAAAAAAAGAAAAAAAAAAAACCTTCTATCAACCATCTTCACATTCCAATACAATGCACACTGCATGAGTAGGGGTTTACCCCTGAGTATTGGTCTTAAAAAAAAAGAAAAAAAAAAAAAAAAAAAAAAAAAAAAAAACTTTTGTCTCAGCTACATAACATAAATATCAGAGTAAGAAACAAAAGTGGTAGGAGCTGAGAGCCGAAATTAATAATAACTTATGGGATCTGGATACAAGGTTGTGATCCAAAGGCTTGGACTGAGAAACCCCACTCAGAATATGGACAAGGACATAATGCAGAATGTAGTAAATACTATATACATGCCATGGCATTGGATTACATAACACAGAAGGGAAATCCAAAACTTACATAGCAATATTTAACATCAAATATTAAGCAGCCGCTTGAAGCCTCAAAAACAAAATGGCACCTGGCTCTTGTGGCATATCCCCTAGAGTCATTAAAGAAATACCAATGAATGACTCGATATGTTATTAAAGAAGTACAACGACTGTTTTAAAAAAAGGGATATTCATTCCCTGAAATCTCGAAAGAACAAAAATTAGTTTTTATCAGAAAGAGCAAGGGTGACCAGCATTATCTGACAGACCACTTTGTATGCTGGATACCGCAGGCAAACTGCTTGAGCGTCTTATAAAGCCTAGGCTTGCCGAAACCATCAAAGCCGTGGGAAGCATTTCAAGAAGGCAGTACGGATTTTGACCTAGAAGATCGACTGTAGAAACTTTAAGAGAGGTAATAAACATTGTTAAAATTCTTCGATAAGGAAACCACTCTTTTATTTCTTTGGCTAACCTGGATCTCAAAAACGTTGTCTTATACAAATAAGCCAGATTGAGTGTGCAATGTCGAGGCGGCTAATATAACAGTGCAACTAATTACACTAAGTAAGCGAACGGCGGTGGATCACTCCCGAGCAGGAACAATTACCTATAATAGTATACTCAGTCCAGAGGGAGAAAATTATTATTTGTGCAGAGGATAGCAGCTCTATGTCCGACGTCGGCATACAGGACAGTTTCCAAATAAACTTTCCAAATAATAGCTGGGATGATACTCATAGATATTTATGTGAACACGTCTGAGGCTCAAAATGCTATGACTATATGATAGGAGATTTCAAGGATGGCATGCCTGGTAGAGAAATTAGAAATATGGTAGGTGAACATTTAGACTTATAACGAATGTACATATACAAGAAAAATGGTGAAGTAAATTATTATTTAACCCAGATCGGATCATGGTATCTGCACCGCACGGAGAAATGTGTTTCGCCTTTCTTTATTTTTAAGAAGAATTTTGTACTATACCGAATAGACTTTTTTCAGTTGCGTCCACTGGGTCGAGAGACGTGGGGATCTGCAAGCGGAAATTGGAGCCATGCTTACAGAAAATATCGTGTGGAAAATTTTATATAGCAAAAGAAGTTGGAATATGGTGGCAAGAGGTGTTGAGCACATTCTCAGCAGGACGAATATAGATTTAGGAGAAGGGAAGCAAGATGGCCGAGTCTGAACGAGGACGAATTCTGCTAATTTGATGCAAATACAACAGAGAGAGCCAGCTCGAAGTAATGAGGAAGCAGTCCCTACATACACAAAACTCCCGAATAATACAAGTATGGTGTTTAGTTGGTAAAGTCGAAATTAATTTTTTTTTTAAATCTAATGAAATGAAAAATGCAAACTGTTTCAATTTCGAACGAAATAATTTTTACGACATACGTAATTTTCTGTCTTTAATTAATTTTTAAATAAACGTTTGCACAAAACGAAACGAAACGTGACATATTTGCCAAATGTGAACGTAGTTTTATGCTAGGAACACAATTGGGACGAACGACGAATTTCGTCCAGCATGACGAATTCGTTGTTGAAAGTTCGTTGCGAAAATTCGCAGTGTGACGCACAATAAGGACGAAAAAATAACAGCTGTTATAATAAACAAAGTTGTGTGTGGCAAAAAATAAATATTCAAGTTCAAGTTTATTTTTTGAAAATTTTTTTCTAGTGTGTGGCAAAAGTGTTACCGTAGGGAAAAAATAATTGAACGCAAAAATTAAGCATTAACAAAAAACAATTAAAAAGCAATTTTATGGTAAATAATTGTGTATATTTAAATTAAATTGAGTTATTTAAAATCAAAGAATTATAAAAGATTGAAATATATCTTCTTTTACTAGTATGTTTGAAAATAGAAAAGAAACACGGTAACTCTGTACTGATTTGTTTGTCGTTCGTCGGCGTTAAAAATAGAAATAAATCTATCGCAGTGTTCGTCACGCACGACGAATTTTGTTTGACGGCGGTATTGTGTTAATTTTCATAAGCACAAATGTGTTTTATCTTTGACGACGAAAATTCGCAACGAAAAATTCGTCGTTCGTCCCAATTGTGTTCCTAGCACTACTCGTATTATATATTTTAGAATGGTTTTAGAAGAAGTCTCCCGATGGATTAGTTAAGAACTTGCTTATCTCCATAAGCACTATTTTGTAATTAACAAATATTTCTTTGAATAAAGCATTAAACAACAGAACAGCCCAAGATTTCATAAATCGCGAATACATTATAGCCATAGATATCTGTCTATACTCCATAAAATAGAAACGTGTAGAGAACATAGGAAGAAAAAGCATTGTGACAATTGGAAAGAAAGAAGGAAACTTCAGTTAGGTGTTAGTCTAAAAGATTTTATGCTTGAAGGCTGGTAACTCGTACACATTTGATTTATTTTCGTTGTATATTGTATCTATTCGTTGTCACAATTTTTGTCAACTCCACAAATGGAAAAACTTTTCTTACAAGCAGTAGGTGCAAAAGATTTTGAGTCAAAAGTTTCTGATATAGTATAAGACATTTATGAATAACTTTATTATGCTTGTGTACATTTTACTTTCCTTTTTGTATGTATGCTCTCTTAAAATGAAATATTTAAAACTTATCATAGATTAAATAAAATAAATTAAATTTATCATGTAATTTATTTGCAAAGAAGAAAATTGCTCGAATACATATAAAAATTGTATATATCAAAATATACTTAAATCAAATATGTACATGCATACTGGAAGTGTATATACATTAAATGATAATTTTATTATTATATGTACGAGTATGCATACCTTTAAATCATTTTAAGAATAAAAAAAACAAAATAATATAATTGCAGATAAATTCTAAAATAAATTGGTATCTCTGAATATCGATATCACAAAATAGGAATTTTCTGTGACTATAATTTTGTTTCGATTAAAGCATGTGGATTATCTTCAACACACACACAGAGATGTACCCACCAGAGATTGACATGAATCGCACTCAAATGGCAATTTTTTGACTTTTTAAAAATGAATATTGAGCTAGCTATACACACTAACTAAATGAATGCTGCTATTGCATGATTCAATTTAGTATGTCTTTTGCTACAAAATGCTTGTAGTTGCTTGCAAATTCTAAACACTCCAACCAATCACAAAAGCAGTAAGTATGTTTGAGTATTTCACTGTTTAAATGTGAAAAAAAAAAAAAACAACAACACGACTGTAATGAAAAATAATGCAGTTTCTCTTATATTTTTAATAAAATATGCTACTTGTTTTTTATTTGCTTATTATTATTTATTTACTTTGTTTTTTATTTATTAGTACTAAAACGCATGTATAACAAGTAATAAATGTTATTAATTTGTTTAAAAAAATAGTCACAAAATATCAGCTATACTTCAAAAGTTAAGAAACAAAACTAAGGCCCCGATTATCGTTCACAACAACTAAATGTTGTGTTGTATTGGCTACAACATATAAAAATAAATGTTGTAAACAATATTCAAAGTATATGGTACAACACATAGGTGTTGTAAATCATAATCTCAATTTTAGAAATACAACATCAAATTTACAACTGTTGTGAACCATAATCGGGGCCTAAATTTTATATTTCTTAAAAATAAACAATTTCTATTTCTAAAGTTCTAAAAATAAAAAATCAGGTAATTTTTATTTTATTTTTATTTTGAAACATTTTTTAAGAAACAAATTATGTACTGCGGTTAAAAATAAAAAAAATTAAAAAAATTATAAAAAACACTGTTTCAGTCAAACGGTTTAACCTGTTATTAGTTGAGCTTTAATGAATCATTTGAGTGTTTTGTATACAAAGGAGTGTTTTGTATGTTGTCATTGCTAACGGTATCTAAAAAAAGATTAAGATTAAGCAATGCATTTACAAAAGTAAACTCTACAGGCAATACAGTTGCCACTGTTGATGAATAAAAACAAAACAAAAGCAGTAATAATATGAATAGGCAGTAAAATCGAATCAACTCATGTCATTCTCTGGTACCCACTCTAGCCAATTCATACGCAGTACTATTACCCGCGATGTTCCTGTGACCAGAAACCCAAATCAAATTAACGTAGCACTGTGTCGAGTGTCACAAGAGTATCGCGACTATCGCCGCCAATTTTAGAGTTTGTGGTCAAACTCGACAGGGATCTGACCGCCGACTGGCTGCCAGATAATATGGTGATACTAGCAGAGGGAGTGCCATTAGCCATTATTTCGGTCTGAAAAACGCTGCGAATACAATCCATCCCATCATCTTTAAAATTTTTAATTTTGTTGATTCTAACGCTCAGCCTGTTTTAAAAATACACAATTAACCGACTTACAAAATAGGGCCCCCAGGGAGCAGTCTGGACAATTTCTATATAATTCGAAAACGTGTTGACAAATTTTTTTTAATTCATAACATTTAACCCGAATTCAGGAAACATGAAAATCTCAGTCACATATTTTTTGCATTTGTGTTGCAATTAATGGCCACGTTTTGAGTTCAACAATAAAGATTAAAATAAGTTTAATTTCTATATTCACTTTTCGGGTTGGTTGAAATGGAAGGTTTGATCTCAAGGTAGAATTGTCAGCATAGATTTGCATGTATAATACCAGTATAACCAACTGTTGAAAGTTTATGCATATGTATGAATGTACTCATATGATATAAATACAAAAACAGAAAATGCAAGTAAAAAACAAAAATTTTTTTCATTTAAATGAAAATGATAATTTTAGCGATTATAAAAAAAATAAAATCCTTTAAAAACAGTTGTTATTGAAAACAATAAATATTTTATCTACAATAAAATTTAATTCAAGGATTTGTTTTTTTATTTTTTTTTTTCCATATATAAATGAATATGAAAACATTTGCAAAAAATTTTTCCGGTATTGCATAAAAACTTAAAATTCAATTAATGTTTGAATAAATTAATTTTGGTCTCACGTGACTAGATAACAATATTAAGTTTATTCTAAAAGTCAGAAAGTGATTCTAAGTTATAGTTTTTGAAAGTTGTGCTTTTGAATTTTCACTTTGAACTGCGTTATTTGGAATTACCGGAGTTTATTTTGTTTTTAAAACACAAATGCATCTAATTCTGCCACATGCGTCAACATTTTCTTTTTTTGCCCTACAGAGGTATGCGTACACTATGGTTCGTACCAGTACGGTTTCGTAAACTACACCGCATCGATATTGATTACTTCTTCATCGGAATATTGTTGTACTTCATTGGCAAAGCACGATATTATTGTTTTTTACTATTAACTATAATAATGAGTGAGTGTCATGCTGTCATGTTATTATTGTTTAGTAGTGTTTGGCACTTTATAATGGAAAAACTTACGCCTGAACAAAGTCTACAAATCGTTCAATTTTATTATGAAAATTCACGTTCTCTGAGGAATGTGTTTCGTTCAGTTCGCTCAACTTATGGCCTACTGAGCGCACTATTCGCAACACCATCAACCATTTTGAGACCCAGCATTCATTATTGGATAATATTCGACCAAATAGACCACGTCCAGCACGCTGTAAAGAAAATATAGCGGCTTTAAAAATTATGCCGGTGCGAACGTAACCGTCAATGGCGACCATGATGGCCGACTATTTGAAGCCTGAAATTTAAACTCATGATCTCGGCGTCATTTGGTTTCAGCAAGACGGCGCCACTTCCCACACATCGCATCAATCAATGGATTTATTGAAAGAACACTTCGGTGAATACATAATTTCACGTTTTGGGCCGGTCGATTGGCCATCAAGTTCGTGTGATATTATACCGTTAGCCTTTTTCCTGTCGGGATATGTAAAGTCTAAAGTATATGCGGACAAACCCGCTTCGATTCAAGCCTTGCAGACAACATCACGCTTGTCATTCGCTAGTTACCAGTCGAAATGCTCCAACCAGTCATCGGAAATTGGACTCAACGGATTTGACATCCTCGACATAGCAAAGGTTAACATTTGATAGACATAATCTTAAAATATAAATGCCAATGAACGTCCTTTCAAATGATAATGAACATTCCCCAATAAATTTGAATTTTCTGTGCTTTTTTTCTTTAAAAAAAAGGAAACCTCGAAATGGATCACGCTTTACCATATTTTAATTTGATTTGATCGTTACATACGCTATCGTATTTACAATCGTATGAAAACAACGTGATACATCAGTCGAATGCATAGAAAGGCATCATAGTATACGTTTACAAATGAATCGTAATGTCCTGTAAAAATCAGAATAATTTTTAACTTCCAGAATATCCTTAAAAGTATTTATAATTCCTAAGACAATTAATGACTTGAAATACGAAACCGGCATTGTTATCTTATTTAAGTGAAAGCGAACCAAAAAAAAAAAAAAATGGCGAAGAAGCTGAGGGATCGCTGTAGTAAATTAATTGGAAATCTGTTTTAAACTTATTATGTATTTCCCAGCAATAGAAGTTTTTGTTTAGCTCTTCGTTAACGTCTTGGAGTTTTGGTCATTTTCTAGAAAGTCTTTCTACACCTGGCATCGTCGCTTTTTAAATTTTTTAGTGATATAGTATTTTAAGTTTTTACCTCGATAAATATTGGTACTAATGTGTTGCTTTTAACAGTTGACTCAATACCATTTGCATATCTGAATTAAGAGCTGCTCACGCAATGTTAAACACTTACTCTTATAATAACATCCACCACTCCACTTTTTTAAAGAGTTATTTTTGTTTAATAGTTTGAAAAAGCGATTTAGAGCTTAGCTAAATCATTCCTTTTGTTTACGAATTTATTACTGCCGTTGAAAACTTAAATACTTCAAAATTTGTGGTATTTGAATGGATTTTTTTGCTCCCATGTTGAGTTAGTGATATAAATGAACACATTTTATGTAAAATACTCATATATCGTAATAAATAGCGTTGAAAAAAGTTAGGGAATAATACCTACTTTCATTATTTGCGTGAATTTCGAAATTCGACTCCGAACTTATTTAATTTGTTTAATTTTTGTATGGAATGGAGAAATATGAACTAATCAACAAACAGGTGATTAGTTTCTTGATCACTTACGACTTTCAGTAACATCATATTCTTCCTAATCTTCGGACCGAACACGAAAATTTCGGTTCCCATCAGCAAATGACCAAGTGTCTTTCAGGCTGAGATTCAGGCGATCTCGATATGCGCTGGGATAAGTTTTCAGAGAGATAGCAGGGTTGCGCATAACGCTATATTTTCTGATAGTCAGCCCGCGTTGGGGGTATTGACTTCCTATGACTTAAAACCGTGTTTAGCCAAGGAGTGCTTTGACAATTTGCCGCAACTTGGTGCGACGAACGTGATTGTTCTTTATTGGGTTCCGGGTCATTCCGGAATACCAGGTAATGAAATTGCTGACGAGCTAACAAGGGTGGGATCTGTCATGGCCTTTATTGGTCCGGAACCTTATTGTGGGGTCAACCAGGGGAGGTTGGATCGAGGTTGAATCGGTGGGAACACTCTCTAAGGATCGCTCATTTGAAGAATGCTCCGGGAATGCTACAGGACAAACGGCTTCGAAGCCTTTTTCGTATGGAGAAGGGTTCATTAGGTTACGGAGATTGGATATTGGTAGGATAGTGATTTTCCTATCGGGACACTACTACCTCTAGTATCATTTGAGTAGACTACGTCTCCAGGAAGAGACTGTTTTTCATTTACAAATTTAAAACACTATTTAAGTTTGACAACATTTTTCTAAAAATTTCTTTTTTAAAATTAACGGCAACTAAAGCAAAAATTCAATTACTAATATAAACTATTTTAGTTGCGAACATAATCTCACTCTAATATTACAAAAATATATAAAAAAAATTAATGTTCATAAGATGTTTTAAATTGTTTCCACTTTCAGGGTATCCTCCTATATACACCTACATAAAATGAAGAAGTTTTCAATATTTGCCACAAAAACACTTAAAACGAATATTTCTGTGAAGTCGTTCTTATATGCATTGCAGCAGTGCATCACGATGGCAAACTTTTAAAACAAAAATAAGAGATGCACTATTTACTTATACAAATTTGTGGTGTCACTACCATTTATTTGCATAAAACAATTTTGAAATAAAAAGTAGAAATTCAAATATTATGATGCAGTTCAGTGATGTATTTTAAAACAGGCCATAAATCAACAATTATTGATTTTATTTTAATAATAACAATAAAATAAATAATTAGACTTTTTATGTCCCTCTAAGGCTCATTTTGAATGAATGCATTACAAGGCAGTCATTGTTTGTTCAGTTTTAAATTTTATATATTCGTATAAATAATATCTACGCACAAATCTTTACGCTGCACTATAGATAATTCGACCCATTTTTGTGGCAAAATTTTAATTTTTCGCATTTTCAAATCTAATTTTTTTTTGTATTTGATAAAGAATACATCAAAGCTACTAATGGCATGTGTAGTTTTAGTTAAAATAAAAAAAAACCACGACTGGTTAAAATGTAAAATGTTAAAATTATAGTCAGTGCTTAATACTTTAAAAGAAAAACTAATACTTCTGACGTAATGTTAGTTTAGTAAGTTAAGTTTTAAATAAGCTAAAAAAATTGGTGGAAAACGTAGTAAATGTAAGGTTTTGAGTTAATTTTTGACAACTTCATGTTGAGAAATATAATATTTTGTACGCAGTCTTCTTTGGCAAAATAGCCAACTTGCGGAAGATTTTAATGGTTGAGCAGAAAAAAGAGGAAAATACTGTTATTTACAATTAAAGGTGCAATTTCGAAAAGGGCACAAAAAATTAATTGTTTCAATATTTCGAAAAACAGAAAAAAAAAAAATAAAGTTATCTGCTATTGAAGGCAGTTTCCACCTTTTGATTTTATATAAGTATATGGCCACAAACGCAGATTTTCTGCACCATATGCAGACGACGATCTTAAGACTAAAATACGAGATCCTTAATTATTATTTTTATTACTATCAGGGAGTAACCATGCCCAAAGGAAGACACTGAGACCCAAACGATCTGTTGTGCTCTACTCAGCTAACGCATGATGACCCTGATGATCACCCCTACTACCTCCATTAATGTATATTTTTTGTAGAAAAGAACTGAAAAAAGCAGTTTAAAATTAAGGGGCAAAAATATATAAAATTTTTTATTGAAAATACCATAAGTATTTTATATCCTCGTCTCCGTTTGTATAGTTTAAATAATCCAAATTTACATTAAGAGTAAAATTCGGCAAATTTTCATAATTTGACAAAAATATTTTCGGGTAGAAATTTCAATACGTATGGACGACTTTAAACTGTAGGTACTGCTACTCATGAACAAAAATTGACATACACACAGCATGTGTGCTGAGATCGCTACTCCGTAACCCTAAAACGGGGTTTTAATACCCAATTATGTATGTATAAAAATAAATTCAATATTAAATCTTTAAATTTAAAAAAGTTCCTAATTTTGTCGAATATACTCTTCTACAACTGATGTTTTTGTAATGTTTTTGCTTCAAAGAATGTATTCTATAAGTAACTAGTTTAATCCCGGCGTGCTTCGCTACACCTACCACTATCATTTGTCCACATTTATCGACTGATGATTTTTAGTGACTGCCGAGTAATTCAAACCAAATTCAAAAACTTTAACTATGACTGATTTCAAGATATACTGAACACAATAGTTAGTTTGTGTGGAAGCTACCACGTCTACTTTTCCGCGCTTTTTTCTAATGATAATTTTTAAAGACCACGAAATCAATCACACCAAATTTAGAAACTTTATCTTCAACCTTGTCTTTTTGAAACTACCAAAGGCATTCTGGCTACATACATACATAACTGGCCTTTTCAACCCTGTGTCAGGATTACGGCTTAGCTTCTCGCAGCACTCATGTTGTGTGTGTCAATTTTATCCATGAGTACCGGGACCTACAGTTTAATGTCGACTCCGAACGACAGACTTGAGAAGCTTGTTCATGGCAATTAGTTACTCTCAGAGCTTTTGCCAGAAGGCTGCTGAGAGGTAGTCGCCGAAAGAAATATTTTTTTCATATTTCTTTTTTTGATGTAAGTAAGTAAGTAAGCCAACATACTAACCACTAGACCACGGCATTCTGGCTAAGTATACAATAATAAAAATACCGAATCATACCAAGATTCATTACTTTTACTTAAAAAACTGACAAGCTTGGGTATTTGGTCAAGTTCTGACTTCCAGTTTAAATAGAATTCTTGGAATGGGCAACTACTCAGAAACATGTTATTTTATGTATTTACCTTTGCTCTTTAAAATATAAATTTGGCCGCATAAATGTTGAATCTAGGTGTTGAATCTGCATTATTTCTATGTGGCCGTAAATGTATTTAAAAATAGAGACCGTAAATAACGATTATTAAACAAAAATTTAATTAAAAAAATTATTTTGTTGAAGTTGACTGGGCCAAAGTTGATTGTACACCAAGTGACTTGTATTAAAGTGCTATTACTGAATCTGTTGTGATGATGAAAAACAATCACAAATTAGAATTCAAATGTTAGTTTTCGTCAAAAAAAAAAAAAAGGAAAAAAACAAAAAAAAAATTAAAAGCTCAGAAATAATCGTTAAAAATGAATTTTATTTTTCCACCATAAAATAAAACTCATTTTGTGATGTTTATTTTTCAATTAAAATGATGTTTATTTTTGAAAAGAAAAATAAAACTCTTTTACGGCTTTTATTTATTTATTTTTTTTTTGCCCTGTAATACAAAAATGAGCTTTATTTTATGATGGAAAAATAAAGTCCTCTTTTTACCAGTTATTTTCCAAAAAAAAAAAAAAAAAAAATTTAAACTATATTTTGGAAACACTCTTAATATAACCGTTAAAAAATTTGTTTTTAATTTCACCTAAAATCATTGCAGGCCCTGATTTAAAGATAACTATCACATTTATTTAACTAAACAGCAATGAATATTTAGAACTCATATGATTTTTGTTGTTGAGATTGTTTGAATGTGGAAGAATATTACAATATTTTAATGTTAAATCATGTTAACATGAAACACTTGACATAGTAAAGCAAAATCATTATCAAAATGTTTTAAATTCAACTTTTTTTGTATAATCGCTATACTAGAGTTTATAATTGTTGCACCCGGTATAAGTACGGCAATATATGTACTATTACCTTCTAAATAAAAATAAAGCGAAGCCTTGTGATTTGGGGTTTTATTTCATTTCGTTGGGGGACTTATTTTAATTTAATTTTAAAATTTGGGTAGGGACCGCAAATATCAGTTAGTGATTAAAAATTAAAATAAAAAATTCATAGTGTTGTAGTCGACAGACACTATGATCTTATATACAAAATTAATCGCCTTAGAGAGCTCTTAAAGAATCTGTTGTGATCTTGCAAAAATGAGAGTACCAGTGATGAAAAATATGGCACAACTGTCAAAAAAATGTTGATGCTGCTCTTAATTTAAGACAGTCAGTTTGGGAAAATGTAGAAGGAATATTGTCTCTACAGAAGCCTCTTTACATCGCCACACAAAAACTCTAACAGAAGTAGCTTTTTCCTAATCATTTCTTTAAGGTTTGGCTTGAAATGACGTTGGAGATTAGAAAAAAGCCGGATAGCTCTGAGTTGCTTCTAAAATTAGATCGCCTTAAAAAATCACGGTTCAAATGTTGGCATTGCAAACGCAAGTACATAAGTTAAATTTTGTGTAAGAATTTTTTTCTAAAAATTTAAATTACTACTTTTTCGTTTCTAAATAAATAATTCTAAAAACGATAATGATAATATTAATCCCCAAAACAACCAGCAACAATCAGAAAGTAGAGAAGCATTTTCGCAAGACCTCTCTTCTTCAGCACAGGATTTATCAGAGGTCTCACGTTTTTAAACGTCTCTCCTAGGGGAATACTTAAATACTCTAGATGATAAAAGGAAGCGAAAAGCTTTCTTTAAAATCTATAACATTAAACCGAAGCCCTATTCAATTGAGAAGCCTATTTTTGAGTTTTTAGAAAAAAAGAAAAATTGACTACTCTTATTTTTATGCTCACTGCAACACAAGTAAGTAAGCGTAGAAAGAGCCTTTTCGGTTTTAAAATTAGTATTAAATTACTTAAAATCTAATTTCTGTGCATAAAATATTGAAAAAATAATGTTTGTAAAAATAAATAAATAAAAGAATACTATCAAGATTTTCGAAAATATTTTTTTTTATTCAACATAATCGTAGTAGTGTGTTGGATTACTAAGACGATAGCGCTAGGTTCAAATCTCAGCTCTGATATCTTGAAAATAAGATATATGAAAAAACTGTTTCTTTAGGCGAGAGTAATTGATTGCCATGAAAAATTTTCTTAAATATGTCTTTCGGAGTCGACTTTTGACTGTAGGTCCCGGTACTCATAGATAAAAATTGACACACACAACATGAGTGCTGCGCAAAGCTAGGCCGTAACCCTGACACAGAGTTGTAATGGTCAGTTATGTATGTATGTATTCAACATAAGCAAATATTTGCTGACTAGGCAGAATAAACTTGTTAAATGCTGTCCCAGCATTCAGAAAAAATCCTCTGTTGAATCAAAATATAATAGAAATAATATTTGTAATAATTTCCAGAGGATAATGTGTAAAATAAGATCTTTAATAAACACGACTTTTATTTTATGACAAACAAAATAAAACTTATTTTTGAGTTTTATTTTTAAACTTTAAAAAATAATTCTTTTTACTGACCTTTTTTTGGAAAACTCTCAAAATAACCATAAAAAAGAGTTTTTGGATATAACTTATAACCGTTACGGTCCCTGAGTTTGAGGTGAAATTTCAATATTAAAGGGACTTGTTTTACTTTTGTTTTTTGGACTTAAACCTTTGAAAATTAGCGTCATATCGCCTGTTTTTGATTTACGGTATCATTTAGCAAATCTTTGTTATTTTTATAATTTACGAGTATTATATGTTGCAATCAAGGGATTTCAGGAAACGTAAGTGTGAGTATACAATAGGAAGAGGTTTTAAACCCCAGTCATTAATAAAGATTAACAGTTTTTTATATTAATTCGCAATAACGTAACGATCGCTGATTACATATGGTTCAATCAACAAACAAAATTCAAAAAGTGCAATATCCCAAGTAAGACTTGAATTTTTTTTAAAGCAAAAATTTCTCTCAAACACGTTATTTTGAGTTGTTGTCCAAGTTGTTCATTAATTAAGTTTTTCAAAATGTTTAATACGATATATGGTGATGAATCATAATCCCTGAAAAAGAATTCAATTTCATTTTCTTATTTTAAATAGTTTTATACGCTTTTATACTTATATATTTATATCTCTGGACAACTTATACATGTCACAGTAAAAATTAAATAGAGAACAATTATAAAATGAATAATAATATTAAAATTTACCTTTTTGTTGCTGAAACTGAAAACCAACGTTCCAATATGTTTTGCCGAAAATATGGTTTTCAAATGACAAATAAAGAAATAAAGTTTTCATGAGACTTATCCGTTGTAAATAGTATGCGTTGTGCCAGGTAGTTAACAATCTCTATCCCTGTATAACCAGTTAAGCAATGATAATGATGCGGCTTACAACAATGTCACAAATCATACAACCAACAGATTATATTACATGCACACACACATTAAAGCATTGGCTTAAAAAAAAAACAAGAAAAACAATACTGCTACTTATTTTAACAATATTGGGTAACGCATATCATTTTACTCTATTGTATTTAAATACTATTTTTCTATTATTTTCATTATTTTTTCATTTCAAGAAATGGTAATATTTATAATTGTGTAGTTAAATTTAACAGGATACAGGCACCTACACTTTCACCCACACAACTTCTCATTTATACACCACATGCATGCTATTATTACATGGCCACACATATGTACACACCATATGTACATATACTCATATAGCATGAAAGCAAACGCGTTCATTTAAGTTTTCCAACCGCTGTATTGTGGATTGGAGTCGAGTATTGAATTGAAAATAGAAACAGGATAATGAAATGAAAATTACAAACACCCACGACATACATATGTACATGCACCTATACATATACAAAATACACTGACTTTTATGAATACACAGCACTATACAAACGAGGTGGTCAACCAACGACCGTCAGATATACGATTTACATATACCAACACTTTCACTAGCACATGCATGTGCATGTAGATCCATGGGAATGAATTTAAATTTCTACAATAATTGAACATTGGATGTTAACACACTCTGTAATTATTTATATATGTTTATATGGGTATGTTTGTACATTTATTGTTTTATAAAACTATTGCAAATGGTTATTTAAATATAAGTATTTAGTAACTAAACTCTGATTCTTTTTTTATTCGAAATATGTATATATAAACTTTTATTATTATTGAGATTTTTTTCATTGTTTTTTGTTTTTGTTTTTTGTTTTTTAATATTACAAAACAAATCACTTTTATAAGCAAGGAAGTGACATCAGAATTCAAGACTCAATTAATTGCACTTGCTTTGTAAAATTGTATTTTGAATGTGATTGTTGATGACGAAAGAAGGCTGTAACGGAAGTTGTGGCAAGCAAGTTAGAATGCGACCGATGCTGCATGGCAAAATATATCATGTGTCATCCGTATCCGGTACCGGTATCAACAATATTCAGTTAACAACTAATTCGAAACCCTTCTAAAGGATTATAAGCTCTGTTAACTAAACAACTCTACCAAGCATCGTGTATGGGATTCTCAGACGACACACGATTACATTCATCATCGTTAGGTTTCGTTTGCTCTACACATTTAGAATGATAAGACGGCAAATGATGAGAATATGCATGTTAACGAAATCATTGCCGCTAATACTTTTTCATTGGAAAACTTTAAATGGAATGAACTTGTTCCATTCGTTTTGGTTCGTTTATGAGTCGTCTGTTTTGTATTTGTATTAAAATAAAAATATACGAGCTTATGGCAAAAGCTTTTGAATTTCTCATTTATGAAACTTTTTCCAGCTTCTTTACATTTACATTGAAAAAGAGTCTCTTATCCGTTTTGTTTCCAAGTTGTTTTAAATTTCTCTTATTTTAATTTATAAACTCTTTTGATTCCCAGTACTTATTTTCTCTTGTACTCTTGTAGAAAAATACATGACAAGCACGTGGTGTATTGTATTTATTTATGGGTTCAAAGTGATTCTAAAATGTAACTGATTTTTTTTTTGTGGCTTTTGACATTAATTTGTCCGCTTTTTCTTTACCTGAAACACATATAGAGCAAAATAAAAATAAATATGTTTGTAGAATTACGAAAAATTCATTAACAAGTGATCCATTGTGAATAATATTTATACATTGACTGAAAATGTCTTTAAAATATGTTTTTTCTTTGTATTTGTAACAGTAAGAAATAAAAGATTTTATTAAAAAGAAAAAATCAGTTTTTAATTAATAGTATACAGGAGTTAAAATATTAGGCAACTAAATAAAATACCTATTGTACAACAATGTTTTTTTTAAGAACTTGCGGGATAAGGCATATAAAACCAATACATAATACCTCCATGCTTAGAGAAGTACCAGATGAAATTTGAAGGAAAAATAAACGCTGCATGGTTTACAAGCAAGGCAATCAAATCTCGCTATAAAATTTAAAAAATACGTTGGCAGCATTGGTCAGAGGTGTTGATAAAAAATAGACAAAGAAAACCGTTTAAATTTGTGTATACAGCAACACTTAAGTCATAAGAACAAAGTAGCGGAAACAATGAATTGCTTTTTATAACATAATCCGATCCAATTCTCTTTAAAGACGTGCTAAATTAATCTTTAATAATTGATGCGTGTATTAACAAACATCTAATATTTATTAAAACAAAATAAATATTTGTGTCGTCAAAAACGCTTTAATTAGGTCAAAGTTAACTGCAATGAATATTTTTTGGTAATCAAAGGAAAAATGATGTCCGTGGAGGAATAGTACACCGGCCATACTGAACAATTATTTTCGACTCCAGCTACGGTAGTCTCATCAGAGATTTATGTTATGATGTGTTTTAGATTACAGTGCGTCTCATATTTCTGCATGTGTTTTTTGAGTTACGCCACCCTTCTCGCAAATGAGCGATATATTTTTAATATACTTAATTTTTTTGCATTTTTGGGCACTGTCATCCCAGTGTGTTTCGTTGCTTTGGCCGCCTATACTGAAAACAATGTACAAATAATTTTAACCCATTTTTTGTCACTGGTCGATTTTACGACCACTTACTTTATTATCGTTTATCTCCAAAGATGACTGCTATTTTTATATCGGTTTTCACAAATATAAAATAGGTAATGATGTTTAAAATATTTGTGTTGAATTGATGTTCTGAAGGATTAAAAAAATTTTTTGGTATAAGGGTAAAAAAAGCTCTTTCTTTACACAATTTTTCAATCTAAAAATGTTTAATAAATTCGAAAAAATATTTTCTTATTTTTACTTTCTTTTGAAGCTTAAATAGTATATTTTAAGAATCGAAGGAAATCAATTTGTAAATTATAAAGTTTCCTGCTTTTAAATTCCCATAAACTTTATTGGTCGAAAAATCGACCACTGGCCGGAAGCCCTACAGTCGCGTTGAGAAGCTTTTAAATATTACGGTTTTTATTTTCATTTAAAATTTGGCAATACTTCTTTTTTATGTGTTACCCGGTAGTTTACTCTTACTTACTAATTTACTGTATATTTTAATCAGGGGAATCCCGGACTATTTTGATTTTCTTTTGTTACTAAAATATTTGTGGTAAAGGTCATTATGTTCATGGCAGTAAAAAAGAAAAGTTGTTCTGAAAAATTTACATATATCGAGAGAATTTATTGGTGACCAGTATGCCGATTCGTAAGGCAGTGAATGTATCTGAAATCATTAACATTTTAAACGAACTAGATTCAGATGACGAAGAGGATCAAGCAATTACAGCAGCCAGAGAGGTGGATATCGTTTATATTCCACCTCCCGCTATTGGCTCTATAACTGACGAAGAAAATTTGGACGACAACGAAATAAACCAAAATGACAAGAATGAGTAGTAGTTGGAGAAGTATTTTGAAGTACCTATTCTGCTAAGAAAATATAGAACAACGAGTCAAAGTTAAAAAGTAATTGCGAAGGTTTTTAAAAGGTCAGTAATTAAATAGGTGTTTCGGAAAAATCTTAATTCAGCTCAAACAAATTTTTCCAACAATCCAAATTAAACTGGCCGAGTTGTGTGTGAGCAAAAGTGGCATTTGCAGATTAAAAAGTAAAAGCAGAAAACCCAGAAAAGATTGCTCAAATTGCTCTACCCCAGTCGTTTTCCACACAAACCCCAATAAAATTATTTGTGCATAATACTTTTTATTTATTTCTCTCTTTTTTTTCATTTTTTTCAATTTAGAATAAATTCTCTTTTTTTTTGGCTCAAGTATTTTTTGTTGAACCTTATAGAATAAGCGGTTCGAGCTAATCGAAATCTAAAAGTCGTATACTATCCCACTCCTATCAGAATAGTTTTAGTCTGCTTGTAAAATGACTTCCATTCCGATTTGATTTTTATTTCTTTATCCAAAAGGACCTTCACTGTGAAATTCTTCACAACTGTAGGGAACGAAACTATCTTTGGAATAATTTTTTTTCAAATTTTTAAAAAGGTCGCTTTCGGAGATATAGGCTTCCGACTTATAGTTAAAGAAAATTGACCTTTGACTTAAAAAAAAAATCATGTAGCATATTAAATAAAATTCAAATGCGACTTTTACGAGATGCATAGCTAAAATACTTTTCAAGAAAATTACAATTAAGTAAGTGTAACTTTATGCATTTTTGTATTTTTTTATTCGATTTTTATTCGATTATTTTCGGATCCATATGTGCCAGTGGCCCCAAGCTTTGTATTTAATTTAGTTCTATGATATACTATATTTCTACAAAAAAAAAAATTCAATTAAGGGGGTGGGTGTCTTACATCCATTGGTTGATTTGATTTGTAATGACCCATAGTTGTATCCTGGTACCCCTTGAAGGAGTAAAATATTATTTAGTACAATTTTTTCCCAAGCTGAGCTCAGAAAGCCTTTAGTAGTAAAAAATTAATATAAAAATAGTTATAAGTTTTCAGAGACATCTGAAATTGTATACGCAATGAAAACTGCAATTAAAATATAAAAAGTTATTCGGATACCCTATCACATATACAAATAAAGGATAAAGAAATAAAAAAGGAAAACTCTGTTAATTTTTCAACAAAAAATATTTTTTTATTTTTTATTTTTTAATACATTTGCTTTTTTCATTTTATTAACAACATTATGGAATCAACAAAAATTTCGCTGAAAATGATGTTCATTAATGATTTATAGTAAATAAGGCATTTATGTGCATTGCTATTAATTTTATTTTCACTGTAAACAAAAAATTAGCGTATAGTCCATATGCATGTTAATTCGTAGTTATTTTAGTGACGATTTAAAGCAAGAGCGGCTTAATTCATTCACAATAAGGTGCTAGAGTACTTCGATCTATTGTGGATCTTGTAGATCTATTGTGGAGTCCTCTACTTGACCGGGATTCTTACAATATCTCCCCCAGTTTCGTCGCTCTGACGAACTTTAAAATGTTTCCCGGTGTCAACCCTGAAAATTCCCTATTTGATAACTGATAGTCACCAAGGTACCTCTTCCTACTGTGCATCAATGTTGCACAGGCTTAATCAAAACTATAGTATTACAAATTTGAAATTATAGTCAAGCAGAGATATAACCTCATGCTAACCATAGATTAAAGAATATTCTATAAACGGAATTAAAAACCAGGTTTTTGTAAACTTATTACAGAACTTAGATCCATTGTAACTTCACGTTTGGTCGGATATGTACTCATAATATTTATATATACGGCGGTTCGGAAACTTCTTAGCTATGAATGAAAGAAAATATTTAGATTTTCAAAAATATTTTTATTTTTCAATATAATCTCCTGAAACTTCAATACACTTAGTCCAACGCTTTTCTAGCAATTCTATCCCTTGATTAAAATAGTTTTCCTCAAGGTCTTCAAAGTAGTGGTTTACAACTGTAATTGCATTCAGCAACCCAATTTTTTACTGTTGCATATGAAGGAGCACTTTCACCTAACACATTCACCATATCGTCGATGGAACTAAAGAACACTGTAACTGACAAAACCTTAAATGTTCACCAGAGCCAAAAAATTTTATACAAGTAGAACAAATACACTGGTATTTTTCATTTCTCAGACGGTGTAAGTGAATTTATTTTCATCGTAGAAACCTGGGACCTGGACCAATCTACAAGTTTTTTTTCTGATAAAAATGATGGAAAAAACGTATTTTCGATTTTTTGTCAGTTACAGCGTTCTTTAATTCCATTGACGATATCATTATGAATTTCTTGTCCCGATAAACCTTTTTTATGTAAATATTTAATGACAGCACACATTTCTAATTTTCCATTGTAAAAAATCACGGATGCGTCTTTTTTGAACACCTATTTCTATTTGAAAGAGTTGCCAGATCGAAACAAAATTTAAAATGTGTTCATAACAGAGATGGAAGTTTCCAACACTTAACTTTTTTCTGTTTATACCGCGCTTTTTGTGCTAGGCTAAGATGTATCCGAACCGCCTATGTATATATACATATATAGGGTGTTTTTTATTGAGGTATAGAACTTTAAGTTGGCATCACTTTTTATCTGGCGGCCAATTTGTCAGCTGTCAAGTGATTAATATTTAGTTTGGTTTGCCATTTCATCATGAACAGGTTGACAAAAGAGCAACGCTTGCAAATCGTGCAAATTTATTTCGAAAATAATGGTTCAGTTCGCGAAGTTTACCGCAAGCTCCGTCTATTTTATGGTCGACATAATTGTCCATCAGAGCAATTAATTCGGTTAACCATGGATCGTTTTCGCACTACGTTTACTCTATGTGATAATACGCATCCGCAGAGACGTCGAACAGTGCGCACCGAAGAAACAATTGCTTCTTCCGAAATAATGCTGGAGAGTCAGTTACCGTTAATGGAGACCGGTATAGAGCCATGATAACCGACTATTTTGTTCCCGAATTGGATGGCATGAATGTGGATGAGTTGTGGTTCCAACAAGACGGCGCTACATGCCACACAGCGCACGTCACAATCGATTTATTGAAGGAAACATTCGATGAGCGCATAATTTCGCGGAATGGACCTGTCAATTGGCCACCAAGATCGTGTGATTTGACACCATTGGATTATTTTCTTTGGGGATATGTGAAGTCGCTCGTCTACGCCAACAAACTAGAAACGTTTGGGGACTTGGAAGCCAACATTCGTGGCGTTATTGCCAACATACGGCCCCATATGCTCGAAAAAGTGGTTGAAAATTGGACCTGTAGAATTGGCTTTATTCGAGCTAGCCCCGGCGGCCACATGCCGGAAATCATATTTAAACATTAATGGCATGATCCTTCCAATAAAGCCAAACTGATGGACATTAAAACGATTTTCTTGTGTTTTATTTCAATTCGAAGTTCTATACCTCTAAAAAACACACCCTGTATATGGGCAATTTCAATAATTTTTAACATTTGTTGAAACTGAGTTCAGATGCTTATTATTTCTCCAGTTTTTCGAATTGACCAAAACGCTCAAAAGGGAATGGTAGGTCACACTAGAAAACTGGGAAATTCAAAATTTCAGACCATCAGTTCTTTATTTTTAAAAGTTATGGGCTCTCAAATATCGTAAAAGTCAAAAAAAGGCTTGAAAGTATGCTAAAATATCACCCTTCACGTGACCAAAGCGTCATTCGTGTCATCAAAAAAAAAAAAAAAAAAAAATTGGGGAAAAAAAATATCAAAATGTCGGAAATTTTTGAAATTGTCCATATATATATTTATTTACTTCACTATTGAAGTAAATGAGCAATATCATGAAAATTTTTGCTGCATACATTCAATGATTTGCAAAAAATGCCGATTAGAATAACGGCAAAAAAACAAATAAGTATTTCTAAAATTACAGTAAAACACACTTGATTTCAAAAATACAATAAACTTGTAAATGTTCCATCCCAATTGATGTTGTAAATTTTTTAAAAATATTTTTCTCTTTTTTTTGTTTTTGCCCTGCACATGTGTATATAAGTATAATCGTTTATTAAAATTCAATACATATAATTAAAAATAAAAGTATTTAAAATGAATACGATGCAATTGCTTTGTTTAATCCCAGTATTTCATTCATAAAAAAATACAAAAAAAAGAAAAAAGGAAAAAGTAAATAAACTAAAACCTATTTGGAGAACAAGAATAACTTAAAAACTACGCTTGATTTAACAAAATCATTTGGACAGCTGGTAACACCAACATTTTATTTTTAATTAGTAAAACCAAAAGTTTATTCATTTTTGATTTAAATTAAAAAACTATTTCCATTAATTATTTTCAACGAGTTGTTTTATAAAATTGCCCCTTTTTTTAATTTATTGTTTTAGTTTTTGCTCTAATCCCTTTTAAATTCGGTAAAACAAATTTGTGAGTGCATTTCAATTAAATTTATTTCAAAATTTATTTTTTATTTTTTGTTTCAATTTACTGGTTTTGTTTTGTTTTATTTTTTATTTGCACAACGTTTTTCTTTTTTTTATTTCTTTTTAAAATATATCGCTACTTCATAGCACCGTTTGGCTAAAAATTCAAAGTGGGCAAAATCCCTTTCAATTGAAACATTTAATTTTTATTTTTAAAACCTTTTGTATCAAAAAAAAAGGGGGTAAGCACTTATGTATGTACTTGTAAAATATCTTTTTTCAAAACCTGAAAATTTTTCGATTCTTTGAAATATGACGTTACGTTATCATATAAATTGAATCGGGAACTAATAGAATTCGTGTAAACTATATTTGAAATGGGACAAGTAGTAGGGTACCTCCTGCCTACAAATTAAAACGGCAATAAGATAAGTTTATAAATTCAATCCAAATAATTTCGTTGTTCGTATAGCGGTACTAGTTGGCTTGTGGTTACTTACAAGTATAAATGAGCAGTAATTGATGAAATCAATTTTAAAAAATAAATTTTAATGAACTTGTAGTAACTAAAACTATTGAATTACATATATTTGTATAATATTTCTTCTAGTTAGAGTTATCATTACAGGTAACCCACCTATAACACGATAGATAAAAATGCCGCGTTATAAGAAATCGTGTTCTAGAAAGTAAGTATTAACCAATTAAAAAAAAATCATAGTTTAGTTCCCATTCGCTAATAGATTCTTATATAGTGTAGTAGTTTTGAAAAATTAAAAGATTGTAAAATTTTTTAGTGTTATCTCAGCACTTCTGCCGCATCATCTGAGCATTAAAATGTCCTTTTGAGAATTAATAATAATCAACTTATATACTTGCTATTTATAATCAATTTTGTCTTTTATTCTTAAAGTACCAGCTTATTTACTAAAATATTCTATGAATCAGCATTATAGTAAAAACAAACAAAATTAATTTTCAGTTCATTGGCTTGGTGTAATTCTGCTAAATGTTCAATTAACATTTCGGTTGAAGAAAACATTGACATTGAAATATTACACAATACTGCTAAATATGTTATAAATATAACTTCTCAATTGACGGCAGTACATATAAAAAAAAACTTTTATGCTGACCAAACTTAAAGTTTAGTGGATTATAAAAGACTTTAAAATAAAGTACAATGTTGTGTATTAATACGCATACCCTATAATAGTGTATAATTTACACATTTCTGGCATAGTGGTTAGAGCTCTCGCACAGAAACTCAAACGACCGAGGTTCTATCCCAGAGCAAGACAAAAATTGTAAAAGAAAATTTGCTGTTTTTCTAAAATTATAATTTAAACAATAATAAGAGGTTCAATGCCCCCCTCCCCAGACCAAAAACCATTGAGAAATCCATCCTCCAGAAACCTCTCCCTGAAATTTCCAAAATCGAATGATCAGGAGTATAGCGACACCATCTGGGAAGATAACAGCTAACCTACTGAAGATGCTCGCCACTCACATTCAACATCCACAGACAGATGGGGCAGCTGCTGTTGACCATTCATTCACCCTGACTATTGGTCTTAAAAAAAACCTAAAGCTTGATAATACTTCAAATACTTAAACAAAACAAAAAAACAAAAAAAAAATTGGAATTTCAAATCTACCTAAAATATTTAATTTCAAAATTTAATAAATCAAATTAAAAATAAAACATAATCTCTTTACTTCTACAAACATTAGTCTTTTTCATCACAAAATATCATTTGAGACTGTCTTAATTGTTTCGTTTGTAGCCCTGCTCAATCAAAATCAGCACTGGATACCCTATTAGATTTAAAACTCTTTAGACAATTACTGGTTTTAAAAGACCCTTTCAGTAAAGGCTGTTTTCTTATTTTTTGTATAAATTTATAAATTTCTTGATGGCGAGGTTCAAAAATCGTTTATATACATACCGCGATATCATGTAAAAAGGAGTCGACTGTCCGTAATATGTCGTTTGTTCAGTATACAAAGATCAGTTCTCAACAAAAGAAGCGTTTCTAAAAGATTCATAAATTGGAATACGTATCGTAGAAAATCGATTTTCTAAAGATGATTGTCTAAAAAGAAAGGATGTTTTAGAAAATACCGTTTTACTTGGGGACATCGCACATTGGGGATTTTGAGGAAAAAAGTCAAATTTTCAACATACTCTTCATGCAATATGCAGTTATATTTTAACATTTTAGATTAAATGGTACAATTAAATCAAAAAGAATTACTCGGATCTGACTGCGAGTTTTTTTTTTCACAAACTCAGTACTTGTACGATGCATCGTACAAAATTAAATTGTTCTAAAAACTTTTAAAGAAATATAACTTTCGTTCCATAAACTTTAATTTTTTTAATTTAGTTTTTAGCTTAATCTCATATTAATTTTACTTATAATTTTAATATTTTGGGAGCGTGCGTGGTATAGTTGTTAGATCGCTCGCACAAAAACTCAAACAGCCCAGGTTGAAATCAAAGCAAAGGTGAAAAATGAAAAAAGTTAGTTTGCGACTTTTTTAAATTATAATTTAAAAATATGAGGTTCCCCCGTCCCTCTCTGAATCAAGATACCATCTACAAAGAAACCTCTGCCCGACATTCCACTCTATTCCACCTTAATCAATGTCATCAAGATAGCAATGATCAGGAGAATTGTGCCACCTATTGGAAATTAGCAGATAACAGCTAAACCTACTAAACCTACTGAGCGAAGGCACTAACCAACCAACTAACAACCATCAGTATGTAACGATGAGGCATTTGCTGTTGATCATTCGGGGGTGAAGGTATAACCATAACCTTTGAATGATCAATTCACAGCAAATTGTCTCATTTCTAAGGCGCTTAGTAATAATATAAAAAAAAATATGTATGTACCCCTTAGTATTGGGCTAAACAACTATGCAACTTTCGAATTACTTTTATTTTGTTATAATTTAAATAAATACAAATTAATTATAAAACAAAGATATATTTTCTAAATACATATTACATATGAAACTGTGTTTAGTAAAACTGAAAAAATTGCAATACGAATGCCTCACTTTTGCTTTTTTAATTCGAAGCTAAGTGCGCTCTTTGGAATGCATTACTAAAGCGCATTTCTAATGATCAACGGTAACGCTTTTAAAAACAAAACAAGCTGTTGTTATGCTTTACAACATTAAGCATTAAACACATACACGACAGCAGGCAGCAGGCAGCAAGTTGTCAAAATTAGAATACACACGTTTATATGGAAACGATTATTTTAAAGGCAGCACAGCAAAACCCTAGACAAAAACCTTTGCTGCTGCTGCCCAACTTAGAATAATTTCTATTTTTTGAGGCAGCAAAAACTGATTAGTGATGCTAATACAATATAAAATTTCAAATAAAAACGACCTAAAAAATATTTTTTATTACAATGAAAAAAAAGTAATTTATTACTAAAGATAATAACAATTAAAAACTTTTAGCATTTCAAGTCGGTATTTATTTAATTAATTTTAAGGTTTTAAAGTTATGTTTGGTGTCCCACAACGATCAATATACATTGTTGTTAAATATACATGGATAATATGATGGGAAATACGAGGAAGTGGTTGAATGAATAACTAACTATGTTATGTCTTGTAACAAATATGCAAATGTGTGATGCTCCAAATTATCTTTCTGATCAGGGGATTCATTTTGGAGATAGGCAGCCGTACCAGAATTCACAGTATTTCAGAATTCATCTTGTAAAATTAAAGGCTAAGCAAAAATCATTATTTTCCAATTATAGCCAAAAAATTTGAGATTAGGCCAAAATTTAAATTTTTTTAAAGAGTATGTGTACAACTAGCAGAAAGTATATTTTGTTAATGAGTTTTATAGTTTTTTAATATAAACAAATTAAAATAAAAATAAAATGTATATACATTTTAAACCAGCGATTTTATTTTTGCGGTTTCGTACACTTAAAAGTTGTATCACTGAAATATTTATTTCAACAACAAACACATGTTCATTATTTTATTTGTTTTTTTATTGTTTTGCTGTTGCTGCTTTCAAAATATTTAAGTAGCCGACTGCATGGCAGCAAATATTGTCGGCTGCATTTGCTGCTTGCTGTCATGCTGCTTGCTGTCGTATATGTGTTTAATGCTTTACTGAAGCGATGTTTTAATAATAAACACAGCGCTTTTAAACAATATTTTATTCATTGCTTTGCCAGCTATTGCTTTTTATCGGTTCATTCCACAAACAAATCATGCAGTAATCATGTACATGGCTAAGTGCTTTTGAACACTTTACTTATAAAACAGAACCACTACATAATTGCTTTTCTAGCATTTGAACTTCTGATTTTAGCTTCTTCGTTGTTCTTCGTTGTTAGTGCAAAAGAACCACTATTTTTATATATATTCTAAACTAATTAATAAATGACCAATTTGCATATAGGGTGTTTTTAAAACCTAATTTTAGTTTTAAATGTTAAATTTAAACATTGTTTTTTTTTTTCTAAAGTGTTTTTGAATAGCGAAATTAATTTATTTACTGGTGGTTTGGCTTTTCAAACACATCCATATAAACTTTCCTCTATTTTAAATATAGCAGTTGCTCTTAGTTTTATTGATAATTACATTTTTAGCACTGGTTACTTGACTAGTCACTATATGGATACAGAGAGCAGATAAAACTTTGGTTAATAACATTGCTAGGAAATTTTTAAGCATTAAACACATAGGCGACAGCAAGCAGCATGACAGCAAGCAGCAAATGCAGCCGACAATATTTGCTGCCATGCAGTCGGCTGCATAAATATTTTGAAGGCAGCAACAGCAAAATAATAAAAAAATAAATAAAATAATAAACATGTGTTTGTTGCTGAAATAAATATTTCAGTGATACCACTTTCAAGTGTACGAAACCGCAAAAATAAAATCGCTTGTTTGAAATGTATATATATTTTGTTTTTATTTTAATTTGTTTATATTAAAAAACTTTACAAAACTCATTAACAAAATATATTTTTTGCTAATTGTACACACACTCTTTAAAAAAATTTTTAATTTTGATCAATCTAAAATTTTTTGGCAATAATTGGAAAATAATGATCGCCGTTGATGTTGCCCGATGAATTCTGAAATTCTGTGTATTTCTCAACTGGTACGGCTGCCTATCTCCCATTAAAATCCCTTGATCAGAAAGATATTTTGGTGCATCACACATTTGCATATTTCTTATAAGACATAATGTAGTTAGTTATTCACTCAGCCACTTCATCGCACTTCCCATCATATTATACATGTATTTTTAACAACAATGCAAATTGATCGTTGTGGGACACCAAACATAACTTTAAAATCTTAAATTTAATTAAATAAATACCGACTTGTAATATTAAAAGTTTTTAATTGTTATTATCTTTATTTATAAATAAATTTTTTTCTTTGTAATAAAAAATATTTTTTTATGTCGTTTTTATTTAACATTTCATATTGTATTGGCATCACTAGTCAGTTTTTGCTGCCTCAAAAAATAGAAATTATTCTAAGTTGGGCAGCAGCAGCAAAGGTTTTTGTCTAGGGTTTTGCTGTGCTGCCCTTAAAATAATCGTTTCCATATAAACGTGTGTATTCTAATTTTGACAACTTGCTGCCTGCTGCTTGCTGTTGTCTATGTGTTTAATGCTTTAGTTTTTAATTTTCAAATAAGTATATAAAAAACAAACAAATTAATAAAATTTTTTTTTAAATTTTTTTTGTCAGAATTGATTTATTTTTTATTTATCAGTTGCTTTGGTTGCAATTTCTTAATTCATTTTCAAATAATAATTGTGTGCAGTTGACTTTGTGACAGTTTCTAATAAAAGTTTTCATAATAAGAATTTATAGTTTTTAAGAATTAAAAAATGGAAAATATTTTCCATTTAATGATATATATGCCGAATACACAAGCTTCTGTATCGTTGTATGCTGTATTGAAAACAGTTTCTGTTTACTTGTTTGGGATCATTGTACTCATGTACGTTGTATCGAAAACGTCAAAAATCAAATAGGAAGAAGAAAATTACTATTCACAAATAAGTAAATTAAGGCCGTGTCAGATAAAACTTTGTTGCTTTGCGTGACGTTTAAAACTTTGACAAAAAAATGTAAAGCAAAAGGTATATGACACAATAAAAACTTTATCAGCAGCGTTGTTTGTTTATCTCTTTTTTAAACTCTCAATAACTCCCAATATAAATTTACTTTTATAATTTTAAAACAAAATTTTAATACAAAACTAAACAAAGAACACTTAAAAATGCAAATTTTCAAAACTATTTAAAGAAAAATCAACAGCAGATTGTCAGAGCACACAACTAGATAAAAGTTGGCCAACTTTTCCCTGTGCGTTGCGTTAAAAGTACTTTATGTGACAAGTGGCATATAAAAATGTACATTTTATCTTAAATGTCAAAGCACATCTGTAACACAACGCGAAACAAAAGTTTTATCTGACACGGCCTTTAGTCCTAAAGTCATATTTTTATCACTTTATCAATATTTATTTCATTTCTATATGTATGTACTTCGTTATCTTTTTCTCTATCTTTTTTTAAATAAATTTGCTGCTGATAATATGTACAGCACTCAGAAACACTTCAATCCATGGGGCTGAAGGGTTGTAATTGGGCTGCATCATTGCGAGCAGGGCTAGGTTTTGATAGAAAGTTTTTCATATCCTTATGGCAATTATAAAGTGTTTGTCTATATAATGATCTGCGATACAGGGCTATTAGCTTATTAAACCATTAGCTTCTGTTTTCGAAAAAAGGGCAGCTTTATTTCTTCACATGCCTGCGAGAAGTGACAATTTGTTGTTTTCCTTTGACAGAAGTGTAACTTAAGATCAGCACTGTCAACCTTGAAATTTCAAAACGCAAAAAAAAGGTAGTAAAATCGCTCCATTTAAAAAAAGGCATCAAGTTTAGAATTTTTTTTTTTATTTAGAATATTTTTTTTTAAGACCAATACTTAGTCTTGTGAAGCGCTCGCACAAAAACTCCAACGGCCCAGGTTCAAATCCTAGCAAAGGTGAAAATTAAAAAAAAAATTAGTGTGCGGTTTTTTCAAAATTTTCAAATTATAATTTAAAAGTAAGAGGTCCCCTCCCCCTCCAAGATTCCACATTAACCAATGTGAACAAAAACGAATAATCAGAAGAAAAGCGCCACCTATTGGGAATTAGCAGATAAAAGCTAAACCTACTTAGCGAAGGCACAATCACCACACAATCAAGATGCAATGATGAGGCAATTGCTGTTGATCATTCAAGGATGAATGTATAACACTGGCCTTTGAATGATCAATTCTCAGCAATTTGTCTCAGTCCTAAGTCGATTAATAATAATATAATTAATAATAATATATGTACTGTCCTTTCCAAAATTCCTATACAATGCACAGCATTCAGTAGGGGTTTACCTGCTTAAGATGCATGTGGAACTATGCTCCATGTCAACTCTAGACGGAATGTGACCACCATGACAACAGATTTTGATATAACTTTCACTAAATCCATTAGTATCTGAGCTACATAATAGTTCCTGGTCAACGTGAGGGCAAAACGTTGGTAGGCTTAAAGCAGCTTTTGAAAGAGAAGATACTGCATATGTAAGTTAACGTGTTTGATAGGGCCAAATGACGAAAAGGCTATATAAATTTCTAATTGGGTTATATAAAAGTCACAAGCATTCTCAAAAACTACTGATAAACTTTTTAAAATTCTCTTTCGAGTGAAAATAAAAATATTCCAAAGGATGAAGAAATTTTTACACTTGTATAAAACGTATAAGTTGAATTTTTTGAGTACGAGCGTTCGTTACAAGAGTTTTCATAACTAATATAACAAGTTCATTTGTTGGGATTCAATCCTAATAACTACAGGGAATAAAGTCATATAAACTGATTCACTAAAAATTACCTACAAAAGAAAAAAGAAATTACTCTTTTTTATACACAAAACTTTTCACTTGGTTGCATATTTTACATACGTTTTAATATACTCGTACATACATACATATGTATTGTACTAATGTAAAAGTGTATTCATTGTAAAAATACTTTTTCCATATTTACCCACATGGCTCTCTTGTAATGATTTTTGGAGGACAAATAAATGGCAATAGAATATCCTACTAGATTTGAAAGTAAGGTTTCTTAAGACTAATACTAGGAACACAATTATGGCGTATGACGAATTTCGCGAAATTCGGTGTAAGCGACGATCTCAAATCAGATTTAATTTTAATTCATTCGCCGGCGACCAACGAACTTTACAGTTCAGTGTGATCATGTTTTCTTTTACTTTTTAATTTTTATAGTAAATAAAGTTATTTTTTAATGCCCTACTTGTTTTTTTTTTTGCTAATTTTAAGTTATTTAAATTTATTATATAAAATATTTAACTACTAAAATTGTGTCAAAGTGGGTTTTTATTAATAATTTATTTTTTAAGTATTATTTTCGTTTTATGGTTACCCTATCAGAAAACAAAAATTTCTGTGAGTAAAGACAATTTACAAGTTTATTAAGGATTTTAAATTAACACATAAATGAATGCTTCTGTAATCTGGCATCAAAAAACGAAATATGGAAAAGTATTACGTTATTAGTTATGTATGTATTCGTCGTTATTGTGTTTCATACGACGAATTTATGCAGCGAATTTTAGCTGACGAATTCGTTGAAGTGGGCGAAATTCGACGTCCCAACTGTGTTACTAGCATAAAATCAAATGGATTTTTTTTATATATATGAGGTGAAACTTAAGCTAAAGTTTTGCTTATTTTGTCTTTCATGGAAGAGAAATTTTTTATATGTATTACAATTAAAAACGTATATATATGAATGTATATTTAAGAAACAAATTATTGAAAGATTATAAAGTATATTCCAAATATAGAAAACAATTTTTTAGGCAGTCTGAAATCTATAATTTCAAAATTTCATACTGAAACCAACTGCCTTTAAATCTTGATGAATTCACATCAATCTTAAATTAATAAATAACTTATGATATCATTTTAAAAATGCTTTTAAACTGATTTCAGGATTTATTTTTATTGATACCAATACTCAGTGGTAAATCCCTACTAATGCTGTTCAATGTATGGAATATTTTATTTTAAATGGCGAAATTTCTTGTAGATTAATGGCCAACTAACAGGCGAATTACATATTTTAATTAGTTCTGATAACAGTGTAAAGAGTTGTCGATGCTCACACGTTCAAATATTAATAACCCAAACGAGAAAAAAGACGAAAAGAGACAAATATTTAAATAAATAAACAATTGTAAATATGTTAAAAATATTTATTAAACTATTTATGTAGGTATGTACATTAGGGTGGGTCAATTTTTTTGCCTACTAAGCGTATAGCAAGGTCGTAATCTACGAGAAATTCTAAGAACTTTTCCCAAAGAAACCATGGTTCTAAAATCAAAATCGAGCTTCCGGTTTTTTAAGAGAAAATTTGGTGTTTAGGTCATCCAAAAATAATGCTATTTTTTTGGAAGTATTCATTGCAATTGGTGAATAGTTGACCTGTAACGCTGGAAGAGGGCTTATTTTAAAGGAAATTGTCTCAGCTTTCTATATCTGTCCTCATTTATAGAAAATTATTTACCCAAATAATGGTTTTGGAGGTTTATGTCAAAATAATAATAGTCAAACTGTAAAAAACATAAATCTATTATTATAGTGACATAAACCTCCAAAACCATTATTTGGGTAAATAATTTTCTATAAATGAGGACAGATATAGAAAGCTGAGACAATTTCCTTTAAAATAAGCCCTCTTCCAGCGATACAGGTCAACTATTCACCAATTGCAATGAATACTTCCAAAAAATAGCATTATTTTTGGATGACCTTAACACAAAATTTTCTCTTAAAAAACCGGAAGCTCGATTTTGATTTTAGAACCATGGTTTCTTTGGGAAAAGTTCTTAGAATTTCTCGTAGATTACGACCTTGCTATACGCTTTGTCATGTTTTTCGGTCCCGAACAAATTGACCCACCCTAATGTACATACATATGTAGTCTTTAAGTCAATTTAAAAAAATTAATAATAAAAATTTTCTTATTTGCTTCATATTTATATTATTTTTTAACCAAAAAATTTTGCATGTTCAATTTTATCCTTATTTTAACAGAGAATAAAATATGAATCGCCTACAGAGATAGATGAGCAGTATTACCAACACTCTTTGAAATGTTTTTTTTTTAAATAAATTAAAAATTATTCATAATTGCTAGTGGGAATGAAATGAAACATGTAGTACATGCAAATATATTAACAAATTCTTTATGGCCCATGGTTTTGCCATATGGGTATAAATATATAGTTACAAACATAAATATGCACACACACATTAATAGATACATATATGTATATGTACTAATAGGTATGTATATGAACAATCACTCATGTACACATAAAAGCAGACAGTCAGTGATACAAACCGATAGACATTTGACAGTATATTATACTCGTAAAGTGTAGCAATTGAAATTGTAAAATTGTGAATTTGTGACTCACGTCGCATTACAAATTCAATTACATGCTCAGGTTCATTTTCAATAAAGCAAATTTTCTTTTATACATTTTTCTTTCTTTTTTTAATTTTATGTTTAGAATTCACAAGTGGAGACTGTGGAAAAAAAAATTGAAAAAAAAAGAAAAAATTATTATATTTGGCAAACATAATCTAAAATTTAATGATAAAATAACAAAATTCCATATCAATTTGAATAATACTTTTAAAACAAAAGAATCCAAAATAAAAAAATGAAAAAAAAAAACAAAAACTGTTAAACTACAAATTATTCTCCTGATTAGTTATTAAATAAAAACTCTGCTTGATATATCTAGTAAATATTTAGTATTTTATTAGTAAATATGTACATATGCACGTCAAGATTGACCATAAATACAGTATATGACCCTACACTACCATGCAATTAGAGTATGTGCCAGCAATTGCTTATTATACTCAAAATATACTTATATTTAATACTATATGTGAGTAACTTTGTAAATTTTAAGTATTCCAAGCGTTTAAGAATAAACATATAAAGAAGCTTAAGCAGCTTTGTCCTGTTTTCAGCAGCATTAAATAAAATATTATCACAGTGTGTAGTGTCCGCACATTAAGTCGTTATAGTTGTAACTATTTACGTTGCGCTTGATTGCAAATACCGTTTTATAATTATTTAATTTTTATTTTATTGCATTTTATTATTCATTTATTTTTTTTTATATTTCATTCATTTTTATACTTATGTATTAAATATTTTTTATTTTTGTGTTAATAAACATATTCACACCAGCATAATTTTGTTGGTATAGCCAAGAGATGGATTGTTTGTTAGTTGTCTTAAAGCTTCAACCTCCTATAAGCCCTCATTATCAGTACAAAACCAATACATTACACAAGACAACACGAATGCATAAGCATTTCTTCAGACTTTAATCGCTCGTTGTAACATTACTATCGTTCAATTAAATTAATTATTTAATTATGCGTGTAATTAAATAAAAACAAATCTGTAAGAGATTTATGTGCAATGGATTTTCTTTCATATTTAAAAATACTTAATATTCCGATTTAGTTTATAAAACCATGCCATCGAATTCATAGTCTTCAATTATAATACATTGCAACACGAAAAAGAAAAATAGCCACATATGGACACCACTAAGTACTAAAAGACAAAAAAAAAATTATTTCAGTTTTGCCCAAAGTCTTGAAACTTTTTTTGGGGTTTCGGTGTCATTTTTGCAAAAAAGTGAACATTTTCTTAGGCTCATATCTTATAAACTGTTTGGAATTTTGATTAACTTTCTGAGGCAAAGTTGAAGTTCTTATCATGAAGAACCATAGGCTACATATGTAGGTTACATCCCAGCAAAGGTGAAAAATAAAAAATTTAGTTTCCGACTTTTTCAAAAGAAGACCATTTACAAATAAACCGCTTTCCGACATTCCACTCTATTCCACCTTAACCAATGTCAACAAAAAACGAATGATCTGGAGAAAAGCGCCACCTAATGGGAAGTAGCAAATAACAGATAAACCTACTTAGTGAAGACTCTCACCACACAATTAATATGCAACGAAGAGGCAATTGCCGTTGATCATTCAAGATTAAAAGTATAACACTGGCTTTTGAATGATCAATTCTCAGCAATTTGTATCATTCCTAGTAATATAAGAAAAACAAAATGTATGTCATGTCATAATAATTCGAATACAATGCACTGCATTTAGTAGGGGTTAACCCCTAAGTATTTGTCTCAAATAAAATAAAAACGTTTAAAACTTAAGGGAACAATGAACTACAAATATTTACCTAAGAACTCAATAAATAATTTTCCAAAACATAAGTATGAACTTCCTAGGAATGAGTCTTAACACCCTGCAGGGTACGAGAATTGAGTAATTTTAAGCAAAGTCTAGGTATTTGTTTCTGCGTTTGCTATTATTTCAATTTTAAGTCCACAACTATTATCATCAGTTGATACGAATATTTGAAAAAGTCTAACGTACATACATGTATGTCAGTACTTAAAAAAATACGCGACTGAATGAAATAAGAGAGCAAATATTTATTTTACTAAATTGTTTAAATTGAATAACTTTGTTTTACTTCTGTCTTTAAGAACAATTTCCTTCTGTGTTTTCTTTGCTCTTGTACATACATTCATATGTTTATGGTTATATTCTACATCATTATTCAATCAATTTATTATTCACATATTCATACATATATAATAGCTAAAGGAAATGATAACAGTTATTATTATTATGTAAATATTATTTGCTTTTTATGAGGTCATGAATTTGTATATGTTCACATATATACATATATGCATACATGTTCATATGTATGTATGTAGATGACGTTATAAGTGTATGATATTTGACAATATTAATTTCATATTATCATAAATTTGTTTTGTCATATACCATGTCGGGATTTTATAAGCCAACTCAAAACCGACATAATTTTTTGTCCACTTATGTTCAACTGACTTTAAAGGTAAATCCAAAATGATGAAGAATTTAATCAGTTGCTTTGTGATCAATCTAATATCTTGTACTAACAAATATTGTCCTTCTTGTCTTGTCCTCTTTTATCTTATTATATCTAGACGGTTGATATTGTGCACTGGGTAATATTTCAATTTATATTTAGAATATATTTATTTATTTGCGTTAAAAATATCTTCTTCAGCACTTTATTCTTACATGATATATTTCTTGATATCCTCAAACTAAAAAGTCTCCAGTAGAATTTTATTTTTGTTCTCTTTTACAAAAATAAATATGACGGGTGTAGAAAAAACATCGATGAAGGAGTTTTTTTCATTTACAATATATATCCTGATTAATCAGGTAATCTTATAATACTCAATACTACAGATAACAAATGAAATATACTTAGGATAAATATTGTTTTTAGTAATTCTGAGACCTTTGGAGCCACACTGTCGGACAGTTCAGTCTCTACTACTCTACCTCCCCGAACGACTTGAGACTGATAAACTTCCCCATTACGCGAAGTATGATAGTTTCTAGCACCAGGTCCCACCATCTCGATATACATAAGGTCACATGACTATCTACTGATTAATATACCAACAACCAGATCAATCAGATTGTGATTGATGAAAGCCATGTTTTCAGTATACTAGACTTGCGCCAATTTAGAGGTCCAAATATCGACTCAGACTATCATCTTGTAACAGCCAAGATGCGACTACGTATATGCGCATCGAGTAGGGCACATTCTAGTGTTCGAGGAAAGCTGGACGTCAGAAAGTTGCGATCACAAGTGATAGCTAGGTGGTTTTCCAATCGTCTTTCGAATAAGCACCAAGTGCTTTCCATCCTCCCTCGAAACTATTGGTGGACAGTGGTCTCACTACGCACTACTGCTGAAAGAGTTTTTGGTTTTGAGCGTCCTCCCCGCAGAAAGCAATGGTATGATGACTAGTGCCGTGAGGCCCCTGCAGCAAATATCGTGCGAGGTTTTAGACAAGGTGATCTTTTAATCTACGACCTCGTCAGTTTTATCATGGAGAGTGTTTTGCGAAAGACGGGTTTGCATTGTAATGGTGCTAGTTTCAACAAAACTAACCAATTCCTTGCCTATTCAATAGCCTTTAATGCTATTGAACGGGAGTCTGCAAAAATAGATCTGACGGTAAATGAAAGCAAGACAAAGTAAATGTTGTCGACGAGTAGGGACGTTGAACGTATCGGCTCCCAGATTAAAACCGGCAACTATACATTCCATGTATTTTGTAATGTAGGTGACATTATCAGGCGGAGAATCATACTGGCCCATAGGTGTTAATATGGTTTCGGTAGGCAGTTAAGAAATAGAGATCTCTCTACTTAACAAGCCGCTAATTCTTCCGGTGCTTCTAAATAGTGCGGATGCATGGTCGCTGTCTTGTGCCGATGCAGCGGTATTGGGAGTGCTCGTTAGGAAAGCTGTATGAGCTCCTCGCCGATGTGGATGTTCTCCAGAGCATTAACATTTAGCGGCTACGCTGGATGGAAGAAACTACTCTAGCGAATAACTTAAACACGTTGGAACGACCAGATTAATGAAACTCTATTATCAATTGGTGTAACCTACGTTCTACGTAGAGGCGCCTGAAAACAAGTCTCAAAGCAGGCCGAAACTCATTATCGGGTTGTTGTGGTCACCTAAGTAAGTAAAAAAAATAATTTTTTAACTTTTGCCATTCTATAGAGAAGTATTTTACTAAGAGAAATGCATAATTGGTTTGATTAAAAATTAATATTGTATCTTAGATAAAGTCTATTGAAGTGACAGAAATATTCGGCCCTATTCCCGCTGGCTTTATCGTTTTAAATGTCATTTTTATTCAGTTGTCGTTTTTATATCGCTTAATTTTTGAATTAATTTGCAGTAGTATGTTGATTCTTTTCTTGTCCAGAGAAGGACATACATATGTTCTCGCAGTACTTAAAGCTTCAGTTGCATTAAACAATTATTTGACAGAAAAAGCATTTTTTCTTTTATGAACATATTTCACTCAATTGGTATAATAATATATTAATATTGTACTGAAAATGTATTTAATAAATAATTATTTCATTCTAACTTACTTTTTTCTAATTGACAAATACATACGTAAACGTAATTGATTTTAACCATTATATTAAAACTTTTTAAATTAAATTTTTTGTAATATTAATTCTTTATTGTATTACAACTTGGGTGTAACAATTTCGGTTGCTGCAGTTACAAAATGTCACAAAACTTGTGAATGTGTTACATTTTTATTTTTTGAGATGGAACCAAAAAGAAAAAAACTTTTTTTTTAGCTTTATGTTTATTTTTAAAAACAAACAAATACGTGATCTTGAGTGTAGACGCTAAAATAAAGACAGATTCATTAATTTAATGCGCTGGTTTTATTTAAACAATTTTCACATCATCTGAATTATTTAGAGGAATGATAAGAATGACATGATGAATTGAAATTGTAGGATCCATAAAACACAGTTTGAAATTTTGCCAATTTTTCTTTAAAATAATGAATATACAAATATACACATACATACGTACGAGTATATAATATATGTATATGTGCATGTACATATATATAAAGCTAAATCATAAGAGTGTTAATGTAAAAAAGGAAAATAAAAGAGTAAAGAAATGTTTATGAATACGTGTCAACAGCAGGTAAGAGTTAAAAATTTTTGCTGAAAATCTACGTGTTTTTTATTATGAGATTAAACTAAACGAACGAGTGTAGCGAATGTAAATCATAATACAGTAATTGAATACGGAATAAGTACTGTAATAAAGACGAAACTAAAATATGAAAGATAATAATTATTAAATAGCCAGTATTTTACACCTAATAATGTTAGCACGCCTATCATACATACGAGTACATACATAATACATAATTGGCCACTACAACCCTATTTGAGGATTGCTTCTCGCAGCACCACCGAGAGAAATTATGTTTTTCATATTTCTTTTCTTTCAAGATGGGGGAGTTAAGATTTAAACCCAGCGCTATCGTCTTAGTAAGCCAACACACTAACCGCTAGACCACAGCCACTACAATCACGATCAATCACATCAATTTTATATACAATTGTGTTACTATTACACTATTTTTATGAATATAAAAATTACCTAAGTAATCGATAGCTTTTATAGTGCATCACTATCCTGAAATAACATCATGGTATTGCCAGCATGACATTAAAGTCGTTTATTAGTTAATTTACTTTTATTAAAGGTTTATGAATAAGATTTTTTATTTTGAGCTTATAAGACAGATAACGTCTCATAACTAATGTATGGATTAAACGTAAATTAAGGAGTTATTATGAATTAGACTGTAACTTAATATTGTATGTACATTTGTACAGTGGCGACAATATTTAAATATATGGTTAACAAATGTAGTTTTAGGAATAAGCTTAACCTATATAAATTTTAATATAGTATTCATGTTAAAAATAAATAAAACAAAGATTAAACAACGAAATGCTTTTATTTAGGGATGGCAGTAAGTGTTAAACAAAAGCAAAAAAATGTGTTACAATAAAAGAATGTTTGTATTTTACTGCAAACACAAATTTATATTGTTTATTAATCTTTTTAATTGATATTGTATTAAACGGTTTGTCCTGAAAGTTATTGTAGTAATTGTATTTTCTATGGTATGATCCAAAAATTATCATTTTATTCAAATGCAATGAACCAAATAAAAAAGAAAACAATGCATGCCCAGTAGGAAATTATACATTAAAAAATTAAAGAGCGTCTATTTCGAAGTATTAATTTATGAAAAACAGTTACTCCAATACTCGTATCTCAATTCAGGGTTATTTTCCTGTTATTGTCAATATTGTTAAACGTAATTTAATTTTTTAATTAAACAGATAATATTGTATTGTAGTCTGTAAGGATATTGTTTTCTATAGATTAAAAGAAGCAAATCGAATTAAAAATTACTCTGTACCAGCGATAGAAATAACTATTTTACGTATAGTACACATGCAAAATTGATGATGGCTTAATTTTTTTAAAGTATAACAACGCAAAATTTTAACGGAAAATATGGGTGTTGACACACCATGCGATACGGTTTCACATGATATTTTAAAATCATTTAACCAGCTTGTGGTTATGACACAATAAACGAAGGGGACGTGTTCCCTTCTTCGTAATATTTTTCTAAGTCAGAGGTACTATAGACTTAATACTCTATACACGGGTCTAAAGACCAGAGATCGAATTGTAGACAGGTTGTGGTGATCAATTTTGTATTGATGTTGTTTCGTGTATATAACGCTTTAATTAGATCAGAAACTGAATTTTATTAAGAATTTATATTGTTTGAAGTAAAGACAGCAATGTATAAACTCTTCTTGTTCTCTTCAACCAGATTGCACGAAAATGAGAAAAAAGAATATGCAATGGAGATAGGGTTAGGTGTGTTCGGAAAAATTTGGGGGGTAAAATATTAGTAAGGGTCGGTCTTACATGTTATCCCTCTAGGGGCTACTCTAGGGCAGTTGTGGAGCTTTTTGTGGACTTTTACTCCTTCAACCCAACCTTTGACCCCGATGAAGAGCCATTTGCCCCCATCCCACATCCCTTCTTTTTGACTTATGTATTTTTTTATTGAAACTTACAAAATAAGCAGTTCTAGCTAATCGAAATCGAAAAATCGTATACCACCCCACCACTATTAGATTAGTTTTAATCTCATTCTTTTGCGATTTGATTTTTATTTCTAGATCCAAAAATACCTCCACTCTGAAATTTTTCACAACTCTAGAGAACAAAACTATCTTTGGCATAATTTTTTTTCAAATTTTTAAAAAGGTCACTTTCTGAGATATAGACTTCCGACTTATAGATAAAGAAAATTGACCTTTGACTTTTTCAAAGAAATAATTATGTTGCATATTAAATCAAAGGTAATTTAATATCCTTCCAAATGCGACTTTGAGGAGATTCGTAGCTATAACACTTTTGAAGAAAATTACAATTAAGTAAGTATAACTTTGTGCATTTTTGTACTGTTTTCCGATTTTCAAGACCACATATTTCCGGATCCAGATGTATCAGTGCTTCCAAACTTGGTATTTAATTTAGTTCTATGATATACTATATTTCTACAAAAATCATAAAATTCGGAGGGGGTGAGTTAAAACCATTGGTTGATTTGACTTGGAATATCCCATATATGTATGTATGTATAGCATTGAATAACTTTATTATTGTGTTTTATTTATTTATTTTTTTTTTTTAATTTTGGATTCTAAAAGTTATTTCTTTAGTTTTTTATTTTTATTTTAAAATACATGTTTATATAAAACAACATTTTTGTTTCGTTGTCATATTTTCTAATACTAAAATTTTCAACTTTCCATTGCTGTAATAAAACTCCGTTCAGTGAAACTTTAAAATAATTTATTTTGCGCAACTTATTTTTGTTGTCCTTACCAATTTTACTGCACTTCTCATATTAAGGGCTTTAAGTTTAACAAATCAAACAGAATATTTAATTTTTTCTTATATTCTACAATTTTCATTAATCTTCTTCTTCTTCTTCTCCATTTTTTTGTTTTTTTTTTTTTTTTGTTTTTTAATATACAAATTTACTATTATCCTTTAAAAAATAAAACGGAATGGGCACTATCAATGTCACGCGTTCTCTTATTGGAGGAGATAAAGAGAGAAACTAACAGACCTGCACAATTCGTAATTATTTTTTGTTATTTAAATGTTTATTTGATCAATGGGTTGTAATTACATTTACAAAGACTTTCCTTAATGGCATACACGAATTTTGTTTTGCCCTTACAAATAATTTTTATAGTAAGAATTAACAGTTTGGTAATTTTTAATTTTACGACATAATTGTAATCTAGTATTAAGGAAAACAATAGTGAAAACATGCAGATATTCATATATTTCAATTACAATTTAAACTTAGAAAGAAGTTGCGAAAATTATATACTAATAATTAAATGCAGAGTGACTAAAACCATTGCTCGATGCATTGTCACAGACCAGAGTCTATGGTGGGAATCAAACCCACAACCCTTTCAGTAGCAGTTGTGAATACTGCACACTAGATAACTGAGACACCCAAAAACTTTTTCTGTTTCATGCGGTGCTTTGTATTGGAATTTGAATATCCATGGATATATTTTTTTTATTCGCCTTTTTATTGATGAGAAACGTTGCTGTCAATTTGACAACTCAAAGGCCAGTGTTATACCTTCACCCATGAATGATCAACAACAATTGCCCCATCTGTCGATGGATGTTGAATGTGAGTATCTTCAGTAGGTTAGCTGTTATCTACTAAAAGGTGGCGCTGTACTGCTGATCATTCATTTTTATTTTAATAGACTGGAAATGTCATGGAGTGGTTTATTGAAGATCGACTTCTTGAAGAGTGGGCAGGGGGAGGAATTTCTTATTTCTTTAATTAGAATTTAGACCAACCCCAAATTGGAGTTTTTGTGCGAGAGCTCTAACCACATATACAGACATATTTCATGGGTTTCTACTGTCAATACGAATTTGTTTATGTGTTTTATTAAAACTTGATATGCATGTATGTATATGGGTTGATAACAATTTCAGTTTCCTCTATTGACGCCATGCTTTGTTAACTTCGTTTTATTGAATTCATCATACTCATCAATTGAATACATTTTATTATTCGATTCGTTTGTGTCTTTAATAGTATTAGTGAGTAAGTTTGAATTAAAATTCGAAGAAACCCAGTAAACATAAAAAGAGACTTGAGCATTGCCGACAGCTATAATTAAATTTTGTAAATTCAGTGGGTAAAAAAAACCTATCAAATACAAATTTTTCTCGCTCCCCTTAGGTGCCTAATATTGGCGTATTAAATATTTTATGTTTCATCTTTAGTTGGAATTTTAATCTGCGTCCAACTCAACAGACTTCATCATGTCTACATAACTTCTTCTTACGATAGTGTTTGTCGGCTATCACAATATGTGAGCAATCTACTACTATTTTCTCCAAACCATCTCCAGGACAATAACTGCTTGCCTGCATCGTTTGTAAGACTCTACGTGAAATATTGAGTTGCGGACTTACTACCTGCAAAAAATATTTCTTAGACATCTACAATATTATGAAAGCTTGATAATTTTTCGTTGATTTCACTGATAAGTATCAGGTTTAGCTTTAGCAATATGCTTTAGTTGTTGATGATAGATATCAGTATCATAAGGCTATTCACGGTCTTCCAAAAGGCCCTTTTTGCCTCCGTAAGCCGACCCTCATATTAACCAATTACAATCATTTTGTTTTCTAAAATTTTTAATTGGAATCAATTATTAGTTTTTATTATTATTATTACTATTTAGAAAGAGTAAAAACTTCCACATAATCTATTTTCAGTAAATGGTGAGTTAAAGAGATAATGTAAAAACGAATATGTACAACACAAAGTTCTCTGAAGACACCTTCGTATCTGGGGTCGAAACTAGTTGAGTTTCGCTAGTGTGTATACATATTCCTTAACGGATGTTTATCCACATAAAGGATCTCATGACAGATGTATAAATAATAACTATAAATAGATATTTAATGTTATTTTAATTAAGTTGAAAGTATAAACTACCAATTAGAGTTGGAAGAAGTTGGTTAGATATATGCTTCAAATGCATTCTACCTATTCTATATGCAACTTCTGTCTTTGGTAATTGAGAATAAATTTTAAGTTATTAGATTTTAATAACAAGAAATTAATTTCCATCAAAAACGAATGATCAGGAAAATAGTCCCACCTACTGATAATATAACGTTTACCTACTTAGTGAAGATGCTTACCTGTTCATACTTAACATTCAACGACAGATGGGACAATTGCTGTTCATTATTTAAGGGTAAATGCCTTTGAGTGATCAAATTGACAGTAACTTGTCTCATTCGTAAGATACTTAATAAAAAAAAGAACTCTCTAGCCTATCAAAATTCCAATAGAATGCAAAGCATAAGTAAGGAATTACACCCTTGAGTATATCACAGTAAAAACAAAAAATTGCAATTTAATCAATAATTAAAAAATATTATTGTAGTAGAAAATTTTTCTTATTATAATAATCCCACAATTTAAATATTTTTTAACATTAAGTTACTGTTTTGGCTTACTAAGACATGATTTGAAAAAATATTTCTTTCAGTGACTACCTCTAAGCAGTCTTCTGGAAAAAGCTATGAGAGTAATTGATTGTCATGAACAAGCTTCTGAAGCTTGTCGTTCAGAGTCGACATAAAACTGTAGGTCCCGGTACTCATGGATAAAAATTGACACACACGACATGAGTGCTGCGAGAAGCTAGGCCGTAATCCTGGTATAGGGTTGTAAAGGTTGTCCTACATGTAGTCTTTTCTTCAACAAATTCTTAACAGTTACTATTGTTATTGTATTTTATACAGAATTTCACTATTCACTTTTGCAAGCACTTGGCATCCGAGTATAACAATGAGAGGAAGAACTTTTATAACTGTAATTTTTGTTATCAGTCCTTCAAAACCTTTATGATTATTTTGTAAAAATAAAACCTAAACCGGAACTATCAATGAATGACCAATAATCAATGCAAATCTTTCTTTGGCCTTTACACTATACAAATCATGTTTCTAAAAAATTTTTATTTAAAATTTTTTTATCTACAAATCGTAGTGCGGGAGTTTATGTGCTCTATCCGCCATTTCAAATTTTTTATATATCTCGAGTTAATGATGCCACTTTAGGTTTTCCACCCCTAAATTTTCAAATATGAAATTCGTTTTCGGGTATCTCGTCGAGTTTCGGAGATAAATAGCCGAAAGCGGATTGCATGTTGGTATCAAAAACCTAAAGTAGCATCATTAACTCGAGATATATAAAATGGCGGATAGAGCACATAAACTCCCGCACGACGAAATTGCTTTATCCTTGTTTGTGGGTATGAGGTTTTCTTAAACATGATAATGAAAATATTTTTTGCATTATACGTTATTGTGATTCAGTTGGTATAAAATTAAAATAAAATTAATTATAATAATAAAAGAAAAGCATATGAGAGTGTGTAATCGTTATACCTCCTCTCAACTTAAGTAAATCAGCATCAGCATGTGTTTTATCAAAAATTCTTGTACAGAGTAAAAGTTGGCTTTAAGTTTTAAACCAAGTGAAAGAAACAATTTGAAGTCAAATAATGTAAAAAAGTAATTAAACTTGCATTTCTATACGAATTAAAAAAAAAACATAGAACTTTTAAAAAATGTGCAAATACTTGATTTAATGCTTACTGGGTGCAGATGGATACACCATTACATTGCTGTACGAATGTGTATGACACATTGAGAAATGGTAAAACTGAGTTTTAGTTTCTTACACATTACCTTCGTTGGTTGCTAAAGATGTTCTGAAAACTAAAGGAGGAAAAACGTTAAATGAATTGCATTTTATTTACTTTTTGATCAATAAAAAATATTCACAATAAAATGCCTGCGTACGAGTAGTACTAACGATATGCTTTTTTCCACTTACAATTTTTTACATCTGTTTTCATCGTTTCATTTTAAAACGAAACGTGACACTTTTATTGACAGAACGTCAATCGTATCCATTGCAAACCTTTTGTTATTGAAAGGCGATGAAATCTACAATATTCGTAAAATATGCTGTGTAACACAAACTCTTTTTTCAATTTCACCCATTGGGATATTCAAAAATAATTGCTCTTCTCTGCTCATCCATAATAAAATGTATCGTTGCTTTATTTTTATTTTTATTTTTATTTTTATTTATATACTCTGCCATACACACCTATAGAATACAAAAATTCGAAAATTGTAGAAAAATAATATAAAAATTTGTGCAAAAAGTTATACTTTAAATCGCATTATAATTATATGCTACAAAGAATATTACAAATATGTATATGTATATGTATGTATTTCATAGATGCATTAGTAAAATCCGTATTACTTACGTATGAGAGAAAGTGATGCTACAACTTCACACACTTTTGTAATTTAGTGGCTTTGAAATTTCAAGTTATTTAAGCAAAAATACTTTATTTTGATAAGAGAAAGTGATTGTATTGTATTATTTTCATATTGTATTCCATCTCCTTTGAGACAATTGTGCAAAAGAAGATTTCAGGATTGCTATTTAACTTAAGCAACTATAATGTGGGCAACAGTCTTTACATGAAAATTAATGTGTGTTTGTGGGTTTATTTTTAAGAAATCGGTAGACTGATTTAAAACTTTTAAAGTATTTCTTTTAATATGTGTATGCTATACAAAATTTAAAAACTCCAGATAGCAATTCCAAGGCAGCAGTAGTAGTAATAAATATTCACATGTTTAAGAGAGTTATAGCGTAAGTTTTTAAATTTGCTTTAAATGGCTTAATAGTCAATAAAACTGGCTGGAATAGGGCGAGTGAGCATGGTCCCATTTAGTTCGTATTGATTTTTTATATATTTGGAATGATTAAAGCAAAAGTTTCTTCATTTGGTCTGAATGATTTTTTGATCAGTACAAATCAGCCGTGGTCTAGAGGTTAGTGTGTTGGCTTACTAAGACATGAGCCCTGGGTTCTACACTCAGCTCCGACATTTAAAAAAAAATGTGAAAAAATATTTCTTTCAGCGACTACCTCTGAGCAGTCTTCTGGCAGAAACTCTGAGAGTAATTAATTGCCATAAACATGCTTCTTAAGTCCGTCGTTCGGAGCCGACATTAAACTGTAGGTCTCGGTACTAATGGATAAAAATTTACACACACAACATGAGTGCTGCGAGAAGCTAGGCCGTAATCCTGGCATAGGGTTGTAAATGCCAATTATGTATGTGTGTATATTTCTGGAAAAGTTATTAATGAAATATGTACATTCATAAAATATCCTATAAATACATAAACGCCTACATACATAATTAGCCATTACAACCCTGGCTTCTCACTATTAATTAATACATTGATTACATTTTAAATATTTCAATATCTGTATACTATAGAAAATAAAATATTCTTATTTTAGTTAAAGTGTATTTTAAGAACTTTTTTTTATTAGTAAAAGTGATTTAGAATAATAGGGTTTAAAAAAAATTTATTGCATAGTAAAATCCTATACATCGTTGTTTTTAATTTTTATCCAAACCAGTTTTTGCTGTGAATCGCACTCCTAGAAAATTTAATATTCAACGAAAGATTTGAGAAGCTTTTTCATGGCAATAAATTACTCCCCGAGTTTTTGGCAGAAGACTGCTGAGAGATAGTCACCGAAAGAAATATTTTTTTTTGCATATTTATTTTTTTTGCGATATGATAGAGCTGAGATTTGAAACAGCGCTATCGTCTTAGTAAACCAACAAACTAACCCCTAGAGCACAGCGACTATTTCCAGAAATATAAAAAATTAAAGCAGTTAAGGAATAAATATTAACTAACGTATACATAAAACATAGTGTGCTTATCTCACATATTTCTATGGAGTAATTATCAAATTAGCAATTAATAAAACTGTTTAATTTTTATGAATACGGGCATAAAAGTTTATATATATTTTAAAATGTATTGTGAAAATTACTCTAGAATAAATACTGAAATTATAATTTACAGTAATAATATTTCAGAAACAATGTAATCAAGACTGTATTCTACATAGCCATAATTTTTTTTGAAATTTTGTACTACTTAACTAAATTATTTTAGAGAGTACCGACTCTGAAGACTTTTTTAACCCTAAGTTTTTTGTTTTACAGTGATTTCACTAATTTTAATTTTGAACTACAGCTAATTACTGAAACGAGTTACTAGTACAAATCGGTTCTAAGTATAATTTTTTTATTACTGTAACATTTTAAAATATTTTTTATTATTATTTTTCAATGTAAAGAAATACTCAAGCTCAAGGTCTATTTTTAAATAAAAACTTTTATTTAATTATCAATATTTCGCTACTCCTGCGTGTAGCGTATTCAGGATATATTTATTTTCGAAAAAAAAGAATTAAAAATTAAAAATGATTTTTCAATATTATTTTAGAATTTTTGGCATAGATACCAGTATAACTGAACGTAAGCACAATCCGACTCCGCTTTCCACACTTTCTTTGAGTGTGAGAAGTGGATGTTGGAGAGGCGTGCACTGGAGAGGGATCTTGGCATCTTGACTCCCAATACCATCACGGGAGTCATGTTAGGAAACCTTGCTGCATGGAGTAGGATCGCCTTTTTTGCGAGGGGGATTCTTCGTCGGAAGGAGAGAGACTTGGCCAGGTCGACAGTACCGTAGGGTCCAACTGGACCGGCATATAAATCTCCATCCTGAAGTAATGTCATAAATTGACGGTCCCAGGATGGAGCCTGGTGATATAGAGAGGGGTTTTAGCCGGTAGGCACGCAATAACTGCGTGGAGTCCGGCACGACGGGTGGCAACAACCACCTAAGTGCGTAAATGCATTTCCCCTCTCACCAAAAAAAAAAAAATAACTGAACGTATGAGCAATATTTAATTTGATGTGACTGTAACAATGTAGCATGCTTTTGGGGATATTAAAAGAATTGATGTACTACAGGCATATGAGTAATTTATAAAATTAAATTAAAATATTAACCCGACGTCATGGGGGTTCTGTCAAAATTATCCGCACCTTTTTTAAATGATTGTGGTATTATAACTGCACTTCTCTTCTCTTTGGTTTTCTCAGTAGTTGGAGATAATTACTTTATCTAAATATATTTAATTTTAAATCGGTCAGATTTCGATTGCAAAGCGAGTTACACGCGCTGAACTTTTAAAAAAGTAGACATGACCCAATCCCGCAGTCAACGTTGCTATATTGCTCCATGTGCATACTATGTTTGTGTTTCAAGTTAGACAACTTTGCATTAGAATTCATTATAATGGTGTTTTTATTTTCCAATAAATTATTTTTGTTTCTTCCTACTCATATATTTTTGCTAGCTTAACTAAAGAAGGATTAGGAAGAAATGGAGCTGCTGCGTATTTTTCATTTCTCCTGACGCGGATATCTCATTCTCTAATCCGGAATCACTTGAATATAATAATATAACTGAGTACCACTAATTAAAAGAAGTAAAGCGCGCAAAAGTTACCAGGAGTTTTCCGCTAAAAATGCCGAACCAACCATACTTGGGTGCAACAAGTATATTTGTCCTCAACATAGCATACCTTTTGAAGCTGATTACACAAATAGTGGTACCTCCAACTAACTCTTTGTTATTGTTTTATAAAGATTAAGTAATTAGATACATAAAACTATCATTTACATTGAAAGACTAAGAAAAAATAAGATCATATTATATCTAAGACAGAAAAAAAAACTATGTTTGTTACCTTCTTTTAATTTGAAATATTATTTCTTTTTTTAAAGTAAGAACAAATATTTTTTGTTATTAAATATTATTACAATATATATTATTACAGTCCCGATAATTTCAGCAGAACTAGATAGCTATTTTTTCCTTATTATCTACTCTTTAAAATTTAACACTCCTATGCAGATTTATTTAACTCACCGTTGATAAGTTCTAAGAAGGTTAAAAAAAAATATTTTTAATGACAAATGACATGTAATTGTAAAGAACAAAAAACTCTAGAGTTTAGATTAAATCTATAATCTATCAAGGGTGTCACTTGGTCTTTTCTTGTGACATCGCAATGCAAAAGTGATAAGTCCCCTTTATATTGAATGATTTATCACTTAGGAACCGATCACATGACTAATTTGGTGTAGTTTACTTTCTTATAGGATATAACATGTATTTAGATTTTTAAAATGAATTTCTATTTAATAAGTTTTAAACCAAAACCAAACCTAATTAAGTAATTCATTTTGAAGTAAGTAATAAAAATTGCAACCGTTGAGGTAAAGAACGTCATCGGTATACTATAAGATATTGGAATATTAATATAGGATGGTAAATCATTAATATATATACATATACGAGGTCTGATCAAAAATTAACCGTTATTTTCAAATTTCGTTGGTTACATATGTTCGATTTTCGCCAATTTTTTTCTGTTATGTTGGTACACATGTCTATTATATACATATGTTGGTAATATTAGCCATTTTGGATTATCATTTTTTTTTTTTTGTGACAGATAAAAAGGTTAAGTCGCGTTTTGGTGTGTTCTTCAATTTTTTACTATTTGGAAAATTGGATCAAAGTAACTGTATTAAGTTTTGTGTAGGAAATTAGATTAAATTCGCAAGGACATTTGAATTGTTGACTGTATCGTTTGGTGAGTCTACTGTGGGCAGAACACAAGTTCAATTGTGGTATAACCGGTTTGAGAAAAACCGAGAAAATTTCAATTACGATGAATTTTGCACCATGATAACGCACCAGCTCACACAACAATGCTTGTGTGTGACCTTTTGGCCAAAAATAAAACCCTTATCATGCCTCAACCTCCATATTCACCGGACTTGGCTTCTGCTGACTTTTTGCTCTTTCCAAAACTGAAGACACCGATGAAAGAAAAGGGTTTTGCTAAGATTGGGGAGATACAACAAAAATCGAAACATGAGCTGTTGAAGATACTAAAAAGGGCGTTTCAGAAGAGTTTCGACGATTGGAAAAAATGCTGGCATAAGTGTATTATATCTGAGAGGTATTACTTTCCAGGGAGCAAGATAGTTATTAATGAATAAAGAAATACTTTTTGAAAAAATTTAAAATAAATAAAAATTTTTGAGCATACCTCGTATATATAGGAAGTACTATAACCTAAATGACTACCTTGTGACAGTTGTTAACAATAATGCTTTAAAATGTATTCGTTAGATAGGAAAAAAAACATAAGATCATCCAATTTTTAAAAAGTTTGTATAAAAGAAGATTATGATGAACTTTATCAAAAGCCTTGTTAAAATACGTATATATAGTGTCGGTCTGCAAGCTCTTAGTCAAATACCTTGTAACAGGGAACTCATGAAAATTTTATTAATATTATATAAGTGTAATATTGATTCGAAAACAATCAGCTAAGATGTATTTTCGAGTGAATACATAATAAAACACAAATCTGTAAAAATTTAATTTAATATTTTAGTTATTGAATTATTGTTCAGATTTTTTAATCCTTAACTACAACACTAATCAATCGCTTTTAAAAACCTATACAAATAAATAAAAATAAAATATAGCCAAAATAACATCTGCGACTAAATAGTGTGACAAACGAACATGAATGGTAATATTTATAAGTGAATAATATTGAAATATTTGTACATAAATATGCATTGTTCATATGCATATACATTTTATATACACTAAATAAAGCTGGATAGCCACAAATTTTTGTTAAACCCAAAATAAAAAAAATCTTTTTTTCCAACATGGGCACTAAAAAACTTAAACGAGGACATTTTTATTGCAATGTGTTTTGGTTATTTCCGCATCAATGTTTATTTCAAAACATTTGTTCTTATTTTTGTTCTTTTATTTTTTGTTTCTGTAGTGTTTTTCTTTTTGGAATATACATGCACACATACATACATCTGTACATAATTTTTTTTATCAATTTTTATATGACAATTGGCACCAATAACTACTTTCAAAGTAAGAACACAAATAACAAATACTCATACATATGTATGTACATATGAATGTATACATACATAGATATTTAAAAAATTTGTTGGTTTATTTTAGTTTTTATATAGAATTTAAATAATCTTAAAAAAAAATAAAACCTGGTATATTTTGCAGAGACCATATAAAAATTGCGGCTTAAACTGAGATCGAAAAAACATGTTTGAGAATCAATAAAAACTTTAGGTTATACATTACGAAGGTCATCATCATCAGTGAGAATTTTTAAATTGTTCATAATATTTTTGTAAAATTTACGTATATTTGTTGTTTCCTTTCTTTCTAGTAGTGATTCAAAATGACAATTGGCTTTGCTCGTATATAAGCCACTAAATAATAGGTTTGTTCAATACTTAAAAATTGTTACGAATTTGTAACAATTTTTACCGGAAAGTGTTCATTAACTCGAAAAATTTTCAGGGAGAGAGCGTCAAAAGGGAGAAAGAAATTGAGACACAAAAAAAATTATTACAAATTCTTACTGGTAAAATTTTTACTTTCAAGAATATTTTAAACACTCGTTTTGTGTTTGTATGTCAAGTTTTCAAAAAAAAAAAAAAAAAAAAAACTGAAAAATAAAAATATTTGCAACCGGCATATATTTTTTAAATCTAATTTGTAGAAAATTAAAGATATTATGAGTAACTGAAAATTTTTGAACTTATAAAACATATTTATACCATAGACAACCACTTTTTCTTTACTTTAGGATCAATAGTTAGAAAATAAAATGTCTAATATAATTTTATTAAGTAACGCAAGATCAACTAGTTTGGATGATTTTAAAAGTTGTAGGGAAACAATTAGATTGCAATTTAGATGATTCCATGTTTAACACGATTTGTATTTTTAATTTTATATTCAAAGTAGTCACCGTGGTCTAGTCGTTAGTCTGTTGGCTTACTAAAACATGAGCCCTGGGTTCAACATCCAGCTCCGACATCTTTAAAAAAAGAAATATGAAAAAAATATTTCTTTCGGCGACTACCTCTCAGCAGTCTTCTGGCAAAAGCTCTGAGAGTAACTAATTGCCATGAACAAGCTTCTCAAGTCTGTCGTTCGGAGTCGACATTAATCTGTAGATCCCTGTTCTCATGGATAAAAATTTACACACACATCATGAGTGCTGCGAGAAGCTAGGCCGTAATCCTGACACAGGGTTGTAAAGGCTAGTTATGTATGTATGTATTCAAAGTAAAACTTTTTGTTCACTTGATTTATTTTGTTTTGATTTTAATAGTTCTGCTGATAGCTTTAGTATTGTAAGTATATTACGGGTATCTAGAAACTCGACACTTTGTACCTTGACCACAGATAACCGAATTATTTCAGAAACAGAATTAAGTAGATTAAGAATGAGTTTCTATAAATATATACATATATGAAATGTATTGCTTTGGGGATAAATTTTTAAATTTTGTATACTATTTGCACAATAAAAAAATTAGTTATTAAGTATTTCGATATTTCTGTGATTTACTACACAATTCAAACAACAAGCTTTGGCTGGTAAAGTGTTCATTTACTTTCCAGTATTTTTGAGAGAAATTAAAACATTTTTCTTCTTACTCTCTCGTTGCTGGTTTCTACTAAAAAGTACTTGAACACCGATACAAAGAGAATGTGCCAAAAATGTAATTTTATCTTTTTTTTTAAGTTTATCAATTAGATCAAGCCGTAACAAAAATTCAGCTATAAATAAACAAGTACAGACGAATTTCCATTAACTGAATCACCATTTTTCATAAAAAAAACTTTAACTTATAGAAACATCAACTTTGGAAATTAAATTTAAAAATATTGCAAGTTAAATAAACAACAACTACTTTTAATACTAAGCCATTTTTTCCACTACCACTAAACAAATTTAGTAAATTTAGTCGAAACTTGAATTTAATGCAATATATCCAACTCCGTTCAAAATACAGTCAAACTTCCATAACTCGAATCACCATTATCCCTAAAAGAACTTTGACTTACGGAGACTTCGAGCTATTATTTTTATTTAAGTATGTACATTTGTACAATAAACAAGTTAAAACGAATTAAAATAATCAGAATTTGTGGCTGAAAAAAATTTTTTTTCTATTATTTTCGGTATAAAATGTCCATCAGGTGTAGTAACATTCGTTTACAAATATATTTATGTATGGAAGTTCAAAGTTCGGGAAGAATTTAATATGTACTTCGTTTTTAAAAGATTGATGAGTAGTTCTTTCTATCGAAATTTTTCTATTGTTCTATGTTCCACTTAAGGCTGTATCGTGTAATTTAAGGCAGTAATGAAGAATGTCATTACCTGTATGAAAGTCTGTTGTTTTAACATAAATAAAAAATAACATAAAAATGTATCCCTGATCTATAGAAGTGTGCTGGTTTTTTAATAAATTAAAAAAAAAAAAAAACAAAAAGAGCCGTACGACTCTCAAATTTTAATTCCTATTTTCTCTCTATATCGTATGGTTTTATGACATATTAAGTTTAGACGATACCATACGTACTCTTCTATATAAAAATTTTACATATGATACGACCTGTGTTATCGTCTTATTAAGCGTTAGAGTTGCAACGCTTAACGCTCAAGTTGGTGCTTTTAATTAATTTTGTTGATATTCGTGTCATAAGTGTGTATTAAACCGAAAATACTCAGTGTCGACCAACTTATAGAGCCTCTTACAGCTCAAATTCACTATTTTCTTTTGAAAAGTTGAAGTTATAATTTTTGGATTTTGCAAGCCTGGTAAAACCTGGTAAACTATCAAAATAAAATTTTCGACAAAGAAAAACTATCCTCTTAAACAGAAACGTTGATTGCTATTAAGGTCTAACAATCCTTACTTAGCATATCCGAATTACTAAATAACGGTATTAAAGATTTATGGAACAAAAAAACCCGGTTTGCTTTCATGTATAATTTTTCTTTTTTTTCGTTGTTTTTTATTGATTTTTACCATTGAACGGCTTAATTTGTCATAAACATCCATTTTTTTGTATTTTTTTTTTTTTTGTATTTTAATTGGCCCGCTGTTTTTTGCAAAAAATGCAATTAAAATCATTTTATATACAGGCAAGAAAAAATAAATGTGAAAGCACCATTTTCTTTTCTCTTTGTACATCCCATTCACTAACTTAGAACGACACTGAATCAATTGTATGCATACGTGTGCATGTGTGTTGTTGTTAGAACGATTTTTTTGCTGTTTTTAAATTGTGTTAAGATTTTATGTTGCTTTTAATATATACAATATAAACACACAACATATACATATACAAACATTCAAATATTCTAAAAGAATAATTTTTTTTTTCAATTTTTAATAGCGAATAAATAAAATGTAAAACGGATTGAAATAAATCTGAATGTGAAGAAAAACTATAATAAAGTGGAACTTTCAAAAGCCAATAGAATATGTCAAACATGGTTAATAATGTAAATCGAAATTTTATGTTGCCGATAAAGTGGGGAATATCTTTGTTTAAGTTCTAAAAGCTTCCAAATTTCCTTTTTAGAAAGAGAAAAGGAAGCCTTTAAAGTTGGCCACGCGAAATCTAATTTCCGCTTTAACTGCGTAACAAAGTATATAAAAGCAAAGTTTTCAAATCACCCATTCATATGCCACTAAATAAATAACAAAGACAAAAAAAATATTTTTGGATAACTTTTTTTATATAAAGTACATTGTGCTGGTCTAGAAAAATATGAGGAGAAGGGGAAAATTGTGTAGAGATTTGATTTAAGCTTACTAATATCGTATCTGATATCAGTCAGAAAAAATCAAAAGTCCTATTTAGGAATGCTAATCACAGGGCAATTAGTTGCTGCTGACTGATTATTCAATAGCCAGAGTAATAACTTTATCATTAAATAATTCAACAGCAAGAAGTCTTCACAATAAAGTTTAGATTAAATTATAAGGAAAACAAAATGTACCGCTAATGATGCAATAAAAGCCCCAAATGTGGCACTTTTTCTCCTTCCATTAGAATCGCCAACCGTACAGCATATGTCATTACTATTGTACTATTGTTGTTTTTTTGTTTGTAAATGTTCCGGTTTATTTGGGTGGTTATTATCCTTATATTCGCATATAATGTTGTTTCTTGTATGTAATATTTATTATCTTAGTTGTCCAATATTCTTGTCGAGCCAAATCAATTGTTTTTTTTTTAAGTTTTTATTGCACTTAAACAAAAAAAAAAATAAATAAACAAAAAAGGGCGTGGTATAGTGGTTAGAGTGCGTTCACAGAAACTCAAACGACCGAGGTTTAAATCCAAGCGAAGGAGAAAACATAAAAAATTCCGGTTTTTCAAAATTCATAATTTTAAAAATAAGAGGTTCCCTTCCCCCCCTCTATAAAATGTCCTTCTTCACGAAACCACTCCCTGACATTTTCCAGTCTATTCCACCAAGAAACAAATGATCAGGAGTACAGTGCCTTATTAAGACTATTTAGGTATGTACTAAACAATTAACAATTATTGGGTTACTATATAGTACATGTTCATACCTATTTAACAATTCATTGGCTTATATGACAACCTTTACCAATATTATGCGTGTTTGGGGTAATCAAATGCAACCGTCCTGCCGCAGTCGTGTGAATGCAATAATTAATAAAATATAAAGAAAATACATAACTAACTTTATTTTGAGAACAGTGATATTTAAAAATTCCAAATTTGAGACAAGCTCATACAAATCATTCAAAAAGTAAGCGATGTTGTGATTCTTGAATTTGCCTTTTGCTTTTCATTATCTTTTGTAACGAGAGACAAAATAGATATTGTGGAAAACTAACGACAAACATTTTTATGCTGCTTATTCAGTTGGAAAATTGAAAATTTTTTGTAGAGAGATGTGTCTACGCTATTGACTAGTTTCCTGGAGAACCATTTTTGTGCACTTTTATACCCAAAGGAACTGGAGGTTTGTAACTTTGCTTACTTTTTATCAATTTTAACTACCATTTGCCCAAAAACTGACTGATTTTATAGGGTGTTGCCCCATTATTGTAATTAAAACATAGAGAAAACTAGAATTGTCCTCTGTCGGTAAAGTGTACTTAGTGAATCCCATAATCGTTACTGCAAATAATAAAAATTGTCAACTTCTTTTGCTAATATCGCATTGCTAAAAGTTACTGAATCGCGGTACAGACGTATACAATATAGCTTTAATTTTTTTTTTCCGAAACCAATACTCAGGAGTTTATACCCCTACTCATGCTTGCTTTGAATAATCCAGAGCAATTGCTCCATCTTTTGCCTGCATGTCGACTATGAAGTGGTGAGCATCTTCGCTAGGTAATTGTTATCTTCCTAGTAGATGGCGCTTTTTATCCTGTCATTAATTTTTAAGTGGCATGCCAAAGGTGGAAGTGTGATATGTGCGTCGTACTTACAGAAAGAAAAATAAGAGTTTTCAGTTTTCTCAAGATAAAGATTATAAGTATCGTATTCTGAATACACTTTTTATACTTTGTATTTTCTCTTAATATTTGAAAATACTCAAAATTCCGCTACAGTACTCAGAAATAAATTAAAATAATCACTTCATCGTAATTTGTAGGAAAAACAAATAATGTAAAATATAAAATAATAACAAAAGTAGTTTAGAATTTACAAAAATGTTTAAGTAAAAGAAAATAATTTTTTTTCTTGAAATTTTAGGCTTAATTACCTAAAAAAACCAAAAACAAAAAAATAAAAAAAACACAAAACAAAAATTGAAGAATAAAATACAGAAAAGTGGCGAAATTACATGCAAACGTAATAGACTAAAATACAATTTTCCCTTGTTCTTTTATTTAACAAAGGACCACATACATATACTATATTCATGTATTCTTAAATTTTTATGAGCAAAGATGTACAAGTAAGTCTTTCAATTTGAAAAAATTAATGCATGTATTTAATATACATATACCCTTATATGTACAAATATATCTATGTATTCCTAGACTAAGCACAGTGTTTTTTGGCAGATATAATGAAAAATACGGACACATGTGCACTGTTTCTATTTCAAATTTTAATTTTTTTAAGGATTAAGAGAGTTTTCAAAAGATTTCATTGAGTTGGACTAATAGTTCAATAAGTTTTTAATGCTCTTTACAATTGTTCTCATATGTGTCGATATTATTGACCAGATACTGTATTCGAATGCATTCGAGTGTATACATGTGGACCTGGTTGAATGTATGCATAGACATATGTTTGTATATACGTATATAGATTTGTCTACATTCGTAGTAAAGTAAATGAAAACACATACATATGTATATACATGATGGTCTACAATACTGTGGCTACAACCAAATTATCTTTAACTGACCATTTCCATTCATCTGTGTAAAAGAAAAAGAAAAGTAAAGAAAAATTGAATTTTTATGAGGTACAACGATAAAAATAAAATACCCACTTATTTTACTGCCTCAACTTTATATGCCATCATTTTTAACACACCAACGCTTATACGTCTTTCACATACGAACGCCTTTTTATGAATGCATATACCCAGCAAACATAAAGTTAACTGATTGAAATTTCAACGACAACTAGGTAGTATGGGCAGAGGTAAGATAAAGCGCCATTCAATATCGAAGCTAAGCCTCTCCAATCGAGAGCCTTATGACAAAGGATTACCACTACGTGTACTCCCCGAAGGGCCGCACTCAAACAATCCGGCAGGACTATCTCACATCCCGAATGACAGGGAAGCACAGACTAACTTGGGGCTTCTGATAATGGTAGTTAGCGATTAGGTACGTATCTTTGGTCAGTCTCTGAGAGCGTTGGTAATTTACAAACAAATTTCTGCCTATAGCGAGCGCCAGGCCACCCAGAGCTAGGTGAACTCCGTACACTCAGATAGCAAAGACCCCTGGCAGGACATATCGTCAAAAGCTATAATAGACCCCCGGAGGAGTTCAAATCATAAAATAAAACAACTCCTAAGCGTCAAAATTCATTTAATAATTGAAAGTTTGTCTACATGTTTTTTTTTTAAGACCAATACTCAAGAGTGCAGTGCATTGTATTGGAATATTGAAGATAGCAGAAAGATACATAGATTTTTTTTCTTTTTTTAAATTTTATTGATTGTTAAATATCAATGAGACAAGTTTCTATCAGTTAATCCCTCAAAGGCCAGTGTTATACCTTCGCTCTTGAATGATCAACAGCAATCGCCCCATTTGTCGGCGGATGTTGATAGTGGGTGGTGACTGTCTTCACTAATTAGGTTAGCTGTCATGTCATCTTCTCAGAAGGTGGCGCTGTACTTCTGATCATTCGTTTCTGGTACAATAGACTGGATATGTCAATGAGTGGTTTTTCTTGTAGGGGGGAACCTCTAATTTTTTTAAATTATAGTTTTAGAAAAACCGCAAATTTTATTTTATAATTTTGTCCTTCGCTGGGATTAACCTCGGTCCTTTGAGATTCTGTGCGAACGCTCTAACCACTATGACACGACCCCCCAAATATATATATATATATGGGCAATTTCAAAAATTTTCAACATTTGTTGAAACTGAGTTCTGATGCTTATTATTTCTCCAGTTTTAATATTTGACCAAAACGGTCAAAAGGGAATGGTAGGCCACACTAGAAAACTGGGAAATTGAAAATTTCAGACCATCAGTTCTTTATCTCTAAAAGTTATGGGCACTCAAATATTGAAAAACTCAAAAACAGGCTTGAAATTTACAAGAGTTTTTTCATATTTCATCACTTTTCTACTTTTAGTTTTAAACTTCCGATGCTCACTGATATAAAATAAAGTCACTAGACTTTGTAGATATTTACACTATAAAAGTTATGCCCATACTGCTATTTGGGAAAAAGTTGTACAGCGGTTCATTTTAGAAACCAAAATTTTCCGATTTTTCAATTTTAGCAGTTTTTCCTATAGCGTTTTTGCGCCGTTCAAGAAAATTACATTTCGTCAAGAGTATTTAATCGATGGTGTAATTTGCTAAAATTTGCGCCATACCACGTCTATATCAGGCTGCTAGTTGCTGAGAACGATGACCTCAAACTTTTATAGAATTGGCGTAAATTTGTCAAAAATGACAGTTTTTCGCGACTGACATTTGCAATCATATTTAAAACTGGTTTATGTATTGCGTGATCTAAACTTCTTAATAAATGGCACCTGAATGTCAAGAAGGCGTTAAAATATTTTGAAACGCAAAAATTTTATAAAGAAAATAAAACTTTTGCGAAATTTCATGATTTTGTTTCGCGTTTTTTTTTTTAGTTAATCCGTGGTTTAAAATCAATGTAAAGTATTGGAAATGAAGTACGGCGGTGAACTAAAGATCATTTATAAATACGGTTGAATTCGGTCCATATTTAGCGGGTACAGCGGCATTATTCTTCAAACACATTTTGCTTTGTGACATCTGCAGTTATGTATAGATTCCGCCGCGATTGACACCAAATAAAAGGTTTTTTAAGCTTGATAATAAAACCGAATAGGCATTAAAAAATTTTCATGATTTTAAATTTTGCAGATCAAAAAAAAAAAATCCTAACCTCAAAAATAATTCTTATATAATTTTTTTTATTTTTTAAATTTGCAAGTTAAAACATTGTTTTTCTGTAATTTAGTTATGCGTTATATAAACACCTATTATAATAATCGGTGAAACATTCATAGTTTTGCAAAAATTCGCGTTTTTTAATGTTAAGGAATTTTAATTATAATTGATATTTTTTTATGTATTTTATCAGTGCATTGATGAATTTGGACTACACTGATGAATTTGAAATGAGTTTCATGCATCCACACAACATTTATTAAAATAAACCAATAAATTTAACTTTAAATTTTTTTAAAGAAACTTTAACTTAAAACCTCCATAACTTTCGCGCCGTTTGCAATAAATGATTAACGCGAACTGTTTTCGTATGCTAAAATATCACCCTTCACGTGACCAAAGCGTCATTCGTGTCATCAAAAAAAAAAAAAAATTGGAAAAAAAAATATCAAAATGTCGAAAAATTTTGAAATTGCCCATATATATGTGTTTAATTGCAATTTTAAAAATACATTTGCCATCAAAAACTAATATTTGCAAAAGCGTTTATAACCAATTGGTGTAAATTTTATGTATTTCAGTTTTTTTTTCTATCAAACACAATTTTCCCACAAACAGGACTAGGGAAAATTTGATTGATATCTGAGAATTTATACTTACTACAAAAGCCCATTAAGAATTTATATTATTGGATTCATATGAATTTGGTGAACATTTATTTGCTTCTCTCCTAAGACCCAACATAGAGTATGCATTAGTGGTCTGGAACCATCAATATGATATTCATATAACTAAAACTTATTCCTTACGGAAGCAATTTTCCTATATTTATCTTAAAAGAAACTCAAATATTACCATTTTGTACTTATAAAACTACCGATGCTTAATAGCTGAAGAACTTTTATAAAAATATCTCTCGGAAATAATTGGTTATTTGGTTTTATTGATTTGGAAACTTATCTAAGTAAGCTAAAACTTATAGTTCCAAACTCACTGAGAAGATACTTTTTATAATATTGTAATTACGAACAGATAAGAATAATCATATCTATTAAAAAATTTTATAGACACCAAACGAGTTAAAAGTTAAATTTAGTATCAGAAGAAATCTTGCTATTACAATAGAATGGTTTTTTACAAAATATTCTGCCTTATTTCACCACATTCCACTGTTTGTAAATCGTTTCTAGGAACTTTATCTCTTGAGAATAAGTTTGATTTCAAATTGTGATGAATATAAAATAAAATTATTTAGCAGTGCTTGATTCAAAATTATTCGCGGCATGAAATCAAACCAGTGGATTTGCTGGGAAAAATATGGACACAAGTTTTAAACATTGTTAATATATGGACGTATTCATGTTTGTATTTGTGTGTGTAAATGCTTCAAACCATCTGTATTAAATTAGTTTAAGCTTATTGATGCTAAATGAACTTTATTTTTTTCCACACACACTTCTTTTTTATTTAGTTTGTGTTTAATTCTTCGCCTTGTTGATTATTCTCTTTGTCCGTCCACCATTATTTTTGCAGAAACTTGCTGCACGACTTGAGTTCATACTATATGGTCCAACATATATGCTTTAACCTATTACAACCAATAATAAATGCACAATATATGTTGAAAAATACATATTACAGTTCCTGTTCGTGTCCATGCTTCATAAATACAAATTTTATTGAATGTTATTCGGTCTATACGTCTGTATATAGTGTGTATAGAATTAGAACAAAAAAGTTCTTTAAATGTGTACGAGCATAAATGTTACGAAAGGAATGAATAGTCACTTGATAAAAGGATATACTCGTAATTTTAAAAAGGAAATAATTTCTGAAAATTATTACATTTTACAATGATGATCTACTGTTAAGTGTGAATAAATATTTATTTGTTTTTCTAATTTTCTTTAAATCATTTAAAGCTTGGAAAGTACTTAATAAAGATATTGCTTTAAAATGGAGCCCTAATTACGAGTAGTATTAAATTATACAATCAAATTCTTCTGTAATATGCAGTATTACATTCTAGATATTGTATTATCAATAAATTATGTCTTTCGGAAAGCTATGCATTAAAGAAAATTAAAACTTTAAAAGAAAAAAATACAAATTCATGCCTAATTTTATATTCATTATATATACGTATATATTTTGACTATTAACCCAATTTTTTTTATTACATATTAACGTAATTTTGACAAAAATAACGGGTATTGCTTTTAAACAGTTTTTTTTGTTAATATATTAAAAAGTTAAGAGTAAGTAAAAAACCTTAAAAAGTACTTTGATCCGGCTTATAAAAATTTTATTTTATTTTATACTAAAATTAAGTAATTAAAATATAAAATAATTCTGCAACTAAGTTTAGTATGGTAAATACGGACATAACGAAAATAGTCAGATGAGCCGACAATATCATATGATTGGAATTTTACGCAAAAGGAAAAGAAAATAAATTTAAAAAATTTATATAAAAAAAAACTCTTTGTTAATATTATTGTGTATTTAATAATTTGGGAATTTTTGTTCGCGGTTACCCATTCTCTTATATTATTCTACTGATTGGGGGGATTTTTGTTGCAATAAGTAATTTTTTCGACACATAAAATTTAAAAATGTAATGATGCAGTTTTGTAGAAAAAAGATTCAGTATAAAGAATCAGTAAATTGTGTCCCCAAAAAAAGTTTGTTTGTCTTTGAAATAATGAAGTAAAGTCACATGTAAGCTTTAGTCCAAAATATTGAAAGCTGTTTACGCACTTCTATAGCGTTTGTACGTAAGATAAAGTTATTGCTCAGATTTAAATAGTGATTTTTTTCAAGTATAGACTTTTATGCGTATTTAGAAAAAAAAAATATATAAAGTTCGCTGATATGGTTTAACAGTTATGATAGAAAAAAATTTTCTATTATAATTTGCCGTGATTGCAAATTTCCTTGAAAGAAAAAAAAGGTTGCTCGTATAATAAAATAAAAGTTAAGACTCCATGCTATCAATAAAAAAAAAGTTTAAATAATTAATAATCTTTTATAAAACCATAAAATTTATCTCCAAAATCATGAAATTTTTAATTAAAAAAATTAAAAAATTAAAATTTAATTAGTTTTGGTAAAGAAACAAAAAGTTGTGGAAAAAAATATAATATGGGTTATATGAGCGTTGAGTGTGTGCGTAAATTGATGTAATACAAGCTCTGTGCCAAATTTCAAAAAGTTTTTGGTTCTATGGGCGGTGGATAGTGGGTGTGGCCAATTTTGATGAAACTTTATATTTTTCTTAATTGAGCTAACGAAAGGCTCAAAGAAAAAATTCAACATACTACGAGCACTCCTTATATTTTTTGCCAACCAATCCCACAGTGCGGGATATGAGTTCTCGCGATATATCAATTAATTTGAAGATTTTATTTCAGGTAAACTAAACAACCCTATCTTTTTTTAGATATGATGTAAGGTCATCACCTGCTGGTACGAGTGTTAAATCCACTAAAACAAACCCCTCTGGTGAGAACACTTTTCCGAAACCGCTTTCCCCATTACATCGGAAAGGCCCAGAGCGACGCCGTCATAAGGGCCATTTTCACTCTCCCATGTCTGGAACGATAGAATTAGAGCCAGCATTAAGCTATCGGCTCGCTCTCTCATCTCCTCTTGCTGGAATATATCTAGATCTTCCTCTCCCCGATACCCTACCACAGCGCGTCGCCTTCATCCTGCTATTTAATGTAGTGGAAAGAGGTGTGTTTAACATCGTCCTGAATCATCTCGCAGTAGATACAAGAGAGGTTAGCCGCATTGCCCAATCGGTACAAGTGTTTCTGGAAATAACCATTGCCAGAAAAGAATTAAGTCAAGAAGTAATTAACCTTATGGAAATTCTATCAAGTCCATCTCTCTATACAGGGATGAGTTTCGACTTCCATCTACCTGTCGTCCCGATGTTCCACCTGTTTTGTCGTCGCTGATTAAATGACCTCTCAGCTCCTCGGGACTAATGCTGTCGTTAGCCCTTCTTGAGGCCCAATGTTTTTCGCTTAAGCGCCAGTACGTCCACAGGTACTTGGCCTCTTATAACAAGGACCGCCGCTCCCGAAATCATACGGTAGGACAAGGCAACTCTAAGAGCTTCCGTTAGCTGCATTGCCTCCAGCACTTTGCTCTTTGTTTTCTCCTATAGGTCATTAACCTTGATTTTGTTCCTATAGGCAGTATCGAGTTCATGAATGTCATAATAAGCCTCCTTTTACTCTGGGTGTACCACCTATATTCGCCATCAATCTGCTCTTGCCCGTCACTTTCTTTAACTTCCTTGGCCATAGGATTTTTTATCTGAGCTCAGCAGGTAAGGCTACAGTCAATTTGCACTCCCAAGTATTTCAAACACTTCCTGGTTACAATAGATATATTGTCAAGCTATATGTTGACCTCGAGCGGTATGTAAGCCCTCGTCATCTGAACAAACTAGTTCTTTTATTCCACAAACCGCAGACCAAAGTCCTTAAGCCATACTCGGGTGCTTTTCATCAACTGGTTGAACTTCCTTCTGGCGTCATCTAGGTACCGTGCTGATATGATCGCCACTATATCATCTGCTTATCTCACGAGATGTATTTTCTCAGGCATTTCAATTCTCAAAATGTCATCATAGCTTGGGTTTCAGAGGTCAGGGCGCAGTATAGATCTCTGGTCTGCTCCAGAAGTGATATTCAATCCTATTGAAAACTACAAAATAATTGAGGTTAATAAAATTGTTTTTCATTGCTTTAAGGTAAACAAAAATCGAAGAATTATTGTTAGGGTATTAGACCAAGTTTAATATATGGAAACAAATTTACTTTTCTAAGTTACATGCAAATGCCCACAGATAATAAAAATTTTCGTAAACTTAAGAAAAGAAAATTTACATGATAAGCTGGTATTCCGAGCTACAAGGCTATAGGGTCCCACCTTTATTTGGGAAATTTGAATACTAAGCATAATCAATATGGATTATAGAATAAATGCCTTAAGGACGCCTCACAACTCTAGTTATACTACATTGCAATTATTATCAGTTTACATTACATTTTCAGAAAACCATACAATCTATTGCTGGCTCTTTACCTGGTAATAATTTTATTTGCCATGTTTTCAAACAAACAATTTTTAATTAATAAAATAGACAAAATTACTACAACTAAAAATTTTATGCTTAACTGTCAGAATAAAAGAAATGTCTAGAACGATATTTAAAAATTGTTGTTTTTTTATTTTCGTGTTAATTTTGCATTTTGCACCACCACCTTAATAAGTAATTATTTATATTTTTCACTTTATTTTGTTATTTTTAAAATGTTTAAACTTTTGTGTCTATTTTTTAAAACCACTCATATTCCAGTTTAATCTTTTATTTTTGTTGATTTTCCCCTTTATTTTTTTTTTAATAACTTTGCCATATTCTTCATATGGCACCTGACAATGATTTTATTATTAAAATTCGTACATCTGACAATACAAAAAGAGCTGACAATGTCTGGCATTTACCTGACAACGGTTGTCAGATGTCTGAAAATATGTTTTTAGAAGGTTGACTGGCAATTAATCACTTTGTCTGGCATAAATTGTCAGTTCACACGCTTGTGGCATATTTTAAGCAATTTTTATTAAAAACACTGTTAAATCTGAGAACCGTCTGAACAGAGCTTTACGTGTTTTTTTTCTCTTCTTCTTTTAATTCAGTGTTGGCATAAGATTATGATACAGAAAAACCAAAATTATTTATTTTTCTTTCCGCAAGCGAATGACGATATCGTGAAACAGGCTTTTAATAAAGTGACCAACTATACTCATTTACTGAGTTTTGTACTCTTTTTTCGCAAACCGTACTATTTTCAAATCCTGTACTGTGAAAGTACTCATTTGTATAATTTTATACTCATTTATATTTCTAAAACATTTTTTTATAATATTTTACTTCAGTTTTATTAATTGAATACTTAAAAATATTTTGACAGTGATTAGAATTTCACTCGCGCATATTATTGCCTTTTCAGCACAATTGAGAGGCCGTAATATGTACCTGGAGAGATAGATAGATACTACAGACCTCTTTTTCTAACAACGTCAAAATTGTATTTTTAAAAAGAGATAGATATATCTATCTCTCCAAATTTGTGTACGTAATCCCCAGGCTGATTTTTGTTTGACAGTCTTCACGCATATACTACGCAGCGTCAACATCTAACATCACAACATATTTTAAAGGGAAGACTTTTGCAACTAATGAAAAAAAATTTCCGTTATGGAGGGTGTTTTCGCTTTTTATACAATAATCAATGTTATCGCAGCATGAACTGCACTACTAAATTATTAAAAAAAAATTGTGTCGAAAAATTTTCTTGTGCGCGAAAGAAATGTGAGTCTATCGTAGTGAATACTGCAAGAAAATTCAATCAGAAAATCTTGATTTTGTATCAGACGCATCGAATCACAATGAAAAAAACTAACTGAAGAAATGGAACGTTGAGAAAATAGAACTTGACGAAAGATGGATTAAAATCTTTCGGCATTTTAAAGTAGAACATATCCCACATGAAAATTTTAAAGTTTTAATAGAAATGTCTACTAATGCTGCTGTTGAAAAGGTATTTTCACCAGAGGATGATTATTCGAGCAGTGAAAAGTCGCAACTTTCTGTAAAAACATTATCTGCCGTCTTAACAGTCAAATTTGATATGCAAAATGAAAGTTTTATATATTCTGTATTTATAATATTTTATAAAAAACTGGGCTTTTTTGGTCACCAAAATTAAATTAAACAAATTATTATTTTAATTATTTTTCATCCGACGTTTCGTTGGAAGATCCCAACTTCTTCAGGGATGTTTGTACTTTATTTTAATTTAAAATTTTAAATCATTCGTTTACATTTGTTTTTGTTATTGTCTCGTTATATCTATTTTATCTATACATACATACATAATAATTACATATATAAGATACAATTTTTTCTCAAAAATTAACAGTAACAAAACAAACAACAAATTAAAACATCAAGACACCTTATTTTATATATTAAGCTAAGATATAATTATAGAATAATTTGTGCTCGCATTATCTTTGTCCTCTTTCTTGTTAATAGCATTTTCTCCTCTTTGTTGTATTCGTAAACTTTCTAGCATATATCTTTTAGATTCTCTTTTTTCCTTGTCCAGTATTTTGATGTTCTCTAAGTCCGCTCTATGATTGTTTTCGATACAATGTTGTGCAAGTGCTGTTGTGTGTTTTTGTTTTTTAATATCTATTTCATGTTCACTTGCTCTTATGTTTAAGCTTCTCTTTGTTGTTCCTATGTAAACTTTACCACAACTCTCATCTGCATTGCCTAGGCATTCAATTTGATACACCACATTACTTTGCTCTTTTGTTTCTATTTTTGTTTTTATTTTCGTAAATAAATTATTTATAGTCTTGTTTGATCTATATGCCCATGCTATCTTTATATAGGCTATAAAATTTTTTAGTGTTGCCAGCTGTGTTGTCTTTTGTTCTGTTTTCTACCCGGTATTTTACTTTTCGGATTAAATTATTTATTATATATTTAGGATAGCTATTATTAATCAGAATTTCTTTTATCTTTTCAATATTCTTCTTTTCGAATTGTTTGTCACTAATTTTTAGTACTTTAGTTATTAGATTTATCGCAGTATTTGTTTTCTGTTTTATTGGTTGTGTAGAGTGAAAGTTAATTAGGCGTCCTGATGCAATAGACTTGGTGTTCCAATCTGTAATGATTTTGTTTTGATTTCTATATATTTTCATGTCTAAATACGAAATACATTTGTCCTTTTCCTTTTCAATGGTAAATTTCAGCTTATTATGATAATTGTTGAAAGTTTTTAATATAATATCTTCGTCATCTTTTTTGAAAGTTGTTCGGATGTGGCTCCATTATTAGACGAACATCCTTATTTAGCAAAACAAAAAAAAAATTATTCCCAAATAAAATATGTTTTTAAAAGAAAATAAAGTTTTTATAATTTTTTCTTCTTTTCTCCACCTATGAAATACTTGCAAAGTATACTCTTTTTTAGTAAAAAATAGTTGGTCACCTTACTGTTAATGAAAAAAAAAAACATTTTTTTTTGCTCCAAATCTTCTTTGCACCCATAAAATAATTTGTGGTGACATTATGCCAAAGAAATAATTGATATTTCTGTCAAATATTTGCCTAATGTGACCGCAATTTAAGTCATTTAAGTTATGCTTGCGCAACATTCACTCCTTAACTATAAAAGTGTTTGTTGTTTTTTTAACTGTGTGGTACGTTTTAATAGCCGCTTTGTTTAAAATGAATATTAAACACTATGTATATCATGTTCAGTTTCAACATTCTTTTTTTGGACAAATATTAACCCACCAGAATAATTTAATTTTTTATTTGATTAAAATAAAATATGTAAGTATATGCATTTGGGGATTTTTCACATTGAATTTTGAGAAATAGTTTAAATCTGAAAAAAGAATTCATGTTAACGGCCTATTGAACTAGCAAGTAGTGTGTTAGTTGGTTAATGTGGGGGTTATGTGTTCGATGGGAACTATAGTCGGCTTTCCTTTACCGAGTCTTATGTGCTTCGTCACCTTGTTTGTAATTACTTAGAATGTAATTCAAAATTTAGAAATTTTAATATTTCATTTTAGCCCGATAATAAATATATAATAATTCATATATATAACATATACATATGGGCAATTTCAAAACTGAGTTCAGATGCTTATTATTTCTCCAGTTTTTCGAATTTACCAAAACGGTCAAAAGGGAATGGTAGGCCACACTAGAAAACTGGGAAATTCAATATTTCAGACCATCAGTTCTTTATTTTTAAAAGTTATGGGCTCTCAAATATCGAAAAACTCAAAAAAAGGCTTGAAATTTACAAGAGTTTTTTCATATTTTATCACTTTTCTACTTTTAGTTTTAAACTTCCGATGCCCACTGATATAAAATAAAGTCACTAGACTTCGTAGATATTTACACTATAAAAGTTATGCCCATACTACTACTTATTTGGGAAAAACTTGTACAGCGGTTCAGATTTGAAACCAAAATTTTCCGATTTTTTAATATTCGCAGTTTTTTCTATACCGTTTTTGCACCATTCACCTTTGCATTTCGTCAAAGGTATTTAATAGATGGTGTAATTTGCTAAAATTTGCGCCATATTACGTCGATGTCAGGCTGCTAGTTGCTGAGAACGATGACCTCAAACTTTTAAAGAATTGGCGTAAATTTTTCAAAAATGACAGTTTTTCGCGCCTGACATTTGCAATCTTATTTAAAACTGGTTTATGTATTGCGTGGTCTAAACTTCTTAGTAAATGGCACCTCAACGTCAAGAAGGCGTTAAAATACTTTGGAACGCAAACATTTTATAAAGAAAATAAAAATTTTGCGAAATTTCATGATTTTGTTTCGCGTTTTTTTTAGTTAATCTGTGGTTTAAAATCAATGTATAGTATTGAAAATGAAGTGCGGCGGTGAACTAAAGATCATATATAAATACGGTTGAATTCGGTCCATATTTAGCGGGTACAGCGGCATTTTTCTTCAAATACATTTTGCTTTGTGACATCTGCAGTTATGTATAGATTCCGCCGCGATTGACACCAGATGAAAGGTTTTTTTAAGCTTGATAATAAAACCGAATAGGCATTAAAAAATTTTCATGATTTTTAATTTTATAGATCAAAAAAAAAAAAAATTTCTAACCTCAAAATAAATTCTTATATAATTTTTTTTATTTTTTAAATTTGCAAGTTAAAACATTGTTTTTCTGTAAATTAGTTATGCGTTATATAAACACATATTATAACAATCGGTGAAACATTCATATTTTTGCAAAAATTCGCGTTGTTTAATGTTAAGGAATTTTAATTATAATTGATTTTTTTATGTATTTAATCAGTGCATTGATGAATTTGGACTGCACTGATAAATTTGAAATGAGTTTCATGCATCAATACAACATTTATTAAAATAAACCAATAAATTTAACTTTAAATTTTTTTAAAGAAATTTAAAACTTAAAACCTCCATAACTTTCGCGCCGTTTGCAATAAATGATTAACGCGAACTGTTTTGGTATGCTAAAATATCACCCTTCACGTGACCAAAGCCTCATTCGTGTCATCCAAAAAAAAAATTTGAAAAAAAAAAATCAAAATGACGAAAATTTTTGAAATTGCCCATATACATATTTTAGTTAAGATCTATATTTAAACAAATAAATACATAAATAAAATTATTTAAAGTACAAATGTTTCTACATCTCTACTTGTCTAACAGATTTTATCAATTTACTTAAGATAAGAAAGAGTAAACAAAAAAGTAGGAATGTATGTACATTCATTCTTCTGTAAAATAGAACATTTTTCATTTAAATAAAATATTGAAAAGTTATATTGGACTCTTTTTAAAAAGTTTTAAACAATTTGATTTTTGTTTAAAAGATTCAATATTTTAATGGAATTTAAATGTACATATTAAACGAAATCATTTATTTATTTTTTTTATAAAAGCTTTTCAACTTTTGCCATTTTATTTTTTTTTAAGTTTTGATTTTGTTTTTTACTTAAAACATTAAAATACTTTGTAACTGGGTTTCAATATTAGAGCTACATTGTAAATTAGGCCTTCAATAAAACAAAGTTAACGTTTTTATAATATGAAAGACATAAACAAACATTTTGTGTTATTTTGACTTTTAATAAAACAAAATAAAACAATTAAATTTATTTTTTGAATGACCTTTGACAAATCAGCACAGTTTACTCTTTCGTACAATACATATCCTTCTTTTAAAACACAAATATATATTTATTTAAGTAAAGATGTATGTACTTATATACAAATAATATATTATTACTTTAGGAAAAATGTGGCTTTAACTACATTAATACTCACTCTCGTATTCATAAAAAATATTTTAGGTTTATTACGGGTTTATTTGACAAGTATTGCATAGAAATTTGCCCAATTTGTCCTTAATAAATGTATTTTATTTTGAAGTTTAGGGTGAATCAAATTCTAATTGTTTATTAAAATAAAACTAAAAAATTTTCCAATTTAGTAGGTGTGTCGTCATTATGAACATATTTGTTTTATGAATTCGTGATATAGTTCATCTGTATGTGTTCCTGTTAAAGAAATATAAAGAAAGAACTAATCATATGCAGTTCAAGTTCATTAATCAAACCAGCTTTATTTGCCATATTCTTAATCCCTCTACCACATCAACACAAAGAAATACTGAAATAGTGACCCATACAGTTGGCTTTATTTGCTTTTAACACATGCATACCGTACCTTCGTACCCAACAAACACAAATAAAGAAATCAACAGGGAAAATTTCCAGTAATATGTGTCTTTCAAAATCGAAAAAGTAAACTTAAATTCGTGAAATGCTGGCAAAAAAAAAAAAAAAACTCACCAATCATTAACAAAACAAATAATGAAATTGACCTGATATAGTTTTATTTTTTGCGAACCACAATTAATTTAACATATGGTTGTTATAAGTCTGACATCTTGAAAAAAAGAAATATGAAAAAATTATTTCTTTCGGCGACTACCTCTCAGCAGTCTTCTGACAAAAGCTTTGAGAGTAATTGATTGCCATGAAAAAGTTTCTCGAATCTGTCGTTGGGAGTCGACTTTAAATTGTAGGTCCCGGTATTCATGGATAAAAATTAACACACACAACATGAGTGCTGCGAGAAGCTAGGCCGTAACCCTGTCACAGTGTTGTAATGGCCAATTATGTATGTATGTATGTTGTTATGAGTTGCAAATGATCGAAGCATTTGAATAGCATTAATTTTGCTAAGAAAAAGGAACTTTAGGATATGAAATTTAATTAAAATGTTATTTACATATAATCTTGAAGGACGTCGAATTATATTTTTGTTGTGATATGAATACTTCCGAAGAGTATAATGTAATAATGATAACTAAAAAAATTTTTTCGAATTTTTAGGTTTTTTCTGCGGAATATTGTGACGTATTGTCTAAAGATTTTGTGTTAAAAATTTGAGACAAATCGGACGACGTTTTCTGGATTCGCATTAAGGTCAATAGTCAGTTATTTGCTTCAGGTCAAAGCGGTGTAAAAACTTATTTATCGCAAAAATTTTTATCATACTTTAAGTTTTTGGTAGTTGGGAATTATAAGATGCTTTTACTCAAAAACTGTTGGTTAGTTTTTGTTATAAATCATGGCAAAATTTTTAAAATTATTTATTTTTCTCTACAACAACTGCTTTTTTTAAATAAGCGAATTTTAATGATATATTTCAAGGGCTAGTAGATAATTCAAATACGTTTATATTTTATATTTCCGCCAAAAAAATATATATTAAAAGCATTCAGTTAATTAATCTAGCAATATCATTGAATTTTCTCCATCTGAGATTGCTGCGACATCATATGAAAAGTATTCTCTATATTCACCAGAGGCAAAACAAACGTATTCGTAAAACTTCTTATACTAATTTAACACGAAGATTAGCTCCAGTTTTTAACAAGTTGAAAACAAGTCAGAGTGATGCTGTAAATTTTTTACTGGTGACTGTTCTTGATGCTATCGGTCTTCATACATCTTATTACTTATACTTTTGGAATCAAACCTCTATTAGTCAGCAAAGTGAGCAATTAAGAAAGTTTACCGAAAGTGAAAAATCTTTAACAATTCATTGAGACAATAATAGGGTAACCAAAAGATAGTTTGACTATAGTTGCTACGGGTACAGGCCTAGAGGAAATTATAGAAATGCTTGATATTCCCTCTGGGACTAGAGCTCAAATTTCTTCTTCAGTTTATAACGCTTTAGAAGCTAAAAATATTTTTAAAAAGACGGAAGCATTTGTTTTAATCCATCACTGGTAAACTGAAAGGTGCATATGTATGTGCTTCAAAAAAGTGCAATTGGAAGAGGCATTTTATTTTTAGGCTGTAAACATCATATTTTTGCAATTGTTTTAGTAGTATCTTTTACAGAGGATACTGTAGCAATATCAACTGCATCGTACATAACGATTTTTAAAAGATTCAAATAAAAAAGGCTAGTAATAAATAAAGTGAGTTATGTTCCAGGAACAGCTCATTCACTATCTACGGAAATTCTAAACGATAATTTTGGTGAATTTTTGAATTTTGCTTTGGAAAAATGAACTAAGATGTGCGCCACTATAAACTGTAACACATCAAAAGTCAAATAAAAACTGACTGGAGTAAGCTAGAGTTAAAAATAAAACAGTTTTATTTTGCATTTTTATTACAGATTTATATTCTGTATTATTTTATTTAAAAATTAATTTAATTTTATAAAATTTTTTATTTTATTCATTATGCCATCCATAAGCAATGTTATAGTGTTTTCGGTGATTTTTTTGGTACCAGCTGTCCATTTATATCGAAAACTAGTAATGGTTTTGGGAACAGATGTACTCTTCTTTAGTTCTCTTTTGACCAGAGCCCAATATCTTTCAATAGGCCGCAGCTCTGGGCAGTTTGGTGGGTTAGCCTCTTTTGGAACAAAAATAACATTATTTTTATTATACAAGTCTATTGCGCTTTTACTGTAGTGACATGTTGCCAAATCTGGCCAGAAGAATGTTGATATGTTGTGCTGTCTTAGAAATGGGAGCAACCTCTTTTGAAGACACTCTTTCATATAAATATCTGAGTTTATTGATCCCAATGTAACAAACGATGCACTTCTGTTGCCGCAGCTACAAATAGCCTGCCAAACTAGGAACTTTTTGGGAAATTTTGATAGTTTTTTAGTTCGGAACTCTTCAGAAACATTGCCTCTACTATCCGCTACATAAAACTCTTGGCCAGGAAGCTGCGCAAAGTCTGCAAAAACGTAAGTTTCATCACTCATTACACAACATTCGAACTTTTAAAAAAATTCTTTTTTGAGGAGTTTTGTTCTTTTTTTTGCTTCAATATTCTTCTTAGCATTTCTATCCGGAACTTTTTGTTTTAAGGCCAGCTTTAGCTTTAACTCGGCGCACAAAACTTTCCGAACATTGGACGCGCCGGGCCAAACCAGAAATGTTTGGAAGAGCCAGCAAAAGCTTCTCAACCTTTTTGGCTTTCGCGTCCTTCGTTACCAGTTTTGCTTTACCTGTTCCAGGCTTTCTTTCAATTTTTAGGTCTTTGTTGAACTTTTTGACCACTCTGGAAACACATTGCCTGGTCACGTGGACTTCCCTAACAACTTTTGTATAACTCCAATATGGTTTTTTTGAATTATTTGAATAATTTTTGTATGCACTTGTCTTTGATTATCCATTATGAACTAACTAACAAGTCAAATTTGACAAACTGATACATTTTAAAATCTGACACATTTTTCAAAGATATTGTGATTAAGAAAAATAATTTTGATTAAAGGTGAAAAAAGTTATTAAGAAAAATGGGTGTTACACTTTATAGTGACGCACATCTTATTTATTTAAAAGAGATGGTTATGAAGAATTAATAAAGAAATAAAGCAATATATTGCAAGATGAGAGAAGAAAAAGTACAAAATGTAACACTTATTGAAAGAGAATAAATGTCATAAGATTAAATTACAGGAATCGACAAATTAAACTAGCAATGAAGAAAATGAAAGCATATGCTCAATTGAATTTATTATTTATTTGGAAGTAAAAAAGCCAATCTTAAACAATAATCATGAGTTTATTATTTTTGTTCCCAGCCCTGGTATAAGTTCGGTTATCCAGGTTCGAAGTCAAAAGTCTGCTTTCTTGGAAATGAAACACAATCAGATAATTTGTGTCAATTAAATGAACAATGCTTTATTTACGAAATCTTATACTAAAACCTTAAAATTTACTTAAGTACAATAACTGACGTTTTCGGTATTCGGATTTGCGTTCAGGCTTCGGGTGATTGATCGGGAAATTGAAATACGGCGGTTGCCTTCAGAAATCGGTGGGCCGCTGGTACTTCTAAATAAAACACAAGATATTGGGTTTCTCGTTAAACCGGATTAATATTTGGCAACTCTACGCTAAAAATAAAAACCACGGCAAGAAGAATTATAAATAAAATAATAATAAAAATAATCTAACACAGCAAGAAGAATTTGGGAGCTCTTGTCGTCGGCTACGGTTAGTACGAATGTATGAAGAATTCGGGAGTTCTTACACTCGACAAATCTACGGCAATAAAATAAGTTATTGACCTTCAACCAACTCGCTTTTCGTTGGTTAAAACTCAACCTCTTATGTATTTATTTTTATCAACTCGATGAGAATTATACCACACTACAATGTTGTTAATAAGTTAACATATGCATGTTCTTAATAGGTAAACATAGATAGGCGTGCTATATGATGTCACGTCACAACATGTATGTATATATGCAGAAAAAGAGCTCGTTTCTCTCTTATAGTTTGTATCACGAAATAATATAATATTTATATGAGTAAATGTCATTTATAAATGGTATTATTGATGACAGATATCTTTATGCTTTAATACTTTTCATTTGAGTCAGCTGATAAGAAAAGGTAATTCATGTAAATAAACATACTCGTATATTTTTATAAAAGGTAAGCTAAAATTGTAATATTTTTAAATTTAATTAAATCTATTATTATCTGGTATATAATAACTAGCCTAAAAGATAAAGGACATCGCACATTTTGATGGCTAACACAATTTTAAGCTTCTCACATTGAACACTATATTTTACAGCCAGCTTATAACAAAACAATAAACAGAGCCTAAAACTATTTTATGACTTTTTATTCACAGCCTAACAAAAAATTTTACAAACTCTGAAGAAATATTATGGCAACATGACTTGATGTGACACCGTTTGAATCCCCCAAATATGTTCTAAAGAAAAAAGTTTAATAAAAAATTTTAAACTCTCTAGTGGTTGTTTGTTGGGAATTATAAGAATACAAATTCGTACTTGTTTAGTGTTCATTCTTTGCTAATTTATTTTACCAACGACAAACGCACTTAAACCTTAACCCTCATTCCTCTTTTCGTTCTTCTTCCTTTTACTAACATTAGTGTGGCATAAATTTGTGGCCTCATGAAATTTTAATATGTTCGATGGTGATAACGTGCTTTTGACAATTGTTCCAGAAAACCCATGAGAACATCAAACATTCTTTACACTCACTCATATACTAAAGTACGTACACATACACATACATTTACATATTTTCAAACAATTTGAATTTATTAGTGTGAATATTTCTGCATGTACATACACATGTATGCACTTATTTGTATGGCAAGAAGTGGTGACACTTTGTCTATCCCCGAGGCTTAATTTGATTTAATCGTTTTGTGTAAATTTATTAACAGCAATTGTACAAAATACACACACATACTTCGGATATATTGTACTTCCTTGAACACAACCAATGAAAATATTAAACTTTTAAAGGAAATTTTAGAAACTCAAACAACTACTTGCACTTTATTTTACTTTATTTTTTGTTTTTTTTTCTTCTTTGTTTAGAAAAAATTTAAAAGTGTTGAAATCAATTATTCAGTTTTTTGTTTGTTTTCTATTTTTCTAATATAACAAGAAATTCTCACGCAAAAGTAAAAAGGAAAAATCCAAAGAAATAAAAATACTAACAGAGAATAACAGAAAAATAATGTTTTATTTGAATCTGTTGCAAGTGGTAGCAACTGCACTGGAAAGAGAAGCAATAAAAATCCATTTATTGTTGATTATAAAAACTCGTAAAACTTTCTTCATCACACTAACGTACAACCAACGTACATATGTATGATTTCTATTTAGTTATGTATGTAGTATATGTATGTACTACTCTATATATAGTTTGATACTTTCCTTAAAACCAATTGTACTAAACTTTTTTCCCAATGCTTTTTCGTTTATTTTTATTCTGTTTTGCTTTCTTGGCGTTTGTTTGTTTGTTGAAAGCTCTTTATAAAGATCTATTTGTTGGCTGTTTTATGTTCGATGAGATTAAAAACTTTAAAATTTTTGTTATTGGCATTAAACTTTTAGTGCTGCCGATACAGACCAACAAACACAAACCATCCAACCAACAATAAACATGTCTTCCTCGATATTTCTACTTTCAGTGTTTAAGTGAAAAAAATCTAACAAAAGCTAATGAAGGAAGACAAAAATAAAGTAATATGAACTAAATACAGTCAAACGTAAAACATCCTTAATAAGGATGTAATAAATGACATAAAATCTGGGAATGTTGAAATTTGAAGTACATTAAGTGAGTGTGTCTATATAGTTTACATGTGTAGAAATAATTGCCAACTGCTCCTCCTCAGGATTACCTAAAGGCCTTACCAATTTAAAGTATTTTAGGTTTTTCCGTTCTAGCGTATTTAATATATAACACCCAAAATTTCTATATATTTATAATATAGTAAACAAAAATGATGTGGCGATTTTTCAGACTAGAAACTTACTTTAAGGAACTATAAGAACAAGATTGCTTTTAACCCGTTCATACCCAGCATACCCGGGTATGTCTTGTAGTATTCGTTTTAATTTTCGTACTATTCTACTTTTTCTTTGGTGAATTTTCGTAACTATTGACGAACAAATTTAACCTTACCGTGCAGGAATCGTATTCACCTTAAACATTTCATTCAAATCAGCGAAGTGCTTCATTCATTCCAAGCAATAGGCAAATCTAGACTGGTTTGTACACATTTGGGGAAAGAAAAAAAAAATCATGGCGCGCTTGTTGTCAAAGATTTGTATTGCAATAAAATTCGAGGAGGTGAATGAAATATGTGACAATTTTTTTTTTTTTTTTACAGTTTCTCTTCTTCTGACAATTAAGTAATAATCAATAGTAGGTACAATAAAAGACATGAATTTGTTCCAAACGAATTTTTAAATTCCAAAGGTAACAGAATCATAATTATTGGGGTTTAACATGAATGTAAGAATATGCTTACATATTTCAAAACAAAGGAAATCAAAGTTGTTCTTCTTCCGACATTTCATTGTGGTATTGCCATTGAAGGGCCAAACCAAATGCCTGCAATAATTACAGACTACAATAGAAAAAATAAAATCTCTATCTATAAACCATCTTCACATTCCATGAGTAGTGGTTTACCCCTGAGTATTGGTCTTAAAAAAAACAGAGGTCATTTCGACAATATGGATCATTGTTTTGCTGAATATTCAACTGAAAGAAATATTAACAGGTTTTTCTTGAAATTTTTTATAAAAATATTGGAGTGGTTGCATTTGCAGTATTTGAATCTGCATAGAACATAATCTATTTCTAAAAAATCAACGAGTTGTAGAACATTGTTCCTTAAATAGTTGACTGAACAGTTGGCTTTGCCGAAAATCGTCAATAGCTTAAAAACGCTAAAGTCCTCACGTAGAACCTGACAATTCTGACAGAAGAAGAGATAAAGGAAATTGGTACTTGTGAACTTAAAAACAGCCAACATGATAACCTTACAAATAATGCCGAAAGCTAGTTTGCGTCCAGCATTAAGTTGATGTGAGAAATTGTGACCATAGCCATATTTTTTTTTAATTATTTTAATAACAATAAAATGTTACGTTTTGAGTTTTAACAAATAATTTATAAATATTTTTCTACGTATAGCCGGGTATGTCGGTTGTAGATGTAAGGAGTAAGAAACAAAACCTCCTTCTAAATTTTACCCAGACCTAAAACTTGAAAATTTAATTTTTAAATTTTGTAAAAAGCAAGAGTTAATATTCAAAATTTCAGGTCGATAATATGTTCACAACTTTAAAGATTTTAATTTTAAAATGAAAAGCATACCTGGGTAAGTATGTAGACGTAAAAATATATAACGGATAGCCTACAAACTTCCCATCGTAGCACACATCTGATGACAATTTTGATGACAGAAGATTTTTGATAAAAACTAATTTTCTTTGAAATTCATGATATTCTAATAGATTTTTATGCGAAAATACATGCAAATATAAATGTAATAATTCAGTATAATATATTGAATAGGTTTTATGGCTAGATGATAAGTCAAATGATTTATATCGGTGCTATACATAATTTAATATTTAAAGCTTTTCTTATTTTTTTTATAATTTATTAATATTTAATAATTTAATTCGTTTCATAAGCCGGTTATAAGTCAAAGGTATCGTTGAAACAAATAATACCTCCCTAAGTCACACATTTAATTTAGCATTATCGTAATGACTCTTTAACAATCCCTTTCTGAAACTAATGGCACAAGAACTATTTGCGCAGCAATGCCTGGTACTCATTAGTTGTAAAATAATTATGTGTCACTAAATGAACGCAATTTTTTTTATTGAGGCCAGCACTCAGGAGATCACCCCTACTCATGCAGTAGTTTGCACTGGTTTATTAAAAGATAAGTATATTATGGGAAGAAGGAAGGAGAGAGTAGTGCTTGTGGATATTTGATTTGAACTTACTAATATCGTAAAATTAAATATCCGATGTAAGTCTTGCAGATTAACAATTTGAAACTACTAAAAACTTAAAGCTTTAAAAAGTGGAGTTTGAGGCAAATTATCCAGCACTTTTTAGTAATGTTTACGGATTTTGGGAGGACTCAGTACATATCCGAAAATAAAAAAAGAATATTTTGATATACTCTGTACATCAAAAATGATGCCAGGAATTTGTTGTAGAGTTTTCATATGTTTTTAGGAACAATAAAAGAGTAGTATCTAATTAAAGCGTATCTGACGGAACAAAAGAGTATTACATTTATTGTATCTAATTTGTCAGAATTTCGTACGAAATTTCAAAATGGAATTACGCTTAGTAGAAAAAGTGTTTGTTTTTAAAATTTTCTGTTGTAAAAAATCATGTAATTACCGATATGTAAATGATAGACGATTTTGGAAGGCTCTTCAAAAGAAAATTAAATATTGTATTTTAAATCATAATGTCAATCGCATGTTATTCTTTTACAGCGTTAACATTTTGTTCGACATCGGAGCACTCAAACTGCATTAATAAGGTGCATGCTATTAAAGTCTTACATTTCTTACGCAACTTTGTCTGTCCAAAAAAATGCATAAGTAACAATTACAATAGTGAACAAATTTTGACAAATACATTTATATTGTTACGAAGAAATAATTTTTTGAAGCAGAATCATCATTTCATTTCTTTGTTTTTGTTGCTAATTCTAGAATTTAAGTTAAATTATTGCAAAAAAAAAATACATTGAGTAAATTCGAGTCTGTTTTGAGTTATTTAAATTACAAAAATAAAATACACTTTGAAAATCAAGTATGTTTAAAATTAAAAACTGTAAATAAAATTCTTGTTGCACAATTATGTAGTGGGTTTTAATAGTACATAGAAAAGACTAGAAAAACTGTAGGTACTATTTATAAATAGAGCTTCACATCACAGTTTTGAGTTAATTGTGTTAATAAATGCTTTAAAATCGCAAATTTTCTGTTTTTCAGATTGCAACGAACTCTTGGAATAATAAACAGAATTCTAAAGGTATGCTGTATGTAGAACTGCAAGCACCTTATGCTTTTTTCTCTCAAATATTACACTATTTGTAGCTAAAGTCATTGTCTTTAATCTAAGGGCTGTATTTAGTTTAATAAAAAGTTAAGAACTCGTTAGCATATAGAACAAAAAACTGGCAGATTTAACATCAGCTATAGACTGATATTATTAAAACTTTGCATAACTTCCACTTAATAACTGGTCAGAGAATCTAAAAAATTTACGACCTCGTATATTTGAGTAAGAATTTCCATGTATAGAAATGACAAACTTGGCCTCTACGTACAATAAACTGCTTACTTTAAATTTAAACTTTAAAATTGTACTGAAATTTTTCTTATATTAATGACTTTAAAGTAATTGTTTTATTAAAACCTTCTTAGTGAAAGTTTAAACTATTGGAAACAGCAAAGCACGCTGACTATTTAGTTTATTGGGCAAGATTTAAAAATTTAAAATCTCATCTGTTTTCTAACACGTGACTTTGTTTCTTTTCTTTTCATTTTTGTTTTCTTTGCTTAGTTTTCACTATTTTGTTTTGTGCTCAACATTGCAAATCAATTAAAATCCTTAAGCCTTAACGAGTTTATAAACTTGTACAACAATATTGATAAGATTTCTTTGAGATTTTATTGACGCTGCTTTCTGTCTCCGTATAGACGGACATTTTAAATTGAACTTTAAATTGATTATTTCGCTAAGTACTATAATCCAATATTAACTTTTAAAATTAATTTTCTTTTACTTTGATAAATATGAATTGTAATAATAACAGAAAAAAGAAAAAATTAGACGGTTTATAAAGTTTAAAAAATACTTAAGAGTTCTATGCCAATTACCAGCATAAATTTCAATAATATTAAAACATTTTGTTTAAGTTTCTTTTTATTTTTAAGTAGAATTTAGTTGTGTTAAGTTCAGGTCGAAGTATTTTTTTAACTCATCAGGCAATAATGAGCATATCAGCAATATTTTGTCACAATTTACATGAATTTTACACAATGTATGGAGAGAAAAGGTGAATATGACAGTGAATGATACGATGTGTTTGACAAAACTTCAACTAACTCATACGATTTCTAGAGGAATAGTGACTATTCCCATGGAAAATTACATGTTCATGAAGACTGATTAAACTATTATAGTGTTGCGAGGCACATTTCACTTGTTGATATTTCTTCTTTAGGCTGTCCTTCTCTTTCTCGTCCTTTTTGTTTATATTGCTATGTAATCCAACATCTTTAAAAGCACTATTGGCTGTGAGGGGTCTGTAGAAAAGTGATGGCTGTTGCCAGAAGAATTTGTAAGGGATAGCGTTCAAAAGTTATCAAAATAACGCAAGGCGCCTGCCGGTTTAACTAATGCATCATAATTTAAGATAGGTTCATTGTAACCCACGCTATCAGATAAGTGGCCATAAATTGCTTTCATACTATTTGTCTTTTTTTCATATTTATATTTGATTTTTTTGTTTTTTTTTTTTGCTTAACTTGTCCTCTTATTGTAAATAAAAATAACAAGACGAGCGTTGCCAACAATCGTCATATAAAAAAAATGAAGGGTTGTATAGATTGGTACTCGTTTCCGTCATAAAATGGTCAAAAATATCATAAAACAGGAAAATATTTGTTTTTGTTCGGAATTACACAAACAATGATAGATTTGGCGGTTTGAATATATCTATGTATGTGTTTTATAGAGAAAGTTCACGTTTGGGTAAAAAGAATTTTGTATACTCATATAGAAATATATTAAATACTTCTTAGGACCAGCGAGTAAGTCCATCATTGGCACGAGCCGACAGTAAAAAGGTCATTACTAAATAAAGTGTGTGAAGTGCTTAATAAAAAAGATCCCTATTAATAAAGTGAATAGCTTGCTTCAATTTCTTTTATCGTCAATTGAAAAACAAATGGTTGTGTTAAATCTTTGAGTGGAATAAGTGAAGACTAATTTTTATTAACCCTGTTATTAGGTTTGGACATTTTGGTCAATTTTTGTTTTGTTTTTGCCTTGCCTAAGAAATGGTGCAACATACCAACATAAAACGTTTGCTATTGGGGTATTTTTATATTTTATTACTCCTGGAAAACGTTCAACCAAAAATAATAAAATGGAAGTTAGAAAAATAAAAAATTACGAATATTGGGTTTAGGACCATTTTCGTCCGTTATTGTTTTTTTTATTAGATCTTCTCACTATATGATGAGCAAATGATCTTTCGTTGCAATTTACATATAAATTTGTTGCATATGTTGCATTTGCTATCGCACTTAATTTTGCAGCAGCTGCAGATTCCACGTTTTCTTGTTGTTGTAATTTTAGTAAGCCGCTTGTAGATACTGTACAATCAGAAGCTAATGTTCTTATTTGGGTAAGAAGTTCAGCTGAAAATTTATTTTTAGGGAGCTTAGATCTTTTTGTCATGTAGTCTTGAGTTAAAGATAAAGCTAATTGGCTCAAAAATTCTGCTCTTTTACGATTTTTGTCCACTGGCGCCCACAAACTATCAATTTGAGAAAATAATATGTCAATCATATTATAAAACACAATATTTGGGCATCGATTTGTTTTTCGATTTACACTGTAGTACCCAATCATTTGATCGACGGTGTCAACACCTCCTGAAAAAGAAATTATCAAAGTTTTACATCTCATGTCAAAGTCAACAAATCAGACATTAAAATTAACTACCGCAAATGATATGTAAACTTACAAAGGGGAATCCCAGAAATAAAGGTAACTTTTTAAAACACTTCAAAGACAAACTGGGTGCATCATATACACATATATTTCGACATTATAACAGGCAATTATTACAAAAAAAGAATATTATGGACCAAAATGGTCCTAGACCTAAGATTCGTAAGTTCTTCTTGACCTAACAGAAGGGTTAAGAGATATGGAGGTTTGTTCTACTCGTAAAGGCTAGGAGTATTATGAGGTCGTACTGAGATTCGTCTAGAGCTGTTTTCAGGAAAAAAAAAAACTGTCAACAAGAAATACTGTGTCATCAAAAGTGTTCAAGTTAAAATTGGATTGTTTTAACCACCAGACTATTCAGTAAGTGAACCTCCAGCTGCCGAAAGGAAAGATAAGTTACCTTATTTAAGCGAAGCAAGTTTGAGAAAAAGAAAGTTTGTTTTTAAACCTAGTCTAGAATATTAAATAAAAATTCATAAAACGCATATAAGATACACAAGATAAACAATAAAAGAAGTAGGCGTGATAGAAAAAAAAGGAGACAGAAAAAAAGGAAACAAACTATGTGCAACTATTTATATACATAACATCTATATATCTAGTTGAACTAAAAAAATTGATAATAGTGTTTTAGTAGAAGTAGTTTTAATACTTTTTATACATACTTACATACATAACTGGACTTTACAACCCTGTGTCAGGATTACGACCTAGCTTCTCGCAGCACTCATGTTGTGTTCTTATTAACGCTTTTTGCAATTCAAAGCGAAACAGTATTCGTCGATAGATTAATTGTTAAGATATATATTTTCAGTCTTCCTCGAGTTTTAATTAATATATCTTTCTCCACTACGCTACAGAAAATGGTTCTGAAACCAACAGGACCAAGTCGTCAATTTCCCTAACGATATCGAACCATAAGGTACCTTGTTGAGTCTCTCTTCGCACAAATCTAGTGATGCGTTACTTTGATAACACCGCATTAATATCTCGGCATTCTAGTAAGGATGTGACTTAAAAGAAAATATGTCTGTCCACCACAATGCCTCTTAATGTAAATGGAGGAAACTACAATAGTTTGCCTGCACTCCAAGGATTTTTCCGTTAAAACCACAACATCACAGTGAACCTTCTCTACGTGAAATTGTATTGAACAATTGACAGCTTGGTCTGACTATCTAACTCCTCTCGACCATACGAATATGTAGATAGATAAATGTTCTATTGTATTAACTTTTTAAATATTTTGTAAAATATTGTATGCTACATATCTATTTATATAAAAGAAAGTGACGTTATTTACTACGCTTATAACTCAAGAACGCCTGGACGGATTTCGATGATTCGTACCAATTCAAATGGTCTCTGGTCAAATAAGAAGAATAGCAAAAAAAAAAAAAATTCTAAAATATTCCAGAAAAAAGAAATTATAAAGGAAATTCATTTTCCCATACGTTTTGTATGGCGTATTCAGTAGAGCTGAATCTATTTTTTATACCTTAACGCCCACTTTTTCCGTGAACTTAAAACCCTGTTTACCTTCCCCATAAAGCCTTTAAACATGGTACGAATGCTTCCAGGACTAGGTTTTATGATACAGCTTAATCCGAGCGGGATAAGGGCAGAGGAAGGGGTATTCCCGCAGAAGGTAGAATACATTTTATCGCATCCTTTAAAGAAGTGTAACACATAAAGCCTTCAAGCTTTATGTAAGAATACTTCGAATTATATTTTTTAGTTGTTATACATAATGCTTTTAATCTTGGTAGGAATAGTGAAATTATGTAGTATGACTAGAAAACGAAAAACATTGTTTATCACGGAGTGCTTCAATTATATTCTCTCAATTTATTCAATAGTTTATTTATTATTCACATTTTCATATTTTTTTTTTTTTGTAAATAGAAAAAAAATTATCTGCACCGATCTCCCTCAAATATTACCTGTACCTGTATTTTAAATACACACAAAAACAATAATGTTCTAGGCAAACTAATTTTGACCGGGTCTGCTAGTTTATTATAAAATTTTTTGAAATAAATGTATTTTTTTGTCTATTTTCAAGATTTATTTCTTCTTATGAAAAAAGCTAGTCCCTTTATTGAAAAATTTATGTTCGTTATATATTATAATATTTTAAATATAAATATTTAAAAGCATTCATTTATTCAAAGATAAATTACATTCCCAATAAAATGAAAAATACTTATAAATTTTAAAATATTATATGCAGGCTTACTTATATCAATATGCGGGCAATATACATATATGAACACACATATACCTCTATATATTATATATACATATATCGATATTAGAATATTTAATTATCAAAATTATTCTATTGGAATGCGATAAGGATATTGATAAAACAAAATTGAATTTTCTAAAATGATCACTCATGTTTAAAGTGTGATATATAAATAATTTCTGTATATCTTCAAACAAGCAGAATTAATTGTTTTTATCAATTTTTAACTTTACTGAGGCTACACAAACATATATAGTGATGCTTTGTATTCAAAATACATGAAAAGAAAACATGATAAGTAAATATTTATAACACTTTTATATAAATACGAACATGTTTACGGTTAAGTTATTATAGATTTAAATAAATGATTACATTTACTATTCGTAAGATAACAAAAATATTGTTTAAACTATTAAGAAAAAGGAAAAAAAAATTTGAAATTTTTTGTGGACTAGCTAATTCTCAGCCAACTTCCCTACCCTTATTTTATTTTAATATAGAGTTCAATAGACATATAAGTATATGAACAACTTGTAATACTACCTTTTTCTAAATTAATTATTTTTCATTTTTAGACATGTATTTTTTTTCTCTCAAAATTTTGCTGAGGATCCTTCCCTTTAAAAGTTGAAATTTTTGTGTGTGAAAGAAAAATTTTTTAAAGCTATACCGTTTAATTTTTTTTACAATGATTATTATTTAAATAATCTTGTAATGCGTTTAAGTACTGTTAGGGAGAACAATTACATTTTTTTGCATACCTCTAAGTATGTATGAAGGAAGTTATTATATTAGTAAATGGAGATGACTGTTAAACTCCTCTCTCGATTAAAACCAGTATTTTTTTTTTGGAGTATTATAGCCTATTGTGAGTATAGTGTAATATCTCTAGTTAGAAGCAAAAAAATTATTAGAGAATTTTAATTTCGTAAAACGCAAGACGAGGTTTGCTTATGGCCCTTAGGCAAACATAAATTCTTTTTAAATTGTGGTGTGACGCTTAAAACTTCTTTTACGGAAAGAAGTTGTGGTCGTTTTTTTTTATTAAAGTGTATTCCAGAGGAAAATTCTTACCAGAAAATTGATCAATCCCACACTAAGGGGTAAATATTTGGTTTTAATGGAATATAATTTTTAGTGCAAGAGAAGGAAGGTATACATATTTGTTTTTCTTTTAAAGGGTCGGCAACGAAAATTGTACCATCACCTCGTGTTGGCGATCGAATTCGAACAGAGCTGTACTTATATCCATACACTCACTCGAGGTGACTCTGTTTTTTTTTTTTTTAAATTGCCTGGCCGAAGGGAAGATTGAAGCTTGGAAATTTCCCGTAGTGATATATTATATTTTCTGGTAGATATTGTCTAACAGCCTCTGAATTGGCGCTCTGGAATACATTGGGGCATAATTTTTAATCCTGGGATTAATTCAGAATAACTGACAGAAAAGGCCTATAATAAGAGGAGGAAAAGAAGGGAAAAGGAAAAAGGGAAATCTTTTCTATGGAATTGGTCTTAAGTGGACATTATGCTGAAGGGGCATTAAAGAAAAATTTTAAATTACTTGCTATTGGCCGGAAAAATCCAAAGCTCGGCACATTAATTTCCACAATTTAAATTTATTCAACAATTTAGAAGAAAAGGCAAAAAAAAAAAAAAAAAAAAAAAAAAAACAGAGAAGAATTTGTAACTATAAATTGAACTTTAAAAGAAATGAAAATTTGTTCTAATATTTTAATTTATTAAATTATACACAATTAATTGCATATTAATCCTAGAGAAAAAAATCCTTTTATATTTAACTGGCCATTTGGTTCAAATGCATACTTACATATGTATGTGTATATACTAATTAATATTCCCCTTATAAGACCAAAAATAAGTTGTAAATCTTGCTGAAAATTAATGAGTCTACAGCGTATCCAGTAACAACCAGCAGAAGGCCTTCCGCAGCGTTGGAACCGGGATCGTACTGTAAGTAACCTTATATTTCATTTTCTAATTTTATTTCTAAATAAATTTTTTTTGTATTTGTTCTAATTACATATCAGAGAAAATACAAATTTTTGTGGTTTTTTATTAAAAATTTTTATATTAATTTACAAATAAGAAAAACGGAATATAATAATCAAGATTACAAATTGAAAGTTGATTATAATTAATTTATAGAACATATAAAGAAAAAAATAAAAAAAAGGTACTCAAGAAAAAGGAAAAGTACCAACTTTAAATTAAATCCCTACTCTGATATGTCATTACGACATGCAGTATGCATCTTAATATATATTGATAACTCATATAAAAAAAAGAGAAAAAAAAAGGAGAAGAAAGGAGTAGAAAAATACAATAATACTCGTATGTTTTTTTTTACTCCAGTAATTAACCAATTTTTTTTGTTGTTATACACGGGTTTTTTTTTCTCTATAGAATTAACGTAAACAGTTGAAGTTTTAATATTCTCTTGTAAGCTTAATGATCATTTACTTTGTAATCTTTAAAAATAGATATATGTATACCAACATAAATACTTAGTTATTAACATTATCATAAAATTTCATACCTACATTATACATACATACTATTATAAATGCATTATTTAATTGTGAATAATTATTATGTTTTCAATATATTTTTATTTTGAAGTAATATTTTTTTGAGATGATGGCTCAGTAAATTTTTTTTATTGTAAAACTTCAGGGGTGTAGGTATGGTTTAGTTCTTTTGGGGTCTTCGAGAACTTTTATATCTTCCCCTATTCGAAGACAATGGTAGGGTGGGATAAAGGGGCGTAGTATAACATCTACACTACTCATAGTAAAACAGATATATGTATGAAGGTAATGGTGTCTTTATGTATAGTATAGTTTCGTTTTTTTTTATAGTGGCAATTAAATCGCACGTAGATTTTTTTTTTCTGGATATGTAAACCTGGACTGAAGGAACAAGAACCTCGCCCTTATCTCACGAACTAGCTAGCTTTCCAGTACGTGCGTACCGTTCCCAATTAATCAGTGCAGGCACAAGAGGAGAAGAGTGACGAGAAGAAGATTGGTTGGTTGATGTTGAATCAAAGGAAAAATTTCTTTCACTCTTCTGTATACTCTTGAATTTTGATGGTAATAATGAAAACAGTGATTACAAACTTCCAAAAATCAAAATTCTCAATTAATAAAATTCGCTTTTGCGATTTGATTTTTATGTCTTGATCCAAAAAAATATCCACTCTGAAATTTTTCTCAACTGTAGAGAACGAAAGTATCTTCGGCATATTTTTTTTTTTTAAATTTTTAAAAAGGTCGCTTTCGTAGATATAGGATTTCGACTTATAGGTAAAGAAATTTACCTTTGACTTTTTCAAAGAAAAAATCATGTTGCATATTAAATCAAAGGAAATTTAATACCCTTTCAAATGCGACCTTTGCGAGATGCGTAGCTATAATACTTTTCAAGAAAATTACAATTAAGTAAGTGTAACTTTGTGCTTTTTGTACTGTTTTCCGATATTCAAGACCTCATATTTCCCAATACAGATGTGTCAGAGCTCCCAAACTTTGTATTTAAATTAGTTCTATGATGTACTATATTTCTACAAAAAAATCATAAAAGTCAGAGGGGGTGGGTTACACCCATTGGTTGATTTGACTTGGAATATCCCAAATTTTTTTTCTTTTTTTTTGCTTACGGAAATACCGTTTTAAATTTTATATTAGTTTACCAACGGAAAAATTATTTGTTATGTAGACAACACACACAATTATCGTTCTAATATATTAAAAATATAGATAGTTAACGAATAAGAAACAAAATTCTCCGCCATTTCTTCTTTTAGATTTTTTTTAACTGAACTTTTACCACTCTATTTTCGTGTATAGTACCTGTGGCATAAAATTCGAGCCCACTCATTAGACACATTAGGTGACACCATGAAAAAAAGTTGTCTAAAATATTATATGACAATTGAAATCAATAAATATTGTCAACTGCATATTTATGTTGCCATTAACTTGGTTATGAACTCAATAAAAAGTGAAAAACAGAATGTACAGGGTGTTTTTTTTAGAGGTATAGAACTTCGTGTTGAAATAAAACACAAGAAAATCGTTTTAATGTCCATCAATTTGGCTTTATTGGAAGGATAATTTTATGCCATTAATGTTTAAATATGATCTCGGGCATGTGGCCGCCGCGGCTAGCTCGAATAAAGCCAATTCTACAGGTCCAATTTTCAACCACTTTTTCGAGCATATGGGGCCGTATGTTGGCAATAACGCCACGAATGTTGGCTTCCAAGTCCCCTAACGTTTCTGGTTTGTTGGCGTAGACGAGCGACTTCACATATCCCCAAAGAAAATAATCCAATGGTGTCAAATCACACGATCTTGGAGGCCAATTGACAGGTCCATTCCGCGAAATTATGCGCTCATCGAATGTTTCCTTCAATAAATCGATTGTGACGTGCGCTGTGTGGCATGTAGCGCCGTCTTGTTGGAACCACAACTCATCCACATTCATGTCATCCAATTCGGGAACAAAATAGTCGGTTATCATGGCTCTATACCGGTCTCCATTAACGGTAACCATACTTCTTCCGATTTGCACGATTTGCAAGCGTTGTTCTTTTGTCAACCTGTTCACGATGAAATGGCAAACCAAACTAAATATTAATCACTTGACAGCTGCCAAATGGCCGCCAGTTAAAAAAGTGATGCCAACTTAAAGTTCTATACATCAATAAAAAACACCCAATATGTTTAGTACATCGAAAAAGTTTTGCTGTAGATATTGTCGCGTACAATTTACAAAAAATAACTCTTTATTACTTACTACAGATGTGGTTGGTACTCTAAATATTATTGCAATTAATAGCACTTTATAGTTTGAAGTTAAGCTTTTGTCGTTCTTACAATAACAATCCTACATTGTCAAAATGTGCAAAAACACCAAAAAATTCTTAGAAAACTATGGTGTCTTAAAATTTATGTATTCCTTTTATCTATCTACCTACATATATAAAATATATTTATCTATAAAGCGTATAAGTTCAGTAAATTACTTTTATAGTAGTTTAATTGTAATCTATTGAAGCGTTTGAGCGTTATACGGTGATAAATATAGCGATAGTTAACGTACTAAAAATAAGATCTGAACGTATGAGTAATATTTAATTTGATCAAATATTGCGTGTATATACTGTTGCATACTTATTGGGTTGATAAAGCCTCTTACGTACTACGTTGCGTATAAACAATACAAAATTATGACAAAATTAAAAGAAAAAGTTAGAATAAAAACAGAAAGAAACAAAATTCCTTTTAAGCAACACTTTAGGGGTGTTTCTAAAAGTTTTAATACCGAGATGCTTCAGTTTTTATAAAAACAAACTCTATAGAAAAAATAAATAGAGCTTAAAGTTTTGTAGTTCATTGTTTCCTTAAATATTGAATGGTTTGCTACCTGTGGACCGGAATAGGGGAAAAGAGGTAAAAAGATATAAATTTTTAGTTTTTGAGATTTTGGTCTTGAAGGTGAAGTTTTGTTGATTTTATATGTTCAAAATTTTTGTTCTTCATGACAACAGCTATAAGTTTGACTAAGAAAGTAAGTAAAAATTCCAAACGGTTTGCAAGATATGAACCTGAGAAAATGATAATATTTTGCAAAAATGTCACCGAGAGTTATATGTCTTACATTACGTTAATCTATTTAATATTAATTTTAGTTAGTTTTGCTTTTGATTCGTGTTTGTTATAACTTTGTATTTATTCTACTTTATAAATAACAAACTTGTACCTTTTTCATTTTACGATCACCTATTCTATATAAATTTTGTAATATTATTTTTTCAGTAGACTAATTTTGATTTTGAAAAAAGAAAGCTTTCAAATAAATAAAAAAAAAATTAATAAAATTTATTTTAAAAACAAATAATTTCTTTTACAAAATAAAACAATACAAAATATTGTTTTATAACTCGAGGCTCTAAATGTTTGGGAGCCCATAAAAAAATTACATAACTTTTGGCAAAATTGGGAGACATGGGTCTTCTTTTTTTTGTATTTTATCACGTATTGGTATCCATGTATGATTATATTCATCTGTTTTTTATACCCTTAAATGTCAAGAGTTACACAATGGACAATTTATTTATAAATTGCCTACCGACTTTGAAGAATTTATAATTTAGATAAATCTGGTTACCGCACATATGTACAAGAACACATATGGCTACGTTTTTTTAAGTACTCAGAAGGGGCGGTACAGGGGTTATTTCGTCAAACTTAAGTACTAAAAATAGCGGACAATTACAACAACTGACTATTTCAATGTTTTAGGATTACGGCTTAGCTTCTCGTAGCACCCCTTTTGTGTGTGTCAAATTTTAACTATGAGTACTGGAACCTACATTTTAAAATAGACTCCAAACGACGGACTTGTAAAGCTTATTTATTGCAATCATTTATTCTCTGTTTAGATGAAGTCGCCGAATGAAGTATATTTTCATATTTTATTTTGTTTTTTAAGAAGTCAGATCTACTTTTTGCATTCGGAGCTCTTGTCTAGTAAGTTAACACACTCACCACTAGACTACGGCCACTACAATATATATATATGAAATATAATATAATTATTAATATCTCCACTGACCGTTAAGCTTTAGTTACCTTTAATATAATAAAAAAATCCAGAAATAAATATATGAAATTGAAATTCAATAAACTATTAATAAATAAAACGACGTTACTTAATCTCAATAATTCGCTATCAACACTCTGAGTTACTTTTTTATGATTTCTGGTTGTTTCTTTTTTTTATTTTTTCATATGTATTTATTTTATAAATATACAATGTTTGTATGTGGGTAAATTCTTGTATTATAAAACATTAATTCAGTTTTAACGGAATATAAAAAAAAATTGTTAAATATTTATAAAGATAATAAAATAGATGTGACAGTTTTAAATAATGCGAAAAATAAAAACTTTTTCAACTCCATTTAATAAAAAATATAAAAATTAAATTCAACGTACAACACAAGTAGAGTCGCTTAATACGAATATTGTCCGAAGGACATAGTCAAATATTGATATATAACAGTTTTTGAATAAATGTAATCCCATCAACTCTTCGTTAAATTTTTTAGAGTATACTAACAAGCAACATGCTTTAATTCTTGAGTAAACTTTAACTCAATTTATACACATATTAGTTATAAGGCTCTATATGGTCCGATAAAAGCAATAAATAATTTTTTGGATACCGGAAATTTTTAATAACTTTTTCGTGATTTTGAACTTTTGTTTTAATTTAAAAAAACTGTAATTGAAGAAATATTATGAATTGGATCATCGTATAACAAATCACCAGGGCTATACTTTGGTGGAGGTTCTATTCAATGAAGCCATTTGGCCATCATTCATTAAAAAGAGACAAATCTGGGAACATTTTTCCTAGAGGAGTATGATTTATAAAAAGGAACAGATTGCGCTTTTTGACACCCGTTCATTAGAAAGAGCTAAATATATAAATGCGTGTTTTGACAATTTTAGTGGCTTGAATATTTTGAATTTGATTACATCAATGCGTAGCAAATTTTCGCTGGCACCCATTTGTGGGTGAATCCGTATTGCCACCATTTACTAAAATGGGAACAATGTTCGTGTATTTGTGGTAAATCCTTTAGAAAATGTGGGAAAATTGAAGTTACAATAATTTAGAATTGGTGGCATTGGCATTTCAAAAGATGGAGCCATTTGGCCACGTTCATTAACAGTAGACAATCATAGGTGTTAACACTCGTATATCCAATTTGTGTTGCATTGTAAATTTTGATAATGCAGGCTAAACTGGCAACGGGAAAGACACAAAATTTTTAATTGCTTCTTTTGCATTTTTTAAACACCAAATACTCGTCCATTTTTTTTTTTTTTTTTTTGTGAATACAAAAAATTTTATTGTTTTTTAAAAGTAAAATTCATATCCTAAAAAAATTAACATTTGGAAAATTGCAAAATTTCTGAATAAACAGAATAATCGTTTCTGGACAATTTAAAACCCTTAAATTATTCATTAATCACCTATGCATAAAAGTGATAGTTTGGTGTGTAATGTGGTCAGCAGTAATCATTGGACCTTACATTTTTGAAACTAAAAACGTCTAAATGGGAAACAATATCGTGATATGATTGAAAACTTTTAAATGCCAAAACTGCAGGTTTCGGGCTTGACTAATATGTGGTTTCAACAAGACGGTGCCGCATCGCATACATCCAGAATTACAATGGAATTAGTACGAGACCCTTTCCACAACAAGCTATTTTAAGGATTGGCCCCCACGGTCTCTTAATTTGACTTCACCGGACTTCTTTTTGTGGGGATACTGTAGTTGGGTACTGTAGTTGGTGCAGCAGCACGGATAATTCCTTTTTTGCTTTATTCAATCTTCCTCCTCTTGATTTCTCATAGTTTGGTAGGGTGAAAATAGGTAATTTAGTTTCGTCCTTGCTGATTTTTTTATGTTTGCAGGTCATGGATCAATTTTTAATATATAAGTTTTCTCTTTTGGTTGGATGCCTTCTTTCAGTAGCTCCGCCAACGTCCTTCTGCTAATTATATTTCTTTCAGAATTTCCACCAACGTCTGTTCCATACGTTTCTGAAAAGGATCTTTCTAAAGGATAAGACTAAGCATAAGCTATGTATGTCTTTTTCCTTTTGCTCTTTTTACTCTAGACTAAGCAATCAAATAAGCAGTAATTGCTATAACTTGATTTTTGCTATAGGTCTTGGAGTGGCAGATTTGGCAAGATCACCATGTAATGTTATGGCAAGATTGCCATGTAATGTTATTCTTTTCCTTTTTAAAATAAAAGAAATGAACCAAATGTTGTTTGACAAATGATTACATTATTTAGAAATTGTTTTACTTATATACAACTTATGAGAATAATTTCATTAATCTAGAATTGAGTGATTTACACATGGTTACAAAAGATCACACAATATCCAAGCATTGTATCATATTTTCTATGTGTTTTTATTTCCTTAATTTAAATTACATTTGACACACTTCTGATAGATTTCGGGTAGTTTATATTTTGCAAACAAAGCACCAATGACTGACCGTATTTTTACAAAGTATCTAATTTCTTTAAACAAAATTTCTTTTTAAATTACTAAAACGTGGAGTAATTAAATTTGGTACTGACGTAATCAAAAACAACGATTAATTTTATTTATATATTTCGCGTGTGTTTTAATGTTTGTTTTCTTTTATTCTTTTGCTTTAGATTCTATACAGTGGATACACTACATGAGAATGTAACGAAAAATATACTCAAAAGGCCTCGCATTTGTGAAGCTAACAGAGGGGCACATTTATCTGATATTGAATTCCATACAAAATTGCTGACATTCAATAGAACATTTATCAATATATGATCTATTCTCTGTTATTCAATCAAAAATTAAAAACAAAGTAGTATACCTTCCCTGCGGACACCATATAGTACCACCTTCCAGGTATTTTCTTTTTACACCGTAGTCATTTTAGATACAATAAAATAAAAACAAAAAGGGAATTAAATATTTTAGGCTTTATTGTATGTACTTATATTATACTAGCATAGATAATACTTCATATCACATCCATTAGAGGTAAGAACCGCACCAAACCATTTGATCATTAAATATGTAGAACAATCGTATATTTACGAGTAAATATTATAATTTATTGACTTAATGTTATAATGACATTAAGTTATATTGCGCACGCTTCTGGCTCTGCACTCTAACCACCACGGCTACAGTCGTTCATGTCGTCGATGTCGACTAATGTGGATAAAATGGAATGGAAAGGAGGGCAAAAACAAAAATAAAAATTGTAATTCTGTATCATCCAAATAAGATGACAATTACAAGAACAGCAATGATGGTAAGAAAAGCAGAATATGATAGAAACTGTTGCGTGACTTCACTTCGACTAACTCATACAAGTGTATGTACATACATATGAAAGAATATAATTTCAGTATGCGATTTCCAGAAAAGTGTGAGTCAAATAGTTGATGTTTGGTCTCGAATACGCACAGGACACAAAGAACTCTGATGAGACTACCGTAGCTGGAGTCGAAAACAATTGTTCAGTTTGGCTAGTGTACTATTCCTTCACGGACATCATTTCTTCTTTAATTACCAAAAATATTCATTGCAGTTAACTTTGATCTAATTAAAGCGTTTCTGACGAAACAAAAATATTATAATTTATATTATGCAAAACCATTCCAATAAAAAAACAAAGTTTAACCATTTCATAAAAATATATAGCTAATTATACAAAAACTATAAAAAATCAAATAGTCTAAAAGTTATTGGGAACCTTTCACTACTAGCAATCAGTTGCTGCGAGTTTCGTGTCGTGATATTGCTCTCCAAATCAGATATTTGTCGACTCTTTATTATCAAACTCCTTTTCTTAATGTATTTGTTTCCAAGTAGCTTTCAACAATACAAAATATGTAAAATGTTTATGAATGTACAATGTACATATTTATGTTGTTAAACTTAATGACGAAAATGCAAAGTGGTTTTATTTAATATAATTTTATATTATTTTTAAATTGCATCGCATAATTCTGAAATTTTTTACTACAAAAATATATAAGTACATATCTACTTACTAGCATATAAACATGTAGAGATACACGTATGCAAATACATATTGTATGCATGTATATGTACGTATATATACATACATATGTGTATATACTTAACATGTCATCTTCTAAATCATATTTACTTCTTGTTTATCTTTTCTATAATTTATATTTACACGTACATTTTCAGCATTTGTATTAAAACGTTAGGATTGTGTAAAATAAAGTTAAAAGATAAACTTGTAATGGTAGAAAAATTCTGTTTATTTTGACAACGTATGTATCTACAGTGAAGATCAGAAGTAAGTATTCATACATTAAAATGTTATTTACTTTAATATTCAAAATAATATTAATATTAAATGCATACATAATTGGCCACTTAACCTTTTTTCAGGGTTACGGCCTAGCTTCTGGCAGCACCCATGTTGTGTATGTTAATTTTTATCCATGAGTAAGGGAACATGCAGTTTAAGTTTGACCCTGAACGACAGACTTGAGAGACTTTTTCAGGGCACTCTGTTGCACTCAGAGCTTTTGAATTTTTAAATGTAATTTTCCACTTTTTTAAAAATGTTCTCTATTTAGCAGAGGTGGTGAGCTGTATTTTCTATGATGTCTCTGAGCTATTTCACACCAGAACAATATTTAGGCGAAGAATTATTTTCTTTTCGATGGAATCATTCGATTGCATATATTATACCACGATGTTAACGGTACGACGATTGACTAAAAACTGAATAAATGCATGTGTTGGCGGTGTTAAAAAAAAGAAAAATTTTTTCCGAATACAGTTAAGAAACTGTTAGGCGAGCAGAGTTGTCGATAGTATATACCTTAAGTTCAAAGAAATTTATTTATTATTATTTGTAAAAAGAGGTCAATAACGTTACAGTATTCCACGGATAATTGCCTTTACAAAAATTTCAAAATGGGCAAATATGCGTGAAAGTCATTTAAACGAATACGGTTAATTGCCTGTTTGAGGTAAATTTAACGAGTATTTTATGCCTATATAAACACAGTTGAGTTAAGCTGCAGTTTTTAGAAAATAATTGTTTTGGGTAATTAAAAGAGGGAATTTTAAGTGTAATTTCTCTTGGGGAAAATATATTTGAGGTAATTAAGCAAATAACGCAGTTAAGCGAAATTTAATTAACCGTGGAATTGTATTAGAAAATGGTAAGAAAAAATATGGGGTTTTAGAAATTAAGGTAAATAAGCCTCTAAAAGGCAATTAAGCGTGCGGCAATTATCCGGGGAATACTGTATTATATTATTTGGTAAAAACAAGGTTAAATTTTCTCCTATAATTTATAATAAATTTCTTTATTTCTCAATTATATCAATGAAAAGTATAGAATAAACAAATTTTATATATAATATTTTATAAATGAGCATGTATTCATACTGGCTCTTCACTGTATGTGCATTATAGTACATAGAAATGTTGGTACATGTTAAAAGATATTTTGGATTTTGCCGTTAGAGCAGCTTAAAAATTCCTTTTGCTGCGGTTAACAGTTTGCATGTAGAACACGCATTTATTAGCGGGCTCATATACAAAATTTAATAAAGTACGAAATCATAAAAACCAAAAAAAAGCTTACGTACGAGTATGTAGTCATTTTTACATTCCGTACCCGCTCTAAATTTATAAACAAATACCATCAAGATTCCAGTACTGATTTGTAAAACCAGAATAATAAAAAGGAAAGAATATCTCTAAATTTCTGTTGCAGTTACATGCATTTTGTTTCTCTTTTAGAAATATGAATAGCTTAATGCTCAGCCTAAAACATAATTATTTAATTGCGTTGTGAGCGTAGCAGGAAATTATAAATGTACGTGTATATTTAACAATTTATTTATCATTTAAAATTAAAATACGAAATTTACATAAAGACTGAAATTTAATAACAAGTACGTAGTATATGTTTATATTTGTGTGCGACAAATATAAAATTAACTTTTAAAATATAAAACTTATGTATTAATGCTCGTTAGAATTAAAATTCTTATGTATTTTAATAAATATTTTCAATTTGCTATCAAATCTATTAGAAGTAAGCAAACTGTTTATACAATTTGCAACAGTTTGTTTAAAATCTAGCAGACAAAATAGCGTACAATATCTATCTAAAAAGTACGTATCTATGTTCATATTTATGTATATATGTATGTTCAAGCAATGTGTTGCGCACATACAGTGAGGAAAGACAATTCACACCCTAATTCGTTTAATTTTTGTTTTTATCTGAGTCTTCTAAAATACAAGAAAATTAATTATTTTGTATATGGTTTCTAAGATCGGACGGAATTTTACACCACTCTCTTCATATAGTGGACTTCAGCAATGAATAATGGCCAGGGATTATTGAGTATGATACTGACATTTAGAAATGATTACTGGTATTTGCAAACATAATGAAATTCTTTGTAGAATAAGTAATTTAATTTAATATAATAATACTTGTATGTATCTGATGTAGCTGCAGGGTTGTCATAACTTCAGATTTATTTGTTTCTTTAAGACGCACAAAAGATATTTTAAGTTTTTTTTATTAATAATTATTAGTTCCGCTAGTTTTTATACACCAGCTTCCTTTAAGAATACCAGTTTTAGGATCTTAAGACCAAGATAATAAATAGAAATAGTCCTAATATAGTAATTAGAGTGCTCACACAAAAACTGTAACAGCCTCTATTTGAATTCCGGCGGAGTAAAAAAATTTAAAATTAAATTTTCGGTGCTTCAGAAATTATAATTTAAAAGTAAAAGGCCTCTACCTGAAAATTTCAGTCTATTCCACCCGAAACTATATGTTTATACATACATGTTAATATATTTACATACTTACATAGATACATACTTATTAACAACACTAGCAAATGCCCAATACCAACTCAAAATAGGATTAGAAAGTAAGTGAGAAGTGTGACAAGATTTTTTGTTCTTGTACATTTCACGTAAATTAATTTTGTTAATGTGGTATGAGTTCAAACGTAACAAAATAAAGTATTGTTATACGGTTGTACTACTGTATCAATAGAAATTAAACAACACTTTATCGCTTTCTAAAAGGACGAAGACTTAATGCACAGTCTGATTTTTTTTATTTCAGTATGTTTACAAATGGATCGTTTTGTTAATGTTTGCATTGTTAGGTTTATGCACGAAAGAAAATCTTTTGTTGCTTTGCATGTAACATTTTGGAACTTATCCATGGTCACTCAAAACAATTTCAGTGTGCAGCTTTTGTAACTTCTCAAATATACAACTTCCTTTTGGTATTGGTTATTTGTCTTCCTGGGGCACATTTTTTTTAATCATTCTCCATTTTATTTAGATGAACAGAAAATTATTGGTTAAATTATAAGTCATATTCTTTTTGAGTATACATTCAGAAAGTAGTAATTAGTATTTGCATAGCCAAACACGTTTTAAGCTTGTTTTTTCCCCGAAGAAAGCTAAAAAGGGTATTTGTAATTCTATTTGGATTATTCTTTTGAGCTTACTCTAGACATCTTCAAGGAGATTGATAGGTTCTGCGGCGAGGCTCTCATTTCAAAACTTGCTGCTTTTTGTGCTCGTAGTGCTTTCTATTATAAGAGTGATTACAGTGTGAACATCAATGCCACCAATCAATGGACATATCCTGTCGAAATTTTCTTATCAAAATACAATTCGTTTGAAAGCAGTTAAATTATAGTTTTAAGCTTATAAATCTTTCCTGACAAACTAATTGTCTCTGTTAATTTGCACTATACTTTATTTTGAGCAGTATAAATTTTTCTTAATTAACTGATTTACACAATCTAAAAGCAATATTTTCAATCATCTGAGTGTGTAGCGTATATAAAGCCTTTAAATATTAAATTAAAATAATACAATATAGTTTTCAGTTTTCTTATATTTTCTTACTATAATTTGTTTAAAACACTTTTGTTAACTTTTTGTATAAAAAGTCTCAATAAATTTGAATTGAATTGAAAGGAGCCAAGTGGCATTGCGTACAAAAATTTTGAAATTTAAGGGCAGTTTAGACTGTACGACTTTAAGTACAAAAAATTTGTGAGAAAATAATATGAAATTCTATGTGATTTTTAAAATTGAGTATAAAAATCGTAGTCCGAAACCATTTAAGTTCACACTTTTGGTGTTGGAAATTAAAACTAAATAAAAACATTAAATAGTTTTCAAAAAATAAATCTAAAACCAAGTGAAATTATAAATAAAAATTTTCTAATTATTGTTTTTAAATAAATTCAAAAATTGCTTTTATTATTTCATAGACAGGGTGTCCGCCGGGAAAGTATACTTCTTTGTTGGTTTATAATTCTTGATTAAATTAACGATATTTCATAAATTTGATACCGAATATTTTGTTTGACTTACTCCAGCGTTTCTTATTGGTTTGCATAAACCTTGCTTTTCAGTTATCGCGAGAAGTCAAATCAACATCACCATTCCTTGAAATAACTTATTGTGGAAAGAAATCTCGCAATAAAACAACTGTAATCCTTGTTGTATGCGATGTGGCACCGTCCTGTTAAAACCACATGTTGGTCAAGCCCAAAGCATGCAGTTGTGGCGTTAAAAAGTTCTTAATCATATCACGATATCGCTTACCATTGACAGTTGCATTGGAAGTAACTTCCAATCATTATTCTTGAACACATGGCACACCAGACTGTCACTTTTAATGGATGCAACGGAGACTGATGAATAATTTGAGGGTTTCCACTGCCCAGAACCGACTATTCTGTTTATTCAGTTATCCATTCAAATAAAAATGTGCCTCGTCACTAAATATGATATTTTTATGAAAATCGGGTTGTCACTGTAGCATCCTATTGTTATATATACGGCGGCGTAAATGGTTTTCTAGAAAAAGCTTTTATATCAACTGAATCTTAAATGGAAACAAATGCTAAAGCTGTTCTTTGAAAACCTAGCTCCTGAGCACGCGTCGAGTTGAGTTTGATGGATTGTTTTGAACACTTTCTTGAACAGCAGTAATGTTTTCAGCCGATCTTACAGTATGCTGTAGTCCATGCTTTGGCCTATCAGCTACAGTACACTAGTGCGTATTGTTGGCATGTTGTTTCTCCCAAAAATTTTATTAAAAACCCAATTTTTTTTTTGGTTTTAACACTGTTTTCAAAATCTTAAAAAAAGTTCAACTTTGACAACGAACAAATCGAAAAGTAAATAACATAGAAAAATTAAAAAGATAGTTAGTGATGCACAATTTTGTTTACTATAACCCGTAATAAATTACTTTTTAAAAATATTAATTTTTAATTAAGAGCCATTATGGGAATTTCAACCCAACGTGCATCGCAGTAATCGATGATTGTTTTTGATAAAGTGTTTTAACGATTAAAACACATTGGCTGACCGAGCATTTATCCAGAATAAATTTGCCACGTCTCTACTTCATGACTGCCAAAATAGAAAAGGCCGGCGGTAACAGTGTATATAAAAACAAAAATATGTATTAGATCTAATGAAAATTCTTTATTTTTAATTATTATACATTTTCGAATTAAATTCGAATATTTTAATGGATCTTTATTATACTTATTGTATGAAGTTTAATAGCCTAAGATCCTAATACTGGTATTCTTATGAGAATTAACATCCGTTAAGGAATATGTACAAACACATGAATTTGTATAACACAAAGAACTCTGATGACACCTTTCGTAGCTGGGTCGAAAACTAGTTCAGTTCTGCTAGTGTTTGTACATATTCCTTAACGGATTGTACACAAAAAATTGCAATACCATATGACTTATTGGATAGTCTAAAGCCCGCTTTCCAAACTAAAATTTGGCAATCAATGTTTGTGCTAAAAAAAAGTAATCCAAACAATTGGTAAAGAAAACAAAAAAGACAAAAATATTCAGTATTTGCCTTTTTTGTTTGATCAGTTTGTTGTTACCGACACTGTACATATTTTCATTTGAATGAAACTAAACGATTATATTTTTACGACATTTAAAGCTATGCCATAAAGAAATTATTTATTTATTAATTTTATCAAATTTTTGTTAAAAATTTGAATGTTAAAACATTTTTATTCTTTTTATTATTTTGAAATACAAAAAAAAAAAAAAAAATAAATGCATACTCGTACAAAACGTTACTAGTTTAAGCAAATCATAAAGTAATGTATTGCTTAAATCATTCTCTTGTCCATTTAAGTTTTATTTATTATATAATTGTCACTATTTTTTTGGTATTTTTTTTTCTTATAAAGATACAAATGAAATAAAATTTATGTTGATAAGTTCATGTGTTTAATGAAGGTAATTTATTTAAAAAGCCGCAGACACAAGAGAAGTTTTTAAAAATAAATCAGCACTACAATAATTCAAACAAAATAAATTTATCGCATGTTTCAACAAACGCACACATGCACACATACACATACATATAATTGTAGACGTGTATGTATATTGAAGCCATTGCAACAGTTTTATGAACAGAAGCCAAATCGTCATCACCATCTTCATGGTCATCATTTACATGAAAACACATGCTGAGTTAAATTTTTATGGATTTGTCTAAACTGGTTCACAACGCGCTATCCATTTTTAAACTGAAACTGTAAATTTATTTAAATGCCAACGAAAGCCATCATAGGTACAAAAAGCGTGCTGTGTCAGCAGCACTACTGCGTACATAGTTTTCCATTAAAAGTATAAAATTCTAGTAAATTTTTGCAGGCAACTTGGTGTTACGGTGCATCATCATAGTTTTCATGACCAGGGCAGCAGTCACATTTTTAATGGTTGGGGAAAAATCAAAGACACCATCGCCACCATCATTATCAGTTAAAAATCATCACAGAATGTAGTGCAACCACTGTTGCTATCATTGCAAAAGTAACAATAATATAAATCACCACTTTTACCATTATATACTCAAAATTTCATGTGAGAATTATACCACCACACTGACGAATTTAAGTACTTTCGTTGCCTTCATAAAAGCCTTATTAAATAAAGTAGTTTAAGCGACTGAAATAAAATAATTCCGCAATCGTTTCTTTCAAGATAGTTAGATGTCTTTATTTAATAACATATAGTGGTGAATCTTGTTATAATACTGCAAAGCATCAACTAGTGACGGAAATGTCGTTTCAGTTCCAAGTATATTTTTTGTTTTTACATTTCTGCCGCTGTTTTTACTTTCGTGCATCACTTGACAAAGAGGAAAAACAGGTCTTTACTTAACACAGAAATTAACTGCAATTTCCTATAAATTACAGCGAAAATTGTATTTTTTTTTATCTTTACTAAAGTGTTTTACGCTATCGTAAAAATGATTTTCTTTACTTGCCTATTATAACTTGCCAAAAGTATTCTTTCGATCTCGTGAAACACGGTGTTTATGGAAAATTTCGGGCGATATATATAGTAATCGGAAATTCGATTTGACACATTTCTTTTAGTTTTAGGTAATAAAGAGTAGTAAAAACAAAGTTGCGAACCATAAATTTAGTTCCAAATTAAATAATTAAAGAACTAAACACTTATATGTTTTAATATACAAAGAAGGTGTATCTCCGTTTTGCTCACTGCAGTATACATATACTACATAAATAATTTTACTAACCCCTAAAGTGTGCTACATTATAAGTACCTGAAACTGTATTTAAATTACATATTACTCATACGTTCAGATACATTATTTCATTGTTCATACTGGCAAAGTATTAGATAAATGATAACGGGTATCAAGTACTTTTTCAAATTTTTGGAAACTCCATACTTAAAAGTAATTACTCAATACTTTCAGAGTTTTTTTTTTTTTTTTCTTCGAAGTAGTATAGAAAATTTGAATTTAAACGGCCAAAACAAAACGGATAAAAAGCATAATAAATTTGCTGAAAAGCATGCAAAATAAGAAATTTATAAAACTATGTATTTTTAAAAGGGTAGCCTATGTCTTGTAAGAAGATGTGACACGTATTAAATTTTTTTAAATTTTTAGGAGGGGACCTGAAGTTAGTGAAAAACCCTATTCTTTTACAGATACTTTGTTTTAGGTTTTTATAGAATAAAATATAACCCCACAAAACCCCAAGACCTTTTAAAATCTTTCTGCTCTCATATATATTAAGAGAAATTTGTTTGGTTTTAATACTGAGTAATAAGATGATAATACACAGACGTGACGTTATAAAGCTTTTTGACTTACCAATGGGTTTCTATGAATAATTCAATTTTTCTCACAATAAAAGGATAATTTTGTCATTTTATGTTCGCCTTTTGAGGATGAACTGAAGCGCAAATATAACAATATTTTTGGAAAAGTTTAAAATAACCTTGTCTGTCCTTTAAAGAAAGAACACTAAAATTCAAACTATTTAATAACCTATTTGTAGCCACTCTAAGATACAGTATTGTCATAAAAAAAAGCATAAAGTCCAATAATTCATCAAGAAATGTCTATAAGCAGTTTATCACCAAAAGCCCCATAACACGTATTGATCTCATTGCATGATAAGTTTTTGGTCGTGAATCTGATCGATTTGCAGACATCAAGCACTATGTCTAGATAACGTTTTAAACCATTTTCAAAACTGATAGAAAATTACCTCAAAAGGATCGACTGCTGCAAGCAATGAAGACATAGTCAAACAATTTACACAAGCGTAGTGTAATGATATGTATATAAGCTTCTTTGAGATTATAGTTTTATATTACAAAGTTACTCTTTCGAAACAGCTAAATTTTTTAACATGCATTTATGTGAATTGTACTATATTAAAACAGAACTTTTGTATAACTGAATTGTATATGTTTTTTTTATAGTCCAAATAATGCGGAATCTGGTTTGTGCATAAAATTATTTGTTAATGATTCTTTGTCGTCATAATATAATATAACATTTCAATTAAAAATGTGATAATCTTTTTTTTAAAGAAAAATAAAAAATTTTTTGAAAAGTTAAAATGTTGAAAAACTTTTGCTTTTACATTTCAGTGGCTAAGAGTATGTAATTATTAATAAATTGGCAACAAGTTTAACAAACTAAAGAATAAAAAAATTTTTCGTGTAACAAATTTAATTTTAACAGCGATCACTTGCATTATACCACAAATTACTCCGAAATTTTTTTCAGTAACAAGTGTTATTTTATTGTAAAATTGTAATAACTTCATATGGATAAAAAAAAAAAACAAAAAAAAAAAAAAAAAACAAAAAAAAAAACAAAAAAAAAATATATACATATATGTATATAAAAATATGTATGTGTGAAAATAATATTTTAATAAAAAATAATGGAGTATCGAAAATATCTAACATTATAGAGTAATAAAAAAATCTTAATAAAATTTGCCAACATAATATATCCGTAAACTGAAAACGTTATTATTATATTTCTATAGCAACAAGAGTGGTTTTGAAATTTTCGGTAGCTGGTTTTGTTATCCGTAATAAGTAAATATTACAATGATAATATTATCATCATGTTGTTTAAAGCTTATATTTTTTTTTATTAATTTTTTATACAAACATGTATGTAAGATGTGCATGTAATTTAAAAAATAACGGCACGCTCTAATGTGCATATATTGGGTGGACACATCTATTTTGCCCTAATGTACATAGGGCGAGTCGATTTGTAGGGACCCAAAAATTCGCCCAAGTGACAAGGAAAATCGTACTATAGGGACTAAAATAAGAAACTTTCAAGGAGCCATACCTATAAAATAAATTTTGATGTTGCTTATTTTGACTCAAAAGTAATATTTTGAAAAATCAAACATTGACCAACTTAAAGTGCCCAATCGACTCTAAATCTATAACTCACGCCCATAAAGTAAGTAAGTACCTACTTTATACAAACTTTTATAATTTTTGTCCAAGCAATCACAAAGATGAACCATTGGATGCGAAACTTCAGTCGAATTAATACATTTAACTTTATTTAGGAAAACACACAACTCACATTGCTAAAGTTCGTTACGGAGCCATTTTTGACTAAAATTTGTATCTGCAAAAATTGATAATGTTCGTTCATTCTAAAATCTGTAAATTTTTTCATAATGCAGCTTAAAGAACCTTTTCGAGTACGAAAATACACAATTTAATTTAAATTTACAATTATATAGTTTGCAGTATATGTAAGGCCTTCAGAATTGCCTGTTTAAACTTTTTATGACCTCTGGTAATATAAGTATGCTTAAACAAACACATGAAGATATATTCCTCAACAATTGGAATGCAAATTTGATATGAGTAGCGAATCTGTACTGCATTAAAGCACCGTTGACACTTTTTGTAATAAATGGCATGATTTTTACTTCATTTTATACATTGCTGTATATATACATATGTATATATATACTTATATAAATATTCAATGATATATACATACTTACACACATACATTGAAATTGTTACCTAAAATGCCTAACAATGTTGAATTTAAAGAATTAAAAATTCTTAACAGTTAGTAAGATCATAAAAATGGTAGCAACTTATTGGCGAAAGATTTTGAAAATTATTAAAATGGATACAAGAAAAAGGCGGCTTACAAAAAACCAATATTTAAAGTTGTTAGATCTAAGTTATGTTTTTTTTAATACGAATTAATTTAAAAAAAATTGATCATTATTAATAAATATTTAAAGTATTGTATAGCCTAAATCAACAGGCATTAACGAAAAAAGTCAGCAATAAACATAAATATTTTTTTTTTACTATTTATAAATACTACTTATAAAACTTTTAATATATAGGGGATATTCCAAGTCAAATCAACCAATGGATTTAACCCACCACCGCCGAATTTTATGATTTTTTTTTGTAGAAATATAGTATATCATAGAGCTAAATTTAATACAAAGTTTGGGGGCACTGACACTTCTGGATCCGGAAATATGAGGTCTTGAAAATTTGGAAAACAGTACAAAAATGCACAAAGTTATACATACTTACTTAATTGTAATTTTCTTAAAAAGTATTATAGGTATGCATCTCGTAATAGGAGGTAGGGGGTAGGTATGTTCGAAAAAAAAGTTGGAGGTAAAATATTAGTGAGGGTCGGTCCTAGCTAATCGAAATCGAAAAATCGTATACTATTCCACCCCTATCAGAATAGTTTTAATTTTAAAATTTTATATAAATTTTTTGATTTACTATTTAACTGTTTGTTTGTCAATAATACTTATGTGATTTTGTACAGACAATATTGACTTAAGCACATAAATTCAAAATCAACGACATCGTGATAAAAATATGATTAAAAATAACCGTATCGCTCATAAAAGACGTTTCTGAAAAGTTCACTAGCCATAACTTTTTTGATGGCTATGTATTGTTCGGTTGCACCTGTTGATAATTTAAGAAACTTTTGAATAGGACAAAATATAAGTAGTAGCTTTATAAAGAAAAATGTCTTGTGCTCTAACTTATGTAGATATTTGTAGAATGTAATAATTACACTGGTTAACAAAAGACCAATAAGTCTTTGTTTCCTGCGATTTTTTGTTTTTTTTTTTTTTTTTTTGTTCCTGTATCAGAATAACGTGTATTTTTTCAATACGTCATTAGTTTTTCAGTAACAGCTCTTGTTTTTAAGTTATAGCAAAGAATATAAATCATATAGAATGCGCATCTCAACACTTATCCAAATATTTTGTCAAAATTTTTTCAGACGCGGGAAGGAAGGGCAAAAGGCATAACAAAAGAAAAGAGCGTAACAAAATAAGAGAAACTAGTGTCACAGTGTATGCACTGTGCTAATGTGTGTTTTATTTCTTTTACATTGTTGTTTAGTTTTTTTCGTTCAGCCACAGTACATACAGTGACGAAACTCCAACACCTATAACAAGAACATCACACAGCAAGATAGCCACAACAAAATTTTTGCACACACAACATCACAGTGTATAAGACGATAGCCACAACAAAATTTTTACTTCGTGTTTTAGAGAATAGAGGTATTGGATTTTCTATTATTGGTACTCCTTCAAAAAAATTGATCTTGAACTACAGAAAAAGGAAGTTCCAAAAAAAGAAAATCAGATATTTTATCCAATAAATAATCTTAAAAAAAGTAACTTTATTAGCCTTTTTATAAAGAAGTAAGAAATAATTTTAATCTTGATTATTATTTATTTATTATTTATTTTTAACATACAAAAATTGAAGTGTCTTCTTTTAAAAATGCATATCCATATATATGTACATATATATAATACATACATACATACATATATAAATTAAAAATAAAAATAGAATTTTCTTATAATTGAAAAATCATCAATTTATCATTCGAAAATTTTTCATTAATGAATATATACTTGTTTTTTTTAATATTTTTGGAATTACATTCTTTGGTCTAGTTAACCTTTTATTTCAAATAAATATAAAATTAATTGTTGAGCTTAAATAAATAATAATAAAAAATATATTTCTAAATACACTTTTATTACGATATTAAATAGGGCGCCATGTATTCGATGTAGATTAATGTATTTTCCTTCGCGCAACTACAAATTAAATATGATTTGCCCTACACTAGCTTATATAGTCGTATCGGAGCACTGTATTCTTTACTACACAAAAATATTTGAACCAACAATATTATTCTCTAAGTTTTAAAATTTAAAAACGAAAACAGCTCACAATGAATAAGACACACAAACACATAAATTGTATTGTATGTGAATATTGTTGTTAGCATGAAACCGTTTCTGTACTTAAGCAAAAAAAAAGACACGAAGTAAAAATTTTGTTGTGGCTATCGTCTTATACACTGTGATGTTGTGTGTGCAAAGTAAGAGAGTAAACGAATTCTCTTTGCTGAGTAAGAGAGTAACAATTCTTTTTGCGGGTTCCAACATTACGACCCGCCATAAGAAATTTTACTTGTACGTGATGCACATTCTATATGATTTATATTCTTTGGTTATAGCTAACTGCCCTCACATACTTACCCAATTCACAAAATGTTATAGTTTTCGTAGATCGGTAGAAACTATGACAAACTACAACTATTGTACATAATGTTGTTGGTAATTTCCATGTCAAAAACTACTACAACATGTACGACAATTTTTCCTATGTTTCCGAAATGTCGTATCAATACACCAGAGTTGGAAATTTTTTTTATTTTTTTTATTTATTTTTTTTATATTTTTCAAATGTATGTATTTTAAAAATTGTTTGAAATGTTTTTCTTCTCTTCTTCTTTTTAAATTTTTTATTGAAGAAATTTGATAACACTGGATAACATCTGCAACAATGTTTACGACAAAGTGTTCACAAAATTAAATGCCATTTAACTATAATCTCCAACAACATAACATTTTGTAAATTGGGTAACTATTTTTAATGAGATTTTCATTATTTGTTGAACACTCAAATATATACTATTGTTGTTTTCAATATGGCTTCGTCAAGAATATGTTGTCTGCTTAATTCTGATTGTTTTGCTATATCTGTGGTAAATATAGATTTAAAAAATTTTGAAAACCTATATCGGACTTTGTGAAAACTGCGTATCATGAATGCTTTAAAATAAAATTGTGTAATCAGGACAAGCCGTGCGCTCCTCATGTTGTATGCCAGAAATGTGTATTATGTCTACGGTTATGGTGCAGTAGAAAAAGAGATGCAGTAATGTTCGTAATACCCATGATTTGATAGTATTCGGTAGAAATTTTATTACCGTACGAGTATGCATTAATTTCTTGTACTTTTTCGTCAAAATAATAAAACTATATATTCAAAAAATAGAGCCGTATTTTTTCATAATCCCAGTATTCTTTTCATAATCAGGGCCACAAAAGTGGACAATAATAGAAAAAAGAAATTAACGGAAACAAGAGTTTTGTTAACCAGTGCTATTATTGTATTTTAATAAAAGAGATAAAAATATAAACTAAAGAGACATTTATTTATTTGTGAATAGTGCTTTTATTATTCGTATGTGACTTTTTACCTTTTTCGATACAACGTGTATGAATACAAGGATTTTTTTTTTTTTTGGTGAGAGGGGAAATGCATTTACGCACTTAGATGGTTTTTGCCACCCGTCGTGCCGGACATTACTTCAGAATGGAGCCTTATATTCCGGTCCATTTAGACCCTACGTTGCCACCGACCTTGCAAGGTCTCTCTCCTTCCGACGAAGGATCCCCTTCACAAAAAGGCGATCCTTCTCCATGCAGCGATGTTTCCTAACATAACTCCCGTGATGGTATTGGGAGTCAAGATGCCAAGATCCCTCTCCAGTGCACGCCTTTCCAACATCCACTTCTCACACTCAAAAAAAGTGTGGAAAGCGGAGTCGGATTGTGATCCACAGTAGACGCATGTGGGACTCACAGCCTTTCCTATTTTAAGCAGGAAAGACCAAAAGTGCCCATGGCCCGTCAGCAACTGCGTGAGGTAGAAATCTACCTCACCGTGCTGACGATTTAGCCAAGCGTCCACTTGAGGGACAAGGGCGTAAGTCCACCTTCCGCGTGTCTCAGTATCCCACCGTAACTGCCAGTCACGGAGGGACTGGTGAATACAAGGATACACTGATCACAAGTAAGTAAACAAAAACTCTTTTCAATACAGCATACAACGATACAGAAGCTTGTGAATTCGGCAATTGATTATTATTGCATTTTAATACTAATATCATAAATATATATTAACGGTATTCACACCAAGCTTGTTAGTTTGTTAGTCGTTAATAGTTAAGGCCGTGTCAGATAAAACTTTTGCTTCGCGTTGCGTTACAGATGTGCTTTGACATTTAAGATAAAATGTACATGTTTATATGCCACTTGTCACATAAAGAGCTTTTAACGCAACGCAAAGTAAAAAGTTTGCCAACTTTTAACTTTTTGCGCGCTTTGACAATCTGCTGTTAATTTTTCTTTAAATAGTTTTAACTGTTCTTTATTTAGTTTTGTGTTAAAATTTTGTTTAAAACTATAAAAGTAAATTTATATTGGGAGTTATTGAGAATTTTAAAGAGAGATAAACAAACAACGCTACCGTTAAAGTTTTTATTGTGTCATACACCTTTTGCTTTACGCTTTTTTGTCAAAGTTTTAAATGTCACGCAAAGCAACAAAGTTTTATCTGACACAGCCTTTACTTTTTTACACGTATTTTGTTTTAGTATATTTATCGCACTACCGGATTAATATTTAACAAATTAACTACACGGCATCCCTAATAAAATAGTTGTTAGTTGGTAACACACAACAGTGTGTTACCAGTCATTTGTGATACATTTCTAAAAAAATATTTGTGTTTTGGCAATTTTCGTGTATATTGAGAGTAAGTATGTTAATTAAGTGATTTTTTATTTTATTTTAATAAATCATAAACTGTGGATAAATAAAAGTTACCAGACTAACAAAGTTTGAAAAAAGGGGTCGTTACAGTTTAAAACTTTAACAAATTAACAAACTACCGAGTAACAAATTAACAAGTTCGGTGTTAATACCATTATTATAAATATACTTTAAAATGAACTAAAATGAGTTGCTTTTAATCCCATAAATTATCTAAAATTTATTGTATGGACCGAGTGTTATATTTACAAAAGTAAAAATGAAATTTATTTTTAAGATGAATATGACAGGTTATGTTGAATTATTTAATGATATTGATAGTATAATATAAAAAAATTAAATTGAATGCACATTTCATGCATATAAGTATGGTCATACTTCTATTAATGTAATACAATGGAATGTAGTGTACAATACTCGTACAAGTTTTATCATGAAAATTAAAATATATTCACAATATTTTATTAACACATACACATTATTTTTTACTACCATTTCAACTTACAACGATTTTATCATGAAAACAATATTTTGACATTTGCTGAAAGTAAAATGACAGATAAGTGGCTAGCGTTACCCACAAAAAAGATTTTTTCAACTAACAGAACAGTGATAAGAAGATAAAAAAATAATTGTTTTTAATGACCACACATTCATGTGTTGATGTACTAAAAAAAAAATCAAATCATTTTTCTTCAAATGTATATAAAGAAGAAATGAGAATAAATTTTTAATAAGAATTCTAATAAACAATAATAAAATCATTACCTTTAAATAATTCCTGATATATGCAAATGTACGTATGGAATAATTCTCTTCGTAACTCTAATAAAACTAAACAAACAAATAATAAGTTTTGTTCTTTAAATTACCGCAGATTGAAGATTTTACTTCGGCCAAAATTTTGTATAATTTTACAAAAAAAAAATTTTCTTGAAATATGTTTAAGAAAGTTGTTGTAGAATATAAATTTTATTCGTAATCGTTATTTTCCGTTTGCTATGAAGCCTTGTCAAGTTTTGTTTTATCTATACAATAATCTATTGAAAATAAAGACTGCACTAAGTAAAATATACACTGACGTGCAATCCCTCTTCAAGTCTTGAAAAGGTAGCAAACTTTAATATTTTTTTTAGGCTTTGTGAAAAGTAATCTATTTTCATGCAAATATTTTAATATGTTGCTTCTTTCCTAGGAGTTTTTAGTACTTTTTTTTAACAAAATCAGGAATTGTTTTGCTCCAAAACTAGTTTCAAACCGCAAAACACATAAGTAGAAACGCACTATAAGTTTTTATTGTCTGCGTCGTTTCGTAAATCTGCAGGATGGGTTCTGGTTCAAATACCAGCATAGGTGAAAAATGAAAAAGATAGTTTGAGGTTTTTCAAAATTATGATTTAAAAATAAAATTTTAATTTTAAAGTTTGATTCGAACAAATTTAAACACAAATTATTCCGCGAAATTATAACAGTGTTTTCTTTGTTTTAATTTAAATATTAAAAAAAAGTTCGACTCCAGGCTCTGGCATCTTCAAAAAAAGAAATATGAAAAAAATATTTCTTTCGGCGACTACCTCTCAGCAGTCTTCTGGCAAAAGCTCTGAGAGTAACTAATTGCCATGAACAAGCTTCTCAAGTCTGTCGTTCGGAGTCGACATTAAACTGTAGGTCCCGGTACTCATGGATAAAAATTGACACACACAACATGAGTGCTGCGAGAAGCTAGGCCGTAATCCTGACACAGGGTTGTAAAGGCCAGTTATGTATGTATGTATTAAAAAAAAGCCTCTCTGTAGGGGTAGAAGAGGTTTTTGTTAGAACTTTACAAAAACTGCTTTTTAAATTTTCAACAGCATTTTTATTAAATTTATGTATAATTTTAAAGTTATAATAAAATTAATACAATCTTTAGAAATAGTTTTGCAGTTTTTAGCAATATTTGATTGTTTTTTATTTTTAGTCAAAAAATTATTCCAAAAAAACTTATGCATATGACAGTGATTCATTTGCTTAAAATGCCAAAAATGTTTCGCTTCATTTGTCTAAAACAATGAAATGTAAGTGATGGGTTCATTTACATTTTAAAATTTTTATTGCTATTTTATATGCACACTCAGAAAATAATGCATAATGGAAAATAATCACAAACACTAAAACACTTGTTTAGAAGTACCATTCATGCAAATCGTTTGGACACAATGACAAAATTTGCTTTTGAACTTTTCATAACGTAAATACGTACATATGTGTGTATATATATATATACATATATTTAATATTTTAATTTAACTGCATTAATATACCATTTTCATTTATATCCATGTGTAGGTTAAGTAGATCAACCGTATGTGTACAAAATCGAAAATTTTAATAGCAAAAAGACACATAAGTTATATACAGTGGCACAGTAAAGTCTGCATACCCCCTTAAAAAACGATGTTTTGAGCTATCTACGAACAATGCAACAGCAAAATACATTTTAAACAATTTCATACTAACAACAACAACAAAATTTTGAGAAAAAATTTGTTTTCCAAAAGCATTTATTATTAAAAATAAAAAAAGGTCATTTTTTAAACACAGAAAAGTCTACAGACTTTGTACAAAAAATTTATTTTACATAAAAATAAAAGCAAAAGTAAACAAAATTAATATTTTGTGGCCCCGCCTTGGCTTTGTATGACAGCATTTAATCTATATTTCATAGAATTTTCTAATATTTTTGTGTAATAATTTGAAATTAAATTCCATTCTTCAAGCAGAGCCTTTTTAAGGTCCTTTTTATTTTTAATGTTCCTTTTTCTAACCCGAAGGTCTAGTTCATCCCATAAATTCTCAATGGGGTTCAAATACGTTGACTGGGGATAAAATGAAGTTGATGAGACATGTTATAGAGTAACCATTCTTTAACAACACCAGCGGTATGCTTTGGGTCATTGTCTTGTTTAAAGTACCAACCTTCTGTAGGACACAATTTATCCGTGGATTGCCTTGGATTATCTTTGAAAATATTCAAATATACCATGCGATCCATATTAATATCGATAAATGCTAAATTGCCCACTCCAGCCGCCGTCATGCACACCCATACCATAACGGAGCCTCGACCGTGTTTCACTGTAGGAAACAAGTTTTTGGGTAATATTGCTTCATTATTCCGAAGCCATACTTTTTATTTTCAGTCTAAATCAAACAAGTTGAACTTGCTTTCGTCAGTAAATAAAACATTTGCCCAAAAACCTTCATCTTTATCAATGTATTTCTTAGCAAATTCGACAAGTTTTTGCATATTTATTTTACTTATAAAGGGTTTCTTTCGAGTTACACGGTTATGAAGTCTATTAATTTTCAATAGATGTCTCACCGTTTCTGGATGCACTGAAGCAATATCCTGGCCTTCCAAAGTATTTGCAATATCTATTGCAGTAATTTTAGGGTTTTCTTCAACATATAACAAAATTTGGCGCCTTGCACGCAGAGTCAGTTTAGGTGGGCGACCACTTCTTGGTTTGGTTGCCTCATTTTTTGTTTGTTTATACTTTCGAATTATTGTCTGAATGCTTGATTTTAGATGCTCAACTAGTTTTCCAATCTCTTTCAATGACTTATTTTCTTTATGATACTTTACAATAAGCTCACGTACTTGAACACAGATCTCTTTACCCATTTTGGTTAAATAAGAAAAAGTACAATGTTAACATCCAACACAAGAACTTCATTTCTACTAATAGTGTTTAGTAAAGACGCCTGAAGTGGTTAGTAGCACTGTTTGAGAACAGAGTTGTATTATATCTACTTTTCGACATAGCCGTATGCAGACTTTTCTGTGCTTCAAAAATGAATTTTTTTAATTTTTGTTAATAAATGTTTTTGGCATAACATTTTTTTCTCAAAATTTTGTTGTTGTTGTTCGCAGATAAATCAAAACATCATTTTTCAAGGGGGTATGCAGACTTTACTGTGCAACTGTACATACTTATATCACCGTCTATGATAATTATCGTAAATGAAGTTCGTTAATTAACACTTTTATTGCAGAAACATATTTCCATAAATAAAATATTAACCTTCTTATGTTCTTTATAACATTTATTTTATATCAATAAATCTTATCATCCGATAAAATTTTCTTTTATGTATAAGCTTTTATTACTTTGTCCTTTAATAACCTCGATTTGCATTTGAATGCCATCACCTGATCTTATGTTTACTTTCTTTTTATATAACCTTTCTCTTGTTCTTAATATTAGTAGTATTTAAGATGTAGTTAATTTTTGTATATAATTTCTTCTTCTTCTACCTTAATTGTTCTATTCCAGTGTTACATTCAATTGTTTCCGAGTTCAAATCTCCGCTCTGACATCTTCAAAAAAAGAAATATGAAAGAACTTTTTCCTTCGGCGATTATCTCTCGGCAGTCTTCTGGTAAAAGTTTTGAGAGTAATTGATTGCCATTAAAAAGCTCCTCAAGTCTGTCGTCCGGAATAGACTATAAAACTATAGGTTCCGGCGCTGATGGATAAAAATTGATACACACAACTTAAATGTTGCGAGAAGTTAAGCCGTAACTCTGAAAGAGGGTGGTAATGGCCAATTATATATATATGTAGGTATGTATGAATGTATGTGTGTATGTATGTAAACGGCAAATTTTTAAGGCCCACTATTACAACTTGCCGATAGTTAAAGGTAAGATATTATCGAACAGATAAATTGCTTTTGGTTAGTTCAAGTAAACTGTAAAGTGACCGATAAAGTTATTAAGAAGTTGCGCTTACCTTTAACTTTTAACGTGAGCTTTAAATATTTGAGCTTACCATATTTTATTGAGATTGCCATATTTTTTGTTTGAACTAAATTAAGAAAAAGCAAATTACGTTAACAGCCATGCCCACGATATCGAAAGAAAACTCAAGCGAAAGAAACTCAGTCACTCACTGCGAATCTAAACTGTGGCCCACTAATAGTCACTTTATCGTTCGCTTTGCTTTACGTTACCAACGTAATGCAAATAAACAACAAAGCTGCCATACCAACATATCAAAAAATAATCGCGAATATACACGAAAAAAGCGCTGAAATGCTTAAATTGTACAGTAAAAAATGCAACCCTGTGCTAGTTTAACTTGACAGAAATGTAGTAAACAAATTTATTCCGATTTTGTTTATTCATGTGTATGTGTGTAAAAAAATTTTGTGTTACCAATCGCATTTATATTCGGCGACACAAAAATTAGCGTGCTGCAAATCAGCTGTTTGTCGCTTAAAACTACACGATTCGATATCGTGGGCCTGGCTGTAAGTTTTTTTACTTACTTGTGTTGTTTCCACTTAGTATTTTAAAACTAATTTAATGCCAAATGTAATGGGTTCTGGTTATGGTATTGCCGTATTTTAAGAATTATAACACTTTTATTTTAAAAGCAAGTTGTAATAACAAAAAACATTTAAAGGTAGATTTATTTTTCGATTTAACGAAAATTAACTTTTACTTTTGGACAAGTTAAAATTATGGGCCTAAAAGTGTTAATCTTATTGGGAGTATAAATTGATTTAAGTGTTTAGTCTTATTATAAAACTCATACATGCGTATGTTTATGTACCCGTCTAGAACTCTTTTTAAGTTTTTAATCAAATTCGAGTCTTTTTGAATTTCCTATCCAATTAAAAAGCTGGAATATAAAATTAAATGTAATTGAATTCGAGAATACCTGCAACAGAAATTTATTATAGCATTCTCAGTTTAAATTAAACCTTTTTCAAAATGAACGCAACCTTTTTCAAATTAAGCGAAACTCTTTTCAAAATAAATGAAACTTAATTCAAAATAAACGAAACTTTATTCAAATTCATTTAAACATTTTTCAAATTAAATTAAACCAGTTATAGAATTTAATAGAAAACAAAAGAAAAATAAAATAAAACATATTAAACATATTCATTTTTATACAATACTTGTTAAAATTAATGAATAATTTGTCCACTGACCGCTTTAGGAATTAACATGATCATATCCATAACATAGTTCGCACAATCATTTTGATTAATTTGTGCGACACTTTCCTCAATTACACTTACTATGTTATGTTCTGTGGTAATTTCACTTTAATAATGATCGGGCGTGGAATTTTATCTTAGAAAATGTTTTCTCTATCGGGTTCAATATAGGAGAATAAGGTGGTAAAAATTTAAGCGTACAGTCGCTATTATCCACCATATTTCGAATTTCCTGGGTTTTATGGATTCTGGCATTATCCATAATTAAAAATGATTGTTTTATTTTTTTTTTCTTTTATTTTCTATTAAATTCTATAACTGGTTTAATTTAATTTGAAAAATGTTTAAATGAATTTGAATAAAGTTTCATTTATTTTGAATAAAGTTTCATTTCTTTTGAAAAGAGTTTCGCTTAATTTGAAAAAGGTCTCGTTTAATTTGAAAAACGTTTCCTTCATTTTGAAAAAGGTTTCATTTATTTTGACAAAGGTTTAATTTAAACTGAAAATGCCATATAAACTAAAATGGCCATAGAGACATGATTATCCCAATAAGCAACACGTTTCATATACATATGTGTGTATAAAATTTTATTACTGAAAAAATAAAAATTCATTATATTTTAAAAACAATGATTGTAATTACAATTTAATAAAACGTTTGTTTTAAACATATTTTTAAACGTCTCATATTATTAGTTTTACTGAAATAATTTGACATAATACTTTAACCAGAATTCTTTAAAAATCCTGGGATCCCCAGACTAAGAACATGCAATTTGGAAATCTCGAAATTGAAGATATAGATTGGCATTACCAAGAGTATTTACGAAATACTTTTAATGATTTTTTTACATTTTAGAAACAAAATAGCATATAAATTTTAGACATAATGTACTCATCTACTCCTAAGTTGACCTTTTAAAGGACTAGTATTATTTATATTAATAGATGAAATTTAACTAAAAGGTATTTCAAATATTAGAAAGCAAATTACTTGTATTCAATATACGAGTAAATATCCTTTATATACATATGTACGGATTTATACAGCATACAATTTTTAGTCTTACATGTGGTTCTTGTTCACATATTACCTACAAAAGAATGGCAAAATAAGTAATTTATGCAAAATAAATATTTATAAAATTTTTAGAAAGTGTGTGAAACAAAAACAAAAAATATAAACTTTAGCTGCAGCATGAAATTATGTCTTATTAAAGGATTTAAAATATAAATCATAAAGTCATCTGATGGTTTTAATACTTTTGAAGAATACTCGTGCTACACATTGTTTTATATTGTTATAATAGATTTTTTATTTCTAAATTGTTTTGAATGCCCTATTTTCTATTTATTATAACTGAAATAAAATGGCAAAAACATACGTACTTATTATAAAAAAAAAACTAGAGTAATAGTACGAGATGAAATGTAAAATGACAGTTTATGAAAAGAAGTTTAAACGACATTTGCCAGAGGGAATATTGTGAAAAAGTAAAACGAGATAAACAGTGCTTGATACTTATGCGACAAAGAACAGTATACGATGAAACATTATAAAAGACATACGACGTAAATCTGTAAATGAAAGTTATTGTTGAGAAAAAAAATATGCAAATATGACAAGAAAGCAAACACACAATCTTGATCATCATAAAACAACGAAAAAATAGACATCAAAGCTCCACAGGGGTGTTGAAATTACCTATCCTTTTAAGTTTTCAGATTATCTGTCATCGTTTTACGTATTGTTCCACTTTTAAGACGTATTATTTATCAATTTGGGAATTTCATTCGAACTTATGTATATGGTTTAGTTAAATAAACACATATGGTATAAGTCTGTATGTGCTTAAAGTTATATGTAGATGTAGATTTTAAACGATATATCCCACTCTTACCATACAGCAATATATATATATGCCGTTACATTTTCAAAAAGAACTTATGAATGGCATAATAATATTGCAAGAGAAATATACTCGTAATTTTTAATGTAATATAGGTATTTGTGTTCTTCAAAAAATAAAAATAATAAAATTTTCTTAGTTCAGATAGCGAAACTATTAAGTGTGAAAATGTTTTGACAAAACAAAGTTAATAACTAATAAATTTAAGTTAAAAGGTAATAAAACTAAAATTATAATTTGTGTTACTCGTATCTGAAAAGAAAACTATGTTCAAAATATTCGCAATTAGTGGTAGCAAACAAAATACATTGCGAAAGAAAATTTTATAATAGAAAGAAAAAACAACCTTTTTTTAACATTTTGTTTACATTTTACTTAAGTTGTTACCATTAGGTAAACGTGGATCGTACAAGAAAAATATTAAATTTTATCTGTTCTAATATGCTTTTTTGTAACGGCTTTTAGAAGTTTATTGTTACAACAAATAGCATGCAAAAACTTGATGAAAGAAGAAATTAAAACCGACTAAATCAAATTACCAACTAAAATTAACATCGATCTTTCTGTAGAAGAAAAAATATCTGGCAAAGATGATGATAAATACAATATTGAGGCATCCCAGTTAGCTCTTTTCCACTTCAGGCCAATGACGCTGTAGAAATGTAATGACTAAATGGAGAACTTTTAAAAACGTTCAATGAAGAACATGATAGCTGAGGGATGTTGGACGTAAATATTATTTAAAAACCTACCTAGACCTAATAAGAAAACGCTGATTTAAGTTTGTTTCACCATTTTTTTAAGTTATCTCTGTATAATAAGTGAAAAAAACCTGATTGCCTTGATGGAAAATACTATCCCTTTAACCATTTCTGTGGTCTTTAACCCACTTATCAAGAAGTTTCTATCAAAGGTTACAAAAAAAAGGTTTCCATTGGTTATCTATTCAATTTTATCTGCTATATTAGAAGAAGAAAGAATATTGAAATCTATTTAAAAATATCAACTGATGACACTTTTAAAAAATCAAATTATTATAATTCTATTTTTATGCATATGGCCACACAGTCTTTGACATGTCAAGAACCGAAAAATAAAACCCTAGATATTATAAACAGTGGCGAAGTTGGTCGCCTTGATCCTTACACTGTTATTTTCCTCTTATATTTAGATGGGAAATTTTCTTAAACTATGAAAAATATATGAATGTGTATATAATAAAATTTAAATTAATTTGTACTCTACGTAACAATAATTATTTTTAATATTTATTATATATTTTTTCGAATTAAATTCGAATATTTACATTCAAAACCGGATCGCCAGGCTATGCAAGTTTTTTGTCTACCTTATTTGCCTCTTATTTTATAATTTAATTTGTCATAATGCTGCACTATTTGTACAGGTAACAGCGTCTGCAACTTTTTAATTTTAAAACACACTAAACTCAAGAAAAAAAGTCGTATTTTACAAAAAAAAAGAAAGGACCTTCAAATATATTTTTTTTTTTATGGAAAAAAAGGTTTTTATAGCAACAAATTATTAAATTAACTGCTTTAATGATTAAACAGTCCGCATCTTCAGTCAAAAATGACTCTCAGAGAAAACATACCCATAATTAAAACGACAGCCGCACGAACTATTATTTATTGTTTCTACATTTCTTGTATGAAAAGCCATTAAAAATTAAGTTTATGAGAGTTTTTGCGAACAATTGAATTTATCGTTTATAATTTGATCAACTTTGCGCACTCTTTCAATTATTTTTACTAAAATATCACCCTTCAAGTTATGATGAAAAAAATGAAAAAAAAATTGAGGAAAATCTGAGAATTGATTAAAATCTATTTTTTAAAAAATTAGACGTGATACAGACATTTCCACAAGTCTGCCTGCAAAAATTCAGCTCGATTGGATCACGGGTTAAAAATTGATCCAAAGTCTTTCACACAGGCGGACAGACGGACACTACGAGGTTTATAATTTATACATAAAAAAACTTCTGACGCGTACATGAAATTCGCACGTGTATTTTTATTTTTTCTCCAATTTCCGAAAAAGTATATTTGGTTTATTGGGCAGAACAAAAGCTCGTTTTTGTAACGCGGTATAATTATAATGGTTCACAAATTATAAAATATTTGGTGTGCCGCGAGTACAGAAAGGTTAAGAACCACTGTACTATTCTATCATAACAAGAAAGTACTCGTTCCATAATAAAACCAGTGCATATAAGTGATATTTATTGATATATCTTTTGTTGTTACATATTATCACATGGTAACGGTATATATATCATTCTTTTGTTTTTGTTTTTTTTTGTATTATTTTATCAAAGTAATGACGGCGGAAAGGTAACTGCATTTGGAAAACATAAGTCTTTAGTACCATTTAATTATTTATGCAGCCAACTTGAAAAATCGAATGATGCAGAAGTTGTTATTTTTGGGGAAAAATGTTACACTGCGTTATTAAAATATTAAAAGACATATTTCTATAATGGCACAACATTTTATTCGCACTGAGAAGATTCCCAAAACAGGCAGTTTAATCTTAAAATTATCAGTGCATATACAGTCGCTCACATCAAAACTCGGGCAGGCGTATGATAAAACTTCTAGTCGCAGTATCTATGTGTTGATGAAAGAAAATGGATTGTGTTTTTTTTGTATTTTGTCACAAAAACTCTCTTATTTAAAAATAACATAAACAATTTATTTCAAATTCTCTTATAAAATGTACACGAAGGCTTAACTTAAATAAGGTCACTTTTCAGTCTCACATTTAAAGTCGGGCACTACATAAAAAACAGCAATATTTGAATACAACGACAAGTTAGTACTTTGTTGCTCCACCTTTTTGATGCTCAACAGCTTGTAAACGACTCGGCATCGATTCCACTAATTTTTTGCAAACATCAGGGCTTATTTTATTCCACTCTTCCTGCAGAGCAATTTTCAAGAGTTGAATTGATGTACACTGTCTGTCCTGCATCCGGCGACCTAATTCGTCCCACAAATGCTCAATGACATTGAGGTCGGGACTTTGTGCAGGGGTTTTGATTACCTTCGGACAGTTATACAGTAACCAACTCTTAACATCATATGCCGAATGCTTTGGATCGTTGTCCTGGTAGAATTGGAAATTACTCTCAATGCCGAGTTTTCTAACACTTTCTTTCAAATTTTGTTTCAAAATTGTTAAATAGACATGTTTGTTCATTATTCCGTCAATAAAATGCAAATTGCCGACTCCTGAAGCCGCCATGCACCCCCAAACCATAACCGATCCACCACCGTGTTTAACTGTTTTTCTTATATTCTTGCCTTCCAGCTCTTTATTAGGTTTGCGCCACACTTTACCCCTTCCATCACACCCAAATAAATTAAATTTACTTTCGTCAGTAAACAATACCTAAAAGTTTATAATTAAAACCATGAAATTGTTATTTTTGTCCCTACTTACAGTGCTCCAAAAATCAAAATTCTTAGCCATATACTGACGTGCAAAAACCAGCCGGTCATTTTGGTTTTTCTTGCTTATTAGGGGCTTCTTCCGAGCAACTCGGCCATGAAAATCATTTTGACGAAGAAGTCTTCTTATTGTTTCAGGGTTTACCTCCGTCCCAGAAGCTTCTTTGACCATTGCAGTCAATTTAGGAGCAGAAATAAAAGGATTTTTCTTCACTTCTCTTAAAACCATGCTCTCATCTTTGGAGGAAAGCTTCTTTGGCCGGGCTCCACGTTGTTTATTTCCAATCAAACCATTTTCATTGTATCTGGTGATAATATCGTGCACTGTTGATTTACTTTTTTTTATCAATTTCGATATTTCGCGTTCAGATTTTCCTTCTAAGTGCAGTTGTATTACTATTTTGCGTTCTTCCAAGGTGGATTGTTTAATAGTACGCGGCATTTTGCAAAATACTTTTATAACCTTCACTGAATGATTGATTAGGCAACAATAAACAATAATTTTAGAAACAAATGTAGAAAATTTAAATATAACGGTATATTTAACGTTTTCATTGTACAAAACATTATTTGCCCGACTTTCAATGTGAGACAGAAAAGAGACTTTTTCTCAGTTTTTTATTTATATATATTTTATAACGGAACTTGAAATAAATTTCTTTTGTTGCTTTTAAAGAAGAGAGTTTTTGTGTTTAATTACAAAAATATTGGATGCATTTTATTTTATCAAAACATTAATATTGTAGCTAGAAGTTATCGTCATGTGTCTGCCCGACTTTAAATGTGAGTGACTGTATAAACAATAAAAAAAAAACACAAATAACAAGTTAATTGCAAATGCATATTTTTAGGAATATATTAATATGAATTGTCCAGCTGACCATCTAATACTTTATCATGTAGTGAACTAGTTTTTTATCCCTCATTAAACTAACAGTTACGTCTTGGCATTTTAAAAATTATTAAATTTTTACACATGTCACAGAGGTTTTACAGGGATCTAAAAAGGAATTAAAATCATATGCATAAAATTTTTGGAATGAAACTACAACTAAACTAAAAACTTTTTTTCATTTTTTGTATTTTGAAGAACTAATACATAATTCATATTCTCTTTTCGAATGAATTATTTATTGATACAAAACATTTAGGTTCACAATAGCAGTAACAGCACAACAATAGTAATGTTGTCCTTTGTTCTACATTAGGTGTTTTTTTTTCTAAAATAAAGGTTTTTAATTTCTTTTTTCCAAGATCTCTAAAAATGTATATAAAAGGTGATAACTTTGCTTAAAACAAGTTTGTTTTACAAGCAAAACAACAGATGCGAACTTTTTTTATCATTTATGTGCAAATATCATTAAAACTGATTTCAAAGCGCGAATGCCAAAATACTGTTTAAAAAACTCGCAGTTAGAGTATCATTTTTAACAGATAAAATAATTATTTTCAACTCAAAAACTTGAGCGTAAGCTTTAACTGTAAAGAAAAGTACAAAAAGTCGAATATGATCAATAATTAAAAAAAAATACTGACTGGGTATATATGTATATACGGGTATGTCTTTATGCACACATGAATATATATGCGTGTATGTTTTTGAATCTATTCTTAATAGTAATAAACAAGCTGTTTGGTAGCGATAAAATTCAATTGTTTTTATGGCCCTGAGAGATACTATTGTTATTTTAAAAATCTAGCCACTACATACATACCTACATATGTATGAATGTTTTTTTGTATACTCGTATGTATGCACACAAAACACGTAAGTGGTACATCGCTATATATACACTGTGTTTCACATGAATAGATGCAGTGTTTTAACAATCAATTTCAGCTTGCTGCTCTCAAGATAATTCATGGAAATTGAACTTTTTTTCGTCAGAAAATACTACTTTAGTCTATTCAGTCTTCCAAGTCATATAATTCTTGCAAAAATTTAACCGCAATACCTTATGTTGTTAGTTTAGTTCTGGTTTTTATGAAATTTCAGTCTTTTTAGGTGTTCTGCTGAATTTATTTTTCATCTAACAGTGGAAACACTGGCACTGGAACCACATTTTGCTCTAATTTTTTCAGCGGAGTCAGTTGAATTTGAGGCTATTTTTAGAATATTCCACCTTTCCGTGGCTGTTGTGGCCATTTTTTGCCTTCTTTTCATGTTATTGCCATAATTTTCTTTGTCTCTTAAATAATTCCACACAATGTTACCACCAGACAGACTTTGATCGTTGGAGGCATCTATTTTAGTCTTGTCTTCCGCTGTTAAAGATTTACTGCGACCTATTTTCAATTTAAACTTATTGAAAATGCATTTTGTTCTTAAAAACGATTAACAATTTTTAAGTTAGAGCTGTAACAAACGACTGTACAATAAAATTTTAATCAATGCACTTATTGAAGTGACGCAAAAATATAACCCATTTTTTTACAAATTAAAAAACAAGAACAGATAAAATCTAACAAAACTTTTTCGAGTGTTCTTTTTCACACTCTTTTTCTAAATTGTCAAACTTTAAAAAAAAATTACAACCAAATTCTCTCCATAAATTATTTTGACAGCAGCAAGCTGAAACACTGCACCTATTCATGTGATACACAGTGTATATGTTAGAAAATAAAAAAAAAAAATAAAAACAGAGCTAACACAACAATTGCTATTATTACCGTTGCACATTGGGGCCAAATGAATGAAAAGTGGCGATTAATTCAAAATATGAACTTTAAAATTCATGATCGTGTTTGGTATCGGGTGAAAGTGGATAAAATTCTGCATCACTAATTGCAAAAATTATACTTTTAAGTTGTTTGCTTTAGTTGAAGTGAGCACTTAAAGTTGAATAATTGTTATTTTTTTTTTGTACAGTGAAAAAAAGTGAAAATTTTGATATTTCAATTGATAATTTTTTCTATTAATACTTCTAAAAGTTAAATTTTTATAATGGAACCGTCAACTTCAGGTAGTTTACTATATAGTAAATGTTTTTTTGTTTAAATAAATTTTTTAAAAATATTAAATGTTAATAAAATAAAATTAGCCCAAAAATGGGCTATTTTTGATTTATATATGGAGTTTCAACAACTTTGTTCGTGAGCTTGCGTAAAATCGTCTATATAGTGTTATAATATCAGATCTCAACTAATAAACCCCAAAATATTTTTTTGCGATTTTTTGCGATTTTTGAGTTATGCTTGTTTTTGTGAAATAACTCAAGATGCTAAAAATCCACAAATATGAAAAAAAAAAACAAAACAAAACATCAAGTTGTTTTTAATTTGTTTTGTCATTATTTTCGTTATAGTAGTTGTTATTGTAGCTAAAAAATGTGTTGTTAATTAGAGATGTTGGCGTGAGTAACTTTAATTCACGCATGCTCACGTGATTGCGTATGTTGGGTTTATTTACTATGAATAAAACTAATTAAATTATTTTATATGTGTTTATGATATTTCAATGAATTTTACTTAAACATTTGTTAATTTTAAATTATTAGAAAATTGTATATGGCACACGTGCACTATTTTGAAAAATTGAAGGAGGTCACGCTCCCATCCCTATTTATTATTGTCATTTATTTGAGTCCTACATAATAACTGTTGATCATATACATGCATCATACGAGTAAAGTTTTAATTTTGTTTTAAGCTGGTGATATCAATCTCCTAATATAATGATAATACATTTTTAAGAATTTCTATCCATCCGTAGGGTATTATTGATTCGGTACTGACACGTTTATTTATTGTTTTAGCTGTCAATGTTTTGTGATGTGATGTTACATATTTAAAGTGTTGTAAAGGTGTAAATTATTCGGTACAGGGTTAAAGGAATTACTTTTTGCAAATTTTAAACGAATAGAAATCTTATTAATTTTAGGAATTAATTTATGATTATGAAATTGAATGTGAAGTAAATACTAACATTGAAGGTAATAATGATTATAATAAAAAATTGTTGTTTTCAAAAAAAAAAAAAAAAATAGAATAACCGAATTTAATTAAATTTTTTTTTAAATAGTGTGCTTATGGTTATTTATCAATAAAACAAACAATTAGATTTTCAAATGTTTCATTTTTGAGCAAAATTTTAAAATTTCGAGAAAAAAGGTATGATTTTAATTTAAAAATTTTCTAATAGAAATACATATAAAATATATATTCCTTATTATTTTTAAAAATATTACTTATTTTTCTTAAAGTACATTTAGTATGCTTTAATTTGCAATTTAATTGAATAATTTATAGCGCATCGTTCCAAAGTTACAGCAAAAAATGTGAAAAAAGAGGATTTTTTACAGAACACAAAATGGCCCATAAAGGGTTAAAAAATGTGTTTTTTCACTCTGTTTTTTTTTAAAATGTTTGGTTTTTTATGTATTTATAAATATCCATTAATAAAAAATATTTTTTTTTTTAAATTACGACTTCTATGAATTAATCGCCACTTTTCATGCATTTGGCCCCACTGTGCGTTGCTGCCAATTCTGTTGCTATTTTGTTTTCTATTGTTTTGCTTTTAGTTGTCATTGGTAGTCGACTCCTATTTAACTGTTGCAGTTGTTTTGCTCTGGGAGTCCTCTTTGTATGTGGAAATAATGTAAAATGCGTTTTATAAATGCAATTTTGGTTATTCGTTTTATTTTCGTTTATTTCTTTAGAGTTAATGATACCCTAGAGCTAATACATGAACGAATAAAAATAACAGCAATTGAAAATTTTTTAAAAGCAACAAATTCATACAAAACTGAGGAGTGAACAAAATAAAACTAAACACTACATTCATGTTAGATGTACGACAACTAAATGTACGAAAAAATAATAAAAGAAAAAACTAAAACAAAATATGTATTTAAAAACCTAAAGAGGATACGTAGAGACATGTACTTACATACATACATACGTATGTATGTACAGATGAATGAAAATGAGATGCTTATGTTCACCAAACACGTTTTTTATGTACGCAAGCGTGTTGATATTATCACTCTAATGAATTTACAACAACAATTGTGTTGCAAAAATTCCCGCAATTGCAACACTACATAATCAACGAGGAGTGATTGCACACAAAGCCACATATATTTTCGAATCTAAACACATAAGAACACAAAATTTAATTTATTTTTAAAGAAGATATTTTACTAAAATTTAAAAATAATGGAAAACTTGTCTTAAATGTTTTTCCATAACAGCTTTTGCATTTAGAATTTATAAGAAAGGTTATACAAAATTTAAACGTTAGCGTACAAAATTGTAACGTTAGCAATTGTGCATTGTATTTTAGCCATTATGGATAAGGGTATAGAACAGGGTTATCACAATTAATAAACCAAAAAAAAATCGATTGCTTAATGCGAATAAATAACAAGTTTTGGCTACAAACGCATTGCTTTTAACAATAACACTATTTAGGTAGTCGCCGTGGTCTAGTGGTTAGTGTGTTGGCTTACTAAGACGATAGCCCCGGGTACAAATTTCAGCTCTGTCTCTTAAAAAAAGAAATATGAAAAAATTATTTCTTTCGGCGACTACCCCTCAGCAGTCTTCTGGCAAAAGCACTGGGAGTAATTGATTGCCATGAAAAAGCTTCTCAAATCTGTCGTTCGGAGTCGACTTTAAACTGTAGGTCCCGGTACTCATGGACAAAAATTAACACACACAACATGAGTGCTGCGAGAAGCTAGGCCGTAACTCTGACACATGGTTGTAATGTCCAATTAGGTATGTATGTGTGTACTATTTATGTTATAGCCAGAGTTTGGCGTAATCTATTCAGATGTAAAACCATACACATCTAAGATAATAGTTTATAGGAAGGGGGAAAAATAAAAGCATTTTTCACTTCAAGATTGTTCCAAAAATGAACATTGTGTCTAATAAACATGTTGTCTCTGTTATAGTGCATTGTGCGATTCGCTGTATCAACTGCAAAAGAATGTGCTCAAATGTGCCCCAAAGTAGATTTTGAAGTACCGACCCATACGTAAGAGTTATGTTTTATCTTGGCTCGGATGAAGATCTTGTAAATATGGGCATTACCATTTTGGCGTTACGATACTTTTGTACGTCAATATGTTGAAAAAAAACTTTAAAAACCAGAATTTAACACGTTGGCTGCCAAAGCCCTTTTAGGATTTTGATCGTTCAGTAGCTATGTCATTAACAATTTTGGTCACCTGAAGCCAACAATTCTGGGTTACATTTAGACGTCGCATGAAAACGTGCGACGTGGCAGCCAACGGGTTAAAAGAGTTATTTCCTTACATGCGAGAGATGATTGGATTGTTCTATATTTAGTGAAAAAAAGCAGCTATTCGAGCCTAAGGATTTCAAGGTATACTCAAAAAAATGACCTGGCGTTTCGTTACAAAAAACGGAAGTGCGATTTGATTTTGATAACAAAATTGTTTAACTCAGCGAATTGGGCAAGTCTTTTTAATCAAAACTTTTTTTGGTATGATTTGGACTAATATACGATTATTTCCTAAGTTATCAAATGAAAAAATCTTTTTACTTTTTTTTCTCTACTAGGAAAAAAGATCTGGGGTCACGTTACTGCCGTTACGTTATAAAAATTTCCACTTAATATTTATTTTGTTAAAAAAATACGAAAAAACAGAATTATTAGAAAATTATATAAAAACTACATTTGTTATTTATGTATATACATATAAAATGTGATTTTTTAAGAGCTATAGGAAAGTTAAAAAAAAAACACATAAACTTCAGCATTCTTTTTCATCCGCGATTCCAAACAGCAGTAGTAGAGAATTTTTCACCCATACACAAAATGTGGGCTCACAATCGTGTTATATAAGTTTATTGCTGGTAGTAAATGAAAAAGTTTTGACTGCAATTATCATATTTTGGCATTTATTGAAACTCGGCTTGATTGTTCATTTTTAAATATTGAAATACTTTTAATAAATATTGTATTTATCGTCGTGATGGTTGCTCATATGGTGATGGTGTCCTCATTCCTGTTTCTAGTACTATTTCATCCGAACTTTTTATATTTGACTCATAACCTAATATTGAACTTATGGCTGTTTTTGTTAAACTTAAGAGTCGAAGTACTTATATTCATAACATGCTCATACATTCCCCCCTCATCACCGCAAGAGTTATACATCCAGCATGCTGAAGCTGTTAGAATAGTTGCCTGCTCTGCCAGTGAAAATGACTCGCTGATTATTATTGGTGATTTCAATATTCCATCTATATGATGGAATTTTGAGAATGGATATTATATTCAATTAACGATTCATTGATTTTTTCAATATTTTATATGATATGAGTTTATTTGAAATTATTGAAATACTTAATGACTATTCTAAAATTTTTTTCTGGGCTTATTATCCGTATTCTTTATCTCAGTCATCAAATACTCATATTTCGTATATTTCTTCTAAAACTGTTCTATCAAATCTACTATCAATACAAAGTTAACCTAACCCCGGTCCTGATGGTCTACCTACCTGTATTCTTAAGCATTGTTTTGAAAATGTTTGTGCTCCCCTAACGGAATTTTGAACAAATCCATTGATTTGGGTTATTTTATTCTGATTGGAAGAAATCATTTATTAGTCCTTTGTTTAAAGCTGGCAGTAAACTGGAAGTTCCACACTACAGAGGCGTAGCAAAATTAAATGCGATTCCAAAACTCTTTGAAAAAATTGCGACTGACTTTTTTTGTTATAAAATATCGACACTTTTAACTTCACATCAAAATGTCTTTCGTAAAATCTGTTCAACTTTTACTAACATCCTAGAATTAACAACTAAAGTTAATGAAGGGTTCATCAATAATCAACAAATGACTTTATCTACACAAATTTAATTAAAGCGTTTAATAAAGTTAACCACGATCATTTGCTCTATAAACTATCTTCTATGGGTTTTTTGAATGAAAAAAATTGTATGATAAATTTTACAAATTTATAAAATTAATTAATTTAACCAACCATCTTTTATTTTCGTGTTAACTTATCTTGCACAGTACCCATCCATACATAGAAGCTCAAATTTTCTTAATTCCTTTTCATTCAGACTTTATTAGAACCGTTAAAAACATTAAAACATAAGTTGATGAAATCGGTACAGTTCTTCTCACGTGATCCCATGATTATAATTATTTTTATTATCTATAGATTTTGAATATTATTTAAAAATAAATAAAGTTTAATTTTTTTCATTGTCATCTTTCCAGTTTAAAATTTTATGATGAATTATTTTATAATAAGCTATAAGTAATACTGTATTACAAATGTAAGGGGACCTGATAAATATTAAATTTTTTTTTCTTAACTTACAAAATAATGCAATTTAACTATTAATTTAAGCGTTAAAAATAAACAGGAGAAAGACCAATAAAACTGTAGAGGTCATTTGAATGTTTAATTTTTCATACATAGTGGCTTCAATGTAGCTTTAAAATAAATGCAGAATTAATTTTAGCTTTTACACCGCAGCTCTTTAAAATGTCTTTTGCCATTGTTTTTATATATACGAGAACATATTTGCCTTAAGTTTGCATATATTTGTAAATGTATTTTCATCATAAGCTTTGAATATTCAAGGTTTTATTTAATTTTCATAATTTCCTTTTGAAATTACCCCAAAGTATTTGTTAAATACTCTAAAGCACAAGAGGCACTTCATGCAACCCAACCATCCACACAGATACAAATTTATTACGGTTTTTATGTATTTCTATCTTTTTTTTTAACAACTTGAGTCAGTTGAGGAGAATAAATTCAGGGTTTATGTTAGAAGTTCATATGACACCTCAATATGTATTCATGTGTGGTGCTCTTCATTTAAACGTTGAACGTTTTGAAACATCTGTGGTATAATAGTGGAAATGTGTTAAATAAATATGACCCTATATACTATGTATGTAGTATATGTGTTAGTTTACTGATATAGGACAGACATTTGATATGTTATTCGGACATTTATGGAACACTTATTAGGGTCATAAACGCATAAATATTTATTTGAAAACGTTTTTAGTAATTTTGTTTTCCTTTTTCTTTGTTTGTTATTTTTTTTTCTATTCTTTTTTATTTTCGCAAATGAATATAAAACTATGAATAAGGAATACAAATTTGTTACTATTCATTAGAAGAATATCTTTGAATGCTTAAATATGCCAATGTATGTGTGTCAAATACAATCTTAAATTGTTGTATACAGTAGTAGAGCATAGGTAGTTCAATTTTTCAGTAACTTGTTATGTAAAGATCTTCTTTGGTTACAAATAAAAAAATAATTTAAGTAATTAAATTAAAAATTATTACATACATACATACATAACTGCCCTTTACAATCCTATATCAGGATTACGGCCTAGCTTCTCGCAGCACTCATGTTGTGTGTGTAAATTTTTATCCATGAGTACCGGGACCTACAGTTTAATGTCGACTCCGAACGACAGACTTGACAAGCTTGTTCATGGCAATGAGTTACTCTCAGAGCTTTTGCCAAAAGACTGCTCAGAGGTAGTCGCCGAAAGAAATATTTTTTTCGTATTTCTTTTTTTAAGATGTCGGAGCTGGGTGTCAAACCCAGGGCTCATGTCTTAGTAAGCCAACACACTAACCACTAGACCACGGCGACTACAAAAATTATTAATTAAATTAAAAAACTAAATATGTACCACAATCTGCTTTAATTTAGCTCCCGATATTTCTTGAAATCTTTTATTTATTACTCGCAGAAATATAAGGCATCAAGAATAAAATTTAAAATGAATTTGAATTTTATTATATGTAGCAGTTTTTATGTCTTAACTATCTTCTACAATTCATTTGGCTTGACATGGCTATCTACTTCCTAATGCATTTAAAACTAACACTATTCTTATCACTAAGTTGTTCGGTTTTCGCCTCTCATGTGTTTATAAAAAACATGTAAAAAAATCCAAAAAATATTTACATATCGTCGCAAGAATTAAAGAACGCTGTAACTGACAAAAAATCGAAAATACGTTTTTTGCATCATTTTTAACAGAAATAAAAAAATACGCGTCGATTGGTCCCGGTCCCAGATTTCTACGATGAAAATACATAAATCCACTTACGTCGTCTGCGATTTGAAAAATACCAGTGTCTTTGTTCTACTTTTATACAGATTTTTTGGCTCTAGTGAACATTTAAGGTTTTGTCAGTTACAGCGTTCTTTAATTCCAACGACGATATATAGAGAGGGTGAAATAAAAAAATAAGTTGCTTAAACATTTTCTTTTTTTTATAAATGATTAAAAAACAATAAAACTAAAATACTCTCCAAGTGTAAACGTCAGGCAGTAAGAATTCTGAAGTTTTAAGTCAAAACAGCTTAGTCTGTTTTTGAAATTCTTCAGTAAACCAATTTATAGGTTGAAGCTTTCTTTGAAAATCATAAATTTTATTATATCACATGCTGAAGTCTCGAGTTCGAGCCCCAGGAAAAGTGATAAATTTTTAAATTAATATATTTTATAATAAATTGTTAAGAATAATATGCCATTATAGAAAAAAAAATAACTTCAAACTATACTTTTAAATAAATTCAATTTCGGACATAATATTTTATAGAATTTTTAAAAAAATTATATTTTAAAAATATTAAAGTTTACTTTTGTTGTCGTAACGAAGAAAGGAACATACATATATTAATTGTTTTCAAACATTTGGATTTTTAAAGAAATTTTCAATTCACCATACTTTCTTAATAACTGTTGTTTTTACTGAAATATTTTTCAGACAGCAAATATTGTATTTTGGGTTCTTTAAACATATTTGCAAACAGTCGGTCAAATAGATTTTTGTATAGAATTTTTTGTTAAAATATTTTTATCTTTAAATGATTTTATATTTTAATATTAGGGATGAAACCAAAAATTTGTCACTACCTAAAAGTGCTTCCTTTTCTGTTTCCAAAAATTAGTTATTTCATTTCAAAAATTTATTTGTTTCTTAAACATTTTTCGAACTCTGGAAGTCTAGTATTCTTAAAAAATGCCACTCGCTAATATTGTAAGCCATTTATTGAGAGTGGTGATAATTCCCTGTAGACCATATGATCTTTGATTATTTGACGAAGTTAAAAAAAAAACACCAAAAGTTAGTTGCACTGTAATATTTTCAATTCTAAATGTAAATTTCAATGTAAAATATTGTAAATTATTTTGATAGACTATACCTTTTTATTGATAACATTAATAAATATTTTGTAAATGTTATATTGATGTGATTAAAGTCGAACTCTTTACACTAGTTATACTTTCATATTACATTATACTCTGTAATTTTTTAAACTATGGAAATATAACCATATACGGACACCACTATGTGATAAAAGACCAAAAAAAGAAGACCTATAACTCCCAGATTTGGCCAAAGTCATGAAATTTGTTATGGGCTCCCAAACATTTAGGGCCTCGGTGTCATTTTTGCAAAAAATTTAAAATTTTCTCAGGCTAATATCTTGCAAACCGTTCGGAATTTTGATTTACTTTCTGAGGCAAAGTTGTAGCTCTTGTCATGAAGGTCTTGTCTATAGGTTGAAACCCATTCAATATTTAAAGACACAATGAATTACAAAAATTTACCTAAGATCTCAATAAACAACTCACGTGGTCACGCACCGACCGTATCACACTATATACACCGACACGACGCTCACATTGAGAAGTTGCGCAACGCAAAAGTTTTAGAAAGTTGCTTATTAAAATCTTAGGTAAATTTTTGCAGTTCATTGTTTCCTTAAATTTTGAACGGTTTGCCTATGGACCTAAAAAAAAGTAAAAAGGATCGAATTTTAAAGTTTTTTTTTTCTTTTTTAATTTAAAAATTAAATAATAAAATTAAATAACACTATGTGACAAATGAAGACTGTTGGAAAAATGCACGGAATCTAAAGTAAAGTAAAAAAAATTAGTAAAAAAAAAATAATTTTTTGTACATAAAATGTTTTTTAAATTTGTTCAGTAGACTCTTCACTACATTATTGCCAAACATAGTTAAGCAATATTTTTAAGTTTGAGTTAGTTGTTGGTCAAAAACTGAGAACATCTTTTTTTCGAGTGGTGCATTGATTTTCCAATTCTTTTCAGGTCCATAAAAGAAAATTGGTCTTCAATCTGATCAAACCGAGTATAGGGTTTAACTAATCTTTGGTAGTACAATCGCGCCTATATTGTGGATTCCGTTCATTTTTTCACTGTCACACTGTGTAATTTTAATAAATTTTAATGAAGAAATATTTATAACAAATTAACCACACCACTCACTATGTATTTGGCTGGTCATACATATTTTAATTAGATTAAAATTTAAAAAATTAAAATTTAAAATTTAAAAATTTATATTGTATAAATAGAATTGGAGACATACTTTTTTATTTTTTGCCTAAATAAATATATTTCAATTGGCATTTATAATCTCGATTGGCTTAAAATCCTAATATTTTAAATTGTTGTCAATTTTCTAAGTTGTTTAACGTCTTACAATAATCTGATTTTTGCCTTTTTGATTTCTAAAATTTTTATAAAATAATTTTCATAAAATAAAAAAAAAAAAACTTAAGGTAAGATTTTTTCTAATTTATGGAATAAATAAAATAAAAAAAAATATTCTGCAGCTATTGTATGAATTAAATGTTATATAAGTGTAACTTTAAAAGAAATGGATAAATACTTACATGCTGTTTCATTGATTATACAAATTCTCTATTTCCAAGACAAAGTGTAAAATTATATTTAAATATAAAGTTGTTTACTTGTATCTTAAAAAGTTATATCCCTAATGTAGATTTGTATTTAAGAAAACCGAAATGAATTTATTTATTTTCATTTACTTGTAACAAATACATAGGAACTTGAGACTGACTTCACTTTCAAAGTTGGCAGAAATAAAATTGTATACCGGATTTCACATAAATTTCACTTTCCACAAATTAATCGGTATATAAAATAAAAAATTTTATATTTAGAATTCAAGCAAGTTCTTCTAATTACATAAATCATCAAATTTATCTATAGGCACTTTAAGGTATGACCATTGTATTTGGAATTATGAAAAATATTATATATCACTCCCTAACTTAAAAACATTCAAAACTCTTAGAGTAGCAAAGCTAATTCAATAGAAAAAAAAAAACTTATTTTGTCGGTCAAAAAGATCCGCGATAAAAATGTATGGCTTGGTTTATTTGTTATTATTTTTTGTTAAGTGTGTATTATTTTATATTTTGCATTAGTGATCAGACTCAGCTTCCATTGAAGATTTGAATTAAATAAAATAAAATATTCGATCATACTCGCATTCAGAGATGTTACATATTAAATGGCCACATGAATTTCCTGGCTAATTTTTGTTGTGTTAACATACATACTTACATATATACGACAAAAATAAAAGGGAACTTTTAATAATCATTTCTTAGCCTCCCCAAGGCATAAAACAATCACAAAAAAATACGAAGAGAGAGAGTTGCTGCGATACTGTGTGTTGCTACGTATGTAATAATTTTTGTTGACTGTATTATGTGTTTAAGAAAATTAGCTTGAATGCATGGAACAGTTTAGTCATTTGGTTGGTTGGTTAGGGTGTTTTTTACGTGTTCCATTTAAGTAAGTAGCTGAAAATTGTATTTTTATGGACAAAAATTATTTAGGGTCAAATTTATATGGTAATAAAAATAGCAACGTATGGTCCCTGATACTATAAATTTATTGTTATTAGTTTTTATGGATTTTTTTTTCTTTAAAAAAGCAAAAAGGAAAAGAATACAGTAAACCTATGCATACTTATTTGATAATATACAGTGGTGAGCACCTGTGGCTACAGTTGATAAAAGAGCTTTAAATCCAAAATAAAAAAATATAAAATAAGAGAAAATTTCGTATGAAATTTAATAGCCTAAGATCCTAATACTGGTATTCTTATGAGAATTAACATCCGTTAAGGAATATGTACAAACACTAGCAGAACTGAACTAGTTTTCGACCCAGCTACGAAAGGTCTCATCAGAGAATGTTGAATGTTATTCTCACCAGTCTTTTTTCCTTATGAACTGAAAATTTTTTCAAATTCAACTATTTGTTGAAATATGTATAACACAATGAACTCTGATGAGACCTTTCGTAGCTGGGTCGAAAACTAGTTCAGTTCTGCTAGTGTTTGTACATATTCCTTAACGGATGTTAATTCTCATAAGAATACCAGTATTAGGATCTTAGGCTATTAAACTTCATACGATAAGTATAATAAAGATCCATTAAAATATTCTAATTTAATTCGAAAATGTATAATAATTATAAGAGAAAATTATTAGAACTTTTTATCTTATGCATTCAAAAACATTATTATTGTGGTGAAATATAATGAAATATAATAATATTCAAAGATTAACTGAAATAGTGGTGAGAGCGCTCGCACAAAATTTAAACAGCCTAGGTTCAGATCCCACCGAAGAGGAAAAACGAAAAATAAAATTTGCGGTTTTATTAAAACTATGTATAATTTAAAAATAAGTGGTTCCCCCCCCTTCCCTCCCCCACAACACGTCTATTCTCAAGAAACGGCTCCTTTATATTCTACTCTATTCCGCCTTTGGCATTGTCATCAAACACGGATGATCAGGAGTACAGCACCACCTTCTGACAAGATAGCAGCTAACCTGCTTAGTGAAGACGCTCACCACTCATAATCAACATCCAACGAAAGATGAGACAATTGAGTGATCAAATTGAGAGCAACTTGTCTTATTCACAAAAAAAGGCGCTTAATATAATATGTAAAAAAAGAAAAAATGTATCTATCTATGTTTACATTCCCATAAAAAAAATGAATACAATTTGTGGTATGGGTCTTAAGCACACACTTCTGCACGTTCCATAAAAAAGGTTTTTCTATCAAAATTTGTTTTATTGTCTTTTTGCTCTTATCATGCTTTTAATACGTCTTGGAATACTTTCAACCTATTCTCCAAATGTATGCTTTATTTCCTTGATTTCCGAGAAAATCTTTTTCTCCGGGTAAATACTTTGGTTCACAAAATCACGTAAATTAACAAACTACGCAAGAAAGAGAAATTTCCTTTTATTTTTTCGCTCAAAATTTAGAAAATAAGTCACCTTTATATCTTCTGTTTATCGATTTTGAATATGCTTTTGACACAGTACTCTGAAGTACTATTTGGACTTAAATGAAAGGAATTATCGAAAAGATTATTAGTTTGATACTTAAACTGTATAAGGGCACTCATTGCAGAGTCACAATTTAATGGGAGGCTAAGCCGAGTATTCGTCACATATCTGTAGGGGTAATACAGGTTTTTTTGTGTGTCTTACGTTACATTTATTGCTTTTGGATAGTGTATTTGATAAGACAAATAGAGAGGTGCCCTTTAGAATTCGATTAAATATTAAGGAGAATTGAAGCGATATGGATTATGGCGATGATTTATGCCTAATGAACCAACGTTTCTGGATATTTAGTTACAGTTGGGATGATTATTCATGCGGCAATTACAGTTGACAGCGACAATATTGTGAAATTTTAACTGTTTGTACAGTAACGCCCAGTTCCATATAAATATTTCTGAAAGTACAAGAGCGGCTTAAATTTGATTCCTTAAAATTTAGAGTATATTGCAATATACAGTGGAGTTGCAATTAGCACGGCCTCCAATGCAGCTGTGAGCCAGGTTTTAATCGCCCCAGTTATGCTTATTCGAGCAAGTCTCTGCACTTTATTCAGCTTCGTCTGGTTTATAAAAGAATATATCCAGTTTCATCTTTTCTGCACAAACAGTAGCCCTATATGTATGTCACAATTGGTCCGAGCATCATGGGACACATTCAGTACACTATCTTTGGGTAACACCTCCATGTTCTTTTTCATGCCTTTATCATACCTTACGACATGTCTGGTTCTCAAAGATAACTATAACTTGTCTATGTTGTGTTCTTCACGAAAACAAATGCTTAAGCCAGCAGAAGTGAACACCTTGGTTTTTTGGACGAAAATGTGGAAAACTTCGTCTTGATTTTAGATGAAAAATTGTTTTCTTCCATTTAATCGGATTATACTATAAGTTTCAGTAAAATAAAACCTGATTAACTTTTACATGCATATTTTGTAGGATTATATATGTATTTTACTAATCCATGAGAAACATGCAACCACAAGTGCTCGCCACTGTGTGTATTCAAAAAAAAAAAACAAAATTAAATTAACTTGAATCGAAAAATAGTATAACCGACGACTTAAATTTTCTTTTAAAGACTGTCCTAAACTAACAAATAATGAAATTAAAATTATAAATATAACTCGTAAATATGTCTACAGAAATTGTATTTTTACGTATGTACTCGTACTTGCATATGCATTTGTCGATATCTCCACATGTAGTACATTTTTATGTGATATTATTGCCAGTACGTTTTTACGGAATCTATTGTATTAAGAAATAGTTATGTAGGCAATTTTAAAATATGTAAACAATTGTTTGTTACCACTAAAAAAAATTATAAGCATACATTGGTCTTATTTGCTACATTATTTCATTTAAAAGTATTTATGAGTTAACTTGCAAGAGGTTATATTTTAAATTATTTTATTCCTAAAAATCAGAGACATAACAGTTATAAGATATAAGTAGTTAAAAAAATTGTGCCATAACAGTTATATTGAAAAAATTAATTTTTTCTCTTTAAATAATAGTTATTTTCAATTAATAAAAGTTTTCGTTTTCAGTAACTGTAATTCATAATAATTTTTTTTTTCCCGTTGCTCATAACTTTTATTTTCGATTTATATTTTTTTACGTTGCCTTATAAGAGTTATTCTTAACACAAAAATTTTTACGTTTTTCATATCTTTTAACTTCGATTTATATTTTGTTATAAGTAATTTAAATAAATTAAGTAGTTTTCATTGCATTTTTTGGATTTTATTGGTAGCTGCAATATATATTTCATTTTACATGTAAAGTCTAAAACAAACTAGAATAAAAGTTACATACACACATACATAACTAGCCTTTACAACCCTGTGTCAGGATTACGGCCTAGCTTCTCGCAGCACTCATGTTGTGTGTGTAAATTTTTATCCATGAGTACCCGGACCTACAGTTTAATGTCGACTCCGAACGACAGACTTGAGAAGCTTGTTCATGGCAATTAATTACTCTCAGAGCTTTTGCCAGAAGACTGATGAGAGGTAGTCACCGAAATAAATATTTTTTTCATATTTTTTTTTTTTTTTTTTTTTGAAGATGTCAGAGACTGGTGTCGAACCCAGGGCTCATTTCTTAGTAAGCCAACACACTAGCCACTAGACCACGGCGACTTTCAAATACCCGATTTAGCCAATTGAAATTTGTATTCGTATTAAGTAGCGGTTTAGTTATATCGTCGATGGAATTAAAGAACTCTGTAGCTGACAAAACCTTAAATGTTCACCAGAGCCAAAAAAAAAAATTCATAAAAGTAGAACAAATACACTGATATTTTTCATTTCGCAGATGGCGTAAGTGAATTTATTTTCAACGTAGAAATCTGCAACCTGGACCAATCGACGAGTATTTTTTTTCTGTTAAAAATGATGCGAAAAACGTATTTTCGACTTTTTGTCAGTTACAGCGTTCTTTAATTCCATTAACGATATGTGTATGGCTGGCATCTACTGTAGGTCTGACGCACTAATAAAGTCCTATCAAGATTATTTATATTTAGTGTCACTTACTACGGGTAAAATTCTTGTATGTGGTTCAGCTAGGTGTTCACGTTTTTGGAAATGTATCAGATGTCAGATGTTTCCCGAATATCTGCTCTTGTAAAATTGGAACAAACAGAACAAGTCCACTAAATTATATAGCTTCAACGGGCCGATGGGCGTCAGTGACACTCAATAGATTTTCTAACATTTAATTTGTGGTTTGAGATCGAATTTTGCGAAAATTAGCAATCACAGATTTGTAAATGTTTGCAGATTATATATGAGACTTAGCAGAACATAAGTGTTATTGTAACCCACAGATTTTATAGGTCACAGTGTCTTGCTACTATGCTCAACAATTACAATATGTGCATATTATTTTCAAACTCCATTTTTTTCTGTTAGTGGCCTTAAACTTAAATTAACCTGGAAAAATATAAGAAAATGTTTTTTTATTTAATATTGATTTTAAAATTATTTCTTTCTTTTATTATTATTTTTTTTTCATCAATAAAAACTTTTACAGTCAATGCAAAATGCAAAAAAGGAATAGTAATTCTAATATTTTTTTATTAAAACAATTCCATGACTTTTTGTTTGATTTTCCTATTCAAACCTTATGTCAACACCCAGCCATTCTTATTTAATAATATACCAAAGGTACACGAGTATGTTTTCCTATATTTGCTAAGACAAAATAATATACATATATATAGACTATGTTAGTGTATAGGTTGACATAAAGGTTAAGCAGTATCACGGCCAGCAAAATAAAATGAGAAATATTACAGTTCTATCATTAATTTACCTTTCGGCACAAGGTCAATGAAAAGTAAAAGAGATAAAGAGAACAAAAATTAGCTTTAGAGCAGCGACTAGCACACACATAAATTTAATTTTTGACAATTATTACATGATTATTCTTTACCATCATTACACTAAAAGAAGTGTTACTGTTTTACTTTCACCCTCATGCATGGATACACTGCAAGAAATTAGTCATTTAGTAACAAAAATATTAAAAATTAAGTTGTAGCACAAGCTACATTTATTAAAAACTAAACTGCTACACTCTTATTTATAGAATAATTAAGTTTTTAAATATCTAAATTAAAAAAAATCATTATGTACATATATAATTAATACTGAATAAATACAACACCATTATATAGACTGTAGGAATTAATTTTCATGTTCCGAATAAGTAAAACAAATATTTTTTTATAATAAATTAAATTAATAAAAAATAATTTTGAAAAGTTTTTGGCAAAGTAGTATGTCGAGGGCTTATATTCAATACCGTCTATCTACAAAAACATAATTTTTCAAGAGAGCCAAAAAACTGTTTTATTCGCAAATAAGCAACAATTTTGATGAACTCATCTTCTACAATATTAACAGAATGTGTCTAACAAACGTTCTAACTAAAAAGTTTCTTGAAAATAGCGTTATTTTAGCTTCTATGATAGAAAGACGGTATTGCCTTAAAAATAGAATCATTGTGTAGGAAAATAATATGAAGATAGATGCCTAATTTTTAAATTAAGTTTGTATTACGGTTTTTGTATGGGGACCCAGAAAAAGGTGGGTGATAGAAAAATAGTATAACCTGTTCTAACATTTGAGCCCTTCAGAGAGCATGGGTGTCTCAAAAAGGGTGTCAGATAGAGGGTAGGTGTGTTCAGAAGAATTGTTTAACCAGTTTAAATTCAAAGACAATGTTTTTTATAATTTCTTTATTATAATTTATTATAATTTTTATTGCGCGTCTCTAAGATTATCATAAAAGTTGTGATACTCCTCTGGAATTACCGCCTTTAACTCCTGTAAATGTTTCCATTTGTTTTGCTGGATTGGTACTCAACCGGTATACAATTGTTTTGGTTCTATGTTACCTTCATATTGCTTTATTCTAATAGGTAGTTCAGTGTAATTATGATCAAAATTCACTTTTTTTTTTTTTTTTTTTTTATTAGACCAATACTCAGGGGCAAACCCCTACTCATGCAGTGCATTGTATTGGAATGTGAAGATGGTTGATAGGTTTTTTTTTTTTTTTTTTTTTTTTTTTTTTTTTTCATACATGTGTGTATATTTTGCGCCTTTTTATTGTTGATGAAACAAGTTGCTGTAAATTTGTCCACTCAAGAGCCAGTGTTATACCTTCACCTTCCCAGAAGGTGGCGCTGTACTCCTGATCATTGGTTTTTGGTGGAATGGATTAGAAATATCAGGGGACGGTTTCTTGCTGATGGTCTTGCTGGAGGGGGGGGGGGGGGGGAACCTCTAATTTTCTTAAATTTAATTTTTTAATTTAAATTGTAATTTTTAGAAAACCGCAAATTTTTATTTTTATAATTTTGTCCTTCGCTGGGATTGAACCTGGGTCGTGTGAGTTTCTGTGCGAGCGCTCTACCACTATGCCACGACCCCCCCAAACTTAATGGTACCACTTGGGGAATATAAGAGAGATCTTAGTTGGGATACTGTCGGATCATTTTTTACTCGACCAGGTCTAATACTGAAAAATCGAATAAGTTTTGTATCCTTAGAGTTTTGAAAAAAATCATATTTTAAATGTAATGCATCAAATGGAATTTTAATAATTTTGTTCTTGATTTTACTGTTTTGCTGGCATCTTTGGTTACTCTGACGTAGTCGTTTGGCAAATATATGGTTTGATTTTCCAAATTAGCCTCTATCTTTACATGGGCACTGTCACACTCCATCTGGGTGTGTCCTTTCTGTGAGTATTTTTGTTCTATGATTTTGTTATTTTCTATTGATAAATTGGACAAAGCATTCGACAAAAAGTGATTACGGTTTTGGTAACCGCAACCATCGGAGTAAATTATTATTATGGTATGTATTGATCGTTCGACAAGAGAAGTATGTATCCGAAAAACGAACAGTGAATAAATAGATATCAAACAAAGAAAAAGCCTGAAATTAAATAAAACGACAAAATTCTATGATGTAGATAGACGGTATTGCCGTCATAAAATTCATAAATAAGTATCTTTGTAGATAGACATATGATAAAATATAGGATATATAGTACTAAAAACAGTCATAATATATATTAAACACCCAGCAAAAAAAATATTCTTCATGATCAAAGTCATTATTGAAATCAATCCTGAATAGTTCTATTTTTGGTGAAACACCAAAGAATAGTATTTTTTTTTTTTTTTAAGGAAGAAATGTTTTAGAAAAATAAACTTAGTTCTTAAAAGTATTTGGTGCTTAATGAAAATGCTATGGGTTTGGAACAACTTCCATTAGTTTTTCGTCAAATATTTGTCTTATGTACACACAGCCTTAGTTCTATTAGTGATTAGATGCGTATTAGTTCTTATTTAAATATTTCATATATACAAAAGCCATTATTCTAATATCTTATAATTTGCAGTTAAAAAAAAAGTTTATTTTCTCAATGTTACTGCTTTCTGAAATTTTTCATATTGCGGGCCTTAGGGTATTATCGTTTTTCTATATACCTTTCTCTTCTTTGCAATTTTTACTTTACAAGTTACAGGTATATACATATACTTATAATATACCAAATAACATACAATCACCCAATCCAATCTTCTATATGAAAAAAATGGAATGTGTGTTTGTTTTTTTGTTTGTTTCTTTGTTTGTTTGTAACTTATAGGAGACCAAACCTCTAGACCGATCTTCCTGAAGATTTTACAGTATTTAACTGGGACTCTGGCATGATTAGAGGGGTACCATTTTCGACCACGCCCACTTTTAAAAATTATGTGATTGCTCCCATATAGTTTTTAACAGACTTACTTTAAATTGTATACACATTATACTCCAGACTAGGTAGAAATTAACATTTCTTACACCACGCCCCCTTTCACACCCCTTTTCCTGCCAAATTTTGTTTGAAAGTTTTAAACTTTTGGTTCTCTGCACAAATTTGTTCCCTCCAACGGATATTTTTATTTAGTAGTATACTTACTTATACCACTAGAAATGTTTGCTATACAAAATACTTTTTTTGTAATATGTATTTACCTAAAGTTTTATACACTCTGTATCTACAGATAAGGTAGCCATACATTTTTTTATTATCAACTCCCCCTTTTTCGCTCCATTTTACCTTAAATTATAATTAATCTGTTTTCAATCTATATATATTAAAATGAATGTAGGTCTGTTTTTTGTCCTTTATAGCAAGCCAACCCCTTGGACCGATCTTATTTAAGTTTTCATAGCATGTTACTGTGATTCTGGAAGGAACAATAGGCTATATAAAGTTTTGGTTGGACAAAGGTGAGTGGCACCGCCCATATAACCCAATGTTTAAAATCGTCATATCAACCACATTTTTTGACCAACGGCGGTAATATTTGCTATATATGATATTTTCATGAATAGAAATAAGTACCAAAAGAAAAGTTGGAGGAGCACGCCCCTTTGTTTGTACATCAATACTTTTAATTTTATTTTATAAAGACGGGGGTAGCGAAGCACTCCGGGTTCAGCTGGTATATATAGGTACCTATGAAGTAAATGTTCAAATTTAGTTATGTTTATACATACATACATGCATACATATGTGCATTTACACGTACATACCCAAATATTAAGTTTTTTTTTTATCAGTATGACACTTGGGCATTCACCTGAACATTGTTAATGCTTATTGGTGTGAAACTTGGAGCGATAAATCTGTTGCCATCAATTTTAAATTACTGTACAAATGGTTTGGCCACCATACTGCTTTAAATGAAAAAGAAAAAAATGTATTTATATCACATACATACATATATTATAAATTTATAACGATATGTACATTGTACAAGCAAGTACATCTATGTATGTATGTAAAAGATACATTGAAAAAATATATGCACTATACATTCACAGAGTTGCCACCAGAAGTGGGATGAATATTATTATTTGGCGATAACAAATTATATCCTTTAAGTGTAATTAAAAACTTTGCTCTCTTTAACTTTTTTCTTATAAACCTTTACCACAAACTTTTAATTATTGTAAAATATTTCCAAAATGAATTAAGAAGTTTTGCTTATATAAGGATTTTGTAGGAATTTAGTCGAAATTCACAAACAGATTAATTCTTTCAATACAAATGTGTTTATTAAATAGGGGTTTGTGTCCCAAATTTTGTACAGTAATAACCCATTACAATCAACAAATAACTTGGGCTAGACTATATTAAGTACTTTTCTAATAGTACTTTGAAAATTTTGTATATATTTGATTAAATTAAATAAACTCAGTGCTTTTTTGCTTCTTTGAAGACAGAATTATATTATTTTTGCTATCTATAATATTAATGATTTTACATCATTTTTGTTGTACTGCATTTCACATCAACATATTTTTATTCATTCTCAGTTCCAGTAGTAAATGATTGGTAAAAGTAAGACGAATAGTTTTTTATTTCAATATGTGATAACATTTTTAACAAAAACAAATATTAATAAAAAGCCAAAAATTTACTCAAATTTTTATTGTACATCACACGTGTAAAAATTGCGGAATTAAAAAATTCATATTCATAATCATTTTATACAAAATTTATATGTATTTTCTTTAAATCTATCTAATGCGATCATGTTAACTATCAAAATTTATTAAAAGCTTATAATATGCCTTTTATTATTTTGGTAATTGACATTTAACTTTTTTCGTGCAAATTTAAGAACACCAATTTTGGAATTATGTTAATTCACAAAATTCTGGCTTTTCAAAACGAATCGAAATGTGGAACATAAACAATTATATACTATTTCCTGTATACCCGCATTATATATCACTTATATGCACTGATTTTAGTATAAAAAGTAAGCATTTTGTATTTCTAATATGATATACCTATACATATGTATGTCTTAATTATTGTAGAACTAAATGTGAAAGTAGTTACATTATCTAGATATGGTAAAAAAATTATACACTATTGTTTTGTTAAGGGGACGTTATAATTCACTAAATATACTTTTGTGACTGTCGAGAGCTCTAGTTTTCATTATGTTTATTGTTTAAATTGCAATTATATGGCAATTGTTGATTTTTTTTTTTCGACTTATCTGCAAAGAAATTTTTTAAGTGAAAATATGTAAACTTTTAAGTGGGCCTTATACATTCTATTTTAATTTAAAAAAAAGATGCTCATTATGATTTAATATGTTCACTATCTGAAGCTTTGATTTATTTAATAATCGAAAATTCAGCTTTAAGATCCTGTTACTGTAGCACACAATTAGTCTATCTACGACGTTTTGAAGGGTCTTCCGGCTTTAAACGCTGCGTTATTTGGACTCTATATAGATGGCGTTTAAAATCGAAATTCAAAATACAGTGTCATAGGCAGTAAGATAGATTCAATTGCTAAGAACAGTTCGTAATTAACAATTTTGGATTATCAGTGCGTACATTACGTTCATGGATAGGGCTGAAAACAATTTTAATGCTTCTACTTATTCTACACATTTCTTATTAGTTATTATGTCAACCTTAATTAACATTCTAATTATTGTAGTAAACTAATGTTAACCGTAATCACTTTATAAAGCTTTAAAATTTGCACATTTTAATCACTCCTCTTGTTAAAGATTTGACTATTTTATACGTTAAAACGCGTTATTTTTAAATTCAAATATCTTACTGAATAAATTATATGTTATATGACAGATATTTAATAGCTGAAGGTATTGACTAAAGAGATAATCTATATTTTGTTTTATTTACAAATAGACTCTTTAAAATATGTGCTCAATGTTTAAGTAACAATTTATGGGTAATATTTTGTCAGCATAACTAATTTTTTTGAAAGTTCTTCAAAACTAAGACAATATAGAGTTTTGAAAGGATAATCTACAATTTTGGAAATATTACCAGTAATATTAAAATTATTAATTTATATTATTTGGCCAAAAACCCATTAAGATAAAACCTTTATTCTGGCAATACTGCACAGACATATCGTTTAATTTAGTATTTCCTTTCGTTTCTGTGCTCTCTTTATATTAAATTCTTAAACAGATAAAAATTAAATTTAAAAAATCAAATATTTCAAATTGAATAAATTCCGCTATTTCTTAATGTACATATATACACATGTAAAAATCGTTTAATATGCATTATTATTATTATTAATTTTATTATTGGGTAAATAACACTGTTCAATACGAAAAAAATTAGGGGGTTCTCACGATTGATCCTGGTAGAAGAGACTAAAAAATATATGTGTGTGTCGGCGTTTTGACAGATCACATCGGAATTTTATTTTAGAGGCGCTTAAAATGTTCCATCTCTAACCAACTCTTGCAGCATATACGCTGATTTGATGGTTTTTAGGTGTTTGCGTTAAGTTTTGGGTTTTGGTGAGTTCTGGCATATGTATATAGTAAAATTTTATGGCCAACATTTTTGTAGAACATGTTATCCCCGCCCCTCCCCTTTTTCAGGGTTCTTTTTACGATTTGTTAGAATAAAGCACCGCAAAACGCAGTAATTCGGAGGTGTTAGAGAGGTAATATCTCCTATGAAAATATTTGTCGTGATATTTTCTTCAAAGTTTCTGAACACATTATACACGTCAGATGTAAGGAAAATATAGTTTTATACACCGATTGGCCAGAGATGGAAAATTTTAACTGCCTCTAAAATAAAATTCCGATGTGTTCTGTCAAAACGCCGACACACACATATATTTTTTTAGTCTCTTCTACCAGGATCAATCGTCAGAACGCCGTAATTTTGCAAAAAGTTTGAAATTGTTGTACAGTATAATTTAAGCTTAAGGAAGTTTATTTATACACTGCCGATCACTTGAATAGGTTTACTATTTTCATTATATTCAAATTAATTTTTTTCTAAAAGTAATTAAGTTTTTAATTATATTATTTTCTAAAATAGTAAAATATTGGATTATGTGTGTTTATAATAAAAAAATTGTTTCAATAATTAATAACTGAATTTTAGTAATTTTTTTCTCAAAACGAATATGATTTTCAACACAATTTTTTGGGTCATTTGAATAGGTTCACTCTCATTAATTTAAAAAATTAAAGAAGAAAATGATTTTTTGTAAAACTTTTTTTATTTTTTAAGATTTCTTACAATATTTTGATGATTTATTAATGAGTATATCCTTCTTTATTCGATATAACTTCAAGAATACCATTTGGGAGGGAGCTATAAAGGTTTTCAATTAATGATAATGAAATTTGTGGACCAAGCATTTTTAATTCCTCCAATGAAAGCCTATTTGGTTTCGTATTGTCTGCCGGACTCGTAGACTTTGCGAGAAAGCAAGCCCCATACATTTTCTATAATACTTAAGTCAGGGGAATATGGTGGCCACTCCAACTTATTGACATTTTGGCTTTGAATCCACACTCTTACCACCCTGACATTAGGTATCGGGGCATTATTTTGTTTAAATATCCAGAGAATTGGTCTAAAAATAGTAGACAAATATGGAAACACCTTTTCAGGTACTGTTTTGTAGTTATTCGCGTTCATTTTTGATGTGAGGAATTGAAGCTCAAATGTACCATAATATGAAATCGCCCCCGACACCATTACACTTCCCTCACAGAGACGAGACGACAAAGGTAGCGTTCCTGCTTATGTAGGTCTAGGAAATAGTAGTTGTATCCATCCTGACCTTCTAAATTAAAATTTTTTCTTCGTCTGAGAAGGCAACACGATACCACTCATTTTTATCGTTCATGTGTTCTCATGCAAAATGAGACCGTGTCGCTTTACGACCAGCAATAACAGATGTTTTTTTTTTTAATTTTCAATCCTCTTAAATGTATAGAAGTTCGAATAACATGTCTTACAGTGTTTATCATAGCTGTGGTACCCAATTGTTGTCTAATTTTTGCAGCAGAATCGCTCGAAATTGAGGCAGCTCTTACAATAACTCTTCTGTCCGCTTCTGTTGTGGCTTTTTTCGTCCGCCTTTTCATGTTTTTTTACTAATCGGACAGATTTCTTAAAAAATTACTTACAACATTCTGGCTGCGACCAATTTTTTTGCCGATATTCATATGGCTTAAGCCAATTTCATTGAATGCTTTAATTTTATATCTTCCTTCTTCAGTTAATCGCTTGCTGCGCCCCATTTTACATAAAAAATGTAAAAAATATTGCAGTAACTCACAAATATTTAAAATTTTACTTATACTGTCGATGGTCAAAAGAACACAAATTTTATTCCTAGTGAACCCATTCAAGTGACCCAAAATCTACACCTGCTTTCGCAGCATTTTGAAGTAAAATCAGAAAATAACAAATTTTTATTTATTGTACCGTTATTCTTTTCTTCCTAAAATATTATTATTCATAATATCTCTTAATTTAATTGAAAAAAAAAATTATTCTCCTAAAGTTTATATGAAGAAAAATTAAAATATACGAGCAAAAATTAATAAACCTATTCAAGTGAGCGGCAGTGTATGTATATTTCGACAATGTTGACCACTGCTCTACAATGCTGACTTCTCTATAACAACTATGTTTTAGGTCTAAGACCTAGCTTCTCGCAGTACCTATGTTATGTGTGTTAATTTTTATTTATGAGTACCGGAACCTACAGTTTTAAAGTCGAGTCCGAACGACAGATTTGAGAGTCTTTTTCATGGCATTTAATTACTCACAGAGGTTTTTTTTCAAGATGTCAGAGCTGAGATTTGAACCCGGAGCTACCGTCTTAGTAAGAAAACACACTAACCACTAGACCACGGCGACTACTCATACCCTTCACAAATTCTAACCACTCATTGGCATCTTCTTCTGTGCCCTTCTCGGTAAAGTTTTTAATTGATTTATACAAACCTGCCACAATGTTAAAATTTGCAACCTAGTTACGCGCTTCATCTAAACTATTATTCACGTTGATCATTGTTATAAATTGTGCATTCTGCTCTAATAATTTCGCTATCAAATCACCCGACAGCCCATTCTGTGTTGTATCAAAATACCTATAACTTTTAACATTAGGTAGAATACTTTCACGGCTAGAAAGATAAAATTGTTTACCAACTAGCATATGATTAATGCAGAGGTTATTTTAAGCAATTATCATATTTTAGAAGTAGTAGAATTTTAGTTGCTGTATCTTAGTCAAAACCAGAAAGCAAATAATATATGTGTATTGGTAATACAGAGGTTACATTTGTATCATAAAATGTTTCACATTGACCATTTTTAGCAGAGCTTTTCTTTTATAAAGTCATAGCCTTTCGGCAAATTTCAATATGTCAAGACCACGTAGCTTTTTTTTATTAAAACTAAAAAAAACATTCTGCAATAATGTTATAAATATTTTCTTCCAAATATATTATTTTTTGAGTGTGATTACGTAGTTGTCAGTGTAAAAAAAAGAATAAAAAAGAAAAAAAAATTCTTTCTAACCCGTACCAATAATATATGTTTTATGTCATTTTACAGAGATTTACCGAAATGATATACTGTCACTCGATTGTATTGGATAATTTAAGACAAAAATCACAAGGTACTCATCTTTTTCAAAGATAAATCCATATTTAAACTCTAGCTACATGAGACTGTTTTTTTTTTTTTTTGTTTTTTTCTTATTTCGTCTAAAATCCACTCTACTTCTCTTTGAAAAAGAAAGCATTTTTTTAGTTGTTCGAATATAAACTGGCATCATAGATTGGTTTATAATAGAATTTATCTTTGGTAAACACCAAATGGCAAGCAAAGATTCAATTGGATTGTTGTTGTTTTTCTGAAGTTTTTCTTTATAGTTTTTATTTTTACCATTCTAAGTGAAACACATGTGCTGTTTTTCGTTCTTTTTTTTTTACTTATTTTCCTTTGTTTCAGAAAAGTATTACAATGACACATTCTTGTTTTGTAGAAGTTTAGTTCGGTGTTTTGCCTTTTTTTAGTATGAGTATGTATATACCCTTGTGTTTGTTTCTTTGTGACGTTTTTTCACTTGAATAACTTTGTTAGGAGGGATTAAATTATCTCCTTTGGGATTTTATAGAATTAACTTATCCAAACAGTGTTTATCCAGATGCTAGTTTAGGTGCTCTTAAGAGCTTCTAAGCAAAAACTATATGCTACAGTTGAGTAAAACGCTATCATGAATAAACTCATTTGTTCTTTTTTGTAAAAGTGTACATGCAGGCTGTGTACAACCCACCTCACAATTGAAAGTTAAAGCGGTTAAAAATATTGTTTGGTTTTTAAGTAACTTTATAAGTATTTAAAATAGATTTAAAAATGCATATGCATGTTAAAGGTACAGAAACCACAAAGAGAAGTTATGCAGATTGAAAAAAGTCAAAGTTTGCTGGTGCACTACTCTAAATCTATATCATCATTTCAAATCATTTTTACTTTTGTGAATTATTTGTTTTTTTTTACTACACGAATTTTCTTTACTGAATTTCATATTAAATACCATTGCCCAACATATTTGGACTTTTTGGTACAAACCGAATAAAGGTGCCTATTCCAATGCAGCACATTAAGTAGACAAGTTGTAGAATAAACTCATACCCTAATTTTATAAAAAAATTGGTTTTTACATGTTTATATTGAAAACAAAAGTAAAAAATACAAATTACTTTTGCTTTTTATAGAAATTTTCAAGCGTTCCAGTGGGGAGTTAGACTTAACAAACCTAAAGGTTTTAGTGATGATTCTCATATTCAAAAAGCTTTCAAAGCGCAAAATACTTTTAATAATTGTATCCGCAGTTAAAAACCACTATCCAGTAACACACGTTTAGAAATGAAGATTTTGTTTTTTTTGTCTAAGGAACATTAAACTACTTGACCAAAACTTTTAAAGTTAGGTTTCCGGTGTTAGGCTTCAGGAAAGTTCCACATAATGTGATTTCCATTTTGGAACTTTGGTATTTGGTGTACGTATATGTAATATATACATTAACTTTGTAGAAATACCACCTTATTTGAGTGATACCTGCAATTAAAGTTAAATTGAGTGAAGTTTTATGAGGATAATTTCTCTGTGAATGATATTAGCACTCTAGCTCCTCTCTTCATATATCAATTTGACCTTTTGTTTGGACAAAATCAAAACAGTCCTCCGAAAAGGATATTTAGTGATTAAAATATTTAACAACAAAGTTTACCAAAGATACCAAATTCATATTATAAGGTCTTTACGCCTAATAAGCAAAAATGCACTTCAGTATCCGTAAATTTTTGATCTTCCAATACTTGATATTCTGATGTACACTTTCTATATGAAGCTGGTTAAAATAATTTTTTTTTTAACTAAGATGTGTAACTGTAAACTAGCCGGAATTTAATTATATTCAATTAAATTAAATGTTCCTTGGGCGCTGAATTCAAAAGTGACGTACATAGTGCATACTTGTATTATAAAAAAATAATAACTAAAAATAAATTGATACACAATATAAATAGACCCCTAAAAAATTAAAAGAATGTTACCTGCAAATATTTGTAGTCATTTTTTTCTTTTCTTTAGAACTCATAGTCACTTAAGGCACAACAAATTCTGTTTTTACACGTTTCGTTTTGATTGATAGCAAGAAAGCACACTTACTTACTTTCAAAACAACACAGTATTCTATCGTTTGAGCTGGTAAAAGAGCGTTCGTTGTTCAGAGTTTCTCAATTGGGTTTATGTTCAGACTACCATCGTAGCTCTGGCGGCATGAATGCTTGTCTTCTGCTAGGAATACCACTGGAGAAAAAGACGAATTTTTTGCAGCTAATATTCCACTCCAAAAAAAAAGGTATCTGTGCATTTCAAAATACATACAATCAAAACGTCGGCTGAAATTTTATAATTGACATTAGCTTACATACATACATAACTGGCCTTTACAACCCTGTGTCAAGATTACGTCCTAGCTTCTCGCAGCACACATGTTGTGTGTGTCAATTTCTATCCATGAGTACCGGGACCTACAGTTTAATGTCGACTCCGAACGACAGACTTGAGAAGCTTGTTCATGGCAATTAGTTACTCTCAGAGCTTTTGCCAGAAGACTGCTGAGAGGTAGTCGCCGAAAGAAATATTTTTTTCATATTTCTTTTTTTGAAGATGTCAGAGCCTGGAGTCGAACCCAGGGCCCATGTCTTAGTAAGCCAACCCACTAACCACTAGACCACGGCGACATTAGCTTATTGTGTACAATTTAAAAATTTTTTGTAAATACCTATTCAATCGGCCTTATCACGGTTGGCGTTTTTTAGTTGGATTTCGACATTTTTGTAAAAGATTAAAGATAGATTTTATTAATTTTCTTTAATCTTGTACAAAAATGCCGAAATACGACAACGACTACGCCAACCGTGATAAGGCCAGAATAAGAGTTCTTGATTTCCACTTGATTATTTTAATTGTTTTTAGCTATTTTATTTAATTTTCAGTATTTACTTGAAAACAAAAAGTGTGTAGTACCTACATAGGTGCGTACACACGTCAACATATTATAATTCCAGAAAAAAATTAAATTTTGTTTAAAAAATAATTAAAAAAAAACGCTAAAACAATCGACCACTTAAAATATTTTACACTATTCGATTAAGTATTACTAACAATAGTTGAAAATAAAAATTGGTCCACTTTTGAGGTCCATTTTTTGTATATACAGGCATGTTCTGAAAATCACGTGATTTCAAATCACATGTAAGTTTGAAACACAGCAAGAAATTTTTAGCTGTTCTGAAAATCACGAGCTTTTTAGTTTTTAGAAGTGCTTTTCATTGTTCTAAAGGCCTGGTTAGCCAAACGTTGATGTCGTAAAAACGGTACGTACGTTAATGTACGTACGTATGTGCAGTTATACAAACGTGTCATCTGTCAAGAGAAGATCTAAATAAAAACAAAACAAACCAAAAAATTATAAAGGCATTCATTTGCCTGTACCTCTAATATTAATTTTTCGTCGTCCACTAAAAACAAAATATAATAATGTTTTATTTTATTAATATTGATAATATAATTTATTATATTTTTCTACTTATTTTTCACAAAACACAGCACAAATAAAAAATTTTAATTTTTAAATGGCAATATGAAGCCAGCTGTTTAGAGCAGTGATGAATGTTGTTAAATTAACACAAAGTTAAAAAAGGTACCAGAAGTACCAAAATAAGAGCATATTATAATTACTTCTTGTATTTTATGCTTCCTAAAAATTTATTCTTATACTACTACTGAATATTCAATTTTTGGTTTAAAGCCATTATTCATTGAATCGGATCCATTGGTCCATTGTGGACCGGAAACGAAAAAAGTTAATTTTTAAGTAGAACTTTTTAAATAAAATTGTAATTATCTCGGTAACTAGCTAGCACGTAAATCAATCATGCATCCCATATGCTTCTCTTTAGATAATCGAACAATTTTTCATTTGGTATGTATATAATTCGTCTGTCGAAGATATGTTAAGTAAAACATGGGACTTTGAAATGAAAAAAAAAAAATTAAAAACAAACTTTATATTCACATAAAAATTTAAATTATTCACATAAATATCATTATATGTATCTAAAGACTTCAAAAATTAAAGTCTTTTTGCACACATAGTAAGTATAAAAGAAAATGATTTGCAAATAAGCATGAAAGTACCAAAAAGGGCATTTGGGCCACATTGTCATTTAACATACAATAGTCCCATCACTCGCTTTGAAATGTAACGTAAAAACGTTGAGAAATTCTATTTTATACAGATTCTTCCGTCCCGTCAACGTGACATTTATTTTGGATAATCATTTGCATTGTTTTCATATGCTAGAAACCAACGTACGTTGCGTTACGTTACATCAACGTTCGGCTAATTCTACCTTAAACCACAAACTTTAAGTTCTTTTGAGTCCTTCATAGAGCTGCCAGATTCATTGCTGCCGTTTGCAATATGCAAAACGGATTTCTAACGTTAGTCTTGAAAATCTACTAAAATGTCGTGTTTTACTATTTTTACATAAAATAATATTCACGAAACAACCAAGTTATTTGTATGCTCGAATTACATTCTCCAGGTCAAGCAGAGGTAATAAAATTAATACTATTGGTCATAATAAGGCAATCTCTGAACAACATTTCTTCATCAACGCCATTCGTCTTTGGAGCCAACTACCACCTCAAATTCAAATTTTAAGCAATGCAAGGCAATTTAAATCTGCGATATTTGAATACTTTTCTTAATCTCAATTTGAATGTAAATATATATTTTCTTGTATGCTATGGAATAATTGATACACTTTTATATTATTTTTATTTTTTTTGATGTATTTGCATGTGTCATGTATGTTAATTCTTGATATCTATGTTTTTGCTTTATTTCATTTTTTTTTTTTAATTAATTTATTCTATTTTATATGAATGCAAAATCTCTACCCAATACTTTAATATAAGACTCGTTCTTGTTGTATTGTATTGACCAAATAAATAAATAAATAAATAAATAAATAAATAAATAAAAATAAATAAATAAAATCGCACATTTACATATATTTCAAAAATTAACCAATCCATGTAAACTATTGTGCAATATATTAATTTTTATGAACAAATTTTGTAAATTTTTGGTTTAATAATTAATTTAATTGCCAAATTTGGTCAAATTATACATAAAATAAAATAACATGTTGTTAGCCTGGCAACTCCAAAAATCGTTTCGAAAAATAAAAGCAAATTGTTTTTCATAATGTAACACAATGTAAACAAATCAAAAAATTTTTATGAAAATTGTAATGTGTTTGAAAATTTGAAAATTTTGGAATTTTTCTGAATGAAATTATAATTTTTTTTTGTAAAAGTAAATAAAGAACAAATGACGTTATATGTTTGTTTTCCATTTTTCGCTCAATTGTAAGTAAAATAGTGTTTAAAAAAGAAAGTGATTTAATATAGACAAGAATTTATCTGACGATTTCAAATCACAAAATTTTTTGAAATTTTGTGCTCAGAAAACCTTTCTCGTGATTTGAAATCACTTCTACAACAAGTGATTTTCAGAATATGCCTGATAAATTGATAAAACTTTAACTTTAGAATAATTAAAAAAATAATTAAACCTTTATATAATTTTTTTAGAGTTTATTTCTATTTTCAATTTTTTTTTTTCTTGGTATTGAACGGTCAAGCCAAATATTTAAATGAAATTTTTAGTAAAATTTCAGTGAAATTGACTGGAAATGTATTCATTCTTCATTTGTTCATCAAAAAATGCAGACATTCTTACATATGTGTACGTGTATTTATCAGAGACAGAAAAATGTCTAGAATATATATATATGTTTTTATTCTCAATTATCAGCAATAACAAAAACTATTGTAATTCTGTTCATCCAGACTGGAGGACAATTTTAAAGAAGAAACTGCAATGATAGAGCGAAAAAGGAGAGAATGATAAAATCAGATGTGTTTAATAAATCTTCGTATAATTTAATACAAATTATGTAGGAAAAATATAATTCCAATATATATACGATATTTAAAATAAAAAGTGTGAGTTAAATATTTGATAATTTTCCTGCATAATTGCAGAATATAAAAAAGTCTGATGAGACATATATGGCATTTTCTCCATCATGAATGTCTTTTTCTCAGTTTCTTTTGTTATTATTATCCCAGCGAGGGACAAAAGTTATAAAATAAAAATAAGAGGTTCCCCCTCCCCCCCTCCCCCCTTCCAAAATGTCTGTCTTTAAGAAACCACGCCCTGACATTTCCAGCCTATTCTACTAGAAACGAATGATTAAGAGTACAGCGCCACCTTCTGGGAAGATAACAGGTAACCTACTGAAGACGCTCACCACTCACAATCAACATCCACCGACAGATTAGACAATTACTGTTGATCAGTAATCAAATTGACAGAAACTTGTGTCATCAACAAAAACAAGGGCGCATAATATATACTTCGCTATGAAACAAAAAAATAAATCTCTGTCTTCAAATTCCAATGCAATGCACTGCATGCGTAGGGGTTTAGCCCTGAGTATTGGTCTTAAAAAAAAGAAAAAAAAAGGTGTTTTGGTGCAAAAAAAAATTAATAAATAGATGATTACCAATCTATCTGGGAATCGAAATTGGTATTTCAGAACACACAAAGAAAATGTTTCTTTTTCAAACATACAGGTTTTCCTAGATCATAGTTCATTTAACGCCGCTATACCGTCGATCAAAACATTGATATTAAAATCGATGTCTATGACCTTGGGGGGGAACTTTTTATAGCTGCCAATTATCTGAAATATTATAGACTTCATCGAGAAATGGGCGTGACAGTAGCACACAAAATTAAATTTAGATTTGGTGTCTGTTTAGAATGGAAGGAGTTAAAATCTTCAACCTTTTTGGTAGTATTGCCAATGCTTTTGTCAGACCAGCAGGCATGGCATTTAACATTCAAAGTTTTATTTAAATTTAGTATATTGGGAAATTATAGCAGCCAACTCTTTAAAACATTTGGTGGGACACTTTGGTTTTTATGTCAATGTTTGTTCAAAGAAACTATTGTGATCAAACAAGTGAACATAAGTTCTCGTTTGCACAAAGCACAACTTTACAATCTAAGGCCTTGAAATTTTGTGTATATAAATTAATTACGATAATAGGAGAAATATTGACTGAGGTATGCAACTTGTCATACAACGTGTTTTACTGACTAAAATGAATTCAAAAGGATTTTTTTTATTCTGCACTACGAAGTGTTCATGGAGGGAATTTGATGAAAAGAATAAAATTCTTACAATTAAATTTATAAAAATAAACATTTCACTACTAAATGAATGAATTTTAAAAATGTAAATGCCATCCATGATGTATTATATATGTATGTACATGCATACTTACATACATATGCATATAATTATATACAGCAAACAGTTTCTTCTTAAGAGTCCTCTTCTATGTGTATTATAAGTGTGTATGTATCTTTGTATGTTTTTGTGTAAATTCTTCATTTCGTTGTTGCTGTTGTTGTATTTTTTAAATTTTTTTGTTGTTTGTTCATTTTTATTTTAAGGTAATGTTTTATTTACAACCTCATTTAGTATGCAAAACAGGATAAATTTGAAAATTGAATGTCGTACGTTGACTGCTGCGAGTGTATGTTTGTGTTCATCTGTGTTTATGTTCAATTTGATTGTATGAATGTTTGTTGGTGTTTTATACCCACTGTTTCGTTTGTTTGTTCTTCTGTTTATTGTTTTTTTTTTCTTTTCGTTTTTCATTGAAGAAATCATTGTAAGAGATAATACAAGTTAAGATATGATGTTGTGATTACACTGTACTGATATCGTGTCATCAAAGTTAAACCTATATATTCTCTATAACGAATGGTGCCTGCCTATGAATATTATGTGTGTATGTTTGCTTATTGTATATATATTTGTGTAATAGCTTAAACTTGCAAAATTTTTTTTTCTTTTCTATCAAACAAGAGAAGCGAAGCAGGTGCTATAAGGCCCTTTAGTTATTTTCAACCGCCTTATTTAGAGGCACATAATATTCAGGGTTGTTGTAGAATCCCAGTCAGAATTGTCATTTATCAGAAATGAAAATCGATTCTGATTTCAATTGGTGTCATGAAACCGTGTGGATTTTAGCTTTATTCGAAAATAAACAAAACCCATAATCGAATCAGCTGTTTTTGCTTTGTTTACATTTTTTTAGAAATATTTTATCAAAAAATTTTTTTTCTTTTGGTGTTCAACATATTTTATAAAGAAATTTAAATTATACGGAACTAAAAATGGTAGAGGCTGTCGTTTTATTTTTATTAATGAAGGAAGAATCGAATGAAAAAGTCAAACGAAAGATATTGAGAGATTACAGCAATCCCTTGGAACTTCCGGAGATAGCGTAAGTACACATTGCAACAAAGTACGAAAAGTTGAATTGTATGAAAGTTTATTAAAGATTCGTAAGTCAATACCATGTGAATAAAGAAGCATTCCAAATGTTGATGAACATTGTTGAAATTCACTTGCCTCCGTCAAATATTTTGTGTGTTATTCAGCTAGCAGCAACATTCCAATTTTGGCAGAAGGCACTTATCAAAAGTCAATTGGAAACGATTCTACCGTTAGTTTAGGCCGGAGTACGGTGTTAATTGTGTTGGCCAATGTAATGGATGTTTTCCATTCCGTCCATATCTTTTGTATAAAAATAAATTTTTGTTAAGTAATAGTGTCACATTTAAGAAATTTAAACATTTTAACTTCTTCCATCCGTTGGCATCTTTGCTGGGTGGTCCAGCACTGTTTAAAGACTGTGTAAGTTCCTGCCAGAGACACTCAACTTTAGCCTTGTCTCGTTTTGTATAACCCCTTGCGATATCTTCGTGTTTCTCCATAAATTTTACAAATATCCCATTTTGAGTTATATTGTATTTCTATGTTTTCCCCTATACACATAAATATATTTTATATAAAATGAAATTTAAATTAATTTTACTTGCATTGTGCAGCAAAATACGTTTAACCGCCTACAACAAAAATCAATACAAGTGTGTTTCTGACAGCTGAAAACTGATCGGATTGTTTCTGACAAAAAACCGATAAAATCAGATTCGATGACACCAAATTCTGACAACAATTCTGATTCGAATATAAAACCGGTATCATCTGTTTCTGTGACACCAAAATGAGAATTCTGTCGGTTTCAATTCTGATTCTGATAATAATCAGATTCTACAACAACCCTGATTAATTTAATTTCGTGCTCTTGATTTGTACTTTTTGTCAGTTGTTTTTAAATGTGCATCTATTTCTAATTGTGTTCTCAATTTAGTTATGTGTAAAAGTGAAATATAAATTTGTAGCTTTGTTAGAAAGGTTTAAAAAAGCTTTTATTACATTTATACTTACATATATATCGTCCCCTCAATAAAACAATAATGTATACGGATATACACCATTATTTGTTTTTTTAATTATTAATAATAATCCACATAACGGATTCTAAATGTGGTCAAAATTTGGTGAACTTCTACTTCCACAAAGTGGGTCAAAAGATCAATTGAAATATTGGCGTATAACTGCGTGTTTGAAATTTTTCATTAATAATTGTGTAACTGCAGGTATGGTGTTTTAATTAGTTGTTATTTTGAATATAATTTCAAAGAAAAATAGTGTATTACTTACTATTTTTATTATTTTATAACAAAATACAATCGAAATTTGACGTGTATTGATATACACAATTTTTTAAAAATATAAAGGGTGTAAATGATTCAAATAAAATAGTGCATAATGATTTTCACACATACTACAAATAAATAAAATAGCCTAAGTGACATTTACATATATTTTTGAAAAAATCTTTTTTTATACTTCTATTTAAATCTGGAAATAGATCCTTCATATCGAATTATACATAGAGACATATGTAGCTAAATTAAGTATCATTCCTAAACTTTTTGAACAAATAGCAACAGAATGTTTCTCTCATTAAATTTCATCATTTCTGTCACTCTTACAACATGGATTTAGAAAAAGTTATAAGCGCTTTTACCAAAGGCATATATACGGATTTTAGCAAAGCTTTTGATAAAGTCAACCATAATCTCCTTATACACAAATAGAATAAAATTGGATTATCTTCTGTTTTTCTTAAATGGATATCTTCGTATCTGCTCGATAGATTTCAATGTATTTTATTTATTAACCATAAGTCAAAATCTATCCCTGTTCTATCTGGCATCTTACAAGGTAGGCACTTGGGGCCATTATTGTTCCTTATATACATTAATGATTAACCATCATGTATAAAGTATTGCAACATCTTTTTTTTATAAGACCAATACTCAGGGGTAAACCCCTACTCATGCAGTGCATTATATTGGAATGTGAAGATGGTTGACATGTTTTTTTTTTTCATAGATGTTTGTATATTTTTCGCCTTTTTTTGTTGATGAAACAAGTTGCTGTCAATTTGCCCACTCAAGAGCCAGTGTTATACCTTCACCCTCGAATGATCAAACAGCAATTGCCTCATCTGTCGGTAGATGTTTGAACGTGAATAGTGAGCGTCTTCAGTAGGTTAGCTGTTATCTTCCCAGAAGGTGGCGCTGTACTCCTGATCATTGGTTTCCGGTGGAATAGATTAGAAATGTCAGGGAGCGGTTTCTTTCTGATGGTCTTGCTAGAGGGGCGGGGGGACCTCTTATTTTTTTTTTTTTTAATTTAATTTTTAATTTAAATTGTAATTTTAGAAAACCGGAAATTTTTATTTTAATGTACATATGCCGATGATGTTAAGCTTTTTCTTCACTCTAACGATTCCAATTTTCGTAATCTATTTCAAAACGACTTTCATATTTTTTATGAGTGGTGTAATATTAACTTAATGCAACTTAATTTTAAAAATGTCAATACATGCTATGTTGTATGTAAGCAGCTGTTCACTTCATTGGTAAGACAAATACTTGCGTATGCTTCTATAGTTTGGAATACTAAATACGAAATTCATATAAATAAAATTGAATCTGTACAAAAACAGAAATCTTCAGTGGAATCCGAATAGAGTTTTACCATCTTACGAAAGCCGTCTACCACTTATGTATCAAACTTCCTACTCTCAAAAGCAGAAAAACGTATTTCAACATATCTTTCATAAATAATTTGATATGAGGAGTTATTGATTCGGAGACTTTACTTACGCAGCAGGAATTTATTAGTCCTACTCAACCAACTAGATATTACATTCCTCTTAAACTGCAATACTTCAGATCAAATTACGTAAATTTTGATCCCGTTCGGAGAATGTGTGCAGAATTCAACAGCTATTTTTTCCTTATGGATTACTCCTTGAACTTTAACGCTCTTAAAAATAAAATAATGGACTTTTCAAATACTTGAATTAATTAATAGTTTTTTTAATCATGTTTAAAATACTAAAGCATTAAACACATAGACGACAGCAAGCAGCATGACAGCAAGCAGCAAATGCAGCCGACAATATTTGCTGCCATGCAGTCGGCTAATTAAATATTTTGAAGGCAGCAACAGCAAAACAATAAAAAAACAAATAAAATAATGAACATGTGTTTGTTGTTGAAATAAATATTTCAGTGATACCACTTTTAAGTGTACGAAACCGCAAAAATAAAATCGCTGGTTTAAAATGTACATATATTTTATTTTTATTTTAATTTGTTTATATTAAAAAACTACAAAACTCATTAACAAAATATACTTTCTGCTAGTTGTACACATACTCTTTAAAAAAATTAAAATTTTGGCCTAATCTCAAATTTTTTGGCTATAATTGGAAAATAATGATTTTTGCTTAGCCGTTGATTTCACAAGATGAATTCTGAAATACTGTGAATTCTGGTACGGCTGCCTATCTCCCAAATGAATCCCCTGATCAGAAAGATAATTTGGTGCATCACAGATTTGCATATTTGTTACAAGACATAACATAGTTAGTTATTCATTCAACCACTTCCTCGTATTTCCCATCATATTATCCATGTATTTTTAACAACAATGCATATTGATCGTTGTGGGACACCAAACATAACTTTAAAATCTTAAATTTAATTAAATAAATACCGACTTGTAATGCTAAAAGTTTTTAATTGTTATTATCTTTATTAATAAATAAATTTTTTTTCATTGTAATAAAAAATATTTTTTAGGTCGTTTTTATTTGAAATTTTATATTGTATTAGCATCACTAATCAGTTTTTGCTGCCTCAAAAAATAGAAATTATTCTAAGTTGGGCAGCAGCAGCAAAGGTTTTTGTCTAGGGTTTTGCTGTGCTGCCTTTAATATAATCGTTTCCATATAAACGTGTGTATTCTAATTTTGACAACTTGCTGCCTGCTGCTTGCTGTCGTCTATGTGTTTAATGCTTAAGAGTAATCCAGATAGTTTGTAAGAATCTTTGTCTTTTATTGGCTGAAATAAGTAAATAAATAAAAAAAATATTAAATGCAAACGAACGTAACTACACTCTTTGTTCTTTTACAGGAAAAGCAAGAAATCCTTAAATTCAAAAATTTTGTAAATCCTAAAAATCATATAATTTTCAGGATCGAGATATAGAGATTGTCATACCTATATACAATAAATGAGTTTGTATGTAAGGTTTTCATATAAATAAGTATGTATGTAGTTGTATTCTTGCATTTAGAAATACACGCACTTGTAGTTACGTTAGTTTGAATTTCGTTAACAAAATCGCCATTTTTGATCGTAGAAATCTAACATTTTACACGAACATGTATTTTGATAAAACAAACCATAATTAAGAAAAGCCTCAATTGCGAAATTGTGTGTAGTTACGTCCGTTTGTATTTAATACGACTATATGTATATTAACAGTGCTCTTAAAGTCAATGAAAAAAGTGATGATATATAAGATTATTAATTAGATTATTTTAAGTTTGTTTTTAAAATTTACTACCTATTACTATTTGTATATTATCATAACATTTTTTCTATAAGGAAGCTCCCAAAATCTACTATCTTAAAAAGGCCTTTAAAATAAAAACTTAATATGGAAACCTTGCAATTATTTTCTTTTGGAACCTTTTCCTTTACAACTTATTATACGTTTGTTGGCCTGAATGTGAATACTTCTGTTGACATTTACTGTTCGTTTAAATTCTATTAAGAAATCACGTTCTGTGTTTGTTAACAATGTTTATAGAGGTATTCTTTATATAAACATAATATAAGATGACAGTTTATAAATCATCACTGTAAACAATGAGAGAATTTTTTATTAAAATATTTAAATTTTTCCATACACACAAGTCTATTGTTACATTGTTTGGTTTTAGTAAAATTTGCAAATAAAATTTATTAAACTTTTATTACAATAAACGTCTCAAATTGAGTTTTTAAATTTATCACGTATGATTATAAAAATCATTTTCAAATATTAAATTTTCTATTATGATTTTTTCAAAAGACTTCTTTTATTGACAACAACCACTACAATAATATAATACGAGAAGTAATAATAATAAAAATCTATTTTCATTTTCTTTTTTGTATTTCTTTTATTTATTTTGTTTTTGTTTTTTCTTTTTAATTTTTTATTATGATTTTTCTTTTTTTTCTGTTTGTTTTCTTAAGATTTCAATTTGAAATTTATGACATTGACAAACAATAAAATACATGCTGGCAACAAACGAACAGCCAGGCAAACAAACATTTACTCACAATCCAACAAACACTGAATAAATCAGTCAATCACACGCACAAGTACTTAACAGATTCCTATCTGGCATTATACAATAATCATGAATGGATAGTGGATAATATCGATGATAAAGATGACGATAGATTCAATAGATAATAATTTTTTATAAGATTATTTAAGAATAAAAGTCAATTCTGTGTTTGAAAAAATACAAAAAAAAAAATTAAATAAAAATTATCAACTCGTTTCCTACACATTTTAATTTCATATTTTTCCTCAGTGTCCAACCGAATATCTCTTCTTTGCCGGACGAATAGTAGAAATTCCTTCGAATTCAAAATAAAATAAATATTTTTGATTTGATTGTGAACGTTGTACTAATTTTTTTATATACATATATTGTTGAGAACAACTAGAATCTATTTTTTGAAATACTCTCCGAATCCTTCAAAACTAAAAAAATTTACATTTATCGTAGAACTTAAAAAGGTGGTTAAATTTTATGGGCCGATGTTGATTTTGAATAAAACGCAAAATTATTTAGGAAACTATTGTCATATCTTTTTATTATTTGGTATGGCTCAATTTTGTATAGAACAAAATATCGGCCAAATGTATACTCCGATCTTGGCGGCACATCTCTATCAGATGGTCCAAGTTTTCGATGACGCTGAGGCATAATTGAGATTCTATGCCGTTAATGTGCCGAATTATGTCATTCTTTAGTTCTTTAATTTTTGCTGGCTTATCAACGTATACCTTTTCTTTCAAATAATTCCAAAGAAAGAAGTCCAAAGGTGTCAAATCACTAGATTTTGGCGGTCAATTGGCTCATTAGCTGTGTGGCAAGTCGCACCATACTATTGCAACCACATATCGTCCACATCCATATCTTCCAATTCGGGCCCTAAATAGTTCGCTATAGCAACGGCTTTTCAGCCACACTCTTGCAAACAGCAGCAATATTTTCTACAGTACAAGCTGTTTGCGAAAATTTTTGCACAATTTTTTCTATTGTACGAACGTTTGGACGATTAAAATGACCGAAAAAATCACGAAGCGCACGATATGCATTTTGATTTGAACGTCCATTTTTTAACTCTTTGTTCGATTGTGTATCTTTTTATGGTTCAAATTGAGGTGGTCTGAAATAGAGAAATGCCAAATGAAATGCTGAAAAAAACTTGACTTTTAGGTGTGGTTCACATTCAACATCGGCCCTTAAAATTTAACTACCCGATATATATAGGTCATGTTAGTTTTTATTTGCTACCTGTATTTATATGTATATTTTAAACTTAGTCAATATTCGAATTAGTTATTATCAATTTAATGACAAGAATCCAAAAATAAGATTATTATAATATTATTAAAATATATTCTTGGTACACTCGATAATATTTATCAGAAGTACGTCTGCCCCAGCATAGTATTTAAAAAATTAATTTATTAGGCAAACAAAGGAATATTGTAATATTAATATAAATATTAAAACAGAAGTTTTTATACGTAGTATTCGAAAACGAGTAAAGGGAGCTTCAGACTATCCAACAAGTCGTAGGTGAAGGAATCACAAAAGTAAAAAACGACTTTACTTTCAAATAATAATTTATTCATAAACGAATGGTCTTCAGACTGATTTTGTTTTTTGAATTTTAGGCAAAATATTCTTTTTTTTTTGTGTGCTGGAGGCCCGAAGTTCGAGCCCCAGGAAAAGTGAAATAATATTATTAGAAAAATAATCAAGACTCAGTGAAGCGCGGAGAAATTATTTTACTATATGCGCTGTAAAATAGTCGTTTACCTAAGTATACGTATATAGTCGTGCAGGAGTTTATGTGCTCTATACGCCATTTTTTAAATCTCGAGTTAATGATGCTAATTTAGTTTTATGCCACCAAAATTTTTAAAATCTGCAATCCTAAACGGATTAAAATCTGTAATCCTAAAACGGATCAAAGATCCTAAAACGGATTACAGATTTGAAAAATTTGGGGTCGAAAACCTAAAGTGGTATCATTAACTCGAGATATATAAAAAATATGAAATGGCGGATAAAGCACTTAAACTCCCGCACGATGATATGTATAGTATGTATCTGTAATTTGCATACGTATTTTTCGTTTAGAACTGGGACCATCAGTTACAAAAAGATAGAAAGAACCTTTAGTAGAAAAAAAATAATTTTATCCTGGTTAGATATTTTTATAATTCTGCAACATGTAACACGATAGCCTTATTTTTAAGTTTTTTGCTTATTCTTCTTTAAACTATCATCGGCGTCTACAATACAAGTCTTATTTTTGATGCCATATATGTTATGAGCGTATCGCCAGTACAATATAAACTGTCCGTGTTTCTTTACCCCATCATATAATTCGCCTGTAAATTAGCACTTTTAAAAAGAAGACTCCCTATGTTTAAACACAGACTTTGATACGGTTTTGTATAAATAATGTATAAGATCTAAATATTTTCGATAATGAGGGTCTATTTTTTGCATGTTTTTAATTGTCATCACTACTCCAAGTAAACCTCCACGACGGTTAACATTTGTTTGACACTAAGAAAAAAATGGCAAAAGTATAGTAGATGATCATTATTATTAATATTGTTCCTTTAAGAGCAGCTTTTGGTTCAATAACCCATCCTAAAAGTTTTATAAGTATAATGCATTGCTGAGAGTACACAGCCTTCATCTTCTTGGTCACAACCATCAAAAAAGTTGCTTTGGGTGAAACCATAGCAGCGTGTACAATGTACACTGTACAAACACGTACATATATTAACCATATGCTTTCCATAGATGAACATTTTTCAGTAACAGTACTTTTTCAGTATTTTCTTTTTTTACTGATTACTGAAAAGAGAAATCAGTAATCAGAAAATTTTACTGATCAAAGTTAACGGGATTGAATATTTTTGGTAATTAAAGAAGAAATGATGTCCGTGAAGGAATAGTACACTAGCCAAACTGAACAATTGTTTTCGACTCCATCTACGGTAGTCTCATCAGAGTTCTTTGTGTCCTGTGCATATTCAAGACCAAACATCAACTATTTAACTCACACTTTTTTGGAAATCGCATACTGAAATTATATTCTTTCACATGTATGTACATACACTTGTATGAGTTAGTCGAAGTAAAGTCACACAACAGTTTTTATCATACATTTTTCATTTTTGTATTGCTGGAAATATGTATTTCTTATATTTGTCTATTTTGTATTGCCTCTATAAATACTATCATTACAATTTGGATTTATAGAGGCAATACAAAATAGACAAATATAAGTTTCTATCATATTCTCCTTTTCATACCATCATTGCTGTTCTTGTAATTGTCATCTTATTTGGATGAAACAGAATTACAATTTTATTTTTGTTTTTGCCCTCTTATTCCATTTTATCCACATTAGTCGGCATCGACGACCTGTACGACTGTAGCCGTGGTGGTTAGAGTGCAGCGCACGCTTCTGATCTAATTAAAGCCTTTCTGACGAAACAAAAAATTAAATTATAAAAATATTGATCAGACCTTTCCTGGGGCTCGAACTTCGGGCCTTCAGCACATTAAGTACTTTTTACTGAATACTGGTTTATGTATTGCAGTAAAAAAGTAATGCAGTATGCCCATGTATGATGCTTTCGTCGTAGTTGTTTGTAATACACATTAAAGGGTAGCGATGAGACTTGGACCATTCTTTGAACCATTTTTCAAACTGTGTTGAATACAATACAGGAATTCCTGTCATGTCTTTTGAAGTTTCAGCAAATATTATTGTGGGCTGCTTTCTTGTTCAAAGTTTTTCGATTTTGTTCTCTAAAGTTTTGAATAAATATTGTTTATAAAAAAATATTTTCTCTTACACTAATCTGGCGATAGCCACAAGTTTTGAAGGAATATATAGATTGTACTGTAAAATTTAGATAGTTGCTAGACCGATGTCACATTTTCAATTGCAGATTACTTTGATTGTGTATCTTTCATCAACATAAACCAGTTTTGACATTTGACATCTCTTGGGGAACAGAATTGATTAGAAACAAACAATGAATTTGCAATTTAAACACAAAAAAATACAATATTATAGTGCAAAATTAAATATTTTAATAATTTAAATAAAGGATAAACACTTACGGATACCTGGGTACCCTTATCAGTAGTCTACGTGAAAAAAATGTTTTCAGTATGGTTATGGTTAAAAAATGGTATTCTCTGCTTGTATGAATATTAACATCCTTTTGCCAAAAATTCAAATGGGAAATCTATATATGTATATTTATATGTATGTAAATAATAAAAAAAAATAATTTAAATCTGAACCCGATAGTTCGGTCGAACACTTATATTTTTTATGAAATTTTTTCTGGTCAGTTTTCAGTAACTGCAATAACGCGGCGCAGACTTGAAGACACAGAAAGACAACAAAGAGTAGAGATTAGTGGAGGACTTGCTGGCATAGTAGCAGTTGTTCACTATGCTGTAGTTATTAACAATTTTTTTTTTTTTTAATAGCAATAATAGTGCTGATGGCCAACAACGTTATGTGGTCAATAAGCTATAGCAGGAGTATGAACGTTTGGTAGTCTAATAGATAAATGACATATTTTTTTATTTTTTTATTTTTATCATATCGATAAATCATCACATTTAGTTCACTTAAGTTGGCTTATTGTTGCTTGTCACATTTATTGTGATACTTTAAGTTTCAATAACAATTGCATACAATATTGCTCTTTTTGTGTCAAGGGCTTTTCAAATAAAAACTGTCATCATTGCTGGTGACAGAGGCATTTTTACTTCATTTTTAATATCTTTCACATTTTGTTGTCATTTGCTTTTATTGCAAAAAAAAATAATAATAATAATAGAGTAATAAGAAAAATATTTAAAAAAAATAAAATAACAAACCGTTATAATGGCAGCTTCTAATTTTGTGGATATTTTTTAAATCGCAAGCAATTGTTATCTTCCGCATTTATATTAAAAACATCAAAAAAATGTAAACTTTTATTTTATGAATTTTTTCATGTTGATATGAATGCAGTATGTATTTTGCCCCCGAGTGAAAATCATTCAATTTTGTTAAAGATATGCATACACACATTTGTATGTATATGTATTTGTACATACATATTATGTATATAAATCTAAAAAATTTTATAAACATTTTTTTACTTATTGGATTTCGATTTTCGAGTTTAATGGAGAATAAAGGCTAAGTGAGTGAAAACTTATAGTGCAGCGCTAGTCTTAGGGAAGATTATTCCATAAACAAAACATTAGAACGTAGTGTTTCTATAATTCATTTTGCGATTTACTCGACAATCAACTGCTGAAGAATGTGCACTGAACCCGATAGCGCTGGGTTCAAATTGAAAAAATAAAGAAATATGAAAAAATTATTTCTTTCGGCGACTACCTCTCAGCTCTGGGAATAATTTATTGTCATGAAAAAGTTTATCAAAGCTGTCGTTCGGAGTCGATTTTAAACTGTAGGTCCCGGTACTCATGGATAAAAATTAGGACACACAAAACGAGTGCTGCGAGAAGCTAAGCCGTAACCCTAGCACAGGGTTGTAATGGCCAATTATTTATGTATGTATGTAATTGATATATTACTGAAGATTTTTAAAATAAAATATTTAATTTTTTTAACTCTGTTTTTAAATTGTGTACAGTAACATTGTTGACCACTGAGCAAGAACTACTCCATTTATTTCGAAAATGTCTACCGTTGTTACATTTCTTTATTGTGCGCTTTAAAAATTTTTTTTATTGATTACGAATATTTTTCAATAGGACGGAATTCTGGACAGTTAGGAGCATTAACCTATTTGGGAACAAAATTATTTTGTTAAAAGGTACCATTTTAATCTTTTTCAGAAGTTGTGAGACGTTAATAATTCTGATCAAAACAGCATGAGTTTTAAAATGGCTGTTAACGATAAACTATTTTCTTTCAAGATCATACTAACAAGTATCCAAATCATATCGTCGATGGAATTAAAGAACGCTGTAACTGACAAAACCTTAAATGTTCACCAGAGCCAAATAACCTGTATGAAAGTAGAACAAAACGCAGCCGGCGTAAGTGAATTTATTTTTATCGTAGAAATCTAGGACCGGGACCAATCGACTCGTATTTTTTACCTGATAAAAATGATGCAAAAAACGTATTTTCGATTTTTTGTCAGTTACAGCGTTCTATAATTCTTGCGACGACATGTTGTCTTTAGAACTGGTTCTGCTGAATTAATCACTGATTTCTCCTATTCTAAATGATGTATTAAACTTATTAACATGATTTAAGTCTGCGGTGCAGTTAATCTCATCTCATCATCTCATCTCATCTCACACTAACCACTAGACCACGGCGACTACAATATATCAATTAATAGTTTAAATTCTTTTAATTTTATCATAAATTAATACACGGAGCATACCATTTCGACTGCAGGCGCTACCATAAAGGGCTCCACCTTGAAGTAACGCGAATGTGACGACCTCCGCGAAAGCATAAAGCTTTTTTTCTCCTTCCCGAACAAGATAAAAATCTTAAATTAATAAAAATATATTCTTATTAAAGTTCGAATTCATAATAACATAACATGGACAGTTTAGTTTAAATTTTTTGTTCAGTGTAGTTTAAATTTTAGGGTATTACAACATGATCTTAAATGTTTTTTGTTTTAGTTATATTAGTACGAGCATACTCAGTATATACTTCTGAAGTAAAATAAGAGGTAATAATGATATAACACTAAAAAATATATAAATTTTTATTACCTTTATAACTGTTTTAAAGCATGCAACCAAAGTACACTAAAAATGTTTAAGTTTTAAAGACATAAAATTATTTCAAAATTTATAAATCCAAACATTTGTTTTCTGTCAAGGGGTGTAACAAAAATAGGAATTTGTACAAGTGTATGTATACCAACATATATACATACATATTTACCTTAATTGCAAAAACAAATCATTATTAGTAAAAGTATCATAAATTTATGATTTGTTTTTTCCTTTTATTAAAAGCGTTCTTTTTAATTATCAATACAATTTCAATTTGCAATCTATTTCATATTTATATTCAAAAATCGTTTTTTGCTTAATCATTTCTACATTAATTCCATACCAATTCTTTGAACTACCTACTATGCTCCTGCGTTCATTTGCCAACTAAAGAACTGTGTGCAACATACTGTTGTTGTTGGTGCTGTTGCTTTCCTTAATTGTCTTGTTTTATTTGCTATTGTTACCGACAATAAAATGGATTTAATGAAAGTGTTTTTATATAAATTTCATTCGACTTACAGATTTATTTCCATCACCCAACCCAGCAAGACTTTTCTTTATTTTGCCTAATACGAGTATGCATTGAAAACTAAAGTGGTTATATGCATGTCAAGCAATGTGTAACCCTCACAGTCTTCGGCTGGGTGTCTGAAATATGCGATACGCAAAATAGATTTAACAATTGAAGATTATGTTCTGATGCTATCGGTCTACTTAAGCAAACTAATCTGAATATTCAGTTTAAACTTTAAAAATTTTAGTTGAAGATAAACTTCCGTGGGATCAAGGCAATTAATATAAAAACGATCAATTTATCATTAATTATTAGAATGTATGAACTATATTGATACGAGGAAATAATTTTATAAAGCAAAATAATCACCACATTTTCTTATATTAGTCTGTTACATTCATAAATTACACTGTACAGCAATTTCAAACTTTTCGCAAAATTACGGGCTTCTGACGATTGATCCTATGTAGCAAAGGAGACTAAAAAAATATATATACATGTGTCGGCGTTTTGACAGATCCCATCAGGATTATATTTTAGAGGCGGTTAAAATTTTCATATCTGGCCAATTCTTGCACCATATCGGTGTATGAAGCTACGTTTTCCTTACATCTGTAAGGTGTATGGTATGTTCAGCAACTTTGTAGAAGATATCGCGACAAATATTTTCGTAGAACATATTAAATATCTAACTCCTCGCATAACTGCGTTTTGCGGCTTTAGTCTAACAAATAGTAAAAAGCACCCCGGAAAGGTGCGGGGATGAAATGTTCTACAAAAGTGTTGGCCATAAAATTTCGGGTCTATGAAATAATTCCCACGAAATAAGTCCCACTTTTAAAAACGAAATAAGTCCCACAAAAAGTTGCTGTTTTGAAAATAGGAGTTATTTCGTTTTTAAAAGTGGGACTTATTTCGTCAATTGATGGGACTTATTTCGTTGCGCGTTTTTATTTTAAGTGGGACTTATTTCATTTTGAGTGGGAATAAATTCGATTTGTAAAGTGGGAGTTATTTCATACCTCTAGATTCAAATCATTTATAAAATATTTTGAGAATCAATGGACGCAAAAGGTACAATATTCCCTTTTACTTAATATTTACAAAAAGGTGTTATGATTTCATTATTACAGATCGGTCCACATAACTTTTTAGTTTTCGATTCCGAAATCCGCACTACGTCTGCGTCATAGGAAAAAGCATTCCAAAGAAGGCTACTTTTTTCAAATTTGTAGCATTTTTACAGATGCAAGAATTTGAAAAAGTAAGAAAATTTGAACTATTGATGAATACCAATGGTAGTGTGGAAAAAAAGCGTATTAAAAAGTCCTGTGTTTTGAAAGCAGATATGATTTCGAAATTCAAGAATGATCTCTTACAATTTACTATAGCTCCTTCTAAATTTCTTGACCAACTGGTGTTATCAAAAAATAATTTATTTGTACAAATGGAGTCTGATGAAGATCTTTTTTAAGAGTTATATGATGTGGAAAAGGACATTGAAGATGAGTCGTTAAACCATATTGAAACCAACCAGAATACAATTAATAATAATATGTGCGTGGTTTGTTTCATAAAGCAGCCAAATATCTTATTTTTTCCTTCTAAGCACTTGAAAGTTTGCAGTGAATGCTGCCTTACAATGCAAACTCACAAAATTGATCAAACCAGTAAACTAGTATCTCCATTCTGCTGTGCAGAAGTTCATGAAACCCTTCAAATATTTATCTGATAAATAAATGATTTTTTTATGGAGGGGTGCGATAGAGCCATGTAATATAAGGCCATTATGGCTTTATTTCTCATTTTTTTCTTATGCAACAAGTTATATATTGGACATTTCGTAAAAGGGACAGCTATAATTTTTTGCCCTTATCTCTTCTCATGGCTATCCTTTTTTTGTTATTAATTACTTTATACTTACTATAATAAAAAAACTTTAAAGAAATGTTTACAAATAGGTACCGAACTTAACTACTGGAAAAACAATATTAAAAAAAAAATTGTTGACGTAATTACGTATGTATGTGTTTTATTATATTTTTAGTAGGAAATTGGAATTCGTGTTCCATGTTTTCTAATATCACCATTACAAAATACAACAAATCCCAATGCCACGTTAGAACTATAATACCGTCTACCATGCACTGGATCTTCAAGCCATTTATAAAGGTCGATAATTTTAATCTGATGGTCCTTCCGAAACGGTTTCCATCTTAATAATAAGAACAATTGATCTGTACTTAATCCATTTACGAATCCAAACGTTGTTACTAGTAGGCGTTCTCTATACGTTCCTTGACCGAAAAAAGAATTAATAATAAATTCTGGAGCTCTATCAAAATTCGTAATATCCATTCCATTAAGAAGCCTTCTGCAAGCTTGCATACGATTTTTCTTTATTATTCCTCTGCCTTGATTATTCATATTATTCGACGTGTGTTTTTTTTTCGAAGAGCCAAATACTTCTTATTTGAAATCACATTAAACAGTGAAAAAGTGGGACTTATTTCGTTTATGAAAGTAGGACTTAATTCATTTAAGAAATATATTATTCAAGGGGGAGTTATTTCATATTGAGTGGGAGTTATTTCATTTCAAGTAAATTTTTAAATCATTTCATTTTGATGGGACTTATTTCGTTTTCAAAAGTGGGACTTATTACGTGGGAGTTATTTCATTTTTAAGCAATTTTTGGTGGGACTTATTTCGTTTTTAGAAGTGGGACTTATTTCGTGGGAGTTATTTCATAGACCCAAAATTTCACTATATATGTCAGAACACACTAAATCCCAAAACTTAAAGCAAACAGAACTAAATACTAAATTTATTTGTTTTCAAATTATTTTTTTTCGTTCTTGGCAATTCGACATCATTATCGAACAATGTCCAACACAAATCTATAATCAGAAATAAAATGCTCTTCTCTTTATATTGTACTTCAATAGGAATACATACTTGATGAAAACGTTCACCATGTTCATCAGATTCCGTTGACAACTGATTTTCAGTAAAGTCCATACGTGAGTGAGGCTATATTGATGAACAAAAACCTCACCAGAAATAGCCCAACGGGATGAAATAGCACGATCTCGAGGCCAGTTTACATCACCTCAACGTAACATGACCATGCTCTCAAATCACTTCTGTAGAATATCTAATGTGGAACGATTTATGCGCCATATATCACCGTCCTGTCTTTGGCCTCCACATTATCTAATTCAGGCCAAAAAAAAATTAGTAAACATCGCTTTACGTTAATATGTAATAATACAAGCTTACTAGAAGAGAGCTCTGAGTTCAAACCCCAGCTTTGGCATCTTGAAAGAAAGAAATATATATAAAAAATATTTCTTTCGGCAACTACTCTGAGAGTACAAGCTTCTCAAGTCTGTCGGTCAGAGTCGATGTTTATCTATCTAACTGCCATAAACGAGTTTCTGAAGTCTGTCTTTTGGAGTAGACTGTAAACTGTAGGTCATGGATTAAAATTGACATACACGACATGGGTGCTGCGAGAAGTTAGATAGTAGCTCGGAAACAGGGTTGTTAAGGCCAAATATGTATATATGTGTATAGAAAGAAGTTATGGATTGTTTTACTGTTTTTTTTTTTTATTTTATATATTTTTTTTTTTTTTCAAAAAATATGTTGCATTTCTAATCCTACAATACGGGTTTCCTTCTATCAATATTTTGAAGTACCAAAAAAAAAAATAGGTTCACAAAAGTTTTCAGATATTAAATTAAAAGGAACCTAATTAGGCATTTGACATTTCATTTCTTACCACTTTAAGCGAAAAAATTTCAGAGCTTTAACCACAAAATTGTTCCATAAAATAAAACACCTTGTATAATAAGCATTAAGTTTTTACAAAGACTAATAATTAACTTAAAGTAAAATTTTCGCGAATAAACAAAATTATAATTTAAAAATAAGAGGTTCCCCCCACCCAAGTAGAAAATCTACAAAAAAACCGCTCCCCGATATTCTACTCTATTCCACCTTAACTAAAAAATAAATGATCAGGAGAAAAGTGCCACCTATTGGGAAGTAGCAGATAACAGTTAAACCTACTTAGCGAAGGCACTCACCACACAATCAGCATGTACCGATGAGGGAATTTCTGTTGATCATTCAACGGTGAAGGCATAACACTGGCCTTTGAATGATCAATTCACAGCAATTTGTCTCATACCTAAGGCGCTTAATAACATGTACTATCCTTTCCATAAATTCCAATACAATGCAAAGTATTTAGTAGGTACTCGTATTGGTCTCAAATAAAAAAAAATCAATTAAAAAATAAATAAATATATAAAAGTATTTCGAAATGTTATAAAACTAACTTAAAGTTTTGCTGGGTTGCGTTTATACGAGTAAGTATTCAATTAAAAAAATTTTTTGCAACAAATTGTAAAAGTGGATGAACGTGTGAATAAAATTGAAAATGTAATATCGTTGCCACGTACCGGTGGTAAAGCGAAAGAACGAAAAGTAGAAGATTAAAGGAGTTGTTGAATATGAAAAATATATACTAAAAATTAAATATTGCCTGGGGTGTGCCGTATATAGCTGGATTTGGACTGTCAGTTTAGTTTGCTCTAATGAAAAATATGTTCTGTAAAGCAAAAATAAAAAAAAGTTAAATAAAATAAAAATAAAAGAAATTAAAATAAAGAGTAGAATAAAACTACGTGTTGCATAGTCATTATGTTTTAATTATTGAATTACGTGATTGTTTTTTTTAAATACATTTGATAATTAAGAAATTACACGGCATGTACTCTACGATTTGTAACCAACAATTTAAAAGCTACCAATCCAACAAGTAAACGAATGAGTGAACAAGAAAGCCGTAGACCAAATGAGTAAATTAAGAAGCGTACAAAGGCAATGATAGAAAAATTAAATAAAATGAATCGAAATGAAAAGAAATGAAACTTGCGAAAAGAGGAATATTTTTAATATATGTTTGTATTCATATGCAGAATGCTGATTTTATAACAAATTTCGTACTGCGTGATTGTTTTGTGTTAATTCGTATTTTGCAACACAAAATGTGCTTTAATTTTAATATTAAAAGAAATAATTGAAAACATTGAATGAGTTAAAAAATTATATTTTATTTAATATAAGTTCTTTAAATTGCTTCTCTATAGGCCGTTTAGTCAGTTAGAACATATTATTTTACATACAGTTCGAGTAACTTCCACAACTGTTCTCAAAAACACATAATATAGAATTTCTTTCAATAAAATTTGTTTAGAACTAAAAATTATGAATGTTTTTTATTTATATAGAATTCGTTACATATTTGTTGAATTCACATTTGATTGTTCGGCAACTATTGCATGCTTGTTGTTGGTAATTTTTATATAAAAATTTGACACAACTCATACACTATTTTCATGTGATTTTAAAAAGTTGTAAACACAAAAAAACTATTTTTATTGTCAGCAGCAAATTAAATTAAAGAAAATTTTAATTTTTGACGTATCCCTGCAACTAAAGTTACAACTAGTAACGTTTTGAGACAGTCATGTTACTAGTTGTAAAAACTGTCGCAAAATTGACAGATATGAACTAGTCCAAAATGGACAAAGTTTTTATTTTTTTAATGTTTTAATATAAAATGTGACATATGTATACAGCATACAGTTTTTATTGTCATTAAAGTCAATTAATTTTCATTATGTTATAAGAAAAATTACATTTATTCAAAATTATATACTGAATTCGATCATTAAAAAGATGCCTATAATGAGAATCAACTCAAGTTAGTATAAAAAATATAAATTTATATACATACATACATATGTACATATGTTGTCATTTTTAAACCTATGTGTACATATTCGATAATTTTAGGTAATAAACAAACTACTTGCAAAATACTGTCGAAAAAAACTGACATTTTACAAGGTGATATAAAAAAAGAATACATTTATACATATATTTGGAGAATTTACAGGATGTGTAATTATTTACTAGCTTGTAAAGAATTGAAGCGTATAAAAATTGTGGAACATTAAGCCAATATGACTTATAACACACGTGTATGTATGTATGTACAGACACACATAACACACATACGTCTATTTTAATTTACTTTTAATTATTTTAGATTCCATTGTGAGCTTGCCCAGTACAGGGCAGAAAGAGCCTGAGATTGTTTTGCGTCAGGCAATGCAGTTATGCAAAAAAGCAGTTTTGGCAGCAAGTCATGTATAAGTAACCCGCGGGAGCAGAAGAAGCCGATTAAGTTTTAGTTTACTGTTCTTTTTTTTCTTATTTGTTTTTAATTTAACTTTTCTTATTTATTCAATTTAAATTGTATTCTTTTTTTAATTTTTTTTTACGTTTTTCGTTGAATGATTATTTAATATTTGTTGAAAAATTCATATTAAAAAACATTGATTTTAATTAATTTCGGCAATATATAATTTTTACAAAAAAAAAGTCTGAAGTAAAAGGCAACTAGTATACTTCTACTCACATATTAGTTATTTTATCTAAAGGGATAATTTATCTGGTCTAGTGGTTAGCGGTTTTGTAGTCGCCGTGGTCTAGTGGTTAGTGTGTTGGCTTACTAAGACATGGGCCCTGGGTTCGACTCCAGGCCCTGACATCTTCAAAAAAAGAAGTATGAAAAAAAATATTTCTTTCGGCGACTACCTCTCAGCAGTCTTCTGGTAAAAGCTCTGAGAGCAATTAAATGCCATGAACAAGCTTCTCAAGTCTGTCGTTCGGAGTCGAAATTAAACTGTAGGTCCCGGTACTCATGGATAAAAATTTACACATACAACATGAGTGCTGCGAGAGGCTAGGCCGTAATCCTGACACAGGGTTGTAAAGGCCAGTTATGTATGTATGATAATACACAAAATATATTCATATACATACAATAGGTGTTCACAAGCAAAACTTGTTTTCAATACATGAAACAAGGAAACAAAACCTTGTGAATTTGGTAATTGTTTTAAAAATAAGTGATACAAAACTGAATTCAGAAATTATTTTAAATATAAGGAAAATTTAAAGAAAAAAATAAATATATTTTTTTGAACAATTTGTTACTTTGTGCACGTTGGCTCAAATTGAAAATCAAAAACGTCGTTTTCGCATTGAATATGACCAACTTTAGTTTTAATGGCAAGCTGGAACCTTTTGGCAAAAAAATTCCAAACGACCGAGTTTCAAGGACAAAATTATAAAATAAAAATTTGCGGTTTTTCTAAAGTATAATTTAAAAAATAAAAGGTTCCCCCTTCCCTCTCCCCATCCAGAAGTCTATTCTCAAGAGACTACTCCCTGACATTTCCGGTCTATTCCACTAGAAACAAATGATTAGGAGTACAGCGCCACCTTCTGGGAAAAAAACAACTAACCTACGGAAGACGCTTACCACTCACATTCAACATCCAATGACAGATGAGGCAGTTGCTGTTGATCAAGGGTGAAGGTATAACACTGGCTCTTGAGTGGTCAAATTCACAGCAACTTATCTCATCAACAAAAAGACGCATAATATACATATATCTATGAAAAAAATCTATTTGTCTTAAAATTCTAATACAACGCACTGCATGAGTAGAGGTTTACTTACCCCTGAGTATTGTTCTTAAAAAAATCTTTTCCGCCAAAGGGTGACTTTTACCCCAAAGCTTTTAGTAGGCTTCTATGAAACAATGCAAAGTTTTATTTTTCAAAAACGTATTGATCAGTAAATGTAAAATTATACAGGCATTTAAAACTTTTCACCACAAATTTAAATATATATATATATATATATACAAATTTAAATATATATATATATATATTTTTTTTTTATTTAAGACCAACTCTCAGGGGAAAACCCCTACCATATGCAACGTACTTTCTTGGAATATTGAATATATTCATAAATATAGATAAGTAGAAGTTATGATATTTTAATTATCTCTTGTCAGATCTTCAACAAAGAACCAAACACTTGTTTCGAAAAAAAGATAATAATGATGATTTTTATGTAAAATTAAACACATTCTTGAATCTTTTCACAATCTTGATAAATAAAAAAAAAACAAAAAAATTGTCAGAAATGAAGCTTTGTATTTTTCTACTAATTTAGTTGTAGTTAAGACACTAGTTTTATTAGATTTCTCTGATATTTTGTATAAATCTGGATATGACATTTATTATATGATTTTTTTTTCTTTTAGATATTACTAGCTGACCCCGCAAACGTTGTTTTGCCTAGAAACGTATTGTTATTGTGTATATTTAAAATACGGGTACAGGATCAGATACAGGTAATATTTTAGGGAGATCGATGCAGATAATTTATCTTTCTTTACAAAAAAATAGTATGAATATATTAAGAGAATATCATTGAAGCAGTCTATGATAAACAGCAGTTTTTGTTTGTTGTCAGGTGCGAAAACGAACAAAGAGGATGGCTTTCCGACATGGAAACAAGCAACATAGATTTGATCGTGTGAAAAACATTCATTCTCCAAATTTAGGCCACAGAACATAATTTACCTGTTTGGGGAATAACTTCCCCTGCCCCTAAAAAATATAATTATAAGTATTCCTACTATGCTTGGAAGCTTTATGTATTACACTTTTTTAAAAGAGCGTTAAAATCTGGTCTACCTTCTGCGGGAATACCCCTTCCTCTGCCCTTATCCCGCTTGGCTTAAGCTGTATCATAAAAGCTGGTGTAGTAGCCGTGGTCTAGTGGTTAGTGTGTAGGCTTACTAAGACGTTAACACTGAGTTCAAATCTCAGCTCTGACATCTTGAAAAAAGGAATATGAAAAAATTATTTCTTTCGGTTACTACCTCTCAGCAGTCTCTCGCAAAAGCCCTGAGAGTAATTAATTGCCATGGATAAGCTTCTCAAGTATGTCGTTTAGAGTCGACGTTAAACTATAGGTCCCGGTACTCATGGATAAAAATGAACACACACAACATGAGTGCTGTGAGAAGCTAGGCCGTAACATTGACACAGAGTTGTAATGGTCTATTATGTATGTATGGTATATAAGAAATGGATGTGCGAATTATGTCCCAATGAACTAATTCCTAAAAATTTAAATAAATTGATTCCTTACAACTTGGAAACAAAGCTCGTTGCGAACTACAACCTTAATTACAGAAAGAGAATTTCAGAAAGAAAGTTTAAATTCTCGTTAACTAAGTTACCCAAATAGTTCGCATATAAGTCCCCAATGGACATGATTTTTTTAAGCGATAATCAGCCAATTTAAAAAAACAACAAATTATTTAGTATTAAAATCTTCGGGTGGGAGTTTGTGTTCTATGTGTCAAATATGCGTTTTGAGAAAATAAATCAAAAATAGCACAAACAAATGCTGGTTTGAAGGATATAGAAATAAACAAACATTATTTATTTCAGAAACTTGACGGTAATAGTCGAAAATGGATAGCTGATTTGAAAAATTTGGGGTCAAAAAGCTAAAGTGGCATCATTAACTCGAGATATATAAAATGACGGATAGAGCACTTAAATACGACGATATATACGCATGTTTTTCATTCCAATTCAAAACAGAGAAAGAGTTAGTTTTATATTTATCTGTACGAAATCTGAAAAAATATGAAACTGTATAAATATCGTCGTAATGATTAAAGAATGCTGTAACTGACAAAACATTATTTTTCAAAACGCAGACGGCGTAGGTGAATCTCTTTTCATCATAGAAATCTGGAACGTATTTTCGATTTTTTGTCAGTTACAGCGTTCTTTAATTCTTACGACGATATAAAACTGTTTTCTACTGAAAAGTGTATTCATGTTTTTACGAGTAATATAGTTCAATCTACGGTTAACATCAATCATAAAACACCTTGAATATGGTGCGAGCTTACTGTCGTTGATATTGAAAGAAATTGAAGACCAGAAACCAATTTTCAATGGTTACAGTTCCTGATTTTTACAATATTGCTTTATAGAAAATCACAATACATTTTTGTTTTAGAACTATGTAAACTAATAAAATTTCTTAAATTAGTTGCCCCAAATTACAAATTTAATAAGGAGTTTTTTATATACTCGTAATTCACTTAAAGACCTCCTAATAAAAAATAGAGTAGAATAGCAAAAAATTATATAATTTCTTATTATACATATAACTCTGTGAATTTTCTTTTTGTTTTAAATTGTTCTTCCTACTGTTTTTTAGTAATCATAAGCACTCGTAGTCTACAAAAACCCCATAAGTATGTCTTTTGTTCATTATTACTTCTCTTATTACATTATGAGCGCGCATTTATTCTGATATCATTTTCATCTCTTTACTTAAAACCATTATTATAAGAAGATTATCATTTTTGCCATTGTTATTATTATATATACTCGTACACACAATTATTTGTGTGTATTGTACGATGTGTAAATACAAATGTGAGAGTATGTCTACGGTAGACATTTATACGAGTATCTAGTCGGGCTTTATGTTTAAAAAACATTTTTTTACATTCATTTTTTACAGACATTTACATCTAAAAAATTATTTCCTTCCGTCGCAACAGTACTTCATTTCCTTTTCATATAATGGCCAACAATAAGGAAATTCCTTTATTACAAACACATACCAAAACACTAACGAAACTAAAACAGAGACGTAAGAAAACATTTTGAATTAATATGTGTTAACCAACTGCAACAATTGTAACTGTATTCAAAAACTATGACACATTACAAACATAGACAAAGTATGTATAATACTTGTAATGTTTATCTCAAACAGTTATCAACATCATCGTGGATAATGTCACATTGTCAGTCATTAACTTGTTTAAGTACAAGTATAATTTTATTCTGCTAACCACTTAAACTTACACGTATTTTTTCTCATTATGTTGACTTTACTTTTTGCCACTTTTTCTTTCTTAATGCCAAAGTGTAATTGACATTTAAAACATCAGTAAACACATATAAATGTCAATGTTCTATACATAGTATGTCGAATAATTCTCGTGTTGTTGGTTTAGTTACAAGCTCTGTTGTTGTTTTCGATTATAAGGTTATCTAAATAGATATGCCACTTAAATCAAACTTGTAAATGTACTATGTACATGCAACATATACTCTATATACATACATCTACACAATTTAAACATATTCATCTTGATGTCAGCAAATGTGTTCGTAATAATATATTTGATAAAACTAATTGTTATGGAGGTTAAGACATGTGTAAACACGATAAATTGTAGCACAAAAACAGGCATACTTACAACACTAATTACAGAATAGCACACATATAATCCAACGTAAATACATGTGAACGTTTGTGTTTAGTGTTTGTAGACTTGAATAAACTAAACTCTGATAAATTATTGTTAATAATAAATGCAGAATAGTGCAAAAAAATACACATACATACATACATATAAACACATACAGGTATAGAGGACAAGTTGCACATTTAAGGCATTTCACTTGTAGATGACAGTTGACCCAGATCAGGTCGGTTATATGAGAGAAGAATATTAGTTCTTATGTTAGAGATTAAATAATAGAAATTTGAAATTAATGAAAATTTGTTAACCTTTAACTTGCCAAGTGCCTTATTTTTAAATGTTTTTATTTAGTATATATTTTTATAATATAAAAATTTTTATTTAATTTAAATTCGCACAGAATGACATACGAAAGTGTATGTCTGTATTATTGATATAAGCGCTACTTTAAGTTTGAGGTTTGGCGTCATAAACTCTGTCTTCATTTTAAGTATATATCAATCCGATCGTGCCTATTGGTTTCTAGCAGAGTTGTAAACGAATCATTCATTTTTGAATTAATTCGTAAATCATTCATGCAATGAATTGGTAAAATTTTGAATTAATTCTTTTCTCCAAAAAACGAATTGAATTAAATTTGAATCAATTCATTTGAATTTAGCGAACATGAATTGCAATTCATTTTCAATTCAAATGAATTGGTAAAAAGAATTGCAATTCATTTCCAATTCATTTGAATTGAATTGATTTTGAATTAATTCAAATGAGTTAAAATATGAATTGCAATTCATTTTACCAATTCATTTAAATTAACTCGAAAAATGATTTTGTTATACATTTCCAATTTACTTGAATTAAATTGATTCTGAAAAAAAGACTGCAATGCAAAAGCATCACCCTTTTTCCAAGTACTTCTATTCTGTACTTTATAATAAAAATATATCCACTACTAATAATGAATCACCCATTGTCTATTACTTTTAATCCAAGTATTTATTACTTATTTATAATAATTCTCTTTGTTACATTTATTTCATAAGTAGTACTTGAAGAACCAAACTCCAAACACCAAGTTTACTTCAATTGAATGCAATTCATCTTTGATTTGATAAATTTGAATTACAAGTTACTTTTCTAATTCATTTGAATTAATTCCAAATCATTTCAATTCAAATGAATTAGAAATGAATTGCGATTCTTTTTACCAATTCTTTTGAATTAAAAAATGAATTGCAACTCATTTTGCCCAATTCATTTGAATTGGAAATGAATTGCAACTCATTTTGCCCAATTCATTTGAATTGGAAATGAATTGAAATTCATGTTCGTTAAATTTAAATGAATTGATTCAAATTTAATTAAATTCTTTTTTTGTTGAAAAGAATTAATTCAAAATATAGCTAATTCATAATGAATTGAAATCAAAAAAGAATGATTCATTTACAACTCTGGTTTCTAGTGAGCCCAAAAAACTCTACATTAAGAAAAAATACACAAACTTAGTCCTATTTTCATTGCTTTTTATAAATATTATGTAGAAAAATATAATTCATTTGAAAAAATACAATTTTTAATCCATTTGAGGCGTCGTGGTATAATGGTTCTCCTCCCAGAGAAGGAGAAAAATTGAAAAAAAAAAATTTTCTGTTTTTCCAAAATTATTATTTAAAAATAAGAGGTTGCCCCCCTGTAAAAGTCCATCTTTAACAAACCACTCCCTGACATTTTCAGTCTATTCCATCAGAAACGAATGATCAGGAGTACAGCATCACCGTCTAAGAAGATAACAGCTAGCCTACCTAGTTGAAGCCACTCACCACTCACATTCAAAATCCACCCACAGCCCAACAGAATATAGTGCTTACCAGTAGGTTATTTTGTAAGGGGGAAATTGTAAAAAGTCACTTACTCGTGAGCATTAATAATGCATGATTTTTATATAAAATGAGCCGCTAAAATGCAATAGAAATACAAATTTATTGTAACCAGTAAGCAAATAAGTAGTACAAAAAATTAAAAATAATACCTTATCCTATAGCATCTTTGGAAGCTTTAAGGTATGTATAAATAATACAATGCTTCCATTATTGCTTACAATTTTATTTATTGCTTCAAAATTGTAAAATTTTCTGCTGGGAGATGGGGCAATTGCTGTTGATCATTTAAAGGCGAAGATATAACACTGGCCTTTGAATCATCAACTGACAGCAACTTGTCTCTTTGACATAAGGCACTTACTAAAATTAAAAATAAAAATTTTATTTATCTATTCTCAAATTCCAATTCTTGATGAAAAAAAAAATATACATCTTTCATATATCTCTTTGTAAGTATGTTTGTTTGTCGATCAATCACGCATAAACGACTAAACAAATTTTGCTGAAATTTTAAACCCATAAAAAGTTTCATCTACCGAAAATCCAATAGAGTATGTTTTTTTCAATATAAGGTCTATGTGTGGGTAACTCCTATACAAATTAAATAGTGATTTTCATATATCATAACAGCGAATTAAGCTAAAGTTCCTGAATTTGGCCTCAATGGCTTTGTGATCAAGGAAAATAATCAGTCCAAGAAAGGGCGGAATGAGACAAGTGCACGTAGAACCGTACAAACACTATTTATTAATTTTTTTATATCATCAGAAAGCTTTAATCTTAAGTTTCTAAACTTGGTGTAAAGGACTTCTTATTTAATTAAAATCATCAGTCGTAAAATGTAGACAAGTGGGCATGGTAGATCTAGATAAGCACACCAGATTTTAGTTGAATTGTAATAATTATTTTTACTGAACTCGTTATCAAAGTTTTAAACCTGAGTTTGCACTAGAAGCGTCTTTTGTAAAAAAAGATATCAAATTTACGATAAAGACGTTTGTTATTAAATTCGGAGACTGAAACTGTACTCGTAAATAAATTTTGATATAAATCGTACATGTGATGTATAGTTTATTTGCTGGTACTTTAGGAAATAAATTTTCATTAAAAATAGAGAAGAGGATTGGCTCATTTGCCAAGTGCGAAAGATGAGTTAGCGCTTGCCACTATAGCAACTTTCTTTATAATTATTCAAGCCTTTTAATAATAATCTGTGGTATTTGCTGTTAACCACCGTCATCACCAGCTGTTTTGAGTGCTGAGTCAACTAACACAATCCCTCCACCTCCTCTAGTGAGTATATATATGTGGCAACACTTATTGGGTGTGGTCAGCCAATTACCAAATACCAAGTACCAAATACGCATCGATCAAAAGCATTTGTTACATAGCCGCCAACACGTTTCCATTTTTGTTCGCTTACCGTATTGGCAAAAGGGCACTAAATAATTAAATCAATATTTAAATTAAATTCAAACCTACTTCATTATTAAAACAATAGAATACTCAGTAAAAATAAATTTAGAAATAAAATTTAAATCAGTAGCCTTTTTTTTGGTTAGTAATCCATATTAATAAAATTACCAAATATATAACGAACCGCTTTCTGCTTTATTCGCGAATATTTACAAAGACGTTCTTAAAAAACCTTTTGCATTGTCTCATGGGAATATGCATGTCTGGGAACGCCACAATTGAAGCCAGCACTAAAGTATCGGCTTTTCTTTTCATCTGATTTTGCTGACATTTCATATGGCGCTTTATAGGATCTCGCAGTCAATCATATTATCCACTATGTTGTCGGATCTAAGTGCCCGATATACTCCCGCAATGCTTTCCTTTACTTTCATCCTGTCATTAGATGCAGTCGAAAAACGTGTGTTCAGTATTATCGTCAATCGTCTTCCAATAGATGCAAGTATGGTTACCCATCTTGTCCATTCAGTGAATATATTTACGGAAAAATCCACGCCCTGAGAGAAACAGATTTAAGAAATAATTGACCTCGCTTAGGTTATGACTTCTTCTTTTGACAATCCATTGTTTTAATTTATAAAACATTCAGCTGATGAGTTTTAACCTATTTTTGAGAAATGCCTTCAATCGAAGCAATATCAAGTGCTTATTAAACGAATTTTTTTGTCAAAGTTTTAAAACTTATTTTCTATATACATTCTTAGAACTTCCCATAATATTTCAAATTTTTCTCTCAAAATAATTAGAAATCATTTTGTAAATCCATTCCTAAAACTCCTATTCAAAAGCAATTAAAGCTCAATTTTTCAGTGGGAATATAAAGAAACGAAATTGCATCGGTACAAGAAGGAAAACAAGAAAGACGAAAAGCACCAAAAAACTGTGTTTGTGGTTTTTAGTTGTTATCATCCCTTTATCTTAGGATTATACACTGGCAACAAAACGAGTATCGAACATAATTCCATCAATTAAAGTTTCTTGTTAAATTTCTTTTTATCTTTACTTCCGTTTCATATAATAGCATTGTCGGTGTAGTTAAAAGAAAAAATAGAAAAGAAAGAAGTAATAAAAAACGGAAATAGAGAAAATTGCAACATTCATTGAGCTCTTATTTAAAATCATGTTTCTCCAAAACATCGTCATTGTTAAATCAAATTTTTTTTCCTTTTACTTTTCATTCAACTTTAACCAACCAGCCATCCGGCTAAAGTTGATTTGTGCAGATGAATTCAATTGAGGTCAACATAATGGTGAATGATGATGTTCACAATGATAACTATTCCAATTTTAAAATAGTGATGATGATTACTATCATCCCTTTAGCAAACGATAATATACGAATGAAAGACATAATTAAATCAGAACAATAGTTTTATAGCTAAAATTGATGGAAGAACGAAGATAAAAAGCCGATAATGATGTTGACGTTGTTCATGAAGTGATTTCGTATTTTTCATTTAATTAATGAAAACCAGAAAAATTCAATTGGTTTGAGAGATCCTGTTGAGAATAATTAATGAAAGTTCTTACAATACAAAACAAATTATAAAATAGGTTGAAAGTATTATTAATCAATTATTATTCTTTTATTCATTTTTTTGTTTATATTTCCTTGAAATCAAATTCATTCATTTTTAACCCAAATATTCTTATTTGTACATGCATAATAGTAAAATTCAAATAAAAAAAATAATACAGTTTAAAATATTTAACAATCGAAATGTTGTTTATTAATGTTTATTTTTAACGATTTGTTGACAATTCATTATTAATTAAAAATTATATTTAATGACCATAATCTCAAGATATATACACCTAATAGTGCGTAAATATCTGTTATGTAAAGAAGGATTTGAATTTTTAAAACTTTTTCATAAGTAATATTGGAAAGGAAATCATGTATTTTATTTCAGAAATCAGGGTACGCAATACTAATGTTATTTAAAATTTATTTCTTATATAAGTAGTGTACTTATGTATACATATATGTACATATATACATATATGAGGGGTGCGTGGTATGGTGGTTAGAGCGCTCGCACAAAAACTCAAAGGACCCAGGTTCAAGTTCCAGAAGAGGTAAAAAATGAAAAAGTTTGTTTGCGGTTTTTTCAAAACTATAATTTAAAAATAAGAGGTTCCACCCCCCCCCTCCAGGAAGACCATCTACAAAGATACCGCTCACCGAAATTCCATTTTATTCCACCTTAACCAATGTCAACAAAAAAAAAAAAAACGAAAGCTGCACCTATTGGGAAGTAGCAGACAACAGCTAAACCTACTTAGCGAAGGCACACTCATCACACAATCAAGATGCAACGATAAGGCAATTGCTGTTGATCATTCAAGGGTGAAGGTATAACACCGGCCTTTGAATGATCAATTCAAAGCAATTTTTCTCATTCCTAAGGCGCTTAATAATAATACAATAATATATGTACTGTCCTTTCCAAGAATTCCAAAACAATGCACAGCATTTAGTAGGGGTTTACCCCTGAGTATTGGTCTCTAATAAAAAAAAAAAAAAAAAAGATACCATATGAAATAATATGAACTAAACGTATAAATAATACGTACAGTAGAATCTCGAAAAACTTAACCAAAGTGTTCCAAGAACAATCAAAAAATTTAATGAAGAAAGAAAAAACCATAATACTCGTAAACTTAAATTTTATTGATAAAACATGTAAAATTTTTTTATTGCATTAGTTTTCATCGCTACAAAAGAGAAACTTATATTTAATTTGTATTGACTGTACTAAAGTTCAAAGTCACCGTTCAATGCAAGAAATATTAATTTTTAAGAAGTGAAATTATCTACAACTTCTTCGAATTATATAGTCTAATGGGTATTTAAATACCTTAAAGTAAGAGCGGGTGTGCAGAGTAAAAAAAACCCAATGGTTTTACCTTACCATTTCCGTTAGCACACAACAAGAATTTTATTCTTTCCTTTCCAATTTTTCGGAGCTTTCGTTTTTTTTTTTTTTTTATTAATCCCAGCGCTCAGGGGACAACCCCTACTCATGCAGTACATTGTACTGATCTAGGAAAATATGTGACGGGGGAAAGAGGGAGTAGTGTTAGTGGACATTTGATTTAAGCTTACCGATATCGTAATTGGCAGGAAAAACATTCGTTCGAAGCCCATTCCATAAACGAGCGGTACGACAAAAGAACGAATTCTCTCTATAATGCATTGTGAGATTCACTGGACAATCAACTACAAAAGGATGTGCTCTGAGAGAGGTACGAGTAGTCCGCAAAAATACGCGATTATGCGGAATCAAGTCTTTTATCTCATGAGAGCACTTCCCATGGTAGTACCGATAGTACAAAGAAACGCTCGCCACATTGCGCCGATGCTCCAACTAATCGATAGAGTTGTATACCCTACGTCGCTGATAAGCACCTTCGCTTTTTCCTGTACACGGTCGAGAGCCCCAATATAGACTTTGAAGCACCGGCTGTATTCCATTCTAGGCCGGATGAAGGTTTTGCAAATATTGAGAAGGTCAGATGGAATGAATTATTTTTTGCACCGTTTTAAAAAGCCGAGACACTTGACAACGGATATCACAATTAATTCTCATGCCTAGAAAATCAAGAGCGCCTGCCTCCTCAATATTTACATTAACCATAGTCACAGATGACAAGGTTGCATCATCACCACCACGACTATGCGTAATAAAACAACACTGAGTCTTGTGCGCATTAAATTCGATCCTGTTTACGCGACCCCAATCAGAGATTATCTGCAGGTCATTCATATTCTGCCCTCTTACCTCAATCTCCAAAAGGCTCGGCCTACGATCAAATGAATAGGAATGGCAAATGTTGCTGTCATCTGCGAAGGAATAAATAGGATTGGATGTTGGAAGGAGAAGGTTGTTTAGGAAGAAGTGTAGGAGACAGAACAGAGCCTTGCGGTACTCCCGAATTTAACCTCAACTCGTTGGAAGTGGCACCATCTATAACAACTCTTTTAGCGTTGTCCTTGAAAGCTCGTTATGAAACGACAGAAATGATCACAGACACCAAAAGCAGCAAGTTTGGAAATAAGAGCCTCGTACCAGACTCTATCAAACGCCTTAGAGATATCCAGAGCAACATTTTGGTAGCAAAAAATATGTATGGGATAAAAAACAACATAATAGATCAAATTCTTCTACGTAAAAGGTTCAGCGGGCAGATTGTCAGGGGGCAGATTGCTTTTCAGTAGTTTTATGGCAACCTTAGCTTTTCATAGCTGGGCAACAGGATCTCAACGTTCTCATCATTGATTAGAACCGGCATAGCATATATAGAATGTCGCCATCGCCCTGCAGTAGATTAGAGAAATTCTGTGTTCATAATCTCAGTGTCCCTTGTGCCTCTGATGTTGCTCACTGTTTAAAACCAGTACTAAGACGTCTAACCTTTCCCTTTTCTTTCTTCTGAATAGGCGTCTCTCCTCCCTCCCCTTCTCTCTGTGCACCTCCACCGTTGCTCTGGTAGTTGTAGATTGTAACGTTCGTCTGTAGGCAGTGTTATTTGCTGCAGTAGCCTCCCGACACTCTTCATTCTACCATTCGTTTCTACGAGGAGAACACTCAAAACCAAGAACTGTTTTAGTAGTGCTGCGTAGAAAATGAGTGATGTAAGACAACTGTCCACTAATACTTTCAAGAGAGTATGGGATGCAATGGAGCTCATTATAAAACGACTTGGCTATCTCTTGTGATCACAGTTTTTTGATGTCCAGCTTCCTGCGCTCGTTTAGAATACATGCTTTCTATCAATCCCAATGTGATCGATCTGGTTGTTGATAGATCCATCAGAAGAGAACCAGGTCACCTTATGGATATCGACATTCTGAAACCTGGTGCTACAAACTATCATGTTTCGCGCCGCAGCAAAATCAATCGGTCTCAAGCCGTTCGGCGTAGTGAAATTATGAAGACAGAACAGTCTGACAGTGGGCCCAAAATACTTTCATATCCAACTTTTGCATTGAAATCTCCGAGAACAACTTGGGCGTCAGGTGCCGGACACTTATCGTATACGTCCTCCAGCTTTGCGTGAAATGTATCCTTGACTTCATCATCTATCTCTCCCATCGGGGTGTGCACACACATAAGGCCCTTATTACAAAATTTTGCCCTTATTCTTTCGTTCGCAGGGATGAATTTCGTGACAAGTTGGCAAAGGCTCTGGGTAATTGGGGGGTGGACATAGTGGTAGAGCGCTCGCACAGAAACTCACACGAGCAAGGTTCAATCCCAGCGGAGGACAAAATTATAAAATAAAAATTTGCGGTTTTCTAAAATTACAATTTAAACTAAACATTGAATTTAATAAATAAGAGGTTCTTCCCCCCCCCCCCCCCCCCCTTCAGCAAGACCATCTGCAAGAAACCGCCCCCTGACATTTCTAATCCATTCCACCAGAAACCAATGAGTAGGAGTACAGCGCCACCTGATGGGAAGATAACAGCTAATCTACTGCAGACGCTCACCAGATGAGGCAATTGCTGTTTCAATATTCGAGGGTGAAGGTATAACACTGGCTCTTGAGTGGACACCTTGACAGCAACATGTTTCATCAAAAAAAAAAAAAGTCGCAAAATATACAAAACATCTATGAAAAAAAAACCTATCAACCATCTTCACATTCCAATACAATGCACTGCATGAGTAGGGGTTTACCCCTGAGTATTGGTCTTAAAAAAAAAAAAAAAACTACGAATCCCCAACCAAATTCGTTTCTCTTCTCATTTCAGCTGTATTAGATATCACATGTTGCTTGCCTGGTACAAACATGTCCTATCCATTGCATTTCCTGGGTGATGATGATGTCAGCCCTACATTTCGTAAGAGCATCCGCCAGTTGGATAGAGACACCTTCTCCATTAAGGAATCTCACATGTCAGGTGCATATCCTTAAATCATAGTCTTTTTTTTTTTTTTTTTTTAAGACCAATACTTTGGATGGGTTCCAAGCCATACGCACAACCCGAATTTAAAGTCAAGCTTGCTAACTAACGGGTGCTAGCTAGCTATCCAGGAAGCTCACGAGGAGGCTGTATGTAACAAGGATTATACAGGAGGTCGCCAGGTTGACCCCAATCAGAGACTTTACCTTGTCCGAAGTGTTCCAAATATTTATGTATGTACATTATAGTAAACTAAAATTTGTTAAAAATTAAAAAAACATTTTATAACTTCTTCCAAAAATTATCTTTTGTAACTCCTATAACTATAACTCCTATATCCGGAGTATAAACAAAATTTGAGGGATATTTTGACGAAATATAATTTATGAATTTGTATCAAAAAATGTTCTAAAATTAAAATTATTATTATTTAAATTTAAGAATTTCTCTATTAGGAATAGAAAATGCTGCCAACCAAATTCAAGTTCATAACTATTTTCTAGAATACAAAATAAGATACTTAGCTTTGTTTGAATATATGCTCTGTTTTCATTCCTCAGTATGCAAGAATATATTGCATATATGTAGACGTTAGTACTTAGATCAACAAAATGTAAAAAAATAAAAATAAATAAAAAACTATAGAAGAATTAGGCCTTAAATTCTTATCAAGCAAATTCTGAAAATAATAGTTAAATTTTTTTTACAATTTCCACTCATTACTAGTATATTATTATAAGCTTTGTTGTTATATATTCCAGAATTTGGTGGTTATGTCTTCATTGTCTTTAAATAACTAATTTGGACCCTTATGTATGTAAAGTGAACTTTTAAGAGCTATAGAAAAGTTAAAAAAAACACCTAAAATTCAGAAAAATTTATGAAATCTTTATTTGAATCGATAGTACGGTCCATATAATTTACTGTTTGAAGAATATTTTATGCTAATGTTGACTGTGACTGCGTCTCAAATGGTCCATCCGCTTTGTCGAATTTTAGCATACTCTTTTCATCATTTCGGCCGGTATTTCACGAATAAATGCTTCAATGTTGTCTTCCAATGCATCAATTGTAGAGGACTTGGCTGTATAGACATGAGCTTTAACATAGCCCCACAAAAAATAGTATAAAGGCGTTAAATCGCACGATCTAGGCGGCTAATTGACCGGTCCCGAACGTTAAATAAAATGTTCGTCGAACTCGCCTCTAAATAAGTCCATTGTTACGCGTACTGTGTGGCATGTGGCACCGTCTTGTTGGAACCACATGTCGTGCAAGTCAAGCTCTTGTATTTTGGGCAAAACAAAGTTGGATATCATCTCACAATAGCGCTCACCATTCACAGTTACGTTACGATTCGCATCATCTTTGAAGAAGTACGGTCCAATGAAGCCACAGCCCCATAAACCGCACCAAACTGTGACTTTTTCTGGATGCATTGGTAGCTCTTTCAATTCTTCTGGCTGGTCTTCACTCCAAATTTAGTCACAATAGCCCGAAAAGCCGCTTCAGTAGGTCCATTAAACTGACCATAAAATGGAAGGAGCGCGCGATGAACTTTCTTAAGAGAGCACGCATTTTGATAAAAAAAATTCAATAATTTGCAAGCGTTGTTCGTTTGTAAGACGATTCATGGTTAAATTATAGACCAAACTGAAGATGTTTGACAGTGAAACAAAACACGAAACGTGCGTAAGCTGTTTAAACCAGTATTGCCAAAAAGATAATAGCTAACAAATCACCCTTTAGTATATCATAATATTTATTTAATTCACTCAGATTTTTTTTTATGTTGCAAAAATTTAAATTCAGTTACTGTAAAATTCATTTATTTCACTTTTTTCTTTGCAGTTCCAGTTTACATTTTAAAGATGATTAGTATAAAACTATGATTGTGTATTATTGTTTCGTTCGTTGTATGATAAGAAAATGTTAATGTGTGAAATTCTATTATTCGAATGAATACATGCATACCCATCGATGAATGTGCATACGTTTCAACAAAACATATTTGAAATGACACTTGCATTTGGTCTTTTAATGTAGTCATTAAAATGGAAAAATTTTAAAATGAATTGCGAGCTTTGGAGTCATTTGAATAAACCCAACAGACACAGGCAACTAAAAAAGAAATCAAATAAAGTTTCCTTTTGTCATTGTTGCAGTTTATTTTTGGAATTTTCGGTTGGAATTTAGAAGGAAAAAAAAACAGCATTTTTCTGCATTCAATCGCTTTACCCTGACATGGCTTTTGACTTGAAATTGTATCTACAAATGTACAATTTTACTTTTTATCGCTTCACTTACTGAGTCCACCGAGTCAACCAGTAAACCAAACATTGAGTCTACGTTATTTAACACTCTGTTGCCTTCATAATATTTGAATACATTTCTATCTGTCTGTGTTCTATAGCAGTCAGTAAAGCAAAATCTAAATATGTAAAATTGTATGTACTCGTACAGGAACTGGATGTGTAAGAAGGTATTCAAAGTCAATAGTTTGAATTTTCAATGTAAAATATTGTTATTTCTTTCTCGCTTATATCTACCTCCTATTTTATTCCATTATTGACATCATCGCTCAACTACTGAATGACTGATAAACGAATGTTTTGAGAGGAAAATGGGTAAAACGTGTTTATTTAAAATTTTCTTTCCGGTTAAAAATGTTTTTGTAATTTTTTTGTTCTTCTTTTTTTTATTGCACGTTACATTAGAGAGAAGATTTTCATATTTCAACAATAGGGCACTGTATCCGACCAAGCTCATTTGAGTTTTCTTAAATCAAAAATGTTACTTTAGCTTTATTTTAATTTTTTATTAATTTATCAATATCACATTCAGACAATACTCGATTTGATATTAACTTTAGAAATGAGTTCAATTAAAGTTTTAAGTGAAAATAATTCTAAACTTTTTAAAGTTTTAAGTTTTAAATGCTGCTTTACGGGATTATACGAAAGTGAAAAAAAATATATGAAATTTCATAATTTGTTTTAATGAAAGAAAAGATATACATAAATTAAAAAAAAAATAAAGAAAAACATAAAAACATATTAATATATTAAAAAAAATTTTATGAAAAATATGCACAATTTACGTTAACACATTGAGTGCCAAGGGGTTTTGACGAAACCTTCCCCGGGTGCCAAGCACATTTTTGGTATAAAAATAAATTTGCAGTGTTTCAAAAATTCTAGTTCAAAAAATAAGAAGTCCATCTTCACGAAACCGCTCCCTGAATTTCCATTCTATTCCACCAAGAAATGAATGATCAGGAGTACAAATCCACCATCTGGGAAGATAACAGCTAACCTATATAACAGATGCTCACCACTAACATTCAACATCCAGATGAGTCAATTGCCATCACCATCATTCAGAGGTGATTGTATAACACTGGCCTTTGAGTGATCAAATTGACAGCAATTTGTCCCATTGGCTTAAGGCGCCTAACATCTATCTATCTTCATCTAAATATTCAACATTCCAACACAATGCAGCATTTAGTAGGGGTTTACTTCTGAGTTTTGGTGTTAAGTAAAAAGAATTAAATATGTGAAGGACTTGTATAATAACACTAGAAAAGTGGTAATTTAAAAGGGAATATTTTTGAGACAGAAAGGTTATTATGTTTTCCATTGATTAAACTGAGGTTTTAATTAAAGTCGTCTTAATAATTACAAAAAAAAATGTAAGTGACCGGAAGCTTTACAGATACGGTCAGCCCTGTGCGTCATAGTAATGCACACTCTTTCGAAAATATCGATTCTGCGAAGTGCGTAAGTGCTGCGGATAAATAAAATTTTTCGACTTTACGGCGCACACTGGTTCAGCTTCATACGATTGGTGGCATTAATTATAAGGAGTGGACCTAGAAACTTGAAAGTTGGCACAGAGTATTATATTGACTAAATTAAGAAAATAAAATAGTTTTATGAAAATCAGCCACACCCATCGCCCACCGCCCATACAATCAAAATGGATATTTTCACATAAAACCTTTCGTATAAAAGCAAAAGTCTTAAAATTTAGTACATATACTACTTAGAAAATACAAAAGACGCATGCCAAGTTCCATTGAAATCTGCCACGCCCATCGCACCGTCTTGCATTCTGTGTAGGCGTTATTTTGGTGACTAAAATTCGATTTTTTAAAACTATTTTTCACAAATCAAATAATACCGTTGCAAAGAAGAGTGTTTCACTGAGATAAATTCATAATTTATTTGATTAAAAAGAAATATTTTGTCTTAGAAAAAGTCTACAGAATTCACTTAAATATTGTAAAACGAAAACTGAGGAAAATTTGTACACAGTTCAGTAGCTTTCATATGTCAGATATTTCAATTGATAACTTTTCAATGCCGTTTTTATTGAAATATAGCACTTCCTTTATAATTCGTAGAAAAAATTGTTTAGATTGCGTATGTAGTGTAGGAGATATGACCGAATTAAAATCGCCTTCTAAGCTTCAAAATTTGCAGTTTTTCTTTTAAATAAAGGATAGGTCCGGCTATATTACTGGAACCCAATGAAGCCTATTCTTTGAATTTACCCAAAAAAAAATCCACAAGTTTTTACAGATCGTTAAACAAACTTATGAATTTTCTTAATATGGCCGGGAAAACTGCTGACAAGTTGCAATAAAATCTATTGCAGAGAAGTGCAATCCTAAGAGTATGCAACAGATTTTAATACAAACGTCTACTGAAATTACATGATTGTGAAAGAAATTTTTCCTAACTAATTTTAGTTTTTTAAACCGGAGTTGCTTAGGGGCAAAAACGGGCAGCTGAATTTTTAATAAATAATTAGCTAAGACTTCAGGCTTTAATTTGATATAAGTATCTGGCTGAGGCTCGTTGGTGCGCAGAAGATGCAATCCATAGAATTTGGAGAAAATATATATTTTTGGACAATTTTTTATAGTAAAAAAATTTTATTTTTTAAATTTGAAAATTTTTTGTATTTGCATATAGTATATCATAAAAAACTTCCAATTGTATGAAAAAAAAATCTTTTTAGTGTCATTACAAGAGTATTTTAAAAGCATGAATCGATAGAATGTAGCATATATAATACGGTCATTTCAAACGCATTCACTTAGGTCAACTTTGAATGTCTCTGGACAAAAAAGTAATAAAGATATAAGCCTAATATTTTTGGTACATGATGGTTAGATTGTCTATTATAAACTGTAAAAAAATCAGGTAGATCAGAAGGCATGAAAAAAATGAATTAATGCCGCTCTTGAACCAGTGTGCGGCGTTGTCAGCAATTGGTACCTTCTTCAGATTATTAGAATGTGTCGTGCATTTAGATTTTCAACTCTATCCATAAAAGTCCATCTCACTCAATAATTAAATCTAGCTAGCCATTTACAATGCTATAAATATAGTGTTGGCTCAATAGGATTTAAATTTTGAATTTCGACAAAAGTGTTCTTTTTTATTCTTTTTTTTTAACAACTCTGCAATTTTTGCAATTAATTTTTTTAAACAAAAATATTGTGCAAGAATTTATAAGGAAAATATTGTTGTAAATGTAAATAAACCCGTATTTCCTTTTCAAGAAGTTCTAATAATTTTGTATTAGAATTTATTATTGATAAACTAAAGAATAAAATACTTAAGTGTGTTTTACCACAATAAAAAGAGACACAAAGTTTTATATGCTATAAAAATTTTATTACCAGCAAAAATGATGTCAGTCTAGAGATCAGGCGAAGAATCACACTGGCCAACAGGTACTACTACGGTCTCGGTAGGCAGTTTAGTAATAGAGACCTCTCGCGTGCGACGAAACTAACAATCTACAAGTCGCTTATTCTCCCGGTGCTTCTCTATGGTGCGGAAGCATGGACGCTGTGTTGTGCCGATGCAGCGGTTCTGGGAGTGTTTGAGAGAAAAGTTCTTCGTAAGATCTTTGGTCCTCCAAGGCATGGCGATGAGTTTCGCATTAGAACCAACCATGAGCTGTATGAGCTCCTCGGCGATGTGGGCGTTGTCCAGCGTATTAACATCCAGCGGCTACGCTGGCTCGGCCACATTGTTCGGATGGAAGAACCTGCTCCAGCGAAGAAAGTTTTCGATGCGAAGGTCACTGGACGTCGGTGTAGAAGACGACCCTGTTTACGTTGGAAGGACCAGGTTGATGAAGCCCTGTCATCGATTGGTGTGACCAACTGAAGAAGGCGCGCGCTAAGCAGAAGCGCCTGGAGACTAGTGCTGAAGCAGGCCGAAACCCGTTAACGGGTTGTTATGGCCAGCTAAGTAAGTAAGTATAAAAATTTTTATTCATAAATACCTTTTAAATATTAAATACATGTAAAATATTATTAAATAAAAAAAAATATAAATTGGATTTTTTATTCCTGTATTTTTTTAACATACTCTCTGTTGTATTATTTATACCTGTTAAAATTAACTTGTTTATTTGAAATTGTTTTTAATATAATAACCTATGGAATATATGTATATAAAATATTTTATATATAGAATGAAAAAACAGTTAATAAAAATATATTGAAATAAATACTTTAAAGTAAATAATATTACACTATCTATGTGTGTATACGAGTATTTGTCTTATTCTGCACTATTTTATTTCTTTATAAATTATTCTTTGTTTACTTTATATTTTTCTATTTAGTTAAATTATTTTAAATTTTATATAGTACGTAAGTTTCTTAATTGGGCATATTCCCACAAGCATAATTTGTAGGCGCTCTCTGTTTGTTCTTTTTGTAAAGAGATCTGTCTTCTAATTTCTAAAAAAATTTTAGGCAAGAGAAGAAGAGAAGTGAAAAAATGTCTATCATTCAATTTTCCAAGTGTAAATCTAGACTAACACACGGGTTATACAATGTGCATGTATTAATAATTTTTTTTTCTTTTTGTCATTTGATAACGATAGTGATGCGACGATTATCAAAGACGAAATAATTGCATAAGTATTTGTGCTATACTGTAAATGGTTTTGCGATGATAGTGCGGACTTTTAAACGGTTTAAACTTTACGCCACCTTTCATTATGTGCCAACATACATATTTGTGCTTTTGAAAATATAAACAATAAAATCAAATAATTCTAACTTATGTTTTATGTGTAAGTATCTACTTATATGTGTTCAAATTAAAAATTACTCATGCGTTCAGTTCTATTATGATCATTTTTATATCAAACCCAGGGCTCGAATTATCACATCCTTTAACGTATAACTCGTCACGTGAAAATACATTTTTCAGATTACGATATACGTGGACGTAGGGATTATTGTAAATTTCGGGATTATGAAATGCGTTATCGCATTACATCCGATAACAAAATTGAGTGCGAGTACATGAAAAATTTTTAAAATCCAACAAAAAATTTTAAGTTTACTAAAATTTTATTGAATTTTAATAAATATTAATATTATTGTAATTACACTATCGACAAATGCAAACTTTTGGAAAAATAAACGATTGTACTATCAAAAGTTAGTAAAACCCTGTACTCGGTTTGGTCAGATTGACTACCAATTTTTTTATGGACCTCAAAAGATTTTGAAAATCACTGCATCACTCAAAAAAAGGCGTCCTCAGTTTTTGGCCAACAGCTAACTCAAACTTAAAGATACTGTTTAACTATGTTCAACAATAATTTAGAAAAGACCCTACTCAACAAATTTTAATAATAATAATTTTTTCTTGCGCTTTTTTGCAAAAATGTACGAAAAAGTTTTTACTTTTTTCAGCATAACTTACAGCAACTCGTAATTTTTCAATAACAATATATGATAATATTGTAGCAATTGTAAGTCTGAATATCTTTCGCGAACATATCAATACAATCTGAATGTATCTAGGCATCCAAAATTGCTTACAAAGACCAATCTGTACCCTAAAAATTTTATGTTTTGCTATTTTATAAATACTTTTTGTAAATTTTATTTATTTATTTAATTTTTTTTTTTAAATAATAAATAACTAAAAAGAAATAATGGGATAATTCATGAACGAGTATCAAAATTTAGCAAAAATTAGCTTCCCAATTGTGAAGTATTGAAATTATATGATCCAATGGCGGTTGCAAAAGTCCACGCAGATGCCAGTAAATTCGGGTACGGAGCTATAATTCTACAAAAAAATAATGAAGACGAGCAAATACATCCAGTTCAATTCATGAGTCGGAGAACTAAGCCATACGAATAAAAGTATCACTCGTATGAGCTGGAGGTATTGGCTATTGTTGAGGCAATTAAAAAATGGAGGGTATATCTACTAGGGATATCATTCAAAATTATCACAGGTTGTAATGCGTTTAAGTTGACAATGCTTAAAGAAGACGTTACAGAAAGAACAGCAAGATTGGCCATGTTTTTACAAGATTTTAATTATGAAATAGAGCACAGAGCTGGTACTAAGATGAAGCATGTGGATGCTTTAAGCCGCATGACATGTTTGATAGTAGATAGTAGTTTGACCCACCGCATGAAATGCGCTCAAGAAAATGATGATAGAATCAAGGCTATAATAGCGATATTAAAGCATGAAAATTACGAGGACTACTACTTGAGAAATGGTATACCCTTTAAAGATCCCCTAAGGAACTTATCGTAGTACCAATCCTATTAGAGGATGAAATTATCAAGATGGCGCACAAACAGGGACACTATAGTATTGCAAAAACGCAAGAAATTTTGGAGAAGCAGTATTTAATCCCACAACCGATAAAGAAGATTCAAATTATTGTTAAAAGCTGTGTAGAGTGTATCCTCACTGAGGCTAAAGCAGGTAGAAAGGAAGGTTTTTTAAACACCATCGATAAGGATGTTATTCCCTTAGCAACTTATCATATGGATCACGTCGGTCTAATGGAGATGACAAAGAAGGTGTATAATTACATTTTTGCCGTAGTAAATGGGTTTTCTAAGTTTGTTTGGATTTATCCAACAAAATCAACAGATGCAAGATCAGTGATTGACTGTTTAGAGAGGCAGGCTTCAGTGTTTGGTAACCCATATGAAAACTATTGTAAAGAAGAAGGGATACAACATGTAATAATAGCCGCAGGCGTTCCTAGAGGTAATGGTCAGGTAGAACGAATGCATAGAATTATAGTTCCGATGTTATCTATATTATGTATTGAAGATCAAAAATGTTGGTATAAACACTTGCTTCGTATACAGAACATGATAAATTCTACCAAAACAAGGAGTATGTACTCAGTATTCACCTTTTAAGCTATTGACGGGTGTTGATATGAGAGTACCAGACTATCCTGATATACGAATAATGTTGGACGAGGAAGCCGATAAAAAGCTTAGGAATGACCGAGATAAAGTTTGGGAAGAAGCGAAGGAGAATATAGCTAAAATTCAAGAGAAGAATTGTAAAACTCTTAACAGGAAAAGGAAAAAGGAAGAAGAATATAAGTTGAATGAATTAGTCCCCTTTAAGCGCACACAATCTGGACCTTGTCTCAGTTTGAGAGGTAAATTCCTTGGCCCATATAAGATGATCAAAAAGTTGGCCTATGGAGGATACGTAGTGGAAAAGTTTGGAGACCATGATGGTCCTGCAAGGACAGCCACTGTGACTGAACACATTAAAAGAAGTCAATCCGAGCCGTATTGCCGTCAGGAGGGCCGATTGTAGGATGAAAACCCTGTCGATACGATATACATACTTAAAATAACGATATACAGAAATATTTTTCAATGAGTTCAGTTGAAGAATAGAGACCGACACGAAAACTTCTTAATTTTTTTAATATATTTTTAATATTTAATATTTTTATAAAAGAGGAAAACGTTTCAATTTGGAAGAAGATACCCCTACATATATACGAAAGTTTTGTAGTCAAATTATTTTTCCATTTAAGTTTTTAAAATCTCACGGTGTGATCCTTATTATTTTAACATTTTCCTCACTGTCGGCTTCAACACCGATTACATGTTTAGCGTATTTTTATTTATAATATACATACTTAAATTTCGATTTATATTATTGATTTTAATTTTTGTTTTTTTTTGTTTTTTTTTTTGCCATTCCACAAATATTGTGAATTGAAAGTATTATTCACAGACTTGTAAAAGTTGAAAACTATTGTGATTTTTTATACAAAAAATCACGATAAGCTTCCAATCTTATGTTATAATTTTATTCCGTTCAAGTGACTGACGTATCACGTAATTGTTTTTGTACGATTGTCATTACGATAACGTAAGTGCCGATTCTACTCCAGTACGTATAAGTGATATTTAATGCATTCAAAATGGTATTCAGTTTATATGCCTTTTTTAGCTTTTATTGTTAAGCAGCACGAATTTTCTCTAACAAGGTAGAATTTTGCGAATTAATCTTTTACGTCGTTTTCAACTCATATAGTACGGTACATACATATGTACATATGTATATAAATACGTTTTCTGAAATTTTTTCTGTAATAAAACCAAATCTAAAAATTGATTTGGCAAAAGGTATGGCTCTGTAAATAATTGGATGTAAGGAGGAGAATGTTGGGAAGAAATGACAGCACATAGTTGTATTTGGGATAGCTCATGTAAAAAGTATATTTATTCTGTCACTGTATTTAGTCTGTTGCTAGTTTTGTTCTGAGACGGATGATAGAAGTGAAGTCCATTTAGTATAGAACTTTGAACCGTGGTAAATTTAAACCTTGTTTTCGAAAGGTTTAATACAGAATTAAGAACGTTTATACTGAAGCTAGCTGGCAGCTACGTGCATCATGTCAGTTAACCCCATTTAAGGTTATACATCAAATAGTTTCCATAACTTTTCTAAATTATGGAAAACTTGCCAAACGAGTAAATAAATCATGTATGTTCTGAATTCGAGGGAAATTGATATCCAATGAAATTTCTAAGTGTCATAATTTAAAAATGTGCGTATCTTTTAAAACGTTTTTGTCCATTCGTTTAATGTGCATTAATGTAACTTTTTTGGTTATAAAAACTATAGAATAATTTGTGTATGTTTTTTCGATATAAATAATAAGGGTAACCCAAGGGACAAATTGTATATAAATAATGTACCTACATACATAAATAACTGGCCTTTGCAGCCCCCCTGTGCCAGGATTACGGCCTTGCTTCTTGCAGCACCCATATTGTGTGTGTCAATTTTTATCAATTAGTATAGAATAGAGTCGACTCCGGATGATAGACTTGAGAAGCTTGTTCATGGCAATTAGTAACTCTCAGAGCATTTGCCAGAAGACTGCTGAGAGGTAGTCACCGAAAGAAATATTTTTTTGTTTTCATATTTTTGTTTTGATGTCAGAGCTAGGTGTAGATCCCAGGGCTCATGTCTTATTAAGCCAACCCACTAACCACTAGACCACGGTGACTACAAATAACGTACATACTTCGAAGAAATTGTAAACTAGATTTAGATTTGCGTACCGCAAAACTAATATGGTTTACGCTTCTTTTATGAATTAGGGAGTTTTAAAGCGGATTTTTCTCCGTATCTCCAACAATCAAACTGAAATACCAAAAACGGAGGACAATCTTTTATTAAAAGTATGACTAGTGCAAAAATTAACGTTGATAATCGTTTAGTGTGGAGAATTTTTTTCTTTTTTTGAATTTCGGTTGCAAAGTATCAAATATATGTGCTTGAACTAAAAAATACTTCCTACAAATATAATATGGCAAACCAACATTTGCCGGGTCATCTACAATGTAGGTAAAACACATGGACTGGTTTCAACTAAAGTCATAATGAGAGTAGGTACTGGAGGACCTTCATGGCTTATATTAATATTTAGTTAAAATTTTCAATCGCATGTGTATGATAAGAAAGCCCCAAATCGCTTTTAAGTTGTATTTGATTCTTGTATATCTTGACAACAGTTAAATAGAAGTTTCTGAATTTATTCCGAATGAATACTACACTGTTAATGGGTAGAAATTGTAAAAACCAGTTTTAGCAATATTTGTTATTCACTTCAATATAAATAAAATTTCTACTCCTTCTATCAAGGGATTAACCTCGTTAAACATTTCGGGGTGACGATTTCTACTAGATCGGACTTAATCATCACGGTCAATATGAATGGTTCCGAGATGGACTGTGGTGTGGTTCTGATGTTTTCTCTGTCAAGCGTAATTTGAACCATTACTTCAATCTTTACTCCATCTGTAGTATTATTCAGGCTGCTCTTTTTGCACTTGAATCATACAATATTACATCACGGTCTGTGAAGGAATACAGGGCTGCCTTCTAAGGGGGAAGGCACTAATTCGGATTTCGGGGCATCGTGGCTTCGAGAAGGTTTAAATAGCCTCCGAAGGGTTATGTCTCGAAGTTATCAGGTCTTGTTCCATTAGATACTTTTATAATGAGGAAAATTTCAGGTGGAGGGTAATTGGCAGAACATCGAGGCTGACTTTTTCTGTTCTTGATACTCGTATTAGATGTATAGACAAAGTAAGAAAAAAAGTTTAAAAAAAAGTTTAAAAAAATCTTAAAAAAAACTGTGAATAAACAATTGAAATAAGTGTTATGATTACAGTGGGTGTAAATTTTTTTCATTCATATGAAGTTGTAGAAAAGTACGCATTTTGGATTTTTGCATGAAAGAATTAAAGAAGTAACCATTAACACACAATTTAATCACACTCTTTCTATGTTTTTGAATGGTTAAATCATTCACTTCAGTGCTTGTGTCTCATTGTCTTTATCTTTTTTTTTTTGTTTCTGTGTAATTTTCAAAATGTCGCTGTAGTTGTCATTTAATTAGGACTCACATCAAATGCAGTTCGTAGTTACTTAAACAAAGAGATAAGAAAATAAGACTGAATTATTATACGTTTTTTTCCTGTTTTTTTTTTTTATTTATTCTTTATCGGTATGAGATCTACTGGCTTTGAGCTTCAACATTCTATTTACTTGCTTACAATTTGTTGTCGTACTTTTGCTGTTCATTTTGCGTTTTTGTTTTAAATGCCAACTATTAGTTTATAAATGTTTTACTGCTCCAGGCAATTTTTTTTTAATTAATTTATTTTTCATCTTGTTTTACTATTTATTTTCTTAACCTTTTTGTCTAATATACGAATAGTTTTCAAATTAAAAGGAATCGAAAATAGAATTTCTTTTTTTTTTTGCAATATACGTATAGAAACACCTAAACAAGCTTTTACGTTATCCTTTTAAGTTTCTTCAAAGAAGAAAAATTCAAAAGAATAGATTATAATTAATTTCTTTCGTTTGATTAAAATGATTAAAAAAACTTCAAAATAGAAATTAATTATAAAAATTGCAAATACGAGTAATTATAGAAATCAAAACAAATAAATCACTTCAAAAAAAGAAACTTCTGACTACTAAATTCAGTGGGTTTACCGCGTGTTTCGATTCTAAACAACTAATTTACTGGTTCACACGATGTTTACTGTCTTTTACGATTTTTATACTATTTATTCCAAAAGTGTTATTGTAAGTATCACAAGGATAATCGCAACTTATGCAAAAAACATGATGAAATTATTTGAAAACTTTTTTTAAGAACGAGATGTAAAAAATGTAAAATATTTAATTACCTTAATTATTCAATATAAACAAATGTTTTTAATAAACGAGTTAAAAAATTAAAAATTAATGAAATTAATGAAAAAATTAAAAATTACATACATATGTACGAGTATGTGACTGCAATCCCTGAATAAAGCGTTTTCTAGCTGTCAAAATTTCTCATGCCCATACAATTTGTATGGAGCAACCCAAAATAACGCGGCGGCAGAGCATTGCAATTGGAAAATCCAATTTTGACAGAGCGTTTAATAGTATAGTTGGTCGCAAAAGGCAACTAAAATGAAAACAAATAGGAAAAAAACCAGGGTTGTGATATATGTTGGCATTAATTCCTTCTGTCTTGCAATTAAAACACAACCTCTTCTTTTCGTAGTTTATTTCAGAATAAGAACTTACAAACAAAATATATATATATATATATAAGTGATGCCAAGTTCACAGAAAAATAATATTAATATAACTTCCAGAGTATATACATATGTATTATGCAATCGTGTTGCATATATTCCAACAATATAAAGATATGTTATTTGCATAACCATGTTTTATTCGTAAAGGCAAGAAATAAACAAAATAAAAGATAACAAATGTTAATATAAAATAAATAAATAAAATATAATAAAAATAAATAAAATCTAATATATAAAATTCTCGTGTCGCGGTGTTTGTTGCCAAACTCTTCTGAAATGGCTGTACCGATTTTCATAAAATATTATGTTCATATCGGGTAGGTCTGCGAATCGATGAACATCTATTTTTCATATCCCTAAATGTTAAGATGACCCACTCCAAGCGAAAATTAATGCCTCACCTAAAAAACGTACCGACTTTGATGAAATTTTAAACTAAGTATTTAGATAGATCAGCGTACCGTAGAGCATATATGTTTTTTTTTTTTAAGTACCCAGAGCTAGCGGTATAAGGGCTATTCCTCCCTATCCCCAACTTACAAATTGATTTTGATTAAATTTTGCTGGTGTCTTATCACAACTTTAGATTAACAAATGCAAATTTTCACATCTATTTTTCATAACCCTAAATGTTAAGGTAGCCACTCCAAGGGCAAAATTTATGCCTCACTTAAATAACGTACCGACGTCGATGAAATTTTAAACTAGATATGTATATCTGCCTACCGTGCAACACATACGGTTTACGTTTTTTTTTTTTTTCTTAAGTACTCAGAGAGGACGATACAGAGGATAATTCACTATCCCCAACTATTAAACTGAAGTACCGAAAATGGCGGATAATCATTTATTAAAACTATTAGTAACGCAGACATTGATTGCTCATATCAATGTTGACTTTTGCAGTTCGGTAAAGACTATCTAATATATTTGAACTGAAAAAAATTTTTTCTAGGGCAAATTTATATGGCAAAACAACGTTTGCCACGTTAACTAGTAGTACTATAAAATTTAATTTATGTTACAAGTACCAATAGAGAAATGCAGCTTATTATTAAAATAGTCAGAATTGTTATATAAGCATATGTTTTTGTATTACCCTGTTTTATGACAAAACGTTGCCGCTCTTATTTAGGAATGCCGGCTCGGAGAAAGCGTTGGAAAAGGTTTCGCTTGCCGCTTTTATTTAGGGATGGTCTGATTGTACATATCGTCAATGTCGACTAATGTGCAAATATGAAAAAACTAGTTTGCGGTTTTTTCCAAATCATAATTTAAAAATAAGAGGTCCGCTCCCCTCCCTCCAAGAAGACCATCTCCCCGCCATTTAACTCTATTCCACCTTAACTAATGTCAACAAAAAAAAAAACGAATGATCAGGAAAAAAGCGCTACTATTGGGAACTAGAAGATAACAGCCAAACCTACTTAGCGAAGGCACACTCACCACACAATCAACATGCAACTATGAGGCAACTGCTGTTAATCATTCAAGGGTGAAGGTATAACATTGACCTTTGAATGATCAATTCACAGCAATTTGTCTCATTCATAAAGCACTTAATAATAAAATAAGTAAAAACATATACGTACTGTCCTTTTCAAAAAATGCCAATACAATGCATAGTATTTATTAGGGGTTTATTCTGAGTATTAGTCTCAAATAAAAAAAAAATAATAATAAAAGAGAGATCTGGTTCCGTTTATATGGAACGGATGACAAGTATAAAAATGCAACGAGAAAGAGAGGACATGACAGAGAAAAAACGTATCATGTCGCACTTTCCAAGAAATTATTTATTATATATTTTATTAATGAAGCATCATAACAATTACAAAAACAGAGATAGTTATGCAAGATAATACCATGTCATGCATTTAAAAAAAATATATAAATTGTATTGTTTTTTGTTCAACCTATGTCTACTATTTTCCCGAATTTTAAATCTGACTACCTTACACCGAAACGAATTAATCCATATGTGTATTATAAATCTCTTTGTAAGTCTGTTTGTCTGTTCGTTTGTCAGTCAATCACTCCTAAACGACTAAACCTATTTTGTTGATATTTGGAACATCGATAGACTCAACTACCAGAAGAGCAATAGGATATGTTTTTTGTTATAAAATTGGACCTGGGCATGGTACTTCCACACAAACTAAATACTAATGCTAATGCAAACTACTACTAAAGCTTTTGAATTTGGTCTGAATGACTTCAAACCACGTCAATCATCACTCAGATATCACTGGAGATATTACACCTCCCATACAAACTAAATACTGATTTGTGTACATCTTGAAAACAGTTAAAGCTAAAGTTTCTGAATTGGATCTGAATGACTTCATAGTCAAGAAAAATTATCCTTGAGAAAGTGTACGAAATTTGGCAAGTGAGCTGGGTACCTCCCATACAAGTTAAATATTAATTTCATTATATTTTGAATAGTGTTGAAGCTCAAGTTGCTGAATTTGATGTGATTGATTTCGTATTCAATAAAAATTATCAGCAGAAAAAAGGGCGAACAAGTAAACGTAGTATCTCCCACGTAAACTATAAACATTTTGTCAAATAAACAAATGTGTAATATTAAGAACGAGCATTTGAACTTGATGCCTGCAAACGGTTTCTAGTAAAGTTGCCTAAAGTGGTAAATAACAGCGTTTCAAATCAAAATTGCATACTATATCCTGTGTTCTACTTAGTCCTGTAAAGGCTTTTCTATTATCAAAGGTTGTTTGTTTTATTTATTAAAATTTATTAATTTTTACTGCATTCTTCTTAGATAATTCACAACACCGTTTTTTAAAAAGTGCAAACTTCACTGTGCCACTGTATGTTTTCTGACGCAACAGGTTCAAATGTTTTTTCAACACATTAATTGCAGTATGTATGTATATGAACAAAAAATTTTAGTACATGAATTAATTGTGCTCATGGCTAGTACGTCAATTAAAAAAACTAAACGGTAACAAAGAATTTAGAATATCAAAGGCATTTTTTTTTTTTTGTTTTTATCTTTAAACAGAAAAACCATTTCAAAATCATTTTTGAATATACAAATGTATATACTCGTAGTATATAAATACACACATATAAAAACATAAAATTAATATTCATAAGCTCACTTCTTACTAATAAAAATGTGAACGTTAATTTTGCCATCCAATTTGGATTCTCGTTTTTCCTACAATACATACATATGTACGTATGTATGGATGTATATACAATACATTTATAAAGGATGTACATACATATTGATGTACAGCATTTATACGAGTAGATTGGAAAATATTAGAATATTATAAATTTTTAATAGAGATTCTTGCTTGAACAACGTGGGTATATCTCGAATTTATTAAATATCAGTTTTACAAAATGCTTTATATCCTATAAAACAAAGGATTATATTTGAAACGATGTAAAATGTTATAAAAATATTCTTCTTGGTTATAGATTCTGAGTTTTGTATTATAAAGTATATACATACGTATGTAAGTATATATGCATATATTCCTTTTTAATTTTATTTATCTTACTACGCCTACGAAAGTCATATACATAAATTAACAATAAAATGTTGTCTCTGTTGCGCATTATGAATAATAAAATAGAAGAGAATTAAGTATGGGGCGAAATGTTTAACACTAAACCTAAATTATGCCGGTAAAGATATAACAATAGATATGTATAAGTAGTTAATTGGAAGGGTGTGATTGTAATATAATTGAGTTAAATTCTCATTCACGTGACAGTATCAACGAGTGATAAAAAGAAGTATACTCGTAACTTTAACTTCATTTGATGCTTTTACAGCAAAACTAATTTGTTTTCCCATTAAAAAATACAAAAAAGAAATTCAAAAGAGTAAAATCGATTAAGTTTAATGCTGTTTTCTTTACTGAAAAAGCGTTACATTTTTTGCCCTGAAAATAAAAAAATAAATAAATAAATAAAACGATAGAAACAAAGACCAACTTTAGGAACAATCTTGCATAAAGATTTGCACTTGTTTCCATTTAAGATTAAATTCACACAAGAGCTTCTTCTCGAAGACAATTTACGCTGCCGTACAGATGCCAATAGGATGCTACAGCTCGACCATGACAACCCCGATTTTCATAAAAAAAATCATAATGAGTGTGGAGGTATATTTTCATTTGAATGGATATGTAAATAAACAGAATAGTCGGTTCTAGGAAATTAAAAATTCTCAAATTATTCAACAGTCACCTTAGAATCCATTAAAAGTGACAGTCTGGGATACAATTTGTTCAGGAGGAAGCATTGGACCATTGAAAACTGAAAACGTGTTAAAGGTAATTGTCAATAGGAAGCAATAACGTGATATGATTGAAAACCTTTTAATGCCATAATTGCATACTTGGGCTTGATAAACATGTGGTTTCAACAAGATTACCAGGATTACAATGGAATTACTGCGAAACCTCTTTCCACAACAAGTTATTTCAGGAAATGGTGATATTGATTGGCTTCCATGGTCGACTGGTTTGAGTGCTCCGGACTTGTTTTTGTGGGGATATCTGAAAATCAATGTTTATGCAAACCAATCAGAAACGCTTGAGTAAGTCAGAATAAATATTTGTGAGGAAATTCATAAAATAATGCGTGAAATGTGTGAGAATGTAATGAAAAATGTGCTCAAAAGGCTTTGTGAGACTAACAGAGGCATACTCGTACATTTATCTGATATTGTATCCCATACATATAACATCCATTTCCTTTCATTCAAACAAAAATTATAAAGAAACAAAGAAGTATACCTTCTAGGCGGACACCTTAGATGTAGTGGCTATTGGTAGTTATCATGGTGAGTACATATGAAATATAATCGTATAATAAAAAACGTCGTCTATACCATAACTATGTTTCCCCAAAAACCCTTTTCGTTAACGATTTATTTAGCGGGAATAATTTTTCTTTCTGTAGAAAAATGTTGTGGACTGTTGCGAAATCGTTTCAGGCGTCCTGCGATTTTACACATAGAAATATAGATTGAAAAAAGGTTTTCAAAGCGAATCTAAATCTGCAACATTTTTGTATAATTGGTTGTAATTTTTAATTTTGTACATTTGTATTTGTAATATTATTTTCTTATATTTATTAACACAAAAAATACATATTTATAAAATTATTCAAGTACATTTATTTATGTTGTTGCCATGAATCCAGGATAATAAAAACAACAAAATATTTAAAAGAAATTTTTGAGGTACTTTAGGATACCAGTAACAGACAATAAGAGAAGCAATAAAAGAATATTAAATTGGAGCAAAACATCTGCAAAATATCTTAATAACTAAGTATTAAAAAATATTTTTATATCGTTCACTTACTGCATTAGTATCATAAATAAAATATCAGTTTTCGGGAAAAACATTTTCAAATTATTTTTGTTCCCTTTTCATAAATACATAATTAAAGTGACTATGAATATATGGAACAGTTGGCAAAGTTGAGCAGCTTTACAGGTTGCTTTAATAACAATAACAATTTTTTCAATCGACTTTTGTCAGAAAATGCAGAAGAAAATGTACCATCATTTTAGGCTTTGCAATTCGGTTTTCTAGGCCAAATATTCGAAACCGAAAACCTATGGGAAAAGCATTGATTTGCTATTTTTACACCTTTTTACTTCATTTTGTTTATATGTTCGGCAAAAAAAAATAAAACTAACGAATGGTTTTGGAATAAAATTTTTTATGTCTTTATTGATATGTATTTTATATCCAAATCTTAGTTTAATTCAAAATATCCGTCCTTGGATTTTACACACGCTTAAAGTCGCATTGGCCAGTCATCAATAGCTGCACACACCTTATTCAATGGAAATTTCGCTACAGCATGAACTAGAGCTGTCTTAAGAGAATCAATTTTATGATATCTTTTGTGGAAAGCCATATCCTCTAAAACTGTTCACAATTTCTAAACCAAAGGATTCAAATCAGGGTTGCTAGATGTACAAACATCAGAGCATATAAAGGTTAGAAAATTGCTTCGAAGCTAGGTCTGTGTTGTTCTAGCCTTATGAGGTGGTGCATAATCTTATTGAAAATGGATTTTGGAACAGGAATTCTTAAGCTACTTCACAACTCTTTCTGAAACGGTTTCTTGGTAAACTTTGGCCGAAGAAATGCAAGTCGGTCATCCTATCGTAAAAGACACCCAACCAAACAATGACTGCAACTGAATGATGACCGTCTGATGCTTCTTTAGATAATTTTATTATTGTTTGACAAATAAAATATAAATGTTTTTTTAACAAATCTTTCTCCTTTAAATAAAAAGTACCTGAACTGATTACATACAACTGAAAATTCTAATTTTAGTCAACAAAATTTTAACATGCCAGGTTAAAAGAAACTAAACCCCAATTGGTCGGTTGAATTGAAATTTAAACCTAAACCGCGGTGTAAAATTTTTTAGTTTTTAGCAAACTCTACAGGAGGCACTTCAAGGCATGTGGTGTTACAAGTTATGAGCGTGGTTTCTTTATTTCATGGGTGGAAACTGAGTTGTAAGGGTTGGTTAATAGTTATTTGAAAATAACTATCTAGACTTAAATCGTTTAAAAAATTATTTGAACATTTTAAATCAAACAATCACATTTTAACCATACGTTACAAACATATCAAAACAGGCTAATTAAAGAAGTTGAGCACTATCAAATTGGGTAATATAACGTCATGGCTTAGCACATGACTGTGTTAAAATGAGAAAAATTATAAAGATGTTGTAACTATGAATCATTATTTTTTTAAACACCACTCAAAGATGTTAGAACTATCGCACTTTAAACATAATGTTACGAAAACATAATTTTATAAAGAAAAGTGATCATATATTGATAAATGTTATATTTAATATCGATAATTATGTTAAGAATACTTACTTACTTACTTAGATGGCCATAACAACCCGTTAACGGGTTTCGGCCTGCCTTAACACTAGTCTCCAGGCGTCTCTGCTAAGCGCGCGCCTTCTCCAGTTGGTCACACCAATTAACGACAGGGCTTCATCAACTTGGTCCTTCCAACGTAAACACGGTCGTCCTCTACGCCAACGTCCAGTGACCTTCGCATCGAAAACTTTCCTCGCTGGAGCAGATTCATCCATCCGAACAATATGGCCGAGCCAGCGTAGCCGCTGGATGTTAATGCGCTGAACAACGCCCACATCGCCGAGGAGCTCATACAGCTCACAGTTGGTTCTAATGCGAAAATCATCGCCTTGCCTTAGAGGACCAAAGATCTTACGAAGAACTTTTCTCTCGAATACTCCCAAGACCGCTGCATCGGCACAAGACAGCGTCCATGCTTCCGCACCATAGAGAAGCACCGGAAGAATAAGCGACCTATAGAGTGTTAATTTCGTCGCACGAGAGAGGTCTCTATTACTAAACTGCCTACTGAGACCGTAGTAGCACCTGTTGGCCAGTGTGATTCTTCGTTTGATCTCCAGACTGACATCATTCTTGCTGGTAATGGCGGTGCCAAGGTAGATGAACTCCTTGACCACATCGAATGTATAGTTGCCGGCTGTAACCTGGGAGCCGATGCGATCAACATCCCTACTCGTCGACAACATGTACTTCGTCTTGCTCTCATTTACCGCCAGACCCATTTTTGCAGACTCTCGTTCAATAGCATTAAAGGCTGCGCTGACATCTCGCTTGGTATGCCCTATGATGTCTATGTCGTCTGCATACGCAAGGAGCTGGACACTTTTGTTAAATATAGTGCCATTTCGATGTACACCCGCCTTTCGCAGAACACTCTCCATGACGAAATTGAAGAGGTCGCAGGATAAGGAATCGCCCTGTCTGAAACCTCGCACGGTATTAAATGGTTCGGAGAGGTCTTTTCCTACTTTGACGGAGCTGCAGGAGTTGCTCAACGTCATTCTGCACAGTCTTATCAGCTTTGCAGGAATACCGAGCTCAGACATTGCGGCATATACGCGATCCCTAATCGGGCTATCGAACGCTGCCTTATAGTCGACAAAGAGGTGGTGTGTGTCGACTTGACTTTCATGGGTCTTCTCCAGGATTTGGCGGAGTGTGAATATCTGGTCAATGGTGGACTTACCAGGTCTGAAGCCGCACTGATAAGGTCCAATCAGTGAGATGGCGAATGGCTTCAGTCGTTCACACAATACGCTCGTAAGAACCTTATATGCGATAGGGAGAAGGCTTATACCCCTGTAGTTGGTGCATATTGTGGGGTCTCCCTTTTTCAGGATCGGACAGAGGGCACTGAGATTCCAATCATCGGGCATACTTTCTTCCATCCATATTCTGCAAATGAGCTGGTGCATGCACCTAACCAGCTCATCGCCTCCATACTTGAAGAGTTCAGCGGGCAGACCGTCAGGTCCGGCTGCTTTGTTGCTCTTCAGTCGCCATATGGCAACCTTGACCTCTTCATGGCTGGGGGACGGGATCACAAAAGAATACAATATCAGAAAAACGTCCAACTCTGTTAGCCCCTTTAGAGCACATTTTTCATTACATTCCTATACATTTCAAGCGACATTTTATTAATTTCATCACAAATATTTTGTTCAAATTGCTCTAGAGTTTCTAGTTCGTTTGCATAAACCTTGCTTTTCAGATATCTCCTCAAAAAGAAGTCCGGAGCAGTGAAATCAGGAGACCGTGGAGGTCAATCAACACCACCATTCCTTAAAATAACTTGTTGTGAAAATAACTGTATACGATAAAGCACAGTCTTGTTGTAGCCACATGTTAGTCAAACTCAAAGCATGAAGTTGTATTAATAATTACCGTTACGCCGTTTTCAATTTCAATGATTTCTGCTGACCAAATTGCATGCAAAGGTTTTTTATTGCTCAGAACCGACTATTCTGTTTATTTACATATTCATTCAATTGAAAATGTGCCCCTTCACTCATTATGATTTTTTCATGAAAATCGGGTTCGTCATGGACGAGTTGTAGATTCCTATTGGCATATGTCCGGCGGCGTAAATGGTCTTATGGAAGAAGTTTTTGTGTCATCTGAATCTTAAATGGAAACAGTACAAATCTTTGTGAAAAATTGCGGCCAAAGTTGTTCTTGGAAGACCACAGAGGAAAACGTAGTCAAAACACATTAGAAGAAAAAAGTTACATGGTAACAAATACATATATATTTTTTTTTCTGAAAATTAGTAGTAAAAATACGAACTACTATCTTGTGCGGGATGTTCTAATTTCGTTCTTCCAAATGTCGCAATTGTGGAGAAATAGATCGTATTACTCTGGAATGTAAATATTAAATAAATGCAATCTTTTTAATTTCAAACGCAACACATACATACATATCGTCGTCCCGAAGTTATCTGGACGTATATCACAAAATCAAAAAAAATGAGTTACGACCATTTTTGAGGCTTAAATTATTAGATCTTTCGATGTGTTCAATCACCAGGACTTTATGTCTTAAATTTTCTGAGATATTTAAGAGCCATTTTGCCGTATATCCACGTTTGGTAAAAAAATTTTATGTTATAATGACGTATGCGGCACTTTCGTGGATATACGGCAAAAAATGTATGGAATTTTTCAAATAAAAAAATGTTGCGTTATTTTGACGTACGTACATAAATAAATATATTTAAAAGATTTTTCATAAGAAAAAAAGATAAAACGTAATAAGAAGTCATAAAGAATATATTTCTTTAACTTCACTTTATTGCTGTTACATTAAAATTAAAGGACTAAATTAATAAAAAACTAATTTTCATTTTTTAAAGGTATGTATATAAAATAATTTTTAATTTAAAATTTATATCATAAAACTTTTATGAATCAAAAGTATGTTTTTTAAATACATCATAGATAATTGTAGAATCAGTATCTTGAAATATGTTATAACATATGTAAATAGTTTTGAATAAAATTGAACATCGTTATGTGGAAGATATGGGAAAAGGCATTTAATATAATTTTTTTTATATTCAGAAATATTTATTTTTGGACATGTACTGAGTTCCTTTTCAAACATTTCTTCTCCTTTTCTCGCTTGTTTTTTTTAAATTTGATAACTGAAATTCATCTTCACTTACAGATACTTTATATTATAAAGAAAATAAATTAAATTTATTATACTTAATTGCTTTAATTTTAGTAAATGGAACGTTCTGAAAATTTAGTTAATGCGCAATAGGTGAATAAATTTTGAAATCTGTAGGTAACATTTCAATAATATTCAATTTAAACTTTTTGGAGTGGTAATTTTTGAATTTTATTATTAAATCTAAAGGACTGTGAATTTCGTTTAATTTTAGAAATCAATCTATTGCACTGTGGACAGAGTCAATTTCTTGAATTTGGGAATGTCCCGGCTCTGAAAATTTTTGAGTAATTGTTTTTAGATTATTATTTTTATATAAAATGCCAAAACTAGCAGACAAAAATATTTTATTTTTATTTTTTGGTACACAAGAGTCGCTCCAAAGAATAATATTCTTAATATGATTAAAATCCTTCAATATATTTTCCAAAATTTTTATTATAGAACTATCGATATCATTACCAGAGCGACCATTCTGTGATTCGTTCCAAATGGCGCAGTAAGTAAAATTTTTTTCGTTTGGATTCTGAGTACATATTCGTACTATTGCTGTTATATTAAACTCTGAAAGCTGTCTTTTATAATAAAAGATGGATGAAATTACTTTACGCAGATTAAAAGTGCTTTGTTAATCGTAATTTATTTATTTAGTACTGTAGTAATAAATACTAAATGTAAGAATTTTGCTTACTTAAGTATGTCTCATATACGTCAAGATAATATCCGACAAAAAACAATCCAAAATTTCTATCGGTGTTATTTTGACGTATGTGCTAAAAATAAAGAAAATGTTCCCAAAAAGTGGCTTATACGGCAAAATGTTATTCTTTGTTTGGAGTTAAAAATGTTTGAAACTTAAAAAATTTTCTCCATGAGTTAAGATTTTTTTGTACTATTCGATAAAGAATTATTAGCACTACATCTGATAAAAATTTTGAGTCACCTTTTTCGACTAAATTTTTTTCTATAAACTGATAAAACTTTAAATTCAATTTCCCAAACAAATATTTTTTGGAGTTACGTCAAAATAACTTCGGGACGACGATATGTGTGCATAACATAAACTCAAAATTTGTAGTTTTTTAAAAACACATCGATTTTACTCTATGAAAAAATTTGTCGTGGAAATGATATACAATTCGATGTAAAAGCAATATATTTTGCTCAGAATCTCTTAATTTCTTACAGTTTCTTATATAATGGAACAAGGAAACTACTTAAAGGAGCGATATCTACCAGTATATATTGCGGTTGTATTTTTATGTAAGAAAAAAAAGTATATTTTCTTCAAATACCGCAACATTTTTTCTTACATTAATTCACAAGTACTTGAAGCACGTTCTCAATTTCATAAGGAATTACAAATAGAAAAGAACGAAATAAAACTAAACCATAAACAAAAAAAAATATAAAACAAAAATAAACATGATGCCCTTAACTATTCAAGAATTAAAAAAGCTCTCACCATTCAAACTGAAATTCTTAATTTTTTTTACAAAAAAAGGGATAATTTTGTTTAGGTTGCAATGTGATGATAAATCCTCTCTATAATCATATAAATACGAAAGAGGAACCAAGGTAAATCTAAATGCATATGTATGTGCATGATAGACTTTAGTTTAATGTGTTAAGTTTAAAATTTTTCCCAGGCTATCGCGTTTCCCGGGAAACCAGAAAATAGTTTGTAATTTTTAAAATCGCGATCTATTATAATATAAAAAAAAACCATTAAACGATCACTTGTTCCGAAGCACAAACGATTTTACTTAATTACTTACCCTATGAAATTAAAAATTCGTCTGTATATAAATCCTTCCGATAATGTAAGAAAAATGTTAACAAATGTTTTCATTTCTACAAAAAATTGTTGCTTTTCATAAATTTTTCTCGCTCATTTCGACAAAATATTCTTTAAAAAATACCTTTTAAAGCAACAATTAAAAAGTTCTATTACAATAAAATAAGATAAAAAAAGAATGTAGAACATCCTAATTTTATATATGTAAGTAATATAATAATAAAATGTTACACATTTTTATAGAAACGAAAACGCCATTAGATTTGTTTTATTCCCAGTGTAAACGAAATTTAATGCACTTAAATTTAAAAACGTATAAACGTGAAATACTTCCTAAATGGTTTTGAGTTGGTTTTTGTTAATACTTTCACAGTTTTTTTTTTGGCGTGTGAGGTAGGGTTAAAAATGCCTTCGCACTTACCGCTGATCATCACCATCTGCTTCGAGTGGTGAATCACTTAAACAATCCCTCCTCCTTCTCTTGTGAGAGTACCTTCCCGGAACCGCTTTCCACATTACTTCGGGAAGGTTCAGAGCGACGTCCTCATAAAGACTGTTGTCTCTCCGACGTCTGAGCACAACAGAAATATAGCCAGTACCAAGCTATCGGCTCGTCCTCTCATCTCATTTTGCTGGAAAATATCCAGATCTCTTTTCTTTCTCCGGAGTATTTGCTCTGCGTAGTTCCGTATGGATTTCCATAGGTTCTCGCATTCAAGCATCTTATTCATTATGTTGTCGGGATTGAAGTCTCCGACTTGCTCCCGCAGCGCATCTCTTTCATCCTGCCATTTAATGCAGTGGAAAAGGTGTGTTCAGCATCGTCATCAAGCGACTCGCAGTAGATGCAGGTGGGGTTATCCACCTTACCGATTCTGTACAAGTATTTCCTTCAATAACCATGGCCAAAGAGAAACTGAGTCAAGAAGTAATTAACCTCCCCGAAATTCCCTCGGGTCCATCTCTCTATGCTTCTCTTGTTTGCCCTGTTCTGGAATATGGCTCAATCTTATGGGACCAAACTTGCTACAATCTTTACTCGGCCGTAAGGCAATGTTAAATGTTACGCTTGTTTTAAATATAATTAATGGTAACTCGGATTTCTTAGTTTAGTTAATTCGAAATTTGTTTATTTTTATACATACCCATACCCAAACATATTAACAAAAATAGTATTTAAGAATTTTAAATTCATAGACCCTAAATTGAAATAAGTAAAGAAAAACAAAAGCATAACTGTAAAGAAATATAAAAAATCTTTTATTTTTTATTACCAACTTTAATAATGTAAAACGTATTTATTTATATAAAAGAAAACAAAAATACTTATATAGAAAACATGAGATTAAATAAATTATATACTTTCGTTAAACTTGTTTTTTTAATTTTCACAAATTTATTAAGCCTGAAGTCTTTAAGTAATACACTATTTATCGATATTTTGTTATTCATCTCTGTAGCAACACCGATGTAGCAAAGGATTGCTTAGTTGATACGTATTTGTTTAAGTTCTCTATATGCTGTGTATGTTGTTGTTGTGTTGCATTGTTTATGATTCTTATCGACGTACTTATTTCAAACTGAATGTTTGATGTGTTGTTGTATTTCACAGACTGTGGTCGTCTGTCACACCACTCCTTACCGTGGGAAGTATAATATTATCAAAGTAGGCAATTGACTCGTGTCATAATGAACCTATCATCCCATTGTTGTAAAATCAACCAAAATTTAGTATAAAAGCACAGTCAATTTTCATATCAAAGGAAACCAATTCTGACCGCGCTACGAGCGACATTTACGTTGCTGAAGTTTAATTAAACTAAAGAAAATGTAGTCGGAATTGTCTTTGAAAATGGCAAAACAAAACATACTACTTCGTTAATATAAAATCCAATTTTATTGCTTAATGTACGAGTCAAAACTGATTCCAAGTTATATCATTACATAGCATTGAATTGCATGATATCAAAGTTTTTTTCTCGTTTCCAAAGCAACATCTAAATAAAAATGAATTGGTTTTGCACAATACACTAAACATTGCTAGTTTATTCACCAAGGCCTGTAAGGCATTATTAAAGAATGTTTTATTTATTTAAAATTTACAAATAATTTCTTCTTTGGTTGTGTGTAGAATTCTGATAGCTTTTACGTACATAAAGTTCTATTAGCCCTGAAGTCTAGTGAAACTTTTGTCATCATAAATAGCATGTAAATAAAAAAATATAAACATACGCATGTAAAACAAAAAAAATTTTTTGTAAATAAAATACTTTCATTTTTAGAATCTATGTTTTTGTTACTTTGTGGCCATCACACAACAACTTATTTCACCATTTTTTTTTAGTTTTTTTTAGTTTTATAGACAATTTTCATTACACAAATATCTAGTATTAGATTTTTTTAAATTATCATACAAAAAAATCAAATCTCGTGAAAATTTGTCGAAATCAAACCGAAATGAATAAATTTATAACAAAAAAGGTACTGATCTGTACCAGAAAAAGGTGATAATTTAAAAATTAAAAAAATGAACTTTCTTGTATAAAACTTAAAAAGCAAATGTTACAAAGTCTCCATAGAAAGTTTCCTTTATTAATACAAAGCAGTATTAATTTATTATCATGTAATTGCAGTAGAGGTTTGTATTAAAATCTGTAGCATACTCCTAGGATTGCACTTCTTTGCAATAGATTTTATTGCAACTTGTCTACAGTTTTCCCGGCCATATTAAGAAAATTCATAAGTTTGTTTAACGATCTGTAAAAACTTGTGGATTTTTTTGGGTAAATTCAAAAAATAGGCTTTTAGGGTTCATTCGGTTCCAGTAATATAGCCGGACCTATCTTTTATTTAAAAGAAAAACTGTAAATTTTGAGGCTTAGATTATTTTAATTCGGTCATATCTCCTACACTTCATACGCAATCTAAACAACTTTTTCTACGAATTATAAAGGAAGTGCTGTATTTATATTAAAATGGCTGTTGATTATATTACGCAGATTATATTTGAAAACCCAAGATTTTAATGGCTACAATTCAATATTTATTTAGGTGAAAAATGAAAAGTTAAAATTAATACAAAACGTGTCCTTCTATACTGACGTGTGAAAAACAAGAGGGCTGTTGTGAAAACCGGAAAAGAAAAATTGACAATTATGTATTATATATACTAACTAAATGTTACAAAAACTTTAAATTCAGCAGAATATTACCATATTAAACAAATATAACTTCAGTTAATATTAACTTGAGAAAACGTTAAATTCAACAATGGCATTGAAAAGTATTCAATTAAAATATCTGACATATATAAGCTACTGAACTGTGTAAACATTTTCCTCAGTTATCGTTTTGCAATATTTAGGTTACTTCAGGAGACTTTTTCTAAGACAAAATATTTCTTTTTAATCAAATAAATTATAAATTTATCTCAGTGAAACACTCTTCTTTGGAACGGAATTATTTGATTTATAAAAAATAATTTTTAAAAATCTAATATTTGTTGCCAAAATACCGCCTTTACAGAGTGCAAGATGAAGCGATGGGCGTGGCGGATTTCATGAAACTCGACGTGCATCTTTTGATGCACGTACTAAAATTTAAGGCTTTTGCTTTTATAGGAAAAGTTTTATGTAAAAATATCCATTTTGATTGTATGGGCGGTGGGTGATGGGTGTGGCTGATTTTCATGAAACTTTTTTATTTTCTTAATTTAGTCAATATAATACTCCGTGCCAACTTTCAAATTTCTTGGTCCACTCCTTATATTTTTTGCACAAAATTGTATGAAGCCGAACCAGTGTGCGATGCATCCTTAGTTATAGCTGAAATGATATATGGTCGTATTTATGTTATATAAAAAAATAAATTTTCTTATAAATTATTTTTTATAAATCTTTTATAAACACAAAATTTAAAAATAAAAATACAATGCGAACTCGATTACTACAACTCTCGTTATGCGCAACAACTCGATTAACGCAACACCTGAATCAAATGCATTGTAGACTCAGTTACAGTTATTTCTTGGAATAGATTTCATAAAAACAGACAAGCAGCACGTGTCTAATGTTTTTTATCAGTTGGATAAAGATGGAGAAGGTGACAAAGTGCAGTAAATCAACCATTCAACAAAAGAGTGAAATTTTGAATAAACTTGAAAAAAAATATATCGGTCAAAGCATTATGCCAGGAATACAATGTGCATAAATCAACAATAACCAGAATTAAACAAAATAAATCAAAATTAATTAAATTTGTTACAAATGCTAAATCCGGCCCAGGAAAGCGTATAGTAATTAGAGTCTGTGAGTATCCAGTAATGGAAAAATCTCTGTGTAAATTGTTTTTAAAACAAAGAGAATTAAATTTGCATATTTCGTCTGAAATCTTAAAGTCAAAGGCTATTCAGCTACATAACAAAATTAATAAAAGTCGTGGTGATTTTCATGCAAGCAATGTTTGGTGCTCTAATTTTAAAAAACGTCATGGTACTCGAAAATTAAGCAAGGAACGCATTACATTTTTAGCCTGCACCAACGCATCTGGTTTGCACAAGGTTAAAATTTATGACTCGGTTAACGCAACTACCGCGGTTATCGCAACTGCCCGATTTATTATTAGTTGCAGTAATCGAGTTTGTACTGTATGTGTATAATGAAAAAAGAATATTATTAAATATCATTGATACGCACCAGATTTATCACAAAAATTATGCAACACTTTTTTATTTTAATGATAAAATTAAAATGTCTCATGTTAGATATGAACGTATGAGTAATAATGAATATGATCACATGTGTACATAAAACGTTGCATACTTTTGGAGTTTAGTCTTGTATCACATGGCGTATGATTATCACATCTCTTTAACATTAATATAAAACAGGAGTTACCAAAAATTTTTTGATTGTGTATTAGTGAGTAAAAAAGAAAAAAGAAGTTGAAAGAATTTATTTATTTACAGTCATAGACAAATTTTATTAATATACGCTATTCTGACATTCATTTCATCAATATATTGTACATACATAAAGTTATAAATGTTTGACTATATTTAGGGCATGTTTTTTAGATATTTGCTAGGAAATAAAAAATCTATTTCTTCTTCTTAAAAAAAAAATCACATAAATAGTCATAAAAAAATATTCTTGGAAAGTATAAATAAATAAATAACTGGGATATAAGATAAAATCTTCTACATATATACTCTTATTACAGTTTGTGCTGCTTTGAACAAATAAATTTTAAGTCGGAAAATATTTGTATTATAATTATGCCTCTTTCAAATTTTTTTTTTCAACAGTTGCTTAATAAAAACATCTTCACTAAAAGGCCTACCCTTTCTAACAATTTTTAAGCTTATTAAGCTTGAAATCACCATTTTATTGTAAATTTAGGACTTAATTTTGGTTCATAAATTTCCTGTTCTACTAACCACCCTTTTAATGTTCCTAAAAAATTGAATTTTTAACATAAAATATTTTTTGAGTGTCATCGATCAGTTTTTTTGAGTAAACCTGAAAAAAATAAAAGAGCATAAGCAATACGTGTGAATGCTCTCTGCACAATTGTGTTATGAAATGGTAATCAATAATATAAAACAAAATAAGATAAAGTAAAATAATTTTCAAGAATGAAATTATACAAATAAATAAAGTACCAATAATATTTAATATTTTATGTATATTATTATTTAATAATGTTTGAAATAACGGGAACTAATTTATAAATTAAATCTTTTATAAATATTCTGCAAAATTTTGGTTTGTGTGGTAGAATCTATTTGATAGTTATATTTTGACGTTAATAATAGTACTTTGAATTACGTAATTATCAGTATATATGTATATATATAACCCATTATTTGTGTTATTTCAATTAACCCTTGAAAAAATATGTACAATGTTCAAAGAAGAAACAGCATATCATAGCTAAGTTTTGGTAAGCACTAGTACTTTAAAAAACTAAAATTGTATAGAGTTAATTAATAGTAGTCAATACTGACAAAACGTTGTTCTCTAAAATCAGGTTGCTGTTCGTGAAATTTTTTTAAGAACAATATTTAGGGGTGAATCCCTAATCATGCAGTGCATTGTATTGGAATGTGAAGATGGTTGATAGATAGTTTTTTTATAGTTTTTTTTATTATGCGTCTTTTTTGTTGATAAGACAAGTTACTGTCAAATTGACCACTTAAGGGCCAGTGTTATACCTTCACGCTTGAATCATCAACAGCAACTTCGCTTTCTGTTAGTGGATTTTGAATGTGAATGGTGAGCGTCTTCAATAGATTAGCCACGGCATATGTTAAAGTGTATAAAAATATGAGCTATAAAAAACAATCTGTTTGTTTGTTGTTTTAAAAATTGCTTCTAATCAAACTCTAGTTATATATTTTGAGCGAATTTATATAAATTTTACTATAAAAAGTTATTATTTGAGAAACAAAATCACCAAATACACCTGAGCCTAAAAATCATTAAAAATTTTATAAAATTATAACTATGGCAGCGCTGAATTTACTCAGATAGACTTTTGTTAATTTAATCAAATTGCTTTCAGTATTAAGCTACGGTCACATTAGGCAAATATTTGACGAAAAAAACGTAACCACGATTTTCACAGAAAAGATTTTTTTTGAAATAATTCAACTAACAAATTAATAAGTATAATTCAATTTTTCCAATTAAATTTTTAATTATTACAATTAATTTTTTAATAGCAGCACAAAAATAGAAATGTTTTTGCGTATGTTTTTTTTTTTTTTTTCTTTTGCCTTAGTGTTGTGTAATATTTTATATAAAGAATCAATATATGATTACTTTTTAATTTAAAATTCGAATACGTATTGTTATACATGTCATTTAATTGAATTTTTGTATTAAAATAAAAAGAACTCATATTTTATATACATATATACAAGTATTTTAGTTTAAAAACAACATCTTGTATTAAAACAATAATAATAATACTTTATGTAATTAAAAATATAAATTAACCATAAAATTTTTTTCGATAAAAAAATCTAATATCACTACCATAAAAAGAAAACAAAATATGTATTCGTAAAATTTTTTGTTGTATGTGTATGTGTATGTGTCTGTTTTTTTTTTTTTTTTTTTTTTTTGTGAACATATATTTTTTGTATACATATACAAATATATAATATACATATATATATAAGTATATGTGGTCGCCGTGGTCTAGTGGTACTTATGTTGGCTTACTAAGACGAGAGCTCCAGGTTTAATCCCCCATCTCTGACATCTTGAAGCAAAGAAATATTAAATATCTACGATATGTCAACATTTCGCAAGACGAGTTTGTTCAAACTATTGTCCGAATATAAAAGTCCTTCTGGATATCTTTTGGTAAGAATTCAATTAATTTTTTCTCTCTGTTTTGTTTTATAACTCATGCATACATTTTTAATTTAGATTGACATGGATTTCATATTAAAGTTTCAAATGGCAAGAAAAATACATAAACGCTGGTCATTTCCTCAATTCCTCAGTTATCTATTATTATTTAATTTTACATAGACAAATCAAATATGCACTTGTATAAAAAATAATAATAAGTGGTTAATTTCTTTTTTGTCGTATTGGTTAAATATGTAATCATCTCTGTATTTTTCATATTTATGTTCTTAGTTGTATATTTTTAATAAAAAAATTAATATAATTTGCAATTTTTTGTAAATTTGGGGGTTGCATTTAATATATCTTTATCATTTTAATTTAGCAGGATCAAATAAAATTTTAATTCTATTAATTTTTTTTTTTTTTTTTTTTTTTTTTAGTTAAGACCAATACTCAGGAGTAAACCCCTACTAAATGCAATGCATTGTATTGGAATATTGAATATATAGATATACATAGATACATAGATGTGAAGAAGTCATGTTAAGCGCCTTATGTCAATGGGACAAATTGCTGTCAATTTTTTTAATCAGTTTAAAGTGTCAACGTCAATTAATTTTTTAATTATACCAATTAACTTATTTAACTAAAACGTGCCTGATTTTTTAATGAAAAGATTAATTGTCCAAATTAAATATTTAATTGAAATTTTTTTTTTTTTTGTGAGAAAGCTCGATACTATTAATTTTTTAATTGATATTATTAATACTGTTTGTAGGGGCAAAACTAGTAAACAATTTAATTGGTACTACAAATTTGTTAATTGAAATCGATTTTAAATTTTTTCTGTGTTATTAAGAAAAATTTTTTTTGATATATAATTAATTAAACTTTAAGAAATAAAAAATTATAAAATAAATATTTTTATAAAATAGTGGTTACGTTTTTTCGTCAAATATTTACCCAATGTAACCGTAGCTTTAATGATACAGAACTAAGAATTTTTTGCACATCTCGTTGTCACGCTACAAAAAAATAAATTTGTAATAATAGGTTTAAAGAAATGAAATGATATATTCAGCTTTTTGATTACAACAATTTTATGAAGACTACCGACAAAATGTTAAAAATACACAGATTTTCAGGCATTCTTATCAAGAATAGAACCACGAAGATATTTTGTTGACGTACTCCTTTTGAATAATTTTATTCATTGTTCAGGAGAACAATTTATGCAAACTAAACTTGCTCAGTTTGTATACAAAACCAGGATTACAACAAGTCTCTTTGGATATTACTACTCTCTTCGAATTTATTGTGAGAAACTTAATTATTGTTCTACAGAGCCCTTGAGAATTAGTTTTGTAAAAAATTGTTTAATAAACTGGCCAAAAACCCAACAAATTACAATATTTTCCTAAAAGTTACGGACTTCAAAATTACTTTTGTAAGTTTGGTCACCTTGTTAGAGAATGTGTTGAAAAAACAGCAGATTTCAATTTAAATTTGAAGGCAATTATTGCTTCTCAGAAAAGATGATAGTATTGCTACTGGTGTGTAAAATTTCTTATTTATTAGATAATTTAAGAAAAAATATGTTCGAGTAGTGCTGAAGCGATCACTATTATTGTATGGATTAATATATCATGAAAAAAGAATTGTGAGAAGTTTTATTCACTTAAGTATATGATTGAAATGTGCGTATTATAAGCATAGCGATTAATATTTACTAGCAAAATAAGACCACCATAATATAGTCAGGATTTACTTCCAGCTATCACCCCAATTATACTTTGTTTGTTGTTTGTTTCTGGCAAATTTTAAAAATCGGCAAATTTAAAAATCTGCGCCGACAATGTGAATATTTCAAAGCTTCTTAAGCGGATTCATAGTGTCATTTGCTGCAACATAAGTCACAACATGTAAATAAAGGCTTTGCAAGTCTTCACTCTCTACAGTGGCAATTTGAGTACATCCAAATAATAAAATCCGGTCAAAACTTAACTGCGTACTTTTCTAAAATCTATGTTTCTACTTGTAATTTTTGCTTGATTTTGTTAATGGGTTAAAATATAAATCTATATGTTTGTAATAAGCAAGTTTTGAATTAATAAGCAATTTTAAAGTAAAAAATTGAATATAAATTCTTAGCAATCAAAAAAATTCGGAACAGCGTCAGTTCCCGGTATATATGTAAGTATTTGTCAAAAAGAAGTTAATCAAGAACAAGAAACTCTAACTAACTCTAACTACAAGTTAGACAGTCTCCTATTTGAGTTGAATGTAAGTTGTTAATTTGTTGAACTTTTAGATTTTCTTTGGGATAAATATAGTCTGTCGGGATTTTAGATACTGTAAAATTTATTCGTATGGTCAGTCTGTAATAGGTTATAAGAAATTGTTTAAATATTAATCAAATTAATAAATTCTGCCTCACTTTTCAGAGTAAATAAATTAGAAAAAATTTAGGTTGATTTTGTGTGAGCTCATAAAATCCCTACAGGGTTTACACATGACTACCATGATCTTGTATTAGTTTAACTAAAAACTTACATCGATTTTGAGATTAAAATGAAACATAAGTACATAATAAAAAAATTAAAAGTTATCCCAAAGATAATAATAAGAAAATAAATTAATAAAAAAAAATTTAAATAAAGTTGTGTTCTTGTTCAAAGACTATAAGTTTATATTGCATTTGATCACATATACATACGTATGGACGTATACTATATAGGTTTTCTTTTTATACAATAAATCTTAGTATCAATAAAAGTTGGACACATATAATAAAAGAAATGAAATGATAAGTTTTTAACAACATAAAGTCAAATACAAAAGACTAATAAGTTAGAATTTAAGTAGAATAGTGTAAGTTTACCGTGTACGTACATATTTGTTAAAGGGTATACAGTATTGTGTTTGTATAGACCAATATTGCCTTTTAGCATACAACCATACACTGTGTATGTGTGTATTATTATTGGCACTTGAGTTAAGTGCTACTCGCTACACAATAGGACAAGTAATCGTTTAAAGTTTGTCCATATTTCAAATTGAAATTTGAGCGGCAAAAAAACTAAAAACGTCTTTCCTTATTCAGTCATTCATTTCTTTTTCTTCTCATGTTGTTCGTTTTTTATTTCTGCATTATTATATATCTCTTTGTCCTTTTTTTGCCAAAATATACTTTCATTTATACAATAACAACAAGGAAATATAAAAAACTGCAGGAATAAGTTTCAAAGTGAAGTAAAAGTTTGCCATAACATTGTCATACTTATATATACATTTATATATATGCATATAAGCAAGTTTGTATGTATGTATGCCAATTTACAAAAGCACATAAACACATAGCCAGCAACAACAGATATGTCAAATACAAAAATTTTCATACAAAGTTTATTTTTTTTTTAACCAAATAGATTTCAGAATTTAATCGATTTTTTTTTTTCGTCAGAAACACTTTTAGTAGATCACAGTTAAATTCTATTACGAATATGAGATTTTTTTTTTCAATAATTTCTTGATAACCAGAAGAGAAATTGATATTTGTGAGGGAATAGTACACAAGCCAAAATGAACATATTTTCGACTCCAGCTACGGTAGTCTCATTTGAGTTCTTCGTATTCTGCGCATGTTTGTGATAAACATCAAGTCTTTAACTCACACAGTAGACCTTGTAACTAACCACAATATTCTTTATTTCAATCATTCTTCAAATTATTTATCATTCGCACATTATTAATTTTTAAATACTGGAGAAGGTTTCAAAAAAATTTACTTGTGTTTGTTTTTTAATAAAGGGTGGTTTGGGTAAACTTTAAGGGCCGATGTTAACTTTGAATAAAACACAAATTATGTAGGAAATTATTGTAATTTCTTTTTATTATGATAATTTGGTCTAGTTCAATTAAATATGGAACAAAATATCGGCCAAATGGCCGCCTCGACCTCGGCGTCACATCTCCATCCAAGAGGTGCAATTGTTGGGCACGATGACGGTTTGGAATGCACGGCTCTTCAGCCCCACGATTGCGAACACAAGCAATATTTTCTATAGTACGAGCTGTACGGGCATGCACTGGTGTTTTCATATCTCCTACAGACCAGATTTGCTAAAATTTTTGTACGATTTTTCCGATTGTACGCATATTTGGACGATTAAATTGACCAAAAAAATCACGAAGTGCACGATATGCATTTTGATTTGAACTCCCATTTTCATAATAAGCCTGAATAGTTTTAACGTGTTGCTCAATTGTGTATCTTGCCACGGTTCAAATTGAGTTAGTCGGAAATTGAGAAATGTCAAATGAAGTGCCGAAAAAAAACTTGACGTTTAACTGTCGGTGACATTCGATATCGGCCCTTGTAATTTAACCACACGATATGATTCAACAGAATTGGGCAACTTGCAAACATCTTACGCCACCATCGGTTTATTTCATCAAATAGTTAATGGCTGTTTAATTAGTGGAAATGGTGATGTTAGTTGGCAAAAATCTGCGATTTGACACCACCATTCGTTATTCTATCTATTACCGAGATATGACCCCTCACACTAAAAAAGTACTCGAAAATTGGTTGTTGTTGAAGTACTGTGAAACCAACAGACACAGCCATATGAATGAAGTAATATTACATTTCTAATGGTAACAATTGTAGTTCACAGCTAAAAAATAAATATCGCAAAATTTTAAACCGTTTTTGTTTCCTTGCAATTTTATATTTTATATAATATTATTTTCATTACAAATAAAAGTCATGTTAGGAGTACTTTTTTATTTTTCGTCAAAAAAGAATTGTTAAAATCAATTCACAAGTAAAACTTTAGGCAATAAATACAACAAAAATTAAAATTTAAAAACTGCAAAATCTGTCTAGTTGACAAAAAAAACTCTTATAGTGTTTTCTTTTCTACCCAAAAGTGCGTCATTTTATTTAAAATTTGCACTTACAAAATTCACACTTACTAATGGCGAAAGGCATTGCATTTTACGCCCTGTATAAATCGACAGTATTGGTATTGCCCTATGAAACAGATGATTTTTATTTACTTATAAGGCTACCATGCAGAATTTGGAAAAAATCGCTATAAATTTTATTAAATTTTAAAGTTAATTTTTTTCATTATTCTGTAAAATAAACATTATATCGGAAAAGCCAGATGATCATTGTTATAAAACAAATTATATTTCGTGTTACAAAAGTGTTATTAAATTAAATTTCTTATAAATAAAGCGTTATAAATTTTAAGCCATCAAATCAGCAATCTGTCAACGCTATTGTTTTGTTTACATTTTTTAAAGAAACAGCAGAATTTAAGAAACATTTATAAGAATTTTAATAAATATCAAAATCAGAATATTGCAGCCTCAATTTTATGTGCAAAGATTGAACTGAATCATTTGCTAGATTCATCTTCTTCGTCTGATGAAGACGGTTTAATTATTTTATTTCAACGAAGTCATCAATCAAAACAATGCTGCTCCCTTTTTTTCTCGCCAAATAATCAACGCCATTATTACAGGGTTGGTTAAACCTTTTTTAGGTTTACCTATTAACAGGGCGGCATTTTTATGGTAGAAAAGAAATCACTATTATTTTTTAAACAAAAACTTCAGAACTGGTCAATGGTTGAAAAAAAAAACTGATAAATATGGACAAAAGTTTACATAATAAGGGCATTAATATTTTATTGATTTTAAGTTAGGCTTGTGAAACCATAAAGTTTGTCCTTTACATTGTTCGGAACATTGATAAGCAATGATGAGGATGCTAAATTACAAAAACACAATGACTTCTATATTTTATTTTGTTTTCATATTTACTTTCTAACAAAATATAAAAGCACTGACAATATGATTTTAGAATAATTATAATAAATAAACTGCTCGTTTTACTGTGAAACAAAACCAAAGCATTTGTGATGCTGCTCCTAATATGTATTCCAAATATAGTACTACTCAAATACATGATTTAAATAGGGACTTTCTACTACAACACAAAATGAATCGTTCTTGTCTTCGCTGTTTTTTGATCTGTTATTCATACAGCTGATAGCAATAAACAAAAGTATTAAATCATACATTTTTTAGAGTGGAGAAAAAAGGTTAATAAACAATTTGGAAACTTGTTGCTATAACAAATGAGACAGTAATAAACTTTAGTGTAGTATTTGGTAGCAAAATGAGTATTAAGAGAAAAGTACTTTTAATAATTTTTTTATTTTCATAGATATGTATATCAATACCTCAAATGAGTTTGAAAACACAAAAATAAAAATAACGCCATGGAAAAATTTTTAAATGTATACTCCAGAAATGAAGGATATCCCGCATATGCTAAGGAGTTATAAAAAAATATATATAAAACCCTTTAATTTTGATATTCCTTTGAGAAACATTACTGACATTGCCAATTCTGAGCATCATTGGAATTATGCAGAACAAAGTTTTGTGAACCTTTGCAAGGTTTAATTAATTTTAAATTTATAAGTATAAGTTCCGTTTACGCATTCTATGGTTTCAAGAAAACCGGTTCGTCATAATGAAATAGTTTACACTTTATTGCTTCATCCTTTGAAAAATCAAATTTTATCCAATTATTACAAATTGTACTTAAAGTAATTTCCAATGCCTAATTGATACGTCCCTTAAGCGAAAAACCACAATATTTTTGCCGGTTTTATTGTTGGTATCGCATGCTGCATTTTAGTTTCGTATGTACTACTTATATATTTCGAAATGATTGAAAAAATATTTGTTTCTTATACTGTATCTGGCATGGATGTTCTATATCTTTCCATAAATTTTATAGGAATCTTTATTGTTTTATCATCATCATTTGAACTTGAAAAATTAAACTCAATACTCTCCATTCTTTAATTTTTCTTTTAAAATACCAAAATATTAAAAACTATTTAAATATCTAAAAAATAACAATGTAAAATATTACTGTCCTAATACTGAAACTACAGTTAAAACAACAAAGTATACATACATACATAATTGGCTATTATAACCCTGTTCAGGGTAACAGACTAGCTTCTCACAGCATTCATGTTGTGTGTGTTAATGTTTATCCATGAGTACCGAGACCTACAGTTTAAAGTCATCTCCGAACGACAGATTTGAGAAGCTTGTTCTCTCAGAGCTTTTGCTAGAAGACTGCTAAGAGGTAGTCGCCAAAAGAAATATTTTGTTCATGTATCTTTTTTCAAGATGTCAGAGTTGGGATTTGAACCCAGAGCTCTTTTTTTAGTAAGCCAACACATTAACCACTAGACCACGGCGATTGTAAACGGATGTGAAAACTACAACGTCAAATGAAATGGCGTTGATTATTTCCATACTAAAGTAAAAAATGAATTTAGTTTCTCTTCTCTGGATTTAAATAAGGAAAAGGCTAATATTTTTTTAGTATGATTGTTGTTACACAATCATGCATAGATACATATTTATAAACAAAAAGTATCATTTTTTTGTTAGTTGTGTGTAACTTTATTTTATTTCAGTTTTTTTATGTTTCTGAATATCAATTTTTCTTATTTAGTTGTTGCTGTTGTTTTTTATTGTTTCCGTTTTGTCCCTCTTTTTTGGACACAAGAGTTATGGCAATTTTATTAGGGCTTCTATTTTGATTTCTGTCCAACTTTTTAAACATTACGAGAAAAAAAATGCAACTTGTTTCAATAGCTGACGATAGTTAAAAGCATTTATGTAGTTTGAGCAATTTCCCATCTCAATTGTCTTGTTAGATGCAACCGCTACTATAACAAAATGTTACCAGACTTATTAACAAAATTAATTTTTTTTTCTTTTTCATCTTTTATTGAGACTTCAGAAGACAGAGTATATATTTTTTAATCTGAAACTTTTAAGGAAATATGTATATCGGGGATAATAAGCAATAACAACTAAAGGAGACAAATAAATTTACTATTTTTGAGCTTCACAGAAGTCAAGATAAAAAATGTAATGAAAAAAATGAAAAAGTAAATTGGTTATGTTATACGTAGACTAGTGTAGGATATGAACGACCTAGTTCAATTGTACTATTCTCCAATTAATCTGATCTTTCCAATGAGCTCTTGAAACCTAGTATGTCATTTTAGGTTTTGTTTCATTGTAGTAAATGTCTCTTTTGACTATGTTTCACTCATGAATCTCTTTCATCAAATTTCTTACTCGTTCACTTGACAAATACATATATACTTTTTTTATCTAGCATGTGAGAAAAAATCACTAAACGAGAAAAGTTATACGATTATATGATTATATATAATACTATAATATTTGGGTTATAAGGGATTATTGTACATCACCAATTATGATATTTTTTCAGCTTTCCATTCATTCCATGGAAACTTTTATTGGTTGTGCTGTCTTGCGATATTTTAAAAAAGAATGACAAAAAGTTGGGCTTTTAGGCCATTTTACACACTTTTTTCATTCTGAAATTATGGGAGAATTCCAATTCATGGTTTAAAATTATATATCACCGTTCAGCTAAGAATCCATTGGTACCATGGGCATTGTAATCGGGAGTGCCATTTATCCAGGGTTAATTAAAGAATGGTAAAAGAACGGTTGTTTTAACAAATTGTAAAATTTTTCTTATTTATTATTTTTGTAGTCGCCTTGGTGTTTTAAATACTAAGACAATAGCGCCGGGTTCAAATCTCAGCTCTGACATCTTGACAAAAAGAAATGGAAAAATTATTTCTTTCGGCGACTACCTCTCAGCAGTCTTCTGGCAAAAGCTCTGGGAGTAATTGAGTGCCATGAAAAAGCTTCTCAAATCTGTCGTTCGCAGTCGACTTTCAACTGTAGGTCCAACATGAGTGCTGCGAGAAGCTCTGCCGCAACCCTTACACAGGGTTGTAACGGCCAATTATGTAAGGTAATTTAAATTCAAGTTGCATCTCTTTGAAAAATGCTTTTTAAGAACACCACTTGGACACAGCCTTCAGAGTAGCCCTCATAAGTTCACACGCGACGAGCTGATAATTCTACCACTAAGCATGAGTCAATTCAATAATAAAAATGTTACACTGTACAGACAAGAAAACGCTATTAACCTTTAACTACTGAGGTGGTGGTAAATTTTACCCCCTCCTTAGATTTTTTAATTTATTTTCTTCGGTTGAGCGCTTGTTGAGTCCCTGTTTTGTTACACTAAATCTTTGATTTTTTTATTTTTATAATCATATTTATATAAAAATGTATTTTCTTGTTCTTTTAAAAATAAATTATTAAAATAAAATTTTTTTGACTAATTTTTTTGGTAAAACAAAAGGTGGTAAAATTTACCCCACGTCAATAACTATGAAAAAATATTTCATCTCCGTAGTTAAAGGTTAATTAGAAATTCAGGTTTTTGAAGAATTCTATACATATTTCAAAATAGGTTTACTTACACTTTATTCTTCTGAGTCGTCATTAGCACTGTATACAGAACATTCGGTATTTGGGTAAGGGCTCATAGTTTTGATATCACATTTTTTGTGATAAATGCCAATTCAATAGAATTTAGGTGGCCTTCAATGAAGATCAAGACTTTTGGTCTCTTTTTTTTCTTTTTGCCCTTTCCCTATCAAAATAATTTTGAAGTTGTCACGTTCTTTTCTTGTACGATTTTTTAGAGATTTAGAGTATCTGATATCCATTGGTAAGAAATTTTCTATATTATAAGAACAGGTTCATTATGTTAATTATATGAGTAAAAGTGATATGATTTCATATGTAAGTGTGTAAATTTAAAACTTGACTAACTATGACTTGATGAGTTTAGATTTAGTAAACTTTACATACAAACAAAGAAATAATTTTATAAAGCAAAATCATCATATAATTTCTTTGTTTTGGTTTTTGTTATTAGTTCTAGCATTTAAGTTATCAACATAAATTATTATAATAACAAAATACATGTAGAAAAATAGAGTATATTTCAAATGATGTAAAATTAAAAATCCAAAATAGAATTATTGTTGTAGAGTTCTGTAAAAAAACTAGTACACAGCAGCAATAGAAATTACTAGAAAAATAGTAACACTATAAATAGAGCTTGATAATACGGTTTTGAGTTAGTTGTATATAAAACGTTAATAAATGTAAAAAAATCCTTAAAACTGAAAAAAATTGTAATTTAGTTTACAAATAAATGAACCTTTGAATATAACATCATATCTTGCTCATACATCCCACCAAATTTAGTTCTATATTACAACTATCGAAATAGTAGTTCTTGTAGACTTTAATCTTCCAAATATTGTGTGGAATAAATCTGAGGAACTTAGTTATTTAATTCCAACCGTATCAAATCAATTTACGCAATCGCTCTATGTCAATGGACTTTTTCAAGTCAACTTAATACACAACGATTTTGGCAAATTTTTAGACCTGATATTTACTAATCAGCCGATTGATGTTTTTATACAGAAAACTCTTCCTATTACATATCCTGAAGATATTTATCTGAAGGAAATTTATCTAAAAGCATGAAAGTCTACTGTTTTTCTAGAATTAAAATATTGTTAAATTTAAAATTAAATTTAAATTAAAAATTTGTTATCTACTGTTAACTGGAATTCGATCATGTATGATACTAATCTTGATGAAATGGTATTGAACTTTTATGCTGTTTTACAATGCTGCATCTCGGAAACTGTTCCAAGAACTTGCCGTTATAATAAAGGTCGCCATGGAATAATATATTGTTAATTACTGCAAAGAATAGGAAGAATAAATTCTACAAGGTATATAAACGTACTGGCTCATCAGTTGATTTCAGAATCTATTCTATTGTATAATATAATTAATAAATTGGCTTATAATTACTATATTACTCGCATTAAATCAAAACTGAAAACTGAAACTAAATCATTTTATAATTTCATAAATTCTAAAAGTCGAGTTTCTACCTACCCAAAGTATCTAAAATTAGGAAGTATTAGTGCGGAGGATGGCTTGCAGATTTGCAATATGTTTGCTAAATTCTTCTCCTCAACATATTCAAGTAAAACATACAATAATAATTTTCCTTATCCCTTCGAGATTTCCCATTCACCTGGCATACATATACCATATATTAATATTTCAACTGTTCTGTCCCAATTAAAATTGTTAAAGGCTTCATTCAATCCTGGCCCGCATGGAGTACCAAGTTGTATTTTAAAGAACTGTGCTGAATTATTAGCCTATCTACTTACTGCAATCTTTAATAAATCTATAGAGTTGGGTTACTTACCATCTATATGGAAAAAATCATTTATCACTTCTTTATTTAAAAGTGGTAGTAGAACAGTAGTCGTAGTCGCCGTGGTCTAATGGTTAGTGTATTGGCTTACTAAGACATGAACCCTGGGTTCGACACCCAGCTACGACATCTTGAAAAAAAAAAGAAATATGAAAAAATACTTCTTTCGGCTACTACTACCTCTCAGCAGTCTCCTGGCAAAAGATCTGAGAGTAATTAATTGCCATGAAAAAGCTTCTCAAGTCTGTCATTCGGAGTCGACATTAAACTGTAGGTCCCGGTACTCATGGATAAAAATTTACACACACAACATGAGTGCTGCGAGAAGCTAGGCCGCAATCCTGACACAGGGTTGTAAAGGCCAGTTATGTATGTATGTATGTAGTAGAACAGATGTATCAAATTATTGAGGAATTGCTAAATTGAACGATATTCCGAAACTTCTGATTGCCTTTCGCATCAAATATCTTCGCTACTTACTACATACCAACATGGATTCTGTAAATCGCGGCCAACTTCTACTAATATTCTTGAACTTACCTCATCGGTTTATGATGGCTTTTTAAACAAATGTCAAACAGATGTTATATATACGGATTTTAGTAAAGCTTTCGACAAAGTAAATCACCACATTATTATTATTAAATCACCCATTATTGCGTATGGGTTACAGTGGATAATTTCATATTTGTCAAACAGAATGCAACAAGTGAAGTTCAAAAATGTTATATCTGATGATTTTGTGGTCCCGTCTAGTGTTCCTCAGGATAGTCATTTGGGTCCGATACTTTTTACTTTATTTATTAATGATTTTCCCTCTGTCATCTTGAATTGTAAAATTCTTATGTATGCCGATGATGTAAAAATTATTAAAACTCTGAAAAGCTCTAGTGATCAGATTTTGCTGCAATCAGATATTGATCAACTTTTCCACTGGTGTCAAATTAATTTAATGGAATTGAATATTAAAAAATAAAAATACATGTCATTCTTTTGGAATAAATAAATTGACTACTACTTACTATATCAACGGTACAATGCTTGAAGAAGTTAATAACAGTATGGATCTTGGAATTTTGTTGGATCAAAAACTTAACGTTTGTGATCACATAGCTTTAACTGTTAATAAAGCTAACGGTGTGCTTGGTTTTATGAAACGCTGGTCCAAAGAGTTTTCCGAGCCTTTTATAATGAAACAATTATATACATCTTTAATATGGATCGATTATATGGGATCCTTGCTATACCATCTACAGTGACAGTATTGAATCTGTTCAGAAGTAGTTCCTGTTGTTTAGGATGGAATTCTTTCGCACTGCCTTCATATACTAGTAGACTTGGTCTTATTAAACTACCTACTTTAAAAAGTCGTCGAGTCATGCTAAGCGCTTCTTTCTTTCCTGGACTAATTTGCGGTGACGTTGATTCTGAATTTGTGCTGAGTAAAATAAACTTCTCCGTTCCAACAAGACCTACACGAAACTTTCATTTACAAAAGTTAAACTATCATAGATCTGTTTATGCAAATAATGATCCTTTTCGCCGTATTGCCATATATTTTAATAAATGTTATCATATAATAGATTTATCTGAGAGTAATAAACTCATAAAAAAGAAATTAATTATATTTTTGAAATCCTAAATTATGCAAACACTTATTGTAATAAATCTTTAGTCTGTAAGGATTTAGTATCTATAGACCTAATAAATAAATATATAAATAAAATAGGGCAATTCCTAACAATATGCGTATTATAAAGGACAAGTAAGTTTAAATAAAAAAATTTTACGTTATTTTCTTTCCTGCTGCCGCATTTAAAAAAGGATTTTTTTTTTCTTTATTTACAAAACACTGAAAAATAAGTAAAGCGTATATACTTATATAGTATAATATATATGTATATATAGAAGAACTCTAACGCCATCTGGTACTGATATAGAATAAACTATTATCGCTTCAGTTTGCTTCCGGCATCAGCCTTACAGAAGTTCGACTACAGAAGTTCGACTACAGAAGTTTTCCTTCCGTCGTCATAAAAAATATTATAGGCTTTTATTATGGGCTTATTTGACAAGTATTGCATAGAAATTTGTCAAATAAGACCTTTAGTAGAGTTGCTGGAACGAATACTTTAATAGAAAAGGTCTTTATGTTCGTTTCAGACAAGAAAAAGAATACTAAGACTTGTCGTCATATTTTGTAGTGAATATTTTGTGTAGAAAAAAAAACCACTTTCATTAAAACCATTATTCCATTAGCTGAGAATTTCTGCCGATTCATTTCGTTGTTTGTTTTTTTTTTTTTCAAAATCATGTCACAAACTAAACATTTCAGATTAAAATCTGGTGTAAATCGAACTTACGGCTTTCACCAGCCTTCTCATATATCTCATTATTATTTCTTAAAGCTTTTTAGTTCTTCAAATTGGCAGACTTTTAGAATCGCTAAGAAATCTTAGGTAATCTGGCAATATGTTCAAATATTTTACTTTCAACTTTCTTTTCTTTCATATACTAATGCAGTATAAAACTTTTTGCATCCATATTTTATTTGAGTTTGTTCAGTTTTTGTTTTTAGTTTTTTGTTTTGAAACAATTCTTGTTTTCTTTTAGTTCGATTTCATTTTATTTTACTGGTGTTTAAGCCCACTAAAAAAACGTAACAAACTTTTTTATCTTTTATTACTTTTATAGGTTTATAGTTACTTTAAATCTGTCTATATACATACATACACACATATATCGGAATACGTATTTGAAATGAATCTTTGTTTGTTTGGACCATTTTAAAACGCACATGACTTCAACGATTAATTTGAAACGTTAAAAGAGTCTTGATTATGACCGTTTTGAATACAGAAAAGATAGTTAGATATTAATTATCCACTATATTAAACACGAAATGTATTGCTAAATGAGAACAACTTCTATTCCATTCAGTACATAAAATCACAAACAAAAGAATTAACAGCAATGCGTTTCTCAATGGGACATGCATACATATCGCTTATTTGTATAATTTATTTTTAAGTTTGGCTAAATTAATATGTTTAAATGCATTTATCTCAGAATCGCCTTTTTTGAGCTATGCCACACTTTTCGCAAATGAGCGATATGTAATTCCCATTTAATGCGTAACATTTTGAATATAGAGATTTAAATTTTTAAAAACATCTTTGGGCAAAAGGCAATATATTTAATTTTTAGTACTGAACAAATTTGACAATTCAGTGAAGGTTTTTTTTTTATTTTTAAACCTTTCAACTACATATTCTAAAATCTACAAAGTTTTCCTTTTTCTTAAAGTTACTTTGAAAATAATAATGCGTAGATTAGCAAACGGTAGGATGGAGTTCGTGGTATAGTGGCTAGAGCGCTCGCACAGAAACTTAAACGACCGAGCTTCAATCCCAGCAAAGACCATAAATATAAAATGAAAATTTGCGGTATTTTTGAATAATAAATAAGAGGCCTCCCTTCAAAAAATCCATATTGAACAAACCTCTTTCTGACATTTCCAGTCAACTCCACCAGAAACGAATGATCAGCAGTATAGCGCCACTTTTTGGGAAGAAAAACAGCTAATCTACCCAAAACATTCACCGCTCACATTCAATATCCACCTACAGATGAGGTGCTGTTGCTCATTCAAGGGTGCAGGTATAACACTGCTGTCAAGCAACTTTTCTCAGCAACAAATAAGTGCATAATATATCTATGAACAAAAAAACTATCTTTAAATTCCAACACAAAGCACGGCATGAGTAAGGGCTTAAACCTGAGTATTGGCCTTAAAAAAAATGATGGGACAAGAGCCTCTCAGATCCAAAAATTTATAAGTCTTATATGATCGTATAAAAAATATAAGACAGAAATCATGCATAAATCTGACAATTTATAGACCTACTAAGGTACAGAAATTCATCAAATGCTGGAGTACAGTATAAAAATTTAGACTGAAAGACTCCACATCCAACGCAAATCATCACTCAAAAATTGAGCCGAATTAAACAAGTAGGCATGGTACCTCCAACACAATCTAAGTATTGATTTTTGTGTATCTGAAAAACTGTTAAAGGTAAAGTTTCTGAATTTGATCTGAATGACTCCACAATCAATAAAAATCTTCAGTCAGAAAGTGGGTGGAATTGGATAAGTTGGCGTAGTATGCCTTATGGAAAATGAATATAGTGTTTATTGCTTATGTGGAAAATGTTTTATTTAATTTAAGTCGTAAAGAGGGCACACTGTCCGCTAGTATAGTTATAAAGTAAGCATTGATTTTTTTAAATTAAAATATTAATTGCTAATTAAAGGCTTACTTGACAATTATTGCGTACAAATTTATGAAATTAGCCTGTTATAAATTTATAAATGAAAATAGCAGTTAAAATTTACAATATACATACACATATACTTTAAAAAAATATTTCTCCACTACTTGAAAAAAAATATGTATTTCTCTTCATATAATTCCATACCCAAAAAAACTAATAAAAGAAATGCAATTTTTCTATTGGAAAATATTAAATTTGCAAATTAAATTTGTCTTTTTACTAAAAATTTCATTCAAGAATAAATTTATTTTAATTTCCAAATTACAATTTTGCAGATTTTTAAGTTTAGAAAGCAATTTGACTAAAAAATTTTCACATCTTTTCTGAGGCATAATAAATAATTGAAAAAAAAATCTACAACTGTAAAAACCTTAATGACATTTCCATAAAATTAGTCTTAAAAGGAAAAGTGTGCAAATCCGAATAGCAACTGTAACAACTACAACTAAAGATCTAGAAAATAACTAATATAGAAAACAAACTTTAAGAAAACTTATTAAAATAACAATATCTTCATAATTTCTTTGAATATTTGGCCTAAATATGTTCATAGAAGAGTTGCACTGCTGTGCACCCACCCATCTACACGTATAAACACATTTATTTTCAAGAGAATGCAAAATTAGAATCAGTCGGTCTATTTTTGAAAATTGTCATGCCTTCTTCTTCAAATTTCTTATGCATTCATTCAGTCATCGTCAAGATTATAAATTTTATTTTCATGTTGTTATTTTCTCCAAATTAATTTTTTTGTTGAATCATTCCCAAAATAAAAAAGAACAGTAGGAAGAAAGTAAGACAAAGCATATATTGTGAAAAAAAGAGGCAATTTAATTCGATATTGTGATACCCTATGTATACGTACAATATATATACACCTAATTCTGCTTTTACAAGACTTTCTTTATGCGAGTTTGATTTAACTCGATTTCAAAAACACACTTCCCAGCAGAAAATAGTGCTTACCAGTAAATTATTTTGTTAGGGAGAAATTGTAAATAATCACTTACTCGTGCTCATCAATAATGCATTATTTTTATATGAAATGAACAGCTAAAATGCAATAGAAATGCAGTAAGCAAATAGTACAAAAAATCAAAAATAATACCTTATCCTGTAGCATATTTGGATGTTTTAATGTATTATTATTATTATTGCCATTATTACTTCCACTTTTATTTATTGCTTCCAAATCTTGAAAATTTTCTTCTGGGTTCGTTCCCTCTTCTACGCGATTTGATTCGGTATAACGCGGCCTGAAAATGTATATATTTTTTAACAAATAGACGTATTTTCAAATTGATTTTATAAAATTTTTAATTTAATACATTCTACAAAAAAACCGCTCCCTGACATTCCACTCTATTCCAGGAGAAAAAGCGCTACCTATTGGGAAGTAGCAGATGACAGCTAAAAAAACATACATAGCGAAGGCACTCACCATAATCAATATGTAACGATGAGGCAATTGCAGGGACCGCAAATAACAGTTATTGCTTAAAAATTAAACTAAAAACATCATCTCACAGAATCTGTAGTGATCTTGCATAAGTGATCATTAATCAGATTTTAACTGTTACTTCTTGACGGAAAAATAAAAGGTTAGATGAAACCTTTAAAAAGAGAGTTTAATTATTTCGTCATAAAATAAAGCTCATTTTGTGAGTTTTATTTTTCCGTCATAAAATAAAACTTATTTTTGAGTTTTATTTTGCAGTCAGAAAATAAAACTCTATTTAGGAGTTTTATTTTTTGACGGAAAAATAAAACTCAAAACATAACTGTTATTTTCTGACTGAAAAATAAAACTCATTTTGTGAGTTTTATTTTATGACGGAAAAATAAAACTCAAAAATAAAACTCCTAAATAGAGTTTTATTTTCTGACTGCAAAATAAAACTCAAAAATAAGTTTTATTTTATGACGGAAAAATAAAACTCACAAAATGAGCTTTATTTTATGACGAAATAATTAAACTCTCTTTTTAAAGGTTTCAAAATGAGTTTTATTTTATGACGAAAAAATAAAACTATATTTTTGAGAGTTTTTTTCTATCTTTTATTTTTCCGTTGAAAAATAACTTTTTCTGCTAACCTTTTTTGGAAAAACTCTCAAAATAACCATAAAAAATAAGTTTTTCGATATAACTTATAACCGTTACAGTCCCTGGGCAATTGCTGTTGATCATATAAGGGTGAAGGTATAACACCGGCCTTTGAATGATCAATTCACATAAGTTCTGTTGTCATAATGTACTGTTCTTTTCACAAAAATCCCAATACAATGCATAGCATTTAGTAGCGGTTTACCCCTGAGTATTGGTCTCAATAAAAAAACAAAATATTAATTGATAATTTTCTCAAACATAACCCTAATGAGGAACAAGACAAGAAAATTTCAACGTGATTTGAATTTTTTTAAGAGGCAATTATCACGAATTAAAGAACAACATAATCAAAATTGGAAGTCAATAATTGATTACGGAATTTTTTAATGTTTTATTCAATAATTACTTTTTTATTGCTTTTCGTTTAATGAAATAAGTGATTGAAGCACCACAAATTATTTTGTTATATATTTTTTTAATTTTACCAGGCTTTTTTTACGTGGACTTAAATAACTACTTCATCTTTTGTCATGCGAGTTTTCGAGAAACGTATCTATCGCGTAAAAACAGAATTAGGGGTACATAAATTTATACTATGTAGGTATATAAGTATGAAGATCTATATAAAAAATATAAATTTTTAAAGTACAAAACTATTACATTTTTCTGAAGCGCTCTGCAAGATAATTATTTAAAGGAATAGTTGTTTTACATCTAATCTTCTTATTGAATTGAATATGATTTCCATAAAAATGTAAATAATCCACGACTACATACATATATATCTATTTCGCTTCTTACCTTGTACTTCAGAAGATTGTTCATGGCAATCAGTTACTCTCAGAAGACTGTTAAGAGATAGTCGTCGAAAGAAATATTTTTTTTCATATTTCTTTCTTTCAAGATGTCAGATCTAGGGTTTGAACACAGATTCCTCGTCTAGAAAGTCAACACACTACATAATATACCAAGATATTTTCACTTAAAATTAAAATTTGCAGTTGGTATTTTTATTTTGTTTTCTTCCTGTGCTTCTCTATGATGCGTGGACTCTGTCTTGTGCAGATGTAGTGGTCCTGGAACTGTTCGAGAGAAAATTTTTCGCAAGGCCTTTGATTCTCTAAGGAATGACGATTTCTTGGAAGGACAAGGTTGATGAAGTTCAGTCATCAATTGGTGTCTCCAACTGAGGCGAGCTTAAGCAGAAGAGCCTGGAAACAAGTGCTGAGGCAGGTCGAATCCCGCCAACGGGTTACTATGGCCAGATAAGTAAGTAAGTAAGTTATTTCAAAACTTTAGATATTCCTAAGAGGGTTGTTTTCATCTTCTAATAAGATTGATAGTATTACGAAAGTATATATATATATGCAAACGAAAGTGGAACTTAAAGAGTAGAGTTTAATTTGCATTCCACTATAGTGATAATAGATTTCTCGTCCATTACCACTAGGCAGTCAGAATTAGTGCACTCAATTACATTACCACTACAATAATTTCATTTAGCGAAGTGAAATTCGATTACCTATAAAATTATTCAATCTTCACTTTTCTAAGATCGCTTCAGTTAGTGCACTATATTACTACTACCACTAAGTATTAGAGGTGTTTATACAACATATTTTTCACTGCCACAAAAATTAGTGGAAAATAATATCAAATTCAAAAACTCCAACTCTGTTCGAAATACTAGACTATGTTCCATTTAAGTTCCTTTTCAACCGATCTGTAGGGTATTATTTTGACTTTTTTTTTTTTTTTTGCTTTCCTAAAAATGTATTGAAGAAAAGAGATGGGTATGTACGAGAGTTGTTAAAATTCAAAATGTTAAGAATTTTTTTTATTTTTGTTATTATTGTAACATTATTCTTATTTTATTCAGTCATACCGGAACTTGCTTGTGAGTTTTTAGTTTTTGTTATTGCCAAAGTTGTTATATTATTACAATTTATATTACAAGGATTTCAAAGGCTTCTTATATATAATTTTTTTGAGTTGTTCAAAAATTCGTGCTAAAAAGTAAATTCTGAGACTCATGTAAGTGTTACAATTAAATTTAATTGCAAACAATTGAGTTTATTTAATTATACTAATAAAGAGAAAGACAAATTAAAGACGGTAAGAAATAAAACAATATGACAATAAAATTAAAAAAAAAATAACAGACTCAGATCATTTGATTATATTTTTTTACTCATTCATATATTCATGACATCTCTTCGGTTTTTCAACGAACTGCCGGCTAACGTTTATATTTGAAAGTAATTTTAAAACTTACTTGCTATTAAATTTAACGCATACTCGTAGTATTTGTAACTAAACCGTAACTTGGTTTCTAAAAATTTTTTATAAATTTGGTCCTATCTGAAACAATATTTTTGGAAATTTATTTTTCGATTCCATCTTTTTTCATTATAAGCCTTTATTTATTTATTGCCACTGATAGCCAAATTAAGCAATAAATCGTCAAAGTGGTTTATTTCAATTGTCAAAAATAAAAATTAGCACATTTTCATAAATTTTTTAAGTAGCAGAATTGGTGCAGAAATATTTTTTTTTTATTAAGACCAATACTCAGGGGTAAACCCTGCTCATTGTATTGGAATTTGATGATAGACAGGTTTTTTTTTATTAGATATATTATGTGCCTTTATGTTGATGAGACAATTTGCTGACAATTTGACCACTCAAGATCCCATGAATGGTCAACAGCAATTGCCTCATATGTCGGTGGATGTTGAATATGAGTGGGGAGCCTCTCCACTAAGTAGGTTAGCTGTGATCTTCCCAGACATTGGCACCTTACTCCTGATCATTAGCTCTATTGGTGGAATAAATTGGAATGTCAGGGAGCGGTTTCTTGAAGATGGTCTTATAGGAGGGGGATGTAAGGTGGGAACCTCTTATTTTTAAATTATAATTTAGAAAAACCGCAAATTTTTCTGTGCGAGCGCTCTAGCAACTATACCACAACATTTGGAAAAGATTTTGATTTTTTTTTAAGAAGCAGCATTCAATTTATTAAAATTATAAATAGAACATTAGAAGTATAAATAGAGCTACACATTAATGCTTTCAGTTACTTACATATAAAACGTTATTGAGTGTAAATAGAGTTTGTAAATCGAAAAGTATTGGTGTTTTTAGTTTACAAATATCGAACCCTTGAACATAAAATGAATTCTAAAGGACAATTCGTAACAATATAGGTGTGTGTATATTTTATCATTTCTTTTTACATGCATATACATATATACGAAATCGAAAAATTTAACCTCTAACTAAAACAAAATTTTTATTGCTTTGTAAGCGCAATATCTAGCCACGAACAAAATTTTTTCTCAAATATTTCTTTTTCCACTCCTTTCGAATTTTTAATAATAAAAAATGTGCTTCATCACTTTTTTTTTTTAAATTAACAAATTTGAACCTGATTACCCACTTAAAATTGTAAAAAAAATTAAAGGTCGACGAAAGTGGAAGCAAAACCAAGTTTTTTGAAATAGACCAAACCTTATATAAACCTTATATAAAAGTTTAAAAAATAACAATTTTTATCTTTTTTTATTTTCAACTGAAGTTAAAAATGTCTAATGTTATTACTTTTTTCTGTATGATTGCATTTAGAATAACGGCATTTAACAATCACAATATAGTAGAAACCATAGTGGTTCAGCACTGCATATATATTTTGATTAAAATTACGCTGCTTTATTGCAATTTTGTCTACCAATTAACCCTTCAAAATTGTAGCATTTTTCAAGATTTTTTCCACAATAGTGTATTTAAATTTTTTTAAATTCTTTCTGATTTTTTTATTGGATAGTACTTAGTTAAATCATATTAACATTTTTATTTTTTAATTGGATTGTTGATTTTTTTATTTTTGGCTGCTTTTACGACACAATGCCTTGCGCCTACAAAAAGGAAGCAAGAAAGGCACGATCGTGAGGAAATCGTGATGTGGGGTTTTAGCCAGCATAATACTCGAAATTTTTACAAAAAAATAAGGCGTATTACTACTGGTTTTAAACCCGGAGCAACAACTTGCAGAGACGATTCACAAGGGACACTAAGATTACGATAACGACACAAAATCCACGTCTAGAGATGCTGTGCCAGAACCAATCAATGACGGCGACATTGAAATACTGTCGCCCAGCTATGAAGATGTCAAGGTTGCCAAACGGCGACTGAGAGGTAAAAACCCGGCTGGACTTGGCGATCTGCCCACAGAGCTCTTTAAATATGGAGGCGATGAGCTAGTTAGGAGCATTCACCAGCTTATATGCAGAATAAAGCCGAAGGAAAGTATATCCGAAGATTAGATTCTCAGTGCCCTCTGCCCCATCTTAAAAAAGGTAGACTCCACGATAAGCACCAACTACAGGGATATAATCCTCCTCCTTACCACATATAAGGTTCTTACGAGTGTATTATCTAAACGACTGTAGCCATTCGCTAACGCACTGATTGGACCTTATCAGTGCGGCTTCAGATCTGGAAAGTCGACCATTTACCAGATATTCATACGGCGCCCAAATCCTGGAGAACACCTATGAAAGTCGAGTTATCTACCTTGGCAAGAATGATGTCAGTCTGGAGATCAATTTCTTTAATCACACTGGTCAACAGATGCTACGGTCTTAGCAAACAGTTTAGTAACAAAGCCCTCTCTATAAGACGAAATTAACACTATATAAGTCGATTATTCTTTCGGTGCTTCTCAATGATTCGAGAGTATGGACGCTGTCTTGTGCCGATGCAGCGGTCCGGGAGCATTCGAGAGAAAATTTTTTTGTAAGATCTTTGGTCCTCTAAGATATGGCAATGATTTTCGCATTAGAGCCAACCATGAGCTGTATGAGCTCCTCTTTGATGTGGGCCCTATTCAGCCACTATGCTAGCGCGGCCATAAAGATCGGATAGAAGAATCAGGTTTGATGCGAAGGTCACTGGACGACGGCGTAGAGGACGACCATGTTTATGTTGGAAGAATCAATTTTATAAAGTCCTGTCATCAAATAAGTAGTTTGGCTAACTGGAGAAGGCGCGCGCTTAGCAGAAACGCCTGGAGACTAGTGTTAAGGCAGGCCGAAACCCGTTGACAGGTTGTTATGGCCATCTAAGTAAGTAAGTTGCGTTGTGTTCGGTTAAAGCTTAAATGATGTGTTTAATAAGTTAATGTATTACTAACTTACAACTTGTCTATAGTAGTCTAGTTTGGAGTGTGTTAGCTTACTATATGAGAGCTCCCTAGCTCTGGCATCTTGTAGGAAGGAATATAATAAAATATTTCTCTCGTCGAACGCCTTTTAGTAGAGGGTCTCATGGCAAAAACTCTGGAAGTCACTAAGAGTCATGAGTAAGCTTCTCTAGTCTGTCGTTCGGAATCAATGATAAAGTTTAGGTCCCGGTACTCATGGATAAAAATTAACGCACACAATTTGCTGTCAGAAGCTAGGCCGTAATTCTGATAAACGGTTGTACTGGCCAACTTATAGCCTGTAACTACATTAAGTCTGTGCCAAATTTAATTGATGTAGCTTAATAATTACCAACTATCCGATTTATAAGCGCAATAAACTTTTATCATTTACGAGATTTAGTGTTCATTTATAAGTTTATGACACGCCTATTTGTAGTAACTTATATAAATTATATATGAAAAAATAATATATGTTCATACATGTTCAGTTTCATTCCTGTAGTTGAAGTGATTTCCTAGCAATATATGTACATTGCGTTTCTTATTTTTTATACAAAACAATGCATTTTATTTTTGGGAAAATAATAGTTACATACATACATACATAACTGGCCTTTACAACCCTGTGTCAGGATTACGGCCTAGCTTCTCGCAGCACTCATGTTGTGTGTGTCAATTTTTATCCATGAGTACCGGGACCTACAGTTTAATGTCGACTCCGAACGACAGACTTGAAAAGCTTGTTCATGGCAATTAGTTACTCTCAGAGCTTTTGCCAGAAGACTGATGAGAGGAAGTCGCCGAAAGAAATATTTTTTCATATTTCTTTTTTTGAAGATGTCGGAGTCTGGAGTCGAACCCAGGGCCCATGTCTTAGTAAGCCAACACACTAACCACTAGACCACGGCGACTACAAAAAAATATAATAATAAATAATAGTTATTGTAGAATAAATATTAGCCGACTAGATATGTTTCATTTCTAGTACTTTGTATTAAAAACTTTCATTGTAAATAAAGATTTTTTTTAATCTTAAAAGTTTAGATCACTTTTAAGAAAAAAAAAACTTATTTTTTGGATTCTTGAATAAATTTACGTTATACCCCTAAATTATATGTATGCATTAAAGGTCTGCACGGGTATGTTTGAAACGATCTTCAAGACATTCTAAAAATTTCAAACACACTTCCAACTCTAATTCGTAAAAGCGAAACGAATAAAACAAACATAAAAAGTGGTTGTTGTCCTTAGAATGTAAATAATGAGAGAATAGAGACAAGAGAGTATGGAGACATGAGAGACATGAAACATAAGAGTTAGAATGGAATGAATAGAGTGAATAGAATGTCTTGTTTGTAATATGATAGAAAAGAATTTCTTGTACTGGTATTATAAGTACTAAAGAACTGAATAATAAAAGTAATGAACTGAATAATTTTTTATGTTATTTTTCTTTATTTTTTTTTATTTTTGGCTTAATTTCTAAAAATACATACATACTTATTTACAAAAACTTAAAAAAAATTATAAATAAACTAATATTCAAAAAGTAATTGTTTTTTTTTTTTTTTTGCCTTTAAATACTTTAATATACACACACTATTCTTCTTGCTAGATTTCAATTTGTTTGTTTTCATTCGCCTTGTTTGTACTACAAACTATCGCATTTACTTCAATACATGCTATCATTCACAAAGGAAATTCAAGACATTCCAAGACATTCGAATGTCTCCATAATAATTTAGAATTATGAGAGTAAATTTCGATTTATTCTATTCTACTCTATTCATTTATTGAGGCTGTTCGTTTCGTTTCGTTTCGTTGGCTGCAAAACGAATAGGATGAATATTTGTTTCGATGCTTGAATTTACTCTCAATTAGAGTACACTTCTCGAATCATTCTAAACTGGCAGAAAAGCAAAACATTCATGCAGACCTTTAGTATGCATATATATTTCTCTATAACTACCTACGTGCATGTATATGTACATAGATTTAACTTAAGTTCCGACTACAATTTTTATATATATTTTTAAAAATATTCACTTGGATATATTCATTTACTGATTGTATTTAATTTGTATTATTTTATAGTTCGTTAGTGTTTCTTTACTTTTTAATTAATTTTATTAAATTCTATTTTTTTCATATTCTTGCAGATACCACCCAGCTTCTCCATTTGCCAATTAAACGTTCATTTTATACCTCTGCATATGTACTTTTATAACAGTAATTTTCTATTTTAGTATTTATCATTATATAGCAGTGTATTGTATATTTACATACTGATCTTTGTTTTTGCCTTTTACGAATAGAACAGCATGTGGCAAGTATGTCGTTAGGTGCTTCACACATGCAACATATTTAGAATAGGAATATAAAAGCATTTACAATGTAATATGCGCAGTGTTATAATGTACGAATGGTACCAGACATTATATTTGCACTTTTAGATCTATGTGTGTATGTGTATGTATTTCTATTTTTCAACATGCATACATATAAATATGTATTTATTTAAATGCACGGATTATATATCTATATATATGTACATATACTCGTATGTATGCAAATGATTTAACTGGCAAAGATAAATTGGTAGGTAGATATTATTAGATGGATGAATGTTATGCATGTCCGTGTAACTGTATCTGTGCCAGCGGCAGTATGTTCCTTTTGTTTGCACACATTACCATTGATGTTTGTCTGTGGTTGCATGTTTTTTCGTATTTATTTAATTTATTTTTTTACTATTTTTCATATATTTTTTTATTGTTTATTTTTGTTTTCATTGCAACCACAATTCTTTAAATATTATGTGTACACACGTTTTATTTGCAATTTATCTACACACACATACATACATATTTACAAACATAAATTTATTGCTCACTTTTTGTTTTTGTTTGATTACGAACTTATATTAAAAAAAAAACGAAAAAAAAACTGATAAGTAAATAAAATTGTAAAATCTCCTCCAAACTCATTGAATTTTTCAAGTATTTAAACATCAATCACAATATGATTAAATTTTAAATATTCCATTTTGTTCGGCTTTTTTATTAACATGCATCTGTACGTGTTAATACAGAGGGATTACAGTTGAGCTAGATTATAACGAATGATCGAGAGCAATATTTTCTAAAATTTACAAGAAAGATTTAGAAACATATCTTAGCAATCATAAAGGCTCGAAATCTTAAATACATAAGGGAAGATTATTTATATATCGTCCCAAGAATTAAAGAACGCTGTAACTGACAAAACATTTAATGTTCACCAAAGCCAAAAAACTTGTATGAAAGTAATAAGAAGACGTTGGTATTTTTAAAAACGCAGACGGCATAAGTGAATTTCTTTCATAGAAAACTAGGCCGGGACCAATCGAAGCGTATTTTTTCCTGATAAAAATTATGCAAAAAAAACATATTTTCGATTTTTTGTCAGTTCTTTAATTCTTGTGACGATATACTAAGAACAAATTCCGTCAAGAGAACTACATTGAGGAACATCTGATTTGACAAAGACATCTCTAGAATACGCCCTTCGTACTTTAACGTGCTGAGTAATCTTACATTGGTAGGTAAGATGACTAGTCAACCAAACTCGCGATCAACTACAATTAGCAAAACGTGCTGTTTTGATAGCATTAAAGGGCCCCACTAAATTTGGCCATACAGGGAAAGAACTGCTGCCAACAAGAGTTGTGTACAAAGTAAAATTGATGAGAACTGCGCCCAGATGTTGAAAAAAAAAATCCACGAAGCTTCAAATGACTGACTGCCAAATCTGGGTAATCACAAAGAAAATGGCTAAGAGTCTTCACTAATAGCAATCATACATCAGCGGATCTCAGAATACAAAGCAATAGAAACTGCTCCCCATAATATCGCTATGATCGAGAACGCAGAAATATTACAAGATTCAATAAGAAACCTCAACACCTCTTTTCAGCGGCCAAACAAAGAGGAGTTACTATTGCCCAAGTAACACCTACATACATACATACATAATTGGCCTTTACAACCCTGTGTCAGGATTACGGCCTAGCTTCTCCTAACACCTAACAGTAACACCTAACCCTCCTAAAAATTCTATAAAAAAAACCAAATGCAACCGCATTTATATCGTGGGCAGAAAACTAAAGCAATTTCAACACAGTGGAATACAAACATTGGATTTATGAGTAGGCACACTAGTCACCTGTCTAGGGCGGCAAATTTAGAGGGCGACAAAAAGTTAGCATGTGTCTGAAAAAAAATTTAATATTAAAAACAAATTTTGCGTTCCTCTAGGATTGAACATATAAAAATTAATCTACAGAAAAAGTTTATATAATGACATATTCATTGTTTTGTATGTACATTCGGTTGTGGAGCCTGAGCCGGTTCCATTCGAACAGGGCTTTAAAATGTTCAGGCAAAATTTGAGCACAATCGGCCAATATTTAGAGGTTGCGGTAGTATAATAAGCTTTCGGGGTTAGATCGAAATATATAATACAATGATTGTTGTATGGTGATATTCATTGTTTATTTAAAAATTAAATTAAATTAATAAAACAAATAAATAAATAATTAATATAACTCCAGGAAATTTTTTTCTATGGCTCTCAACTAATCTAAGCAAATACTAGTTTTTTTCCTCATTTTCGTAATTTCACAGCTATTTACATCATTTTCCTTCATCGACATAAAAATGACGTCGTCTTTCCACACTGTAGGATTCTTTGAAAGAAATGACTGCGTCTTATCTTGTCTATCATCTCATAGTAAATTGAAAAACATTATTGACCTTTTGGTACGATCCAATCTCTTTATGGCTTCAGCTTTTGGGGTAGCTGGAAATTTTTCATCACAATGTTTTTAGTTTCATACGTAAATATGGAATCGAAATAGGCAAGCCCAATTAAATTCAGAAAACTACCATAATTGCCGCAAAATGCTTTTACGCAGAACATAACTTCAAAACATAGAACGGAATAACATTCGGACCAACAGCGTTAAAAACAGATGTACCGAATACGTGTATCAATAAGGAACACTCTCTTACTTCTCATTCAAGAGACGAAAGGAGAAGTGGGGTATATGGAAGCAACTCAATCACCAAAATCATTATAAAAAATAAATAAATTAAAGGAATTATCTTCAAGAGAAGTAATAGTAAAAGACGAACCAGTTCAAAATTTTTAGAAATATCATCAAAAACTAACTTGATAAGCTGATCTTTTGTACTTTTTATAAAATTTACCTGGTGAAGGCTCAAGTCAAACAACAGTAAAAAGAAACCTTTGACCAAATATTCAGTTTTCAACAAGGAATGCCACGAAACAAAAAGCAAATTAAAATCAAAAAACAAAAAAAAAAAAACAAGACGATTTCCTTATAGTATCCAAATTGGCACATAACACAAGTGCACCAGAATAGAAAAGAATGTTGAAGCATGTCAGGAATAGTCGCCACTAATTAATTCTAATTTAAAATAAAACGCATTTAATCAGAAGAAAAATTAATCAAAACAGCTCTAAATCTCACAGTACATACTTTTTTATCTTTTTATTTTAAACGGTCATACACCACTTCTGAATTAAAAGCTTTGCATCTTAACTGCTATCATTTTTAAAATTTACGAATTTGTTTTATTTTTTTTTTTTTATTTTTTTTTTTATTAGTTCTTTTTATTATTCACATTAAAAAAATTATTTTATTATCAAAACTTTAAAACAACCGACGCACGTCAATTTCATTTGTCTTCAATTCACTCGATTTCGGTTTTCAAAATTTATCCATGTTCAGGAGTACATACTTACTACCTTTAATTTGCATTACATGAATTACATTTTTATTTAAAGCAAATCCTAACTGTGTGTATTCTTCTTTAGTTTGATAAATCTTTGTTTAATCGAACTAATTGGAACGGATTTCAATTACTCGACGATTAGTATTTAATTTAATTCATTAAATTTTAAATTTCATGGTGGTAGTACGCTAAAAATTTTATTAAAATACCCACTGCATATTTACTTGTATGCGATATGTGTGTGAGTGAATATGCGTTTATAGGGTGACCAAATAGCAACGTTAGAATTTTTTTTTAGCAATAAAATAGTAAAACATACATACATACAGATGAACATGTATTTTTTAAATTTTTGGATTGTGGTGTGACCAGCTTTTAAATTTCTTTCAATTAAACTTCAAACTTTAATATGCAGAGAATTATCAAGCTATGGCTTCAGAAAGATTATATATTTAATCGAGTATATCAATACTGCTTTATGTATACGAGTATATATAGTACATTCACATTTTAAATAATTTAAATGGTCACTCTATATTATGTGTGTGTATGTTACCACCTAGGGTATTCAATTATTCGACTTTTTTCTTTGGTCGATTAATCGAGTGAGTAATTATTCGGGTTTTTTTCTTGATCGATTAATCGAATAAAATTTCAAAATTGTTCGATTAATCGTATTTTGTTTTATATAAAATAACATACCAATTTTGCGTATTATTAAAACATTTTATTCAAAAAAACAAATAATAATAACCAAAAACATAGTAATGTGTAGTTTAGAAAATGTAATGAGGTCGTATATTTTACTTTCAAACATATTATTGAAAAACTAAACCATAAATAATTCATTAATTAATTTTAATATTTGAGATCATATATATAACGATTTAATATATAAAAGTAATAATTTACTACTTCGTATGCAATAAAAATATTAAATAAGTAATTAAAAATAATTCATATTATGAGTTAAAAATTAGTTAAAAAAATTATGCACTTCTATTAAAGTAGTCTTTTTAAAAAGGATGTAATTTATATGTTTAGCTTTCAACCGATTGTTTTGTTTAGTTTTAATAAAACTCGATTTTGAGAACACTCTCTCGCTGATTGTAGATGTTGGAGAAATTGAGAGAATTTCATGGAAAATAATATATAATTTTTCGGTTCTGTTTTTGGTTTTTTCTAAATATAAGAAATCACCCATTAAATCGTTGCAGCCTCTTTTAGGTTTTTTAAAATTTTGCACACTTTTAATTGCTTCATTGAATTGTGATAATCGATTATTTTCGTTTATTTCAATTAAATCTTCTGCAATCATATCATCATCTGATACATTTTGTTCCATATTTTCTAAAAACATTTTCAAAAACAATTTGTTTGCAAAATCTTTTTTTTTTCAGATTTTGTGCAATATTTTAAAAAAGTGAAAATGTACCAGAATTTAGATATAAAATAAGTGTACAAAGTAGTTTTACACGTCTTTCATTTATTCGAATCGTAAGCCTTTCTAATAAATAATTTGGAAAATGATTGTTTGCATTTTCCATTGTATTAATAAAAAATTGTATAATGCCTTCTAAATCTATCAATGTAGCAGAATCCTTGCCGAGCTCCTTTATAGCGACATCAAGTGGTTTAAGGGCTTCATTAAAATTTGATAAAACTTTAATTTCCATAACTGTAAAAGTCGCCAAACTAAAATCAGATAGAGCGTAATTTACGTATTTATAAATACGAAGAAAATTTTCAATCATGGTAGATAAAGACGACCATCGATGCTTTACATCATGTACAAGACCAATTTCTTTTTCTTTTCTTGCAGCATAACATATGTTTGCAATTTCTTTTGTTTTTCATTAGATTTATTAAATATTTTACAACACTTAGGAAGTTTATTAATACCATTTATTATTTATATAAATAAAGTATTTTTTTATATGGATTAATCGATTAATCGTAGGAAATTATTCGAGTTATTCGTTATTCGAAATTTGACTATTTTTAATTGTTCGAACAATTATTTGAACAAAATTCTTCGATTAATCGATTAACGATTAATCGATTGAATACCCTATTACCACCTAAACATTTATTATAAATTTATAATTTAATTTACAAAAAAGCATAACAAAGTTGCTCGTTTCTTATTTGCCCTTTTCAAACAATAAAAACTACAAAACAAAGTATTAATTTAAGTACTTTATGGAATTACACAGTATTGCAAAAATAAATAAAATTGTACTAATTAAGTGTAAAATAAGAATTTGTTAGAAAAAAAAATAAATTTCTCAAGTTTTGTCAGAAATAGGTAATAATTTAAAGTTTTTAAGCAGAGTTAGGAATAGGAATCTGAAATCCACTATAGCGTTTATTAATATTCATATACATTTTGCATACATTCATATCGTCTTGCGGGAGTTTATGTGCTCTATCCGCTATTTCATATTTTGTATATATCTCGAGTTAAGGACACCACTTTAGGTTTTCGACCCGAAATTTGTCAAGTCTGCAATCCGTTTTCAGATATCTCGACCAGTTTCGAAAATTAATAGCACGAAAATTTCAGATATAACTAACATTTGTCCGAAACAGAAAAACTCTACTCGATATGGTTCCAAAATTTGGATCAAAGATGATATCAAAAGTTGATATTTAACTATGTGAAACAATGGCTCTTTTGCGAGAAGAATTCAATGCCCATGGTATCTCATGTCATGGTTATCTTAGTTGGTCGCCACGATCATGTGATTTGACACCAATAAGCCAAACACAATTAAAGACCTAAAGTATGAGATAATTCGGCAAATTAACGAAATTCAACTTTAATTATGTACCAGAATCATTAAAAATATGGACCATGGGATAGAGTTATGTATACATAAAATTGTGCTATTTAGGAGTGGTAGTGGTATAGTGGTCAGAGCGCTCTCACAAAAACTCAAACAGCCCAGGTTCAAATCCCAGCAAAGGAGAAAAATGAAGAATAAACAAATTTGCGGTGTTTCGAAATTTCAATTTTCCAAAAAAATAAGAGGTCCCACCTCTAAGAAATCCATCCACAAGAAACCCCTCTATGACATTCCACCCATATTCCACCTTTGGCACTAGCATAAAAAAACGAATGATAAGCAGTAAAGCGTTACCTACTGTTAAGATAAAAGCTACCTACTCAGTGAAGACATTTAACGACAAATTAGGCAATTTACGTCTATCATTCAAGGATGAAAGTATAACACTTGCTTTTGTGTGATAAAATTGACAGCAACTCATCGCATTGACATATCTTCGCATTACAATACAATGTACAGTATGAGGAGGGATTTAGCCCTGAATATTGGTCTCAATAAAATTAATATCGTTCGTTTCGCTTGGATCACCCCTTTCAATAATACTATTCTAAACTACATATCGCATATACATACAATTAGATCGCAGGTAAAGGTGAACTGATCTGGCCACCACGTTCTGGAGAGAACGAAAACTTTGTTGAGCATGAAACGTAGCAGTGTTAGTAGGATCAAGGCGGTGATAACTAGTTTTTGGGCTAAGGGGGAGCACGCAGCCAAGATGAACATTCTATTAAATTCATACTACCACAGTTGTAAACAACCGACGAAAGAGAGTCGGTGTTTCATTTCCTCTGCGACTGCCCTGCTTTATTAATGAAGAGAGTATTAAATTTAAGTAAAGCGCTCTTTGATGATATTAAGTAGATGGCTGATGTGAGCATTGAACGCCTTATGAAGGTTCCGAATCTCACGGGCTCGATATAGTTAATAGAATCTTTGGATCACCATGAGCCAATCAACTAGACACACTGTAGAACATAGATGCCCAGTAGTGGCTGATATCAGCAAATTGAACTTTCACGTATACTTACGCTCTTTTGTTTGTCAATCAACCAATATATATATTATATATTATATATTTATATATATAATAAGACACAGAAGTTCTGCAAGTGTAGTTTGTCTCTCCCACTCAACATGCTGATTTCCTCTTGGTTTATTGACGATTAAACAAAAGAGCGTAAGTATACGTAAGAGTTTAATTTGCTGATATCCGCCACTACTGGGCATCTATGCTGTAGAATAAAGTTTACAACAAACTGACATAAAATGATAACGTGAAATCGGCTTTTTTTGAGCAGCAAACTAAAATGTTAGCAGTTCTGATATATTTTAAGCTGCAAATGTCAAACTTAATATTATTGTTTTATATTTCTTCATAATACTTCAGAATTTTTTATCGACAAAATCTATAAAAACATTAGGATTTTATATATAAGCTCTTCATCCTTGGTTACATTTTTTGTTCCTTTATGCAGGGTTCTGAAACAGTTTGAAAAGTCGAAAGAAAGGTCTTCAAAAAAAGTGTAATTTTTTTGTCGTGGCAAACCTGGGGGGTTACTTTGTATTTCGATTCGAATCGAAAATGCTTTCGAAAGAAATTTCCCATTCGAAAAATCAATAATATTGAATACAAAAATCTTTCGAAAATTCGTAAATTTTTACGAATTCGTAAAATTTCCGATTCGAATCGAAATACAAAGTAACCCCCCTGGTCTCAAGATTTTGTCTTTGCGTTCATTAAAACTCCGTAAAGTATGAGTATCTGAAAATTGAAAAGTATGTAGACATATCAACCAGAAAAATTAATTTTACAAAAGGAAATAAAAAAATGTTGCAATTCCTAGCCATAAAAAACATTTAACAAAAATTTTAATTACCTTTTTTTTATTATAATTTTGTTTTTTTTAATTTATTACAAAATGACAAACTTCACACATAAAAACAAAAATAAAAATTCTGCTCTATATGTATCATTACAAGGTTGCCGAACTTAGTGAAAATAAGGTTAAATAACTTTTTATGTATAGAAATTAAAAGAAAGTAAAAAGCGAGTAGAATGTATATCGTCAAATTATTTTGATAGTTAATAAATTATAAATTATAAATCACCAGGGTTTCGACCTCTTCATTTAAAGTGATAGTAAAATTGTTATTTCTTATATCTGTTGATGTCTTCTCACTGCCACAGAATGGTAATCTTAATAAAACTTAAGCTGTTTACATCAAAGGTCTTAACATTGACAAGTTGGTCAATAATTCAATTGATTTTTCTTAGTTGTTTAGGAATGTTGTTACCTGTTAGTTCTTAAAAGAAAAGCAACCAACGTGTGATATGTTTTCAAAACTTGTATTATGTGAACCAAGGTTTTTGACAAGCGTGTTGAATCTGATATTTTTAAGGCAATGAATGTTGCTTCTTGTATAGAAAAATTTTTTTACTTTAAATCCAAGTCAAAGTTGAAGTCAATGTTTATCTTAACTTAAATAATGAAATTTTCAATGATGTGAAAAATATTAGTATTTAAAAGATATTTAATATGTGTAATATGTGTATGGTCAGCATTTTAAAGTATAAACAAGAACCTGAAACTGACAAATTATTTCATAAATGGAGTCATATATAGCAACTAAATACTATCGCCTGAATTCATAAAATATATTATAAGTTTATTAAGGGTTTATTTGACAAATATTGCATTTTGAATTTACTAAATAAGGGCAAAAAATATATTACGCAAAAGTGGTTAAACAAAAATAAATTTCAAATTCTTCGTTGCTTTTACTTACGCTTCTCTTTTATGCAGATAGAAGTCATAACCGAAAAGAATTGGAATTATTTTATATGGAATATTAACTAACTATGTACGAGTATATATAGAAATCCTGATTATAATTTTATTAATTTTTTGTATTATAAATGAAATACAATGGCTAATTAGAATTTAAAGTAATTAAATTCCAGTCGATGTGGTATACTACAGACTTTTGGCAAAAACTCGGAGAGTATCTGATGGCTATGAACAAGCTTTTCAAGTCTGTTGTTCGGAGTCGACATTTATTTATTTATTTATTTATCTATAGATTTATTATCCTTACAGACTATGCAAAATTAATTATTTAAATATAAAATTGAATTACGTTTAACAGTAATAACATTAACAGAAAAATCAAATACAATTTATTATATTCATTACAAATTTTAATTAAAGGATCACAGTTGGCTACATATATTGATTGATAAAGGATGAAAATGACGTGTAGAACGAGATGGAACATTAAAAGACAACTTATCAATTAAAAATCAGAGGAAACTTTCCCATTTATAACATTTAAAACAGTGTTGGCAACTTTATCAGTGCCAATCTATTCCTATAAGGAGGTAAATTAAAAGGGGTTCCAGTTTAGGTTTCTTAAACAAAACAACAGGAATTGCTTCTGTAGATATCGGTACTCATGGATAAAAATTGAGCCACACAACATGAGGACTGCGAGAAGCTAGGTTGTAATACGGACACAGGGTTTTAAAGGTCAGTTATGTATGTACGTGTGTAAATGAAATACAAATGTGAGTGAAATGAAAAACAAACAAAAAATTTGTGGTTAATCGAATACCATTTTTGTACTGACTACAAAAACCCGAGTCACATTCCAAAATACTGTTAATGACTTTCTCATCGTCTCTAGTATCCTCATCATGTGCTTAATTCCCCTTTTTTTATAAACCTTTTTCTTATAGCGGCATACTTGAAATATACATATGTATATGTACACATAATAAGAATTTCTACCCTGTTTCAGGGTTACGGCCTAGTTTCTTGCAGCACACATGTTGAGTGTATCAATTTTTATCATCTTACAGTTTAAAGTAACGTTGCTTATTATTTTTATTTAATTAACTTGCTAGCAACCGGTTGAATTTTATAAAAATACATTACGCAGATTTCGTTTTAAAACATAAAAAAATTAAAGTTGCTCTCACACAATAAGGGACCTGAACGGTTTAGGCATACGGCTGTTAATTGTTACAATTATTTTATTTTGATTTCTAATAATTCCTTCTCTCTATATAATACAAATTCATTTGACCCTTTGTAATTCTTGATATAATTTTTAGTTTACCGAAATTAATTATAAATACAAAACATATTTTCTTTGAAATTTATATTTCTTTGTTTACTGGGCAGTGTTATTATTTAATCCTGAATCTGTTGGTTTGTTTGTTTTACTTTATTAGTTTTTTGCTTCGTTCCTAAACCACATGCAATAAAACAATTAACTTTTGTGAGTGATTACCAGTGTAAATTTATTTTAAAACCACAAATTAAAACACTTCATAAAAAAAACCTTCACAACAGGGATTACTTATTGTTGGTAGTGCTTTTAGGCCATTACTTTTCAATGTGTGCAAAATTTCAATTCATTGAAAAGATACAATAATAATTTGTTTATGAATATATCAGGATGTCCGTATAACTAAACGCAATATTTTCACTTATTACTCAAAAGATTCTTTTTTATTTATATTTTCCATATAAAACCAATGTGAGCTTTTTATAAAATATAGTAAAATTGATTAATTTAGCGCCAAAAGTTGTGGTTCAGTCCAAGGCTGTGGAGTTGCAAAACAATTGTTCTAACTTCAACTCCGACTGAAATTTTAGTATCCGACTCTTACTCCTACATCGCTTATAAATATATATGGACGAAGAAAATTTGTCTAATAAAAATTTATTGAAATAAATTTTACCTATTATTGAATATTGTTACTTACGTGTAGCAAAACTAAATCTGCAAAATGCACTGTGGTCGGAAATTTCATTTCGTTGGCCAAAAGTCAAAATGTTTACACTCACGAAATATGTGAGTCAACACTCTAGTAGTCAACACTTCAAAACAACCAAAAATTAATTTTGTTGTTGTAATATGCAATTCAACGTTATTCGGAGAGTCATCGAAGTTGAATTTGTTTGCTTCATTTGTGAACAGAATTCCGTTCGGTGTTTTATAATGCTTACTTCAATTGTTTGTTAGTTGAAAACAAAGCGTGTTAAATAAATGTTGAAATGGAAAACGAAAGTGATTGTAAGATTATTAATTTTGTAAAATATAATAAGTACTTAAAAATTGGATACTCTAAAAAACAAAATAACTTTTTCCAAAACTCTTTAACATTTTGGAATTTTTTTATTTTTTTAAGTTTGAGTAAGCTTAACACATTTGGTTTAGGAGTGTTAAGCATAAGATTAAAAACCAAATTACTTTGAAGTGTTTAATTTTTGAAAATTTTTATCTCGATTTGCTGTTTTTTGCGGTTTTTGAGTAATTTTTTTTTCAGTCGTCATTTGTTTACAGAATTCAGCAGTTTTCGATATTTGGTTGATCCAGCAGAAGAAATGAAAAAATATTAATATTTTCGTAAATACGTGTGTAAATCATATTTTTAATTTCCAGAAACAACATATTTACTCATAAGTGTCGTATATTTTCTCATTTAGAATTAAAAAAAATAAAAACTCAGAAAGAAAAGAAAAAAAATTTATGCAAAAAAAAATTTTTTAAGTTTTAATTCTAAAAGTTGATAATTAAAAAAAAATTAATTATTTTATACAAAACACTTAAAATATACTGCAAATTAAAATTCCAGTTAAAAATTCCGTTATTTTAAGTTTTAATAGTTTTGGCCAAGAGAAGTGATGTTTCCGACCATAGTGCAATGTTAAACATAAATTAGGATAGGATAGGAGGAAGTGGCAGCCTCGTAATGACAAGGCACACTTGAGCACGCATGGCTGCCCGTTGTGATACCACATGATGTGGGGAGCCCTGATAGTCAGGGGCTCCACACAAGAAGCACTACTTCCCCAGAAAATTATACTTGAAACCAGCCAGAGAGCCTAATAAATTTGGCAATTGATCTAATGTCCAGGATCGATAGGTCAGTCAAGCCATCGAGAAAAGGAGATCCTAATGTAAAAAATCTACGTCGAGACAGAGATGGACACTAGCAAATATAGTGAACCACAGTATCCTCTTCCTCAGCCGACCCACAGCCACGACAAAAGCCATTCGCGGGCAAGCGAAGTCTTTCTGCATGCCTGCCCATCACGCAGTGACCCGTGAGGATAGATACAACGGAAGAGATATCCCTGCGGTCTAGTTTAAAGAGTTGATTGGTACGCTTCAAGTCCAGCCTAGGCCAGGTGAGTCTAGAAATTAGACAGGACTCCTCTCGCGACCAGGCCAGGTCCGCGTCCAATAAATGTCTCCTTCTAATAAGAAGTCTAAAAACATAACGTAAATTAGTGTTGTCAATTAAGAAAAAAAGTTTTAAAATTAAATGAATGAATAAAAAATAGTTTAACAACTCAGCCAAGCATGTTAAATTAACCACAGAGCTACTGTTTTCAAATAAATCAATAACCGCAAATAAGTTCTTCTACTGCAATTGAGACCCTTTAGACCCGTGGTCTAGTGGTTAGTGTTGTGGCTTACTAAACAAGAGCTCCGGGTTTAAAGTCCAGCTCTGATATCTTGAAAAAAAAATATGAAATAAATATTTCTTTCGTCGACTACCTCTTAGCAGCCTCCTGGCAAAAGCTCTGAGATTAACTGATTGTCATCAATAAGCTTCTCAGGTGTGTCGTTAGGATTCGAATTTAAACTGTAGGTTCCGGTACTAATAGGTAAAAATTGACACACACAAAATATTTGCGGCGAAAGCTAGGCCGTAACAGGGCTGTAATGGCCAATTATGTATGTAGATATATATGTATTGCATCAATAAATAAAGTGTCAAAATAATTTAAATTATTACACATTCTTATAATAACTAATTCGTGTACTTGAACGAAGTACTTACTTACTTACTTAGCTGGCCATAACAACCCGTTAACGGGTTTCGGCCTGCTTCAGCACTAGTCTCTAAAGAGGCTTTTGCTGAAGTTTTCATTGAAATTATGTTTTTACGTGGTGGGTTTCAAGCCCTACGCACAACCCAAATTTAAAGTCCAGGGGATTGGACAATCGCCGCATACATTAGTTAACAAGCTAGCGGGTGCTAGAATGTTATCCAGGAGGGCCGCGTGGAGGCTGTATGTCGACTTGAATACAACGGGAACAAGGATCGTTCTGGAGGCCGCCAGGTTGACCCCGATCAGAGACTTTGCCTTGTCCGAAGTATCCCATCCATCCCGCTTGAACGAAGTAACTGTTATAAAATAAATTCAAAATTATAATTATTATTATATCGTCTGGAAATCCGAATTCGAATCCCAATAAGAGTGATTGTTTATTAAATTAATTTTTTTTTCACCAGAAACGCTTTAAGTATACAAGCCAAAATGAACATGTTTTCAACCGCAGCTACGGTATTATTATCAGAGTTTTTCTTTTTTTTTTTTTTTTTTTTTGCTCTGTAGAAGTACATATTCATGTCAATTATCAACTATTTAATTCACACTTTTGTAGAAAACATAATATACGAGATCTGATCAAAAATTAACCGTTCTTTTTAAATTTCGTGAGTTACGTATGTTCGATTTTGCATTTTTTTTTTGTCAGTTTGTTTTTGACAGATAAAAAGGTTAGTCGTCGTGCTTTGGTGTGCTCTTCGATTTTTTACTATTCGAAAAAATGGATCAAAGAAACTGTATTAAGTTTAGTGAGAAAAATTAAATTAAATCCGTAAGGACATTTGAAATGTTGACTGTGGCGTTTGGCGAGTCTACTATGAGCAAAACACAAGTTCAATTGGGGTATGACCAGTTTAAGGAAAGCCGAGAAGATGTCAATAACGATGGATTTTGCACTATGATAACGCACCAGCTTACACATCGATGCTTGTGAGTGAATTTTTGGCCAAAAACAAAACAATTATCATGCCTTAACCATCGTATTCACCGGACTTGGCCCAGTCTGACTTTTTCCTCTTCCCAAAACTGAAGACACCTATGAAAGGAAAGCGTTTTGCTAAATATAATACATTCTATCATAACCTCCTTCGCTCATCGTCATTGCATTTTTGTAATTGTCATCTTTTTTGAATGAATCAGAATTACGTACAACGTTTTTTGTTTTGTCTTCATATTCAATTTTAAAATCGAAAAAAGTAGTAATTTCGATTTATACTCATTTATGAATCAGTTTGCCCCATAATCACTTATGCGGCAATAGTTTGGCTAAAGAGGTTACCACTATCAAAATATTGCAACCAAGGCCATGACAATATGTTCAACAGTGACTTTGGAGGCCCTTATTGCATTTGCTTCACTTCATATTTATGTGAGAAGGATCTCTGCATGTTCAGCAACAAAATTTTTTATCAGAACACCTCAATATACTACAAGGATATCGGCCATTCTGCACAAAGTGGTCATTAACCTAATTTCGTTTCTGGATATTCTTTGGCAGAAGATTCAAGGTTAAGGTACCGGATGGGAAATGTTTGGTTTGGAACACAGTTATCGGAGCACAATTATCGGAGTAGGGACACTCATGTCGACGACCTCGCTAAATTTAACTGAAAACATAATTATCCTCTTTCTAAATTAAGGTCTAAAAATATTATAACAAACATCTCGTATTAAGACATCTAATCAAAAAAAAAAAAATTAATAAAAAAATTTTAATGTTTATTATTGCTGTTTAACAATAATAATTAGAAATGCTATGAATTAACAACAATTAAATCTAAATGTTAAATTAAATATTTCCATATACATATATTGACAGAAAGTTTTGTTAGAAATATTTAATTTTTTCACTTCAATGCATTAAATTGTTTTTAAAGTATTTGCCTCAAGTCTAATGAAAACAGAATAATGCAGCAACAATTTTTTAAAATTCCTGCTGACTCACTTTTATATGGTTGCAATTGCTTGTACTTCTTTTTTTATTATTTTGTTTTTATTTTTTCGGTAATTTTTACAAAGTTTTTTTTTATTTCTTGGATAGTGAAGTTGAAAAAAATTCACTTACCTTTGCTATTTTTACCATAAACACTTTGCACTCAAGTTCCTTTTGTATTTCAGCAATACCACAATTACCACCATGACCAAATGTACCACAAACAGACGCCTGATTGTTATTCTTTTAAACTCTCCCAGTGTTGCCATTTTTATGCTATCGGACAAAAATTGGTAGTTTTATTGATTGCTTTGAAATACTTTTAACCGAAATTTTTTAGGGAAAAGATATTTTCAATTGCCAACACTTTCTTTATGAGTTAATTATAAAAAACAGAACAAGAATTTAGTCTTGTGTTGTGCTCGAAATGTAGTACGAAATGGTGTCAAATTTATAATAAAAAAATTATTTATTACGGAATATCTGTGAAAAAAGGTTGAAAAAGTAGGAATGGAAGTAGTGGAAATCAATGTATCAACCTTTTTTCAATAGAAACAATCTCTGTTGTGAATAATATCGATAATTGTCGGAAGAACATATATAAATCTACTTAGGCCAACCAAAAAACAAAAATTTTTATTTATGCCCCGAACTTTTGAATATAGTTTTAAATATTTATTGTTTACCCAAAATCTTTAGACCTTACTGCAACTATTATAGTGTTGGGTTACTTGTATAACACCTTTGTTATGTTTAAAGGGCAGAACATAAATTGTTAGTTTGCTGTTCCTGAGATTTACCCAAAATCTATAAACCCCGTAACAGCTAATATGTATGATGTTGAGTGAAACTCTTAAGAATTTCTTAAAAAGTGTAGATTCACAGCGTCAAGTAAAAGTGAAATCAGTTATACATACACATAGGGAACAATAAATTACACGGTGCTACAGTGAAAATATAGTTTAAAAGTGACCTAGTGTAAGTTGTAGGCCTTATTGAGTAGATCATAAATCAATTTTTAAAAGTTCGGAAACACCCTCAAATTTCGCAGTTATTCCGAAAAAAACTATTTTCGGGTAGGTTCGAGTACTTATGAACACGTAACTCAGTTGATTTTAATCCAATTTTCAATTTTTAGACGGTTTCAGAAAGAAGAAATATGTTCCTTTTTAAGTAAGTATATACATTTTGGTACATATATTAAATTTTTGCAGTGTTATTTTTAATTACATCTGACTTTAATTTTATATTTTCTAGGTTTTTTAACTTTGGCGCCATTTTTTTAAATTAGATTGTTAGATACCCCTTAGTAACATACCCATGTTTCATTAAAGCTAATTTAGTTTTGAGTTAAACAAGCTTACAATAAATAAAATCGAGTAAAAAATAAAAAAGTTATTAAGGTTTTTCAAAAGTTAAAAATTTTGCTTTTACAAATATATATTGATCAAGATACTACATTTTCTTTATTTTTTTAGTCTTATGATAATAAATAAATAATTTTGCCACCAATTGGGATACATGAAGCAGTTTGTGAAACGCCTGGATAGGGAAAGCGATGCCTTTAAGATGTAAGAAAACTTGAATAATATATATAACCTTTGAAAAGGATATTCCGAGAAGCCGTGGTAACTTCTTTGACATTGTACCTGATTTATGCCCTTTAGAATATGCCGCAGTAATTCGTCAGACAAAAAGAAAAGTTTATTATGTGAAGACGAAACCTAACTGATTCAAAAACAAAAAGCAGTAGAAATGATTTCCAAAAGTATAAAGTAATACTCACTAAAATTTGCTTGAATTTAAAATATACCTTTATTTTTATTATAATAATTACAAAAAAATCCAGGTGTTTAGTCTACAACAACCAACTTAAGTATTTGATCTTTAGGGATTTTTTTCTAAATGAAAGAATTTTATCGAACAAAGCAAACAATAATTGTATTTATAATTTATATTTTTATAATTTATATAATTTATAGTATGGAGATGCCATTGTTTTCTATTAATTTCTGCATTTAATGACAAATCTCTTTAGAGAATATCTCTATCCAGAAATTCGTTCTTATATGTCATTTTAAAGAATTTCGACCGAAAAATTATTTGTTGTATTATTCTTTATAGCATACATTTAATCTTGGTAGGCAAAATAATTTCACTGTGAACTCTGGACATTGAACTCTACACAGTTACAACTAGCACACACGCACACACACAATTTTCACTCATATGGCACGAATGCATTCACAGTTAAAGTATTTTCAGCATATGCGGCAAAGGAACTAAATAAATGCCTGTTTAAGAAAACAGAAGCCAGACTAGTAGAAAATATAATCGTTTTAACGCTATTTTAAAGGTTTTTGTGGTTACAAAACAACACTTTAATAAAATGTTTCCTTAATTATTTATTAAAAATTTTTTATAAAATTTCAAACAATTTTCAAATATAAACATAACACTTTGCTACAAAAGTGAAGAAAAAAAAATATGCAGGGGTTCTGACATAGCAATTCTGTTTTGAGGAAGTCCATAGAGTACTAAAATAGTTTTAGTTCTTATCGATCACTTCGTTAAGCTTCTTTTTTAATTACAAATATAGGGAAATACCCGTATTCACGAAATTACAATTTCAAAAAATTATACGTTTTTTTTATTCTAAGATATCAGGGGCCTATTTCACTAAGCTACAAGTCTACAATTACAAGTGTTTTTGCCGTAAAATTGTAAATTTGTAAATTATTGTGTTTCATAAAAATACAATTACAAGTTTGTAGCTACAAGTGATTTTTACAATTTACAAGTCTACAAGTCATACTTCTAAAAGTCGTTTTGTTTCATCAAACTAAATTTTCACTTGTACACTTGTAGAATTGTAGAAAAAAAGCTTAGGGTCGACAGAGACTCTCAAAAAAATTTTACAAGTTACAAGTGAATGATAAATTGAATTAAAATTTGATTTTTAACTATTTTTTAATAAAAATTAGTTCAAATAAACACAAAATCAAACAATTTTAATATTAATTACCATTAATTTATTTATTTTGTTTATTTTTAATTATTTATTTTTTTATATAAGTGATTATATGTAATAAAAAAAACTATATCACATTGTTTGCTTATTACAAATTATCGATATTAAAGTACCCATTATTGTAAAACTATTAAAAGTATTCCTATGTTCAAATGCGTACAACGTCAGAACTATTTCTCCGATCTTGTTTATGGAGCACTCATTTGCTTTGTTATTGTGTTTACTTTTAAATGGATTCAGATAATTAGAAAAAGTGCACATTGTTAATTCTTTATGTTAAATTTTTCTACATCACCAAAAGCAGTTAGACCTGAAATCAGAAGGAATAACTAAGTAAAACATTAAGAATATGTTGGAGTTGTTAAGAAAATCTCTAACCCTCATTTAAGAAATTTTAATACATTAATTATTTCTAAAGACAACAATGATACGTTTTTGGCCGATGAATATTGTGGAGCGTAATTCACTAGTTTTTAAGGTATAAGCTGTCGTGCAAAAGCAGCAATTATCGAGTTCAGTAAAAGAGTCGTTATATAATTGCACTAAAATGTGATTTTCCACTACCTATTTGTGCAAGTAAATGAAACGAAACCTTTACCCAGCAGAAAGTAGAGACTGCAGTACAAATTTATAAAAATTTTATCTTATTTGACAATTTTAATCTGTCTGTCAGTTAGAAATTCATTGCATTCTGCTGGTCAGGGTGGTCGATCAAAAGTAAACAAACCACTGACCACAAAACGCCATCTAAAGCTTCGCCTGGATTTTGATCGGACGCACTTAAATTGAATTAAATTGGATTATGGAGGATTGGTCCTATTGCCGGACTAAACCAAAATTAAATTAGTTTTCCAGCAATACAATAATTTGAAATTCACCGCCAAAATAACTCAAAGGTTTTTAAATGATAGCGAACTGAAAGTAATATAATGGTCACCAGAATAGCCTGACCTCAATCTGCTTGAGTCCTCAGAAGGACTTAATTGCTTAATTTATCAAAATAACTTTGTAAAAATATTTTATTTTATTTAAAAAATGTGCGAAATATTATTAAAATGTGTTACATTGCATATTTATAGGATATTTTAGCACTTTGAGTAATAATAAATAAGAATTTTATAATTAATATCCAATATATACAAAAGAACTTGTAATTGTAGAAATTTTAGTTTACAAGTACAAAAATCTACAATTGTTATTAAAATTTTAATGAAACACAATTCATTATCACTTGTAAAAAAAAGACTTGTAATTGTAACTTGTAAACTTGTAGAATTGTAGTTTAGTGAAATAGGCCCCAGTTTTACCTTTTAAACAAAATAATGTTTTCGAAAATCTGATGGAAAATGGACGTTTAACCTTAAACAAAATACACTTTTTCAAAAATATTTCATTTTATTTTTTATTTTCGTTATTTATTTTTGTTGTATTATATTGTATTCGAAACAGCTTGCTAAAGTAGCTTTTGAAAACACGCAAGTAGAATAAACTAGACTTAAAAATTAATGAGATATGCAAACTTTTGTGGTAAAATATTTTTCGTCTTTTTTGTTTTTTATTATTTTATTTTCTTAAAAACGTCTCCGTGTCCAATTTTTTGTATATAAATTGCTGCCAGTACTTCGCCTTAAAGACCAGCAGTAGTTTGAAAGCATACTGATTTTAGTTTTTTAAACATATCACTGTTAAGTCCTTCGAGTTTCCTGGTGAAATCGTTCAACTTGTTCATCACTCATACATACATACATAACTGGCCTTTACAACCCTGTGTCAGGATTACGGCCTAGCTTCTCGCAGAACTCATGTTGTGTGTGTAAATTTTTATCCATGAGTACCGGGACCTACAGTTTAATGTCGACTCCGAACGACAGACTTGAGAAGCTTGTTCATGGCAATTAATTACTCTCAGAGCTTTTGCCAGAAGACTGCTGAGAGGTAGTCGCCGAAAGAAATATTTTTTTCATATTTCTTTTTTTTGAAGATGTCGGAGCCTGGAGTCGAACCCAGAGCCCATGTCTTAGTAAGCCAACACACTAACCACTAGACCACGGCGACTACCATTTGGCTTAAATTTGAAGGGAACATAATCGAATAAGCATGCAGATGGTACAATTTTGTGGACATTTTGCAACCAATTGGATAATAGGCAGACAATATTTCTTGTACTGTTTCTCATAACTTTCACTTAGTACTTATATATAAATATATGAATGTAACTAGACAGTTTCGTACTAGTTACTTAATTTACTAATGCTTAGGATTTCATTATAAACTAATTGCATTTTTGAAGTTTGTATACCAGTTTCAATGTCCAATTAAATATTGCCGAAATTAATAAAAATCAATGATTTTTGTTCCGTCAGAAACGCTTTAATTAGATCAAAGTTAACTGCAATGAATTTTTTGGTAATGAAAGAAGAAATGATGTCCGTGAAGGAATAGTACACTAGACAAACTGAACAATTGTTTTCGACTCCAGCTACGTTAGTCTCATCAGAGTTATTTGTGTTCTGTGCATATTCAAGACCAAACATCAATTATTTAACTCACACTTTTCAAGAAATCACATACTGAAATTATTTTCTTTCGTATGTACATATGTACATACACTTGTATGAGTTAGTCGAAGTAAAGTCACACAACAGTTTCTAATACAGTGAACTTGCGAAAACGAGAATACCCAGAAGCATGAACGACTCGGAAACGTGAACAAGGTGAAATAGCTCTAAAACGTGAAATTTTTTTTTTGAATCAAAAAAAGATAAGTGATTTCTTCCAATAAAAGTACTATTTAAGAAAAAATCCGTCTTTTAAAAGGAGTTTATTGAACACTGAATTCTTTTGGTACACCCATATACATAAGTATTATTAAGTATTCATAACCCTTTTTTGTATTTTATATTTTTTTAATATAGAAACTTTAGTAATAGAAAACTTTATACTTATGTACATAAGTACATATGTGCCCATAATTATGAAAGTGGTCTAAGTCAAAATTTTAAAAAAATTAGTTTATTAGTTATTTCATACCACATTATTTTAAACTAAATTTTTACGAAATTGTCAAAAATGAACCATTAGATAAAGGTTGTAATTTCAACATTATATGAAATTCATTTAGTGTTAATTATGAAAGTGGTCTAAGTAAAAAATTAGACCACAAATTATTGGTATCGGGTCATTCCTTTCTACCGAATGACCGTGATTTTGGGTTGATAGAAATGAAAATAAAAAAGCAAATTCCTTATACAACCCTGAGCTTTATTATAAATTGATAGAAAAGTGCAGAAGAAGAAATAAATTTTCCATAAAGCCAAATTCCCAGCAGGAATTTATTTCAACGATATCAGAATCAATAGCAAGAAGAGTAAAAAATATCGCGGGTGAATCTGTCTCTTGGCTACAAATTCAATGGATGAGATTCTTGAAAAATGAACCTTATAAAATGTTTTATACAACTTCTTTAGATGATTCTAAATGTCACGTTTTGGATCTTTCTCCTATAAGATGAAGACCCAAAACATACGGAAATATTAAATTATTTCCATTATACACCATCATTAGACCAGTATCGGAAAAAAAAACATAAAGGTATTTTGAATTTACTACCGTACATCCTTCCAGTTTTTCAGGAACATTTTAAGAATCTTAAGTACTCGAAATATTGATAAAAATGGATTACTGTTGAAAAATAATTAATAAATGTTCACGAATTATTTTAGTCAAATTATTATTTTAAATAAAACTCAAAGTTCTTTATTGCTTTAAGTCATTTATAGGACATTCAGTTAATTTTGAAAATGGTCTAAGTCAATTCAAACTTTGAAAACAATATTATCGAATTAAATTCACACAAAATTTCATATTCGTAATAAATTTCCATTAATTAAGACTAATAAAGTTATAAATTAAAATGTCATATAATGTAAAAACATTTTTTAATTTATTCAAATGTAAATCATTAAATATCTCGAAACATGAAATATATGACTTAGACCACTTTCATAATTATGGGCACATATAATATAATATACATACATATTATGCATGTATCAGAGATCAGCAATGAGTACTGAAAAAGTGAGTATACTCGAATCATGATTCATAATTTCTTGTACTTATACGCATTCATACTCTTGTTAATGTAACGGATACTCTACTCTTCTCAAAAGTTTGAAGTACTCATCACATGTATACTTAATAATACGTATGATGTTGTTGACTTCAACTCTCCTTAACAGTGCATACTGATGAGAAAAAATAAGTATGATTCGATTACAAACTGTTGTGTGTTTGCTCTGCTTACTGCGTTAGTACAAGAGTAAATTAATGCTATAAACACATTTATAGCTACCAACCATTTACCACACGACTGCAAAAGAAAAAGTTTTAGTTTAAATCATGAATCGTGTCAAATAAATATTATGTTTTTGACAATGTAATTTATTATCTTTTTATTATTTTTCGTCAATAAAAAAAAATAGATATGGTGTATATAATAATAAACATTCAAAATTCATACATAAGCGAAAAAGCTAATGCGTATAGGAAATATTTTAAAGAAATTAAAAAATTTTTAATTATTTTTTTATTTTTATAAGCAGGTTATACAGAAATGGATTGCAAGAATGATATTAAGGAGAAAATCAGTGTCGGAGGTCTCCGATTAGTTCGGAAACATAAAGGCAATAGCCCAATATGGGCAATTTTCGTTTCAATAATCAATTTTAAAAATATTGATTATAAAGATGTAGTTTGTTAAGTATACTATAAGTTTTTACAATTTAAAATTTAAAAAAAATTTAAAAATATTTTTTTTTGTTATGAATTTCTTTAGAACCTATTTATAAAAAATTAAAAAATAATCACGGTATAAATAATAATTATGATATAATTGTGAGTATCATAATATATTCTTTTTAATACATTTCTTATAAACTTAAATTTTTTCGCTTATTTTTGTTTATTATTTGCATGTTCATTTTTGTATACACCATATAAATTTCCTTTTGGATTGTATACGTCTATCGACTAAAACGGTAAATTTTTTTTCATATGATTCGAGTCACTCGAATCAAGTGTGAGTCTCATAAGTATTTTTATAAAATTATGAATCCAAGTGAGTATGAGTTTGATGTCAACATTTTACTCATATTTATTGCAACCTTTGTTAATGAATCAACGTTGTGTGAGAATGAGTGAGTCAGAGTAGTTAAATTTCAACTACTTGTACTCACTTATACTTAAAATTTCATAAGTGCTTATGAATCGCTAAAAAGCGACTCATTGCTGATCTCTGGTATGTATACAATTCGTTTGAATTAAAATTTTTTGTTTGTTTTGTATACACGAAAATGTAAAAAATGGCAAAAAAAAGTTTGAATAATATTTTACATACATATATATTTTTTTAATAAAATTTCCAAATCTGATTGAGTTTTAGCCAATATCTATTGCTAAAATGCATATTTTTATTCTAAAATCTTACCGATCGAAAAGGTGAACAAATTTGAAAATGTGAACACCCTTGGTAAAAATTAGTTCACGTTTCCGCGAGTTCACTGTATATTCTATCATATTGGCTTGGCGCAATGTGCGGACCTTGAACCCTTTACTTTACTTCACTTTATAGGCAGCTCTGGTTAGCTGTAGTTCTTTTCCTACTTTTAGATAACTTCAGTTTGGTCCTGCAATGGTTTCAAAACGGCACCTTGTTCTAATTGTAGTTGATCAGGTTTTCGGATTAACTGGCCATTTGACCTACCTACCTATCTTATTTTAGCAAAGCATTAAGTTTGATTTGATACCGAAAGTTAACGAAATATTGTTCGCGATTCGTTCTTAATTTGATACCATTGGCTTACACTTTTAGAATGCCTTTTTTCTCTCTGTGTAGAACCCTTTGCTTGCTTCCACGAAATGCTGCTACATTATTTATTTTATTGTTCGTTTTTACTTAACGTTTTTTCATAGGAAAATGAAATGCATATATAATGTGTCTTATATCCCTCACATGGGTGGATGGGATACTTCGGACAAGGCAAAGTCTCTGATTGGGGTCAACCTGGCGGCCTCCGGAACGATCTTTGTTCCCGTTGTTTTCAAGTCGACATACAGCCTCTTCGTGGCCCTCCTGGATGGCAATCTAGCACCCGCTAGCTTGTTAACTAATGTATGCTGAAATTACTTAAATTTACATAAGAAGAAAGAAATACCATTAAAATAAATACAAATATTCCTGATGCCATTTTATTGTAACAATTTTAAAATAACCAATAAAATATGACGTTTTAAGAGTATAAAAATAAAACACAGTCTGGCAACTTGATACTAAAAGCCATTTAATTTAGTTTCAGGAAATATGTATGTATGTTTCAGCTATACATAGCGTTACAATATTGCAGTTATTTGTATTCAAATTTCATACACTTTTAGAAATTACATAAATTAATATTCCCTTTTATTTCCAAAAATTATTTGGAAAGAGAAATGCATTAAAACTGTAATTATGCTGCGTATTATTGGTATTTCGAATCTGTTTTTTTTTTTTTTTTTTTGAGTCATAAATGCACAATAGATATAAAATTGTTATTTTGTATAGAAAATAAGCGAAAATTATTTCCCAACTTCTTATGTTTTTTGCTTTAATAATAAGTTGGTAGCTTATTAGACAAAGAAAATATAAGAGTTTTAAAAGAAATTATAAAAAGGCCTGATTTTTATCAGTAATATTGAACTTAAATTAGAACAAAACAAAAAAAAAATTGAAAGTTATTTTTAATATCTTTACTTAAATCAAGTTAAAAAGAAATTTAATTAATTTTATTGACTAAATTGTAATATGGACTCAATAGAAAAAGGTTAAAGGTGTAATATTTATATTCAGCCCGTGTGGCATAGTATGAATGGTATGAAGACCTGACAACGACTCTTTTATATTAATAAAGAAATTCATATACAGAATTTTTCTTCACATTAAAACAAACATCGACAAGTACTATAAAAAAAGTCAAGAAGGCAGAATTAAAAGAAACCAAGAAAATTAATATTTTTATCCTTTGCTCCCATAAAAATGTTCAACAAATTTCTTTATAGCGGAAAAATGAATAATAAAATTATATTTATGTGTATTGTACGAATATATGTACATGTTCATATGTATGTTTGTATGTCTGTTTGTGTATTTTCAAGTATGAAAGTGTTTAAGTATGCCTTCTGCAAGTGATCAATAAAAAAGTAATAAAAATTGGCTCTTATCGAATTTTACTCCATTTTTTTTTTTGTAATAAAACGTTGTCGTGACAACAAATGACGGTAACAGCTACAATTGAAAACGTGTCTCTTCACAAAGACCTTTTTTGCGTTGTGTGCGGTCAGGCGTTCATTTTGTGATTGCATATTTTTGTTGATTGAACCGCGTTATATTGTTTCATTATTCTCCCTCATCTTTTCTCTCTGTCTCCACTTTAACAGTTACTCTATCCCTCTCTCACTTTTATTTTCCTTTCCTTTTCTATATTTTTTTTTTCCTTTGATTTTCCACAAAGGACATAATTTTCTTACGTTATTGCTCCCCAGGCACTTAATAAATAAATTAAGGAAATTGAGATGATACAATCAATCCTTTGAGTCTTATTCAACAAAATGGCTCTTTTTATTGAGAGATAATGCAAAAAACAACAACTAAAAAGATAAAAGATGATGGAGATTTTGATAAATTGAAACTGAAGTAAATAAAAATTAAATTATAATTTATATGGGCAAAATGTGAAACATATCTACAAAAACAGAAATAAAAAAAATAAAAACAATAAGAAAATAGAAATCTAAAGTGGAATACAAGCGCGTACACTTCTGCATTCATATTTGCGATAAGCAAAGAAATAAATTTGAAAATGCCCCTCATACCTATTAACTTAAACAAACTGTTAATGTTGATTTGGTTTACACGATAACCTTATATTGGTGATATTAATTATCTTTTTCAACTATTATTGTAGTTGTTGCTTAGCATTGCTTATAGGCTCAAATACAATTAATATTCATATCAAAAGCCTTTTCTGTTATTAAGTGACAACTCAGGCTATACGAAGTGTAGTACAATGCCATAAACCATACATACATATTTTTCAATTCTATCGTAGTTTCCATCACTTTACAAAATTCTAGTCAATACTCCTTTATTATACATATATGTATGTATGTATATACGTTTTTATTATTTCTTGTAAAGTTACTGGTACGTGTATGTGTATGAGTCTTTTGAAAAGATTATCATTTTAATACTTACCATAAAAACAAAAAAAAAACATTTTTATTAGCATTAACAAGTTTTGACAAAAAATCAACGAGATAAAGACTTTTTAGAAGTTTGTATCATGATAAGTATTAGTAAGGCTGGTTTTACACTATACCACTGAGTAAAACGACATGTCAAAAACTCAGATAAAATGAGAAAGTATAATGGTATAAAAATAATATATACATACGTACAAACATAACTAGCCATTACATTACATTACATTCAGGGTTATGGCCTAGCTTCTCTCAGCATACTTGTTGTGTGTGTTAATTTTTATCCATGAGTACCGGGTCCTACATTTTAAAGTCGGCTCCGAACGACAGACTTGAGAAGTTTATTCATGGCAATTAGTTACTCTCAGAGCCTTTGCAGGAAGACTGCTGAGAGATAGTGGCTGAAGGATATATTTTTTTCATATTTTTTTTTGTTTTTTTAATATGTCAGAGCTTTTTTCCCCTAATCAGGCAGAACATGGTGCATTTTTTTTTTTTTTTGTTTATCTTCGAAAATAGTAGTTTAGCTGTAAGAAGACCCTCTAATACTGAATTCCTCCGCAATAAAAACCCTTAAAGACGGTGGCGGAAACATAATGTTATGGGGAAGTTTTTATTTATATGAGAAAATAAATCAAACTAAAACCAAGAGCTCACGTTGCAAAAATCTTATATGAAAGTATGAGTTTTAAACAAGCTTATACGCAAATTCTATTGAAATTCTTTCATCGTGTGTTCCAAATGTAAGAAGTCTATAATATATAATTAAACAAGCAAACAAATTTTAAAAATCGCTGTGAACTTGTCGATCATCCCCAATAAAATCCCCATCCCCAAATGAATTTTTTTTATCCCCATTTAAGAAAAAATCCCAATTTTGGGGATAAATCCCCTAATCTGACAACACTGGATTAATTGAACAATCAACCACAAAAGGATATGCTCTGAGAGAGGTCCGAGTAGTCCTCAAAATTATATACACATTTTAAAAATGTATCGAATTTTATTACAAAATCTTGTTAAATGTCATCAATTTATAAACAATTAAATCTATATTAATGATGTGTTGTTGTCTTTGTCTTAAATTTCTCAAACGCTTATTATCAGATTAATGTTTTTTTTTCTCTCTAATCAATAAAGATAACTTTACACATAATATTGTGATTTCTTTTCAAAGCCTTTATATACGAGTACTTACATACATATTTAAAGATAAGCTACGTATGTATTTAAATATGTGTTGTTTAATACCAAATATCAACAGTTTTCATTGTAGAAATAATATTATATTGTTTTAATTTGTCTCTTTTTAATGCTTCTAAATTTTCATAGGACTAGCTCTTTTTGCATAACAAACAGCTAATGTTTATACATAGATATCGTAGTTAGGGTAAAGAAAAAGGGGACTACTTTGCATAATTGTAAAATATTAAAAGTAAAAGAAAAAAGTGTATAAAGATCAACAATAAAAGCAATAACAAAGCATGTTAATATGGAACATTGTGTTTAAACCCTTTGGCATTTCGTCTTCATCAACACCAAGTTGGTGCATTAATACTCGTACATGAGCAACATCAATATCAACATCATCGTCATATGTATCACAGTACATGTTGTAAGTATGTACTTGTACTCTTTAACTCCATACTAAAATGTTGATTATCCGACCAACACTTACTGGTTGCATGTATATTGAAGCAGCCATTTAAAATCTACATGTTTAAAAATGGCAACATCTACAAAAACGTTATTATTTTTGTTTTTCTGTTTCAGCATTTTTTTTTTCTTTTTTGTTTTGTTTCATAGTAGAAAATGAATGAAAATAGTGGCAATAGGGAGTTATATTTTAAGAGTAAAGAAGGGTTGAGCTTATGAGTTGCTTGGTAAGTTGAAACTGAGTAAAAGGAGATGAATGAATGCCAGCCAGGATGGTTGCTTAGTTAGATGTTGTGTGAAGTCGTTTGATGTTTAGAACACTATTTCAATTTCATTTATATGCTAATAAGATGTGAAAAACAGGTGTTGCCGTAATTATTCATTTCAGTTGTTTTTAAAACAGAAAAAACCAAGAGCAACAACAAAAGCAAGGAACCTAACATTTAATGAAACCGAAGCAGAGCAACAATATCAACAACTATAACTATTATTAGAGTTCATTCTTGTCTTTATCCTATATTACCGTAATTTTTTTTTTTTTATTTGGTTTTTTTAATTTTTATTTTCTAAATTCAAATTTTTAAACTGAAATATTTATTAGAAACTTTTTTTTTCATAAAAATGTTAAAACTAAAATTCATCTAATGTTTGTTATATACAAATATATATATATTTAGATGTACATATGCATCTTGTTTTAGAAGATGAACTCCGATATTATGTCACTAATGGGGTTTTCTTTTCTAGATAAAATTATAAAATTTTTTTGTTTCGTCAGAAACGCTTTAATTAGATCAAAGTTAACTGCAATGAATATTTTTTGGTAATTAAAGGAGATTTAAAGCGTTTCTGACGAAGCAAAATTAGATAAAAAATTGATCACACCTTTCCTGGGGCTCGAACTTCGGGACTCCAGCACATAAAAATAATTTTTTTTGCCTTTAGCCCTCAAAATAATATATGAATGAGTTATTTTCTAAAAACAATGTAACAAAAAAAGGGGCTTCGTGTTTTGTTTTAAAAAAAAATTGATATCATTAAGTGTAAAAATGCAACTTTTCTCGCAGTCAAAAAATCACAGGGTATAAATAATACACTGAGACACAGCTGTCATTTTTATATTTTTTTTTTATTTGAAAGTCTTCATAAGCTTTATATAATAAATATTTAAATTTTTGTGATTTCTTTTTTTTTTCTATTTAAATTTTTTACATATAACAGGCATCGATATTTTACTGTAGAGATATTATGAGCTTGTCCTCTTGTACGAGAAAAATTGCCAACGAATCGTATTGAGCTGTTTTCCCTTAAAAATTTATGTATATACGTATGCACATACATACATATCTACCTTTTGTTTATATAAGTATAATCCTTTTATGGGCAGTATGTTTTTGTCATTAATATTCGTATTAAATAAATTGAATGTAGAATATTTTAAAGGGAGATTACTACGAACCAGCTAAAATTCTTTTTTTTTATTATTATCAATATTATTGTAGTCGCGTGGTCTAGTGGTTAGTGTATTGGCTTACTAATACGATAGCGCTGGATTCAAATCTCAGCTCTGACCTCTTTAAAAAAAAAAAGAACTATTAAAAAATTATTTCTTTCGGCGACTACCTCTCAGCAGTCTTCTGGCAAAAGCTCTGAGAGTAATTAATTGCCATGAACAAGCTTCTCAAGTCTGTCGTTCGGAATCGACTTTAAACTCTGGGTCCCGGTACACATGAATAAAAATTAACACACACAACATGAGTGCTGCGAGAAGCTAGGCCGTAATTCTAAAACAGGGTGGTAATGGCCAATTATGTATGTATGTATGTATTATTGTTCCTGCACCTAAATATTTTTCGAAGAAAAATAAATAAAATGGAAATATACTATGGAACTAGTTCAGCTTATAAGTACAACATACCCATATTTCTGAATAAAAATTTAATCAGATTTTATTATTACAATAAAATAAAAAATTGATCATTTTGTTTAGTTCTAAATAACCTACTACAAAATTGTACTTTAGAAAATTCGAATTTCAGATAAAATTTTAGTTCCCAAATTTTTGTATATGCCATAATAAGTTTTGATTTAAAATCACTCCTAAATTTTTCACTTTATAAGATTCTTTTATAAAGGTATTAAAAACATAAATAGACTCAGGCCCAACGTTATTAAAAATATAGGACTTGAATCTAACAGCCTCTGCTCCGTCTGTGTCAGGGTTACGGCCTAGCTTTTCGCAGGACCCACGTTGTGTGTGTCAATTTGTTATCCATGAGTACCGAACGACAGACTTGAAAAGCTTTTTCATGGCAATCAGGTGCTTAGAGCTGGTCCTCGAAAGAAACATTTTTTTTCATATTTTTAACTACTTAAGCTAAAACAGACCCATAATATTTAGTTTGTGTCTTTACTTTTTAAGTGTATTTATAAGGAGACAGCGAGCATGTATCATCCGTATAGATAAATAATTTTCCATTGAAGCGAATGCTCTTAAGATCATTCATACAAATTTTATAAAGTGGACGAAGAACCTTATAATTTTCAATTCACTTGTTTATTTGGCTTCTGTTAGATAAAACTCTTTAAAATATATCCAAACTTTTAGTCGAAATTCCTACATTTCTTAACTTTTATATTAAAATACAATGATCAACTAGTTGACATGCTTTAGAATAAAAAAACTAGTCTCATAAGTATGTATTCTTCAGTTATAGAATCTATTTTAAAACCAATCTGTAATCAATACATAATAATATAAATGATACACAAATGAAAAGCAAATAATCTTGAAGTGGGGTCTACCGAACAGGGTTGAATTTAATGCATTGTTTAATCACGCATAGACATTATTTAAGTTTTATTGAGCTTTTGCATTAATCATGATATGCCATCTGGGACCATGAGTAATATACATATTGAAGAGGTGAACGTGCTCGATGTTCTGGGTATGAGAATTAATTGCGATATTTGTTGAAACGATCTCATATTTCGACTGTCGGAAGAAGCATTCAAGTGACTTGGTTTTTTAAAACGGTGCAAGGTACTTCACTCAATTTGACCTTCTCAATATTTCAAAGACCTATATAACGGGTTATCTGTTTCGTGGTTTCAAAAATATGGGACTGGAATTCGACATCTGTCAAACTAAGTTGTTAAACCAATTTTTATCTTTTCAGCTGAAAGTCTGACATTGACGAAAATGGATCGCTTAACTATCACACAACGCATAAAAATTTTCAAAACTTACTACAAAAATGGTGATTCTGCCACAGACACATATCGCGCTTTAAGAGAAAATTATGGTTTACATAATCGTCCAACTACGCAAGCAATTGGCAAAATTGTGAAGAAATTTGAAGAGACTGGAGCGGTTACAACTATTGTAAGGCCTATGCATCATCGTTTCGCTCGTTCCGCTAAAAATATCGCTGCTGTAGTGAAAGTGTTGCCGAAGACCCGAATGTGTCGATTCCTCAAGGTTCTTAGGAATTAGGACTGTCTTACGGCACATTATGGCGTATTTTGCATTTAGATCTACACCTGCATCCATATTAAGTCCAGCTCACGCAACAACTGAAGCCAACTGACCGTTCACAACTTCGTAGATACGTGGAATGTGTGCTTAAACAGCAGGCGGTGGACGGCAATTTTACGAACAAAATTTTCTTCAGCGATGAAGCACATTTCTCACTCCGTGGGTATGTTAATAAACAAAATTGTCGTATATATTTAGGGTTCTGAGAATCCTCAAGTAATTGAAGAGAGGCCATTACATCCAGAAAAAGTCACTGTTTGGTGCGCTCTTTGGACCGAAGGTGTGATTGGACCTTCCTTCTTCGATAATGACGATGGAACGATTGTCGCCGTCAATTCGGTCATATGATAACCGACTTTTTTTCCTGCTATTGAAGAATACGACTTGGAGAATATGTGGTTTCAACAAGACGGTGCCACATGTCACACAACTAGAGCAAATTTGGCTTTATTGCAAGAGACATTTCCTGGCCACGTAATTTCTCGTCGTGGCGATATCAACTGGCCCCCAAGATCATGCGATTTGACACCATTAGACATTTTTTGTGGGGCTACGCCAAAAACCTTGTTTATGCAGATAAACCTGCAACTCTTGAGCCCTTAAAAACCTACGTTCGTCAAGTTATGGCTGAGATACCGCCCAATATGTGTCAAAAAGTGGTCGAAAATTACCTAAAAAGAGTCAATGCTCGCAACACTTCTCGTGGAGATCATTTAAGTGATGTAGTGTTTCACACATAATGTAAACTTTCAAACTTTATATTTATTATAAATGAAAAAAATATTTTATATGTGTTTTAATACATTTTACTATTGAAAGCGCAAAATGAATAACCCTTTATAACACAATTAAGTCTATTTTGGGGCTTCTCGACCGTATGCATGAAAGGGCCAAGGTGCTTATCATTAATGATTGGGTATCCAATTCTATCGACTTGTTAAAGCATAGGCGCAATGTAGCGTGCGTTTCATTGTTTTATCGATAATACCATGAGAGGTGCTCTTATGAAATAAAGTACTTGATTCCGCATAATCGCATATTCTTGAGGACTACACGTAACTCTATCAGAGCACATCAATTTCTAGTTGATTATCCAGTGAACCTCACAATGCATTATAGGAAGAATTCATTCTTTAGCCGCAACGTTCGATTATGGAACAATTTTCCCCTTAACATTTTTCCTGTCAATTACGATATAAGAAAGTTTAAAACAAACGTCTACAAACACTACTCCCTGTTTTCTCCTTCCCATAACATATTTTTCTAGACAATCACAATGCTGGCCTCAATAAAAAAATTATAACATTTGAATAATTACCCTCATCAAAAATCGTATTGAAAATATCTATCAATAATTCAGCAGTACAATTTTTCTTATTGAAACTAACATTTCAGAATAGTATTATCATATCCAAGCCCGTTGTTACTGTTTTTGAAAAATTTTATTTTAATATATGTGTGTGCATTAGGGATACAACTTTTTTACAATTTTTGAAAATATCAAAATGGCTCTATCCTTACCATGTAGTGCATAAAAGACAATAAGAACTGCATCTTTAGATTTCCGATATCGTTAAAAAAGGTTCCGCGTCAAATACAATTAAGTTTGGGATCAGTAAGTTCTAAAAAAATGAAAATTTTTTCATTACAAATTCATTAAATAATCAATAAATCATAAGTTTTTCCGTTATGAAGCACAATAAATTTCCATTTATAAACCACCGATTAGTAATGCTAAATTAAATTCTAGAAAAATTCTTTCGATTCTAGCTTACATATTAATTCCAAAATATCGTAGCAAATTATATGCAATATGTGAATTTATATGTGGCCCTTGGTACATCGGGTTTTCAGACCATTGTTACAATAAAAATGACTTCGAGGCCTTAAACAAATCATTATCGGGCTTTACTAATGCTCAGAAATGCTTTCTAAGACATTGGGTAAAAGATGAATCGAGAATTCCAAAAACACAACACAGCAACATTTGTGCGAAACGCGCCATCAAAGTCGTACAAGTTATTTTTCCCGAATGCAAATCAACACGAACTCTAAATCTTAAGTTAATTTTACTTAACAAAGAAAGTTTTTAGATCGTAATTTTGATTATAATCACATAATTACATTAAGAAATGTAAATAGTTAAATAATGGGATATTCCAAGTCAAATCAACCAATGGTTTTAACCTACCCCCTCCGAATTTTATGATTTTTTGTAGAAATATAGTATATCATAGAACTATATTAAATACAAAGTTTGGAAGCACTGTTACATCTAGATCCGGAAATATGAGGTCTTGAAAATCGGAAAACAGTACAAAAATGCACAAAGTTACACTTACTTAATTGTAATTTTCTTGAAAAGTATTATAGCTACGCATCTCGTAAAAGTCGCATTTGGAAGGGTATTAAATTACCTTTGATTTAACATATAATATGATTTTTTTTTTCTAAAAGTCAAAGGTCAATTTTCTCTATCTATAAGTCGGAAGCCTATATCTCCGAAAGCGACCTTTTTAAAAATTTGAAAAAAAATTATGCCAAAGATAGTTTCGTTCTCTACAGTTGTGAAAAATTTCAGAGTGGAGGTATTTTTGGATCAAGAAATAAAAATCAAATCACAAAAGAATGTGATTAAAACTAGTCTAATAGTGCTGGAATGGTAGACGATTTTTCGATTTCGATTAGCTGGAACCGCTTATTTTGTAAGTTTCTACAAAAAATACATGAAACAAAAACGGGGGATGTGGGATGGGGGCAAATAGTTCTTCATCGGGGTCAAAGGTTGGGTTGAAGGAATAAAAATCTACAAAAAGCTTCACAACTGCCCTGGAGTAGCCCCTAGAGGGATAAAATGTAAGACCGACCCTTACTAATATTTTACCTCGAACTTTTTTTTCGAACATACCTACCCCCTATCTCCACTCCCTAGAGTGGTAGGAGCACATTTTATAAACTTTGTAATGGAGCCTCCTTAGGGAGTGGAAATAGAGAGTAGGTATGTAGATAGGGGTTAGGTAGGGTTAGGTATTTACCTCCAACTTTTTTTCTGATCATACCTAACCCTTATCTCTACTCCCTAGAGCGGTAGGAGCAAATTTTATATAAAAATGTAACTTTGTAATGGAGCCCCCTTAGAGAGCAGAAATAGGGGATAGGTATATAGGTAGGGGTAGGTATTTACCCCCAACTTTTTTTCCGAACATACCTAACCCCTATTCCCACTCTCTAGAGTGGTAGGAGCAAATTTTATAAACTTTGAACTGGAGCCCCCTTAGGGACTGGAGATAGGGGGTAGCTATGTTCGGAAAAAAGTTGGGGGGTAAAATATTAGTAAGTGTCGGTCTTACATTTTATCCCCCTAGGGGCTAATCCAGGGAAGTTGTGGAGCTTTTTGTGGACTTTTACTCCTTCAACCCAACCTTTGACCCCGATGAAGAGCGATTTCCCTCCATCCCACATCCCTTCTTTTTGACTTATGTATTTTTTTGTTGAAACTCACAAAATAAGCGATTCTAGCTAATCGAAATCGAAAAATCGTTTACTATTCCACCACTATTAGACTAGTTTTAATCACATTCTTTTGCGATTTGATTTTTATTTCTTGATCCAGAAATACCTCCACTCTGAAATTTTTCACAGCTGTAGAGAACGAAACTATCTTTGGCATAATTTTTTTTCAAATTTTTAAAAAGGTCGCTTTCGGAGATATAGGCTTCCGACTTATAGATAAAGAAAATTGACCTTTGACTTTTTCAAAGAAAAAATCATGTTGCATATTAAATCAAAGGTAATTTAATACCCTTCCAAATGCGACTTTTACGAGATGCGTAGATATAATACTTTTCAAGAAAATTACAATTAAGTAAGTGTAACTTTGTGCATTTTTGTACTGTTTTCCGATTTTCAAGACCTCATATTTCCGGATCCAGAAGCGTCAGTGCCCTGAAATTTTATATTTGTCTTAGTGTTATGATATACTTTATTTATACCAAAAATTAGCAAATTCGGAGACAGTCATTTCAAAAACGGCATATTTTAAGTTGAGTTGATATGGTTTAACCCATAATTATAAAATAAAAAATTTTAGAAAAAATTAAAAAAAATCTTATAGAGCTTTCAGAAATCGCCTTCGACGCGGAACGTTTTTGTTCCGAAATGACCTGAGGAAACATTTTTCGGTTTCAGCACAACATTGGCTACAGCGTGGTGATAGGGCCTTATTTTGGTTGTACCCCTAGTGTGCATACATGTATTTACATTTATATATTCATAATAACAATCCTATAAATAAATATATAAATTAAGGTTTAGATACACTGCCGATCACTTGAATAGGTTTACTAATTTTTGCTCTTATATTTTAATTTTTCTTCATATAAACTTTAGGAGAATAATTTTTTTTCACTTAAATTAAGAGATATTATGAATAATCATATTGTAGGAAGAAAAGAATAACGGTACAATAAATTAAAATTTGTTATTGTTTGATTTTACTTCAAAATGCTGCGAAAACAGGTGTAGATTTTGGGTCACTTGAATAGGTTCACTAGGAATAAAATTAGTTTGCTTTTGACCATCGACAGTATAATTAAAATTTAAATATTTGTGAGTTACTGCAATAATTTTTTATATTTTTTATGTAAAATGGGGCGCATCAAGCGATTAACTAAAAAAGGAAGAGGTAAAATCAAAGCATTCAATGAAACTGGCTTAAGCCATAGGAATATCGACAAAAAAATTGGTCGCAGCCAGAATGTTGTAAGTAATTTTCTAAGAAATCTGTCCGATTAGTATAAAAACATGATAGGGCTGACGAAAAAAGCCACAACAGAAGCGGACAGAAGAGTTATTGTAAGAGGTACCTCAAATTCGAGCGATTCTGCTGCAAAAATTAGACAAAAATTGGGTATCACAGCACTGTAAGATGTGTTATTCGACGTTCTAAACATTTAAGGAGATTAAAAATTAAAAAAAACATCTCTTATTGCTGCTCGTAAAGCGACACGGTCTCATTTTGCACGAGAATACATGAACGATAAAAATGAGTGGTATCGTGTTGCCTTCTCAGACGAAAAACATGTTTAATTTGGAAGGTCCGAATGGATACAACTACTATTTCCACGACCTACATAAGGAGGAACGCTACCTTAGTCGTCTCGTCTCTGTGAGGGAAGTGTAATTTTGTGGGGGGCGATTTCATATTATGGTACATTTGTGCTTCAATTTCTCACATCAAAAATGACCGCGAATAACTACAAAACAGTACTTGAAAAGGTGTTTCCATATTTTTCTACTATTTTTAGACCAATTCTTTGGATATTTAAACAAAATAATGACCCGATACCCAATGCCAGGGTTGTAAAAGTGTGGATTCAAAGCCAAAATGTCAATAAGTTGGAGTTGCCGCCATATTCCCCTGACTTAAATATTATAGAAAATGTATGGGGCTTGCTTTCTCGCAAAGTTTACGAGTCCGGCAGACAATACGAAACGAAATAGGCTTTCATTGGAGGAATTAAAAAAGCTTGGTCCAAAAATTTTATTATCATTAATTGAAAACCTTTATAGCTCCCTCCCAAATGGTATTCTTAAAGTTATATCGAGTAAAGGAGGATATACTCCTTAATAAATCATCAAACATTGTAAGAAATCTTAAAAAATTAAAAAAGGTTTACAAAAAAATCATTTTTTTTCTTTAATTTTTTAAATTAATGATAATGAACCTATTCAAATGACGCAAAAAATTGTGCTGAAAATCATATTCGTTTTGGGTAAAAAATTACTAAAATTCAGTTATTAATTATTGAAACAATTTTTTTTATTATAAAAACACATAATCCAATATTTTACCATTTTAGAAAATAATATAACTAAAAACTTAATTACTTTTAGAAAAAAATTAATTTGAATGTAATGAAAATAGTAAACCTATTCAAGTGAGCGGCAGTGTATAATAATGATAAAAGTACGGCAACACTTCAAATAAAAAAAAAGATTTTCGATAATTCAATATATTAAATAAATTTAGATGGTCTTTTTAAATAATATAAATAGAAAGAAATATAATAAATTTAAATGCATATTTTAAAACAAGGCGTAATAATTTAAGGGGATTAAATCGTATGTATATTTAAGTGCCATTTAAATACGACATAAAAACTTGGGCATAAGTATTAGAGAGAAATTTAAAAACTGGTCGGCAATTTTTTTTTTAATTTTTCAAGTTTTGCATTTTGTATAACCATAAATGTTAAAAAAAACCACACTTTTAATTATATTCTCAATAAAAATATAAAAGAATTTAATTTTTTTGTCTATGATACACTGCTATGAACCCAAATATTGGAAAATAAAAATTCAGATTAACTTCGCACCTGCCTTTAGTCACAGGAATATTTGTAACAAATTAAAAACCATGAAATTAAAAAGGAGTAAAAACAAAGTGAACAGTGTCGGTATTGTAATGGATGTCTGTTTCTATATATGACTTGAAACAATATATTGTGAAAGGAAGCGAATACGATGCAGAGAAATGAAACATATTGCATAGCTGCACTTTTAAAAACAATCACCACAACATATACCTATAGATACAACAACTTGCACTAACAACCTGACTATATGCAAAAAAATTATAGAATAAAATATTAAGTTTTATAACGAATGCGGCGACTGTAAAACCACACAAAACTCAACCAATTTTCATTTGTTAGCTTGAGCAAATAAGAACAAGTCTGATGAAATTAGAAATGATGAACGGCATTGCTTCACAATAATTTCAGGATTTGGAAATATCAAGATATCTGGAATTAAAATATATGTAAATTACTTAAGTAATTTTAAAACTACCATTTTTAAATAAGAAATAAATGATCTCAAGTTGAGACAAAAAAAGAACTTTCAATTTACTGTTATTCACTAAATTTTTTTCCTGTTAAAAACAAGAGATATTTTTGAAAAAAAATAAAATTTACAGAAGAGCAAAAACAAAAATACATACATACATAATTGGCCATTACAACCCTGTTTCAGGGTTACAGCCTAGCTTCACGCAGCACCCACGTTGTGTGTGTTAATTTTTTATTCATGAGTACCGGGATCTACAGTTTAAAATCGACTCTGAACAACAGACTTGAGAAGCTTCTTCATGGCAAGTAGTTACTCTCAGAGCTTTTGCCAGAAAACTGCTAAGAGATTGTCGCCAAAAGAAATATATTTTTTTATATTTCTTTTTTTCAAGATGTCAATACCGAAACTAAAAGTACAAAGTTGCCACGCATACAGAAAATTTTGACATACTCGTTACATATGTAAATATGGATATCTCAGACGACAAATACATTGCATTTAAAAGGGGCACATTAAAACTACAAAAATTGTGAATAAGTTTTTGCTAGTGCTACATAGCTAGTACTGAAAACTAGTTGGAAAATTAATCAGCTGTAAGAAATTGTTTATGAGTTGACACTAATTACAATCGTTATGCCAACATTTTCAAAATTGAAATTTTAATACATTTCTACCCGATAATGTAATTACAATAGTTAGACAAGAGTTGGTAATTTTCAAAGAAACCGAAAAAAACTGTAAAATGTCGAATAATCGATCATCTTACTACAGGCCAATGATATTCCTACCTGGCAGAGTTTTTGTTTTTTATTTATTTTTGATGAGGCTAGCACTCAAGGGGAAACCTCTAATCATGTGGTGTATTGCACTGAGGTAAGAAAATAGGTTGTGAGAAAGGGGAAGGAGAAAATAGTCTTTTTGAACATTTGTTTAAAACTTTTTTTAATATCTTATTTGACAGGAAAGTTGTTCCAGAAAGAACGAGTTTTCCCTATAGCGCGTTATGCGATTTGTTCGAAAATCAACTACACAAGGATATGATCTATGAGACACTGGTACTAAGTAAGAAAATACGATCAATGGTATTATCGATAGAAAAACGAACCAATGGCTTCCTTCCAAAGAAAATTCTCCGTAAATAATTTATCGTACCTAAGGTTTAACTGAGGCATATATTTTTTTAAACTCTCAATAATTTGTGACAGATATTTAGTTTATTTGAGAATTTTGTACACTTTTCGTATATAAAGTGTTTTTCTGTTGAAGCTCTTAATGACGAATTGAAAAATTTACAAATGCATTAAAGCTCTTTTTGCACTGAATTTAAAATCCAGTAGTCTTCTAAACAACATTTTGTTTTTTCAAATTTTAATGATAATCTTTTCATATAAACCAAGTTTTATTGGTTAGATTTTCACTTGCTTGGAAAATGAATGATTTTTTAATCATTATTATCAGAAATGCTCACAGTATGTGTACACACTTCACATATAAATCAGAAACATGTCAAGAATAAGACTTACATTGTATAAAGAACAAAGAAAGTTCAAAGTATAAAAAGTAAAAATCTATTTAATAAGACTTGATAAAATCTCTTACTATGTAATGAAGTAATTTGAGGAGGCTTAGGAGTACCAGTGCTCCAGACAGTTATGTGATTTTATTAAAAATAATCAATAATTCAATTCAAGGCTAAAAAACAATTAAAAAGCAACTTAATATATAAAATATATGACTGAAAGCCTTGATATGTATACGTGTATGTAAGAAGTAAATATGTATATACATATGTACATATGTATATGCAGATATGTATGTATGTTCTATAACCACCAGTGCATAATCAAATCAGAATCAATCAAGTCCAACAACATATCTACATATCGTTGGACTCAGGTAGAAAGGCCCTAACTCAAATAATTTAAAATTTACAGGAGTAGGTAAAAGTACAACATATACTGTAATTATTAATATACAACTTTTTATTAAATGCTGTACAATTGCTTGTAATACCGTTATTTTTAATAATATTGTTAACATTCTTTGTGAGGAGCGGCATATTTCCTAAAATGCATTGGATTCACTAAAAAAAGTAAGTTTTGAAAAAATACGAGTTAGGGCCTTTCTACCTGAGACCAACGATATATTACCCTACATCAAAGTATACATACACACATACGTAATTGGCCATTACAACTTTGTGTCAAGGTTACGGCCTAGCTTCTCACAGCACTCATGTTGTGTGTGTTAATTTTTATCCATTAGTACCGGGACCTATAGTTTAAAGTCGACTCCGAACGACAGATTTGATAAGCTTTTTCATGGCCATCAATTACTCCCAGAGCTTTTGCCAGAAGACTGCTGAGAGGTAGTCACCGAAAGGAATTATTTTTTCATATTTCTTTTTTCAAGTCTTAGTAAGCCAACACACTAACCACTTGACCAGGGCAACTGGTCAACTACTACATCAGAGTATACTTTCTTTAATAACAAATTTTTTATCATCGCTAGAGGAACTGTTGATTATTGAATTCGAATATTATAAAATAGAGCTATGCTTAGTTTACAGAAGTCAAATTTTAATTATAATTGTCGCCAGAAAATTTATTCATTTAAAAAATTATTGAATTTCAAGTTTTTTATGGAAATACCTTTAACCGAAATATCAAAAAAAAAGCTTGTACGATTAGAGGAAAGTATTATATATAGTTTCATATAATCGCCTTATATGGTTCAAGTCCTTGTCAGTTGATCAATTGCCCCATCTGTTGATGTTAATTTTTGTTTGTTTCGAAGTAGTGAAAATCTTGGCTAAGGTGTTGTTCAAAGGTTTTTTTCTTTTTATAGTTCTGCCTGTTTTTTCCTGGCGCTTTCTCCTGATCATTCATTTAAAAAAATGCCGTACAAATTTTTTTTTTTCATATTCTCCAGTGTTAAGATTCGAACCAGGGCTGCTTGGTGTTGTAAGTGAGCGCTCTCACTACTACACTACGCCACCATTCTTGATGGTGATTTGTATTGACTATAGGAATGTTTGGCTCTAACTTAGAAGCATCTACTTTTACTGTTCTTGAAATTTAGAAAAGTCAATATTTAGTTTGTATAGTCGTCGTGGTCTAGTGGTTAGTGTGTTGGATTACTAAGACCATAGTGCTGGGTTCAAGTCTCAGCAGTGGTCTGGCAAAAGTTTTAGTAGTAATTGATTGCCATGAAAAAGCTTCTCAAATCTGTCGTTCGGAGTCTGTAGGATATGGATAAAAATTAACACATACAACATGAGTGCTGCGAGAAGCTAGGCCGTAATTCTCAAACAGGGTGGTAATGACTAGTTATGTATGTTATGTATGTATGTAATATTTAGCTTGAATGGGAGGTACCACGCCCACTTGTCCAATTTGTATTGACAATGATGATATTGAAACCAAACTTAGAAACTTCCGCTATCACCATTCGCTGGGTATGTACGTACGCAATTGGCCAGTAGAGTTTTTTTGCACAGTTACCCCCTAGTTCTTCACAGAAAAAAAAAGAAATTTTAAAAAATATTTCTTTCGCGGACCACCTTTTAGCAGTCTTCTGGCAAAAGCTCTGAGAGTAGCTAGTTGTTATGAACTAACTTCTAAAGAGGACCACCAGTACTTATGCTGGACATTTTGCTGGTCTAGAAAAATATTTTATGGGAGGGGGAAAAGAGGGAGTAGTGCTTGTGGACATTTGGTTTAAACTTATTGATATCGTAATTGGCAATAAAATCATTAGCTGGAAGCGCGTTCCATAAACGAGCAGTACAACTAAAGAACGAATTCTCTCTTAAATGAATTGTGCAATTCACTGGACAATCAACTACAAAAGGATGTCCTCTGAAAAAGGTACGAGGAGGGCGCAAAAATATGCGGTTATGCGGAATCAAGTCCTTTATTTCATCAGAACACCTCCCATGGTAGTAATGATAGAATAAAGGAACGCACGCCAAACATTGCGCCGCTACTCCAACGAATCGATAGAGTTGGATACTCTACAGTCGCTAATAAGCACCTTCGCCCTTTCCTGTACACGGTCGAGAAGCCCCAAAATAGACTTTGACGTTAAATTTTAGGTCCCGGTATTCATAGATAAAAATTTACCCACAGAATATGGATGCTGTGAGAAGTTAGGCTCTAACTCGGAAAAAGAGCTGTAATGGCCAATTATGTATTTGCAAATAAGTGTAATAAGCTTCAATTTTTACTGGATTTTTGTTTTAACTAATTGTCAAAATTAATATAAAGAAAGCAGAATATTTGTTTATTAATAAATAGAAACAGTAAATATATTAAGTAAAAATATAAATAGGTAAAAAGAATAGATTTTGTCGATTTAATAATAATGGTCCGAGATTTAATTAAAAGTCCAAACAAAAATTATTAATTCAAAAAGAGGTTACAGTAGCCTGATATCATTAAGGCAGTAATAGTAATACTTTTCCACTGCGTTACAAACATTAGCACAAACATAATACACTTGCTCCACATCATGGTGCGGTTTATTGTAAAAGTATTGAATATGTATTTTAATATCAGGTCTCAGTATAAGTTTTGTTGAAGCATTAAATTTAAGAATATTTTCATGAAGTAAGTAACTGCAATATCTGCGCACTACAAAAAATACGAGTGTGCATGTACAACACATACAACATACATATTTAGGTAAAATTAGAAACAATTGAAAAGAATATGGCACTGCATTCTCATAGATACATTCAAAGATTCTTTTTATTCAATGTAGGTATTAAAGCCAGAATGCAATGGCAAACCCGCAAATACATGCATGGCTATGTGTACATGTATGTGCACATATACTTCAATCTCTAACTCACTGGGACACCAAATGATTGCTGGTTAAACTTATTTTTAGTTCTGATTTTGTCTGCTACAAATGGAAAATAACAGCAATACAAGTTTATATATAACAATGAACAAATCTCAAATTAAAAGAAGAGCAAGAAAATATTCCTTTTTAGACGAACTAAATGCAGCACTACACCATTTCAGTGCATATTTATAATATAAGAATAGAATGTGATTTCGACAAAACTTCATAAATGTCGCGATGTGTATAATCATTACCTTTAAAATATTTATTAGTTTCAATTTTTTTTTTTTGTTTAATTTTGTCAAAAAGCGTTGATAGCATTTATTTTGATGCTTTACCAAATGCCACAGGTAAAGTATAGTATCCACTCGTACAAATAAAAAACAATAAAGCTTTTAAGCATCTGTTTTTACCTACAAAGTCATCTGTGACCAGTATTTATACACCAATGAATGTATCTTTACCATTTTATACAGAAGAGTGTAATAAAAGCAGATGCATACGCGTGCATTTTTATACACACACATACATACTTACGTGCATAAAGGCATTCATACATACATACGAGTACATCTGTATGGAATTCAGGTAGATATAAGGGTTTTAGTAGATATACATACTATATGTATGTATGTATGTATGTGCCTAAATGTCGACTGTATAGAAGTGAAATAAATGTATTTTTTTTTTTCGAATTTTTGAAATTTTAACTGCTGTTTTCTTACTTGTTACTCAATTTGTTTGAAAAGCATAGCAATATGGGTTAAAGTGAAATATAAGCCACAAAAAATAACGATTATTAAAGTGTATCCCACATTGAATGAGAAAAGTTTTCATATAAAAACATTTAAGTGGGTATACTTTGAATACTTTTTAACCTTTAGGTAAACTTGTTATAAGGAGTTGCAATAACTAGAATCTTTTGTCAAATTTTTCAAATGGAAAATGAATCTGCATATTTATTGTGAATACAGGTATAGAGAATACAAAAAATGATATATGAATTGATATGAACAGTATATGAAAAAAAAATGTGTAACTTGACTTTCCACTTGAATAGTTCCAAAAATTAATTACTGTAAATAAGATTCAGACAATGATTTTTGATAAGTTGTTGTAATGGAGTTTCTCGAAAACATTATGAATTGGTATTTGATTTTCGTGGTTGGGAATATTTTTTATAGTGCGTATATAGGTTTTCAGTTTTTTTTTCTTCAATGACATTATTGCTAAGTTTATCACTTTTTTCTTTTGGTTCTATCAGGCATGTTCTGAAAATCACTTTTTTAAAAGTGATTTCAAGTCATCAAGAAGGTGTCTTCAGCACAAAAACGTTTGAAATCTTGTGATTTGAAATCATCAGGTAAATGCTTGTCGATATCAAATCATTTGTCTTTTTAAACATTATTGTGCTTACAATTGGGTGAAAAAAGAGAAATTAAAATATAATATACTTATTTTGCATATTTATTTTTAAAATAAAAAATCATAATTTCATTCAGAAAATTCCTAAAATTTGTAAATTTTCAAACACATTGCAGTTTTCATAAAAATTTTTAGGTTTGTTTACATTTTTCAGTATGTGTGTTTCTTTACTTTTTGGGTAAAGTTCGAGAAATAGAGAGTAAACAATAATTTCTCTCAATAAGAGACGAATTTATCCAAAAGTACGGGAACGCAAAAAAGCAAATATTTTACCCATTCACATAAAAATATGAAAAAAACACAACTTTATGTCACACACACGCATATTGAACATGTACTTTCGCAATAATAAACGACAATAATTCGACTTATACATATTAACTAAGGCAAAGATAAACTTTTTAATATAAATATTGAATTAAATTATACTATAAGCCATTCACTGCAGGTTTATAAATATTTTTTAATTCAACTTTTGATTTTGTTTTTAGTTTTTGAACCTTTCATTTTTCTATTATTTTTTAAATAGCTGATTATTTGTTTACTTGTACAAACTAGCCCGAAGAAAAAGTACGGGCTATTTGGTGCATGAAGAAGAAGAATGTTACTCTCTATTTACCCAAATTTTGTGTACGGGAACGCTTTTTGGTAAAATTGGGATCCCGCGGGCGCCCAATGTAGAGTAAAGCAACAGACTTAAGGTAGAATTAGCCAAACGTAACGTAGTGTATCTTAACGTTGACGAGTCAGCTGATCATTTATTTTACATGCAAAGTAATGGCAGCGCTTACCGAATAAAAAATGTAACGTAACGGCACGTATCAATCTGTAGAAAATAGAAATTCTCTACGTTTCTACGGAACATTTGCAAACAGCTGGTTTATTTAGGCTTGCCAAACGTCCTTTTTTAAGCAGTAAGGGTAATTTTATTTGTTCAATGTACTTATTTCTGCATAACACTTAAAAAATTACGCTAATGTACTTTTTTTAATCTTTTTTTTTTTTTTTTTGTTATGAACACTTATAACTCACATAAATAATATTAAAGAACATTTGCCACCAAAGTACTATAATTTTGAAAAAGTCTATGTTTTCAGTCTCAATTCAAAAATTTCATTTCGTAATTCTAAAAAAGTTATTGAATAATTTGTTATTCAATAACATTGACATGGATCTACTGTTTGATGAATTTATTTATTCATTTTAATTTAATTTTCCACTAAATTTAGTGGTAGTGAAAAAAAATAGTGCATTATCGCCTCTAATATAACGCACCAAATTTTCACTACCACTAAAATGGTTTAATTTAGAAGTTAATTATTTCCATCTGCATTTAGTGGAGGCTGCAATATCGTTTAAGCACCGTTTAGAAGATAATACTTTACGTAAATTTATAGAAAAAATATTATGACATTCCATCAGTATTTTAATAATAAAAGTCTTACGGCAGATTTTTTTACATCTACACGGTTGTTTAAAAATCAAATCAAAGTCAATTGAAAGAATAAAATGCACGTATACGTCCACCCAAACTTTACATACATTGTGAATACATTAAACATAAATAAAAAATAAAATAAAAGCGCATCTCTGATCTAATGAAATGTGATTGTTTTCTTAAAAATTAAAAAAAAAACAAAGCGAGCCTTACTACTGTCAAAATTTCCTTCGTATTTTCTCTCAATGTCGTACGTTCTCATTACATATAAAGTTTACACGATACTATTCATTCTCTTCTACACAAAAATTTGACATGTATGTGTTACCGTCTAAACCCGCCTTTAGTTGTAGTGGAAACAATAATGCATTATAAATTCAATGCAATAAACCCAACTCTCATTTAATTACAATTATTTACTGAAAAAGTGTTAAAAGAAAATGAATAGAATTGTTAAATAGTATATTGTTTCAAAATTTTGAAAAGAATTTGTATGTTTATATTAGCTATACCGCATTCAAACGCGGCATCTGACAGAACATTCAGTTCGATTTTGCCCTTTTGAAAGAAGGAAATAAACAAACAAGCTTTAAATAGAAAGTTTGTAACGTGAATTCATATTTGAAACTAATTTTAACACACTTGTGTCAAGTGTGTTTTACAATTTTCTTACATTGGCAAAAATGGCATTGTAAACCAAGTTCAAAAAAACTAGTAAGTATGTATTTGTAAAAGTTTCTATAAATACATGAATGTATATAAAATATACAATACATATTTCTATGCAAGACATGGGCCCTGGGTTCGACTCCAGGCTCTGACATCTCCAAAAAAATTCGGATTTTTATTTTTAAATTCTAGTTTATATTATTCAACTTTTCAAATGTAAAATAATTTGGTATAAATTTAAAAATAAATTTTATGCCCGTATTCATAAAAAGTATTTTAGTTTTATTGAGGATTTATTTAACAAGTATTGCATAGAAATTCATACATACATACATACATAACTGGCCTTTACAACCCTGTGTCAGGATTACGGCCTAGCTTCTCGCAGCACTCATGTTGTGTGTGTCAATTTTTATCCATGAGTACCGGGACCTACAGTTTAATGTCGACTCCGAACGACAGACTTGAGAAGCTTGTTCATGGCAATTAATTACCCTCAGAGCTTTTGCCAGAAGACTGCTGAGAGGTAGTCGCCGAAAGAAATATTTTTTTTTCATATTTCTTTTTTTGAAGATGTCAGAGCCTGGAGTCGAACCCAGGGCCCATGTCTTAGTAAGCCAACACACTAACCACTAGACCACGGCGGCTACAGTAATTTATATTCTCTTTTTAAAAAAGTTTATTAAAATGTTCAACTGACAATACTTTAGTTTTACACGATACGTAAAAAGGAAAAATGGTGGCTCGGAAGAGCAGACGAAAGACATAGAGAAACCAAAAATACCTTTTTTTCGTGTGTTTTTTTTTTTGCTTATTGACTGTTTGTTTCGTCATTGTGAAATAGGCTGTAAATTTTTCAATTAATTATTAAAAAATATAAAATTTGTTCATAAAAATTAATAATCACTTTTGAAATATGAATGTGTGATTTTAATGCAAATGACAGCAATGAATCTGGCAGCTCTGTAAGTGAAACAGAAAAGCTTTAAGTTTGTTATTTAGAACAATGAACATCACTTCTAAGAAATAAAAATCTTATGATTTTCAAAACACCAAAAACTCACTTGCGTGATTTCAAAATCGGTGGCTTAAAATCACAGTGATTTCAGAATATGCCTGAAACATATACTCTTTAATATATACAAAAAGTATTTACACAACGAGACTTAGGTCTTTTTACTGGAAGCAAATTTTAGAAAAATATTCTACTTTTCGTTATATGCTCTGAAAATCTGAATTGGAATCCCAGTAAGAACGTAATCAATTTTTTAAATGAATTTTGTTTCGGCAGAAATACCTTAATTACATCAAAATTAAATTCTTTTCATGATCTTTGATACTCAAAGAAGAAAGCAATTCGAATTTGAATTTCCAGACCAAATAATAATAATAATGTTCTTCGCTTGCTCTGCAATGCCCTCTAACCACCAGTGTAGCTATAAGTGTAAATGTCGTCGATGTCGAATAATGCAGATATAATGGAATAAGAGGGCAGAAATAAAAAAGTTGTAAGTCTTATTCTTACATATAAGAGGACAATTACAAAAATGCAATGATGGTGAGAAAAGTAATGTATGATAGAATGTGTTGTCACAATACTTCGACTACTTCATCATTAAAAAAAAGTGTAAATGAAAGACCCTTAATTTAAAAAAAAACTCGTTTTTCTTAATATTTTCAGAATCAAAACTTGGGCAAATCAAAAGAAATATATTGGAGTAAAAATTTCTTTTGTGTTATATTTTAAGAAGAAATTTGGCAATTTTTATTTAAATATCATTAAAATTTCTTCGTGCATTTTTCAACAACCTTTAAATAGCTGAAGTAAATAACCTTCATTTGTTTATTTATTAGTATTTACACAAACCCAAACTACATAAATACTTATGATACTATAGGCAACACAGAAAAAAATATTCATCGAAATATAAGTGTGTCGATTTGTAATGATTTTAATTATTATTATTTACTACCATTTATGAACCTCATTAGAAACATTACCTTTACAAGAACTAAAAAATTACCTTCAAAATTTCAAATATTAGAAAAATAAAAAGAGACTTCTTTCCCACTTTGTTTCGCTAAATATATTTTTTTAATGAATTCATTTAATTTTATGGTGTCATATTTAAGAATTAATAGGACCACATTATGGGTGAATTACACTCATTACAGCATATGTTCATGTTCATATGTATGTTTGTTTGTGTATATGGAAACACATAAAATTTAAATGGCTCGTAAAACTTTAAAAGACATTTAATTAAATAAAATTGCTGAGTCTTCAATTGCCCCTAAAAGTTTAAGTAAATTAATGTTTTGTACATAAGTACTTATACATATGTACATTTACATAAAAAGAGCGCTTAAACTAAAAAATTAAAAACAAATTTTTATCAGCACTCCAATTGGGAGCATATGCGCTTTCGCCAATCGTTTTTGATTTGTCTTTTCTTCTGTATTACCTCGTATTAGATTAATTAATCATAAGTAAATTATTATTATTATTAAAATAGTGAGAAATAAAAATGTTTTATTTATAAAAAATACTCACGAATGGTATTGCAAACTGTACAAAAAAAGCAAAATGTGTAAAAATACATCATATTTTTTCAATACAACAACAAAATGTCAACATTTGTAATTTGCATAAATTGAACTGGAAAAAGTAAATTGGCTGTGTATTTTTGCTTCGAAACTTTTGACATTTCTACAGCCATATACTATACTAATTTGAAGATAGCAGCTAAAGTGCGAAAACGATCACTGAAATTTACAATATTTGATATATACAAAAAACGTGTTTCCTGTTTTCGTTAATAACTTCTTTTTTATTAAAAAAAAAAAATCAATTATATTTACCTTTTCGTTGCCTTTAGGCATTCTTACTTATTTGTAATACACTTCTTTTAAGGAATACGCGATGTTTTTGAAATTTTAGGAAAGATTTGCCAGATTTTTTTTTTGAGGCGTCAAATAAATACTATAGCCTGTGCACATTAAGTTTGCTTATTTTTAGTTTTCACAGAATCAATCGTGAGTACACTCAACAAAACATTAAGAAATTATTTCACAGAATTTCTTTATTTCGTTTTAAGAACACACGAAGACAGTAAAAACACTAATAATACACTAACATTGTATGCTAAAGAAAATCAGAATTATTTCACAAATATCCTCAAGAGTTGGCATGAAATTAAAATTGTGAGAAGGTTAATCAAATTTTTAAGACTGAATCTGGTACAACATATGCTACATAAAGTTGGTTTGCAAACATAGCTTTCAATTTCTATTTTGTAACAACGTGTATTCAGTAAATTAGTTAATAAATCACATATAGAAAAACTACCAGTCCAAATCTAAACAAACTTTCAATTTCTCTGAATGTTTCTTAGGTTTTTTGCACCCTGAACGTCCTTAGTTAAAGAAAACGTTCAGATTTACCGTGTTTTTAAGTACATGCGTTCAGCATTGCGTAAGTTTAATTTTTACGTAGAACGTCAGATTCATGCATAAATACCATGCCGAATATTATTTTATTAGGAAAGACCCAAGTCTGTAACAAAATCAACAAATCCAGTTTTCGATTCTTAATTAGTTGAATGCATGTTTGAGGCCGAATGATACTTTATGCTACTCTTACATACACAGCACAACACCAATTCATACGCATTTATTCAGTCTTTCATCGATCGTTGTAGCGTTAACATCGTGCAATAGCGTGTATTATTTTATTATACGTGCATTGAAATGAAAAAAAAAAATCACTAACACATGCAAAGCTGCGTATAGGTACACATTTAATGCGTACAAATTATTTGCTTAAATATTGTTTTGTTGTATTAAAATTTCATTTCATTTCCTGTTTATATAATGTAGCATACTTTTGTGGTTAATAAAACAATTTATGTTCCACATTGCGTATGATTAATACTGTGATACATATTGTTGAATGATTATCGGGTATGTGATAGAAGTCGTGTTAGAATATAAATCGCAATTAAATTGAAGGAATTAAATTTATGGAAGCAAACCCGCAATTTGATTAAGACTCTTGTAAAGATGATAGGATAGACTGTAAAAATCTTTGGCGAACTAGAAGATGATTCTCATGTGGTTTAATTGTCTTCAAAGTCCACAAAAATCCTTCTCTATTAACTCTGAAGAATTGAATAATTATAAATGAAATCAAATTAGTGAAAATAAAAATTATCTTTTACACTTTGTAACTTGTCTTCAAAAATGTTTACATTTGTATTTATATTTATCTTTACATTAACGTTTGTATATGGGAACACTATTAACTAACTACATAATACTGGTGATAAATATTATATTTCTCATTTAGTTAATAAGACTAAATGCATAAGTAGTAAAATTTTAGAAGCAACCGAAAGTGACCGCCCAAATTTTTTCGTTTTATATTCTCACTGTTTTTTCGTCATTTATTAACAAAATAAAAGGGATTGTTATAAATGCCAATTTTACAAAAAAAAAAACCTTAGTTCAATTAAATTGGGTACTAGTGCAAATTATTTGCATTTATTGTTGTATACGATACACAAAGTTGTGTTTTTGGATGAAATAAATAAGAAATGAAACTAATATAGAAAACACGATTTATATCACACTAATTTCGTTTCGTTTGTAGTCGCCGTGGTCTAGTGTTTAGTGTGTTGGCTTACTAAGACATAAGCCCTGGGTTCGACACCCAGCTCCGACATCTTAAAAAAAAAAAGAAATATGAAAAAAAATATTTCTTTCGGCGACTACCTCTCAGCAGTCTTCTGGCAAAAGCTCTGAGAGTAATTAATTGCCATGAACAAGCTTCTCAAGTCTGTCGTTCGGAGTCGACATTAAACTGTAGGTCCCGGTACTCATGGATAAAAATTTACACACACAATATAAGTGCTGCGAGAAGTTAGGCCGTAATCCTGACACAGGGTTGTAAAGGCGAGTTATGTATGTATGTATGTATTTACTTCGTTTCTGATATTCTATTTCACTTTATGCTCTCAACATTGCAGAAATTTATATATTTAATCATTCTTAGTAGGCAAAAATATTATATATCTTTTTCATAATTAGAGATAAAAAGGTCTTGTAAAAATAGAATTCAATAAGAAATTTACTTTTACAATAAATTCAGGTATTATTGGAGTTTATTATAAATACAAAACGAATGTACTTCTTATCTTATCGTGAAGTAGCTTAAACAATTAACAAAAGGCACTTCACAATCCAGTGTCCTATTCCGGGTTTCAAATTCATAACTTATATTATATTGAAGCCTCGTTCTGGAGAAGCAAACAATGTTGGAGTCAGTCAAACAAAATGGACTTCACAAATCATTTCAAAGAAATTCATGTAGAAAAAAACAGTAATTTTAAAAAAATACTCTCCTGCACTTAATTTCTTAGGAGAGTATTTTCTTATCACGAACGTTTTAAAATATTTAACAATAATCGCTTTAAACATACATACTTTACGGCAAAAGAAAAGAAAAAAGTTTATTTTTATCTATAGAATATTTAATGTGTTCTTACAATGTTGGAGTTTGTCCCACTTTTACTTAATAAAATTATCATAATATCAGGCACTTCTTTGGCAATAAATTAAAGCCAATGTAAAGTTTAATCAGACTTAAGAACAGTAATTTCTTGTTGTTCTTATAAAAAATTATCGCTTTTTCTAAATATTTTAATACTAAACTTTTTCATTTTTTTTTTTTTGTAATTTATCTGAAACTTTAGTTATCTTTATAAGCAATTATGTATTCCGAAAAATACAAAAAAATGCATTTCGTTTGTTTATAGGCTACTGTGTTATCATTAGGGTCATTTGAATTGAACATTTAATAAATGTACGTTTTTGGCAAGAATCAAAGAAACAAGAGATCTTCAAACTCACTAATATTTATGATGGGTAAACTTTTTTTTTTATTGAGACCAATACTCAGGGGTAAACCCCTACTCTTACTGGGCATTGTATTAGAATTTTCTGGAAAGGATAGTATATATTTTTTCCTTATATGTATTATTACTAAGCGCCCTACGAATGAGATAAATTGCTGTGAATTCATCATTCAAAGGTCAGTGTTATGCCTTCACCTTGCCAATTAGCCAGTTCACAATTATAGGGTTGCTATTCTGCTCAAAAAGTGATGTTGGACAGTGTTATAGCTTTAAATAAATTTTAAGAAAATATGTACGATTAAATATTCACGACTTGGAATGTCAAATTTTGGATATTCTATTTTCCATCAGAACTAATGTTTAAGTAAAAAAAATGTGAAACTGGTATTTCAATCATATAGTTTATTGATAAAAAAAAATCGGAGATATCCCAATTAAAACTATTTGAGCACATTTTTCATTACATTCGCACACACTTCAGGCGGTGTTTCATTAATTTCATCACGAATATTTTGTTTGAGTTTCTCCAGCGTTTCTGGTTTGTTCGCATAAATCTTGCTTTTCAGATATCCCCAAAAAAAGAAGTCCAGAGCAGTCAAATCAGTCTCGCAGTATGCGATGTAGCACCATCTTGTTGAAGCCACGTGTTAGTCAAGTCCAAAGCATGCAGTTGTGGTATTAAAAAGTTTTCAATCCTATCACGATATCGCTCCAAATTAACAGTTACCGTTACTCCGTTTTCAGTTTCAAAAAACTAAGTTTCAATGATTCCTTCTGACCAAATTGCACACCAGCCTGTCAGTTCTAGTGAATGCAAGGGTGACAGATAAATAATTTGAGGGTTTTGCCCAGAACCGACTATTCTATTTATTTTTTCAAAAAATCGGGGTTGTTATGGGCGAGCTGCAGCATCCTATTGGCATATGTACTATAACGTAAATTGTCTTCTAGAAAAAGCTCCTGTATCAACAAACAAATTCAAATCTTTGTGCAAAATTATGGCCAAAGTTGTTCTTTTCGCCAAGCTCCTAAGCACGGAGTCGAATTCAGGTTGATGGATGGTTTTGAATTCTTTCTTGAACACCAGTAATGTTTTCAGCCGATCTTGCAGTACATTGTGGTCCATGCTTGAGCCTATCAGCTACAGTCTCTCATTCTTCGAAATCATTTACTATACTATAAATAGTTTCGTTCTGTTGGCGCGTTGTTTCTCCCAAAAATTTCATGTAACTTTCTCATCGTCACAGAAACCGATGATTGATTTTGATAAAATGTTGTACCGATTAAAACACGTTGGTTTACCGAATATTTTTACAAAATAAATTTGCCATGTATCTATTTCACGGCTGCCAAATATGAACTGTCAAGACTACCGTTTACCAAAATGGCGGAAAAACAAAGTAGTATACTTTCTGGATGAATACCCTTTTTATAAAGTTTCGAGTGTTCACGTTTCCGAAAGTTGACTGTGTGTCAAATGTGTAATGATTTATTTAAAAAAATTTTCTTTTAATCGTCTGAGATTGACTTCACGGAAAGAAATATGAAAAAATATTTCTTTCGGCAACTACCCCTTAGAATACTTCTGGAAAAAGCTCTGAGAGTAACTAATTGTCATGAACAAACTTCTCAAGTCTATCGTTCGGATAGACTGTACTCATGGATAAAAATTTGTACACAAAATGGGTGCTGCGAGAAGCTACCCAGCAGAAAATTTTCCAAATTTGGAAGCAATAAATAAAATTGTTAGCAATAAGGAAAGCATTATATTGTCTATTCATACTTTAAAGCTTACAAAGATGCTATAGGATAAGGTATTATTTTTAATTTTTTGTACTATTTGCTTACTGGTTGCAATAAATTTGCGTTTCTATTGCATTTTAGCGGCTCATTTCATATAAAAATCATGCATTATTGATGCGCACGTGTAAGTGATTATTCACAATTTCTCCCTTACAAAATAGCTTATTGGTAAGCACTAATTTCTGCTGGGTAGGCGTAATCCTGACACAGGGTTGTAAAGGCCAGTTATGTATGTATGTATGTATGTGTTACGAAAATTATAAAACGTTTATAAAAGAAAACATTAATATTCTAAAATTTTAGTTTAATATCTAACTATCTTTGAGTTTTCTTTTTCACAAAAATTTAAGCATTTATGAAAAAAAAACAGGAATGAAAAAGGATTGCAGCAATTGATGTAATTAAACATTTTTAATGCAAGTACTTTATGCTAAAGATCCATATCTGAGCTTAATTTTCATATTTAAATAACGAGTAGTGATAAAACTTCAAGAACGCCGTATTTTATTTTTCAGATTTTATATTTGTTAACATGACCAACTATATTTTTTGTTTAGAATTTAAGGAGTTCTAAAATTAAGTTTAAAAATGCAATTACAGGTATAGCAAACATAAGGAACTGATATAAAAAACTTAATACTCGTTACTGAATGATACATAAAAATAGTTGGTCTCAATTAGGAAAACAACCATAGCACAATCTAATATAAGAAAGTAAATACTACATATTTCACACAGCAGTAGTATTACATTTCTACAACATAATTAAAACCAACTTAAACAATGTAAGAATGTAGAGGCAGACATAATATTTATAAAAGGCAACTCCAACCATCGGTGGACTTTATGGTTATAAATTTAGTCACGATCCTTTTAAGACATACACAAGTAAAAAAAGGAAAAAAATGATGTCATTAATATTAAAGAATTATTCGAATAATATGTTCCCTATATTGATATATGTATATGCACAAATGCTTAAGAAATTTTTGGAAAACATGTTGCAGTTTCTGTTGCCTTTTTATGCAACCTAAACAATAAATAATCTTGTAAACCAAGTCGGTATGTACATACCTCAGACAATTAGTCATGCATATGAGAATATTTGATTTTTTACTCTATTTCGGCATTATCATTATGTGGATTTTATCTCTTTTAGGTTAGACCACAAGCAATTTTAATGCAGGTTAATTACTTTATTTTTTTTTTTATTTTATTTCTAATCTAAATCAAATCTGTTTGATCTTTAAGCGATTATTTTTAGTCTATGCTAAACGGGTATAACTGGTAATCATATTAACTCACATCCCAAGTAAACAAGTTGTCTTTAAACCAAATAAATCAGTGGGATTAGATTACAATATGTAATAAAATAAAATAATTGTAAGCTCACTTGTCAGAACAAAAAAAAAATATTGTCGAAAGTAAATGTAAATTGGATGATATGACTTGAAATATCCCATATGTTTACAAATTTTAATACAAATTTACAAATTTTTAATTTGGAAAAATACCAAGAACGACATATGCCTAGATAAGTTAATTGGGACCTCCTTGGGCTCCGAAAGTGGTGAACAAGGTGAAAGATTTTACCAGGAAATAGAAGAAATCGAGAGATGTTACAAAGGTTGGTGGGATGAACAAATGATGGCGGACTATTGTTTGTTCCTCATTCGTGAAGATCCATCCGAAAAAAATCCAAAAGTTCAAGTCGATCGTCATTTTAATTTAAATTTTTTTAATTTACGCCGAATATACTGTGTGAGCAATGAAAATGAAAACGTTGTCGTTCCACAAAATTCTTAATAAAAACTTCATTTTTCATCCGATTTTTTTCAAAATACGCCTAAAATATTGATAATTAAATAAACTATTTGGTAAAAGAATAAAACATTCCAGATCTTCAATAATAACGTAGGAAAAAATTTAAATGAAAATGAAAATTTTTTTAAAAAATGTAAAAAATAGGAAAATTTTGAACTTTGAGGTGCCATATCGCAGCGATTTTTTATCAAATAGAATTTTCCAGCATACCAACGAAGAAGGCATTCAATTACCTTTCCATCGATATGTCACTTATCTCGATCGAACTTTTCCGTTGGACACCACAAGGGTTTGAGTGGGGCCATACACCGAAAAACACAAAAGTACCGTTATCTAAAAAACGGTACTTAGGAAAAAATAATAACTGCGTTTTTCGAGCTCAGGAGGTCCCAATTAACTTATCTAGGCATGTGGCGTTCTTGGTATTTTTTGGCTGTAAACCAGTGTTATATGTATGTGTACAAAAAATATATGTACACAAAAAAAATTTTAGGAATACATATTTTTTTATTTAAACTAAAATACTTGAAAATATACATCTTCTAATATATAAAATTCTCATGTCGCGGTGTTTGTTGCCAAACTCCTCCGAAATTACACGACCGATTTTCATGAAATTTTGTGCGCATATCGGATAGGTCTGAGAATCGGCCAACATCTATTTTTCATACCAACAAATATTAAACTGACCCGCTCCAAGGGAAAATTTATGCCTCACCTAAATGACGTACTGACTTCGATGAAATGTTAAACTAGATAGATTAGAGCATATAGTATGGTTTAGGTTTATTTAAGTACTCACAGGGGGCGGTGCAAGGGCTACTTTTTCCTATCTCCAACTAACATACTAATTTTGATTAAATTCTATTTATGTCTTAACACAATGTTAGATGAACAAATGTAAATTTTCACGTCTATTTTTTATACCCCTAAATGTAAAGATACCCGCTGCAAGGGGAAATTTATGCCTTACCTAAATAACGAGCCCCTGTCGATGAAATTTTAAGCTAGATAATATATGTATATCTGCGTACCGTAGGACACATATCGTTTAGGTTTTTTTTATTAAGTGGTACTCAGAGGGGCCAATACAGGGGATATTTCTCCCTATAGCCAACTATTAAACTGAAGTACAAAAAATGGCGGATAATAGTTTATTAAAATTATTAGTAACGCAGACATTGATTGATTGCTCATATCAATGTTGACTTTTGCAGTTCACTGAATATTATCAAATATATTTGAAATAAAAAAATGTTTCCTAGAGCAATTTTATATGGCAAAACAACGTTTGCCGGTCAACTAGTATGTATATAAAATATATCTTCTTTATATTGTAATGCTGAACATTTATTTAAATTACGTAAATAACCATACGTATTCGAATTTTAAATTAAAAAGTAATCATATATTGATTCTCTATATAACATATTACACAACACTAAAGCAAAAGAAAAAAACATACGCACGTAATAATTAAAAATTTAATTGTAAAAATCACATTATACTAATTAATTTGTTAATTGAAATTAAGTATTTCAGAAAAATTTTTTTCTGTATATGTAAAAATAAATTGTGTTGAATGTAAGCTGATAGATGCTATTGCTTTTGTAATTATGGTATAACACATTTTACAAATATAGTGAACAATTTCAATTTAAAATTTGTTAATTTATTTGTAATATCATGATTTCTAACTCGTTTCTTAAATTACGTATTGGGTATCCGAACCAGATTTTAAAATAAAGTCTTACCTACATACGTTATGTAGCGCAAAAATTAAAACTAAAAAGAACAACTCAGTAATGAAGTCTAAAAAAAGTAAAAATCTAAATGTATCTTAAGGCGTGTATGTAAATGCAAAGACAAATATTTAAAAATCTACCCAAATGTAAAAAAGAAAAGAAGAAATAAATAGAGAAAAAATTATCTTACGAGTTTTAGTATTCGTAAGAAAATTCTTAGAATATATAATTAACTTTGCTTTTTGTACCTTCATTTTTATATGCATACACATACATACCTGCATATTTATATATTACATGTATCTTATAGGGATTTTAGGAGCTAAATCAAAATAAAACTAAGTTCTTGGTAAATCATTTACAACTAATTGAAAGGTAATTCAAAAGTGATTTAGAATTTAGACAGTTTTTATTTTTTTTTTGTTCTTTGGTTGAATGACACACTCACAAATGACCTTCAAATAATATGTCAGGGATGTCTCACAAATAGTGGTGGTGATGACGCGATCTTGTCATCTGTGGTTATGGTTAATATAAATATCGAGGAGTCAGACTCTCTGGAGACGAAAATTAATTGTTATGTCCGTCAAAAGAAGCATTCAAGTGTCTCGGTTTTTTAAAATGGTTCAAGAAATAATTCACTCCATCTGACCTCCTCAATGTTTACAGGACCTTTATTCCATCCGTTCTAGGATCCATACATCATTGTCCATTACAACCCTGTGTCAGTGTTATGGCCTAGCTCCTCGCAGCACCAATGTTGTGTGTGTTAATTTTTATCCATGAGTACTGGGACCTATAATTTAAAGTCGACTCCGAACGACAACTTGAGAAGAATTTTAATGGCAATCAGTTACTCTCAGAGCTTTTGAAAGAAGACTGCTGAGAGCTAGTCGCCGAAAGAAATGATTTTTTCATATTTCTTTTTTTTAAGATGTCAGAGCTGGGGTTTGAAACCCTGGGCTCACATTTTAGTAATCCAACACACTAACTACTAGACCACCACAACTACTAATAATAACTAATAGAAAATTCTTTTTTAATTTTTAAAATATAATCTTTTTCTTAGCTACTAATAACTAGAGCTGTGCCAAATCGTTCACTTATATGATCGGTCATTTTCGTTCGGTCATTAAAAGTGATCCGGATCGTTCACTTCGTTCAATTTGTTCGCTTCGTTCATTTGTTCTGGTCGTTCGGTCGTTCAATCTAAATTTGTGTTTTCTTTGCTTGGTCCTTCATTCAATATTTGTTTTGTTGCTTATTTTCTGATATGCATGTTTTCAGTGTTGCTGTTTTCTTTATATTTAATCAAAATTGGCCATCGTTTCTTGAATGTGTAAATACGTACTTTTATTACATAAATTGTTTTTACTTTTTTAATTTTATGTGTATATATATATAAGCGTTTAATTAAGCTTTAGGTCTAATATATAATTATTTTTTCGATATTTCGCTACTTCTCTGCGTAGCTTCTTCAGGAAATATTTTTATTTAAAAATTTTTTTTTAAAATACATACATACATACATACATATTAAAAAATTGTGTCACATGAAAAAATATTCTATCAAGAAAATTTGTCATATAAAAAAATTTTTTTAAAAATAAAAAACCAACAAACATATTTAATTAAATATTACAACCAACAAACATTTTTTAGAAAAAATAATTACAAAATAATTAAATTAAATAAAAAAAAAAAAAAACATATTAAAAAAGAATCATAATGATATATGTATAAAAACAAAAATTATTTGTTAGGTGGTATTATATTAAAAAATTTAAACAAAAAAAGAAAAAACAAATAATTGTAACATAACAACTTTTTAAAAAATTAAAAGCTTTAAAAAATTTTAAAAAGGATATTATTAAACTAATACTTATAATTTTAACATTTTTTAACAGCCTTATTTATAATAAAAAATGTTTAGCCAAATGTACAAGTTCTTTAATTTTTGATTCTTTAACCAGTTATCAAATAAAAGGTATGAAAAATTTAATAATATTAATCTATAGCAGTCTATAAACTTGCCAGTTTTTGGCCTATATGTTAAGTAGTTGCTAACTTTTTATTATAAATACAGCTGTAAAAATCTAATTTTGACAATTTTTGTGTATAAGATGTCTGTATGTTTGTGCAACATTGTCTGTGTCTGCTTTATAATTTATTCTAAGTGTTGTTGGTACATTAATTATCTGTAACATCTCTAATAAATAACGACGTTTATAATTATTTTCTGTATTTAGAATTGAAACATTTTCAAAGTTCGGGTAGTGATCTGATTCTGAGCAATGATAAGATAAAGCGGTTTTTTGTGAATTAATGTCCCTATACTTTTGGTCTGTCTTATGACCAGCGAGTCTAGTCCTAAGTTTGTTCTTTGTTGTACCTACATAGACTTTACTACAAACTTCATTGTCATTACCACCACAAGGAATCCTATATACAACATTAGACATATCCAATTTACTAATTTTATCCTTAGTCTTACTAAATAATTTTGCCAAAGTATTGTAAGTCTTAAACGCAATCTTAAACCTTCCAGAATTAAATATTCCAGAGTTTCTCAACCGTTCCGATAATCCCGATATATATGTAATTGATCTGTACTTCATCGTCCCATTATTATCATATCTGTTACCGTTGTCAATATTATTATTATTATCATTACTATTGTTGTCAGCAATACTATTATCACTAACGATATTATCAGAGTCAATGTTGTTGTTAACATCAACATTATTCCCATTTTCGCAAAACTTTATCCTATTCTTATTTCGATCTATTAATTTACTAATTAGGTTCTCAGGAAAATCATTGTCTGCCAAAATGGCCCTAATTATCTTCAGGTTTTTGATGTGAAATTCTCTGTCACTAATTGTCAATACTCTATCTATAAAATTTTTAGCAGTATTCTTAATAATCAAATGATCATGTTTCGAGAAATAATTAATAATTCTTCCTGAAGCTGTAGGTTTCTGATACCAATCAACTGTCAGGTGCCTACCTCTTCTAATCAATAAAGTGTCTAAGTAAGGAAGCCTGAAGTCTTTTTCCTTCTCAATTGTAAATTTAATATTGTCATCAAATCCATTAAATGCTTCCAACATTATACTAATCGCATCACCTGAAATTATACAAAACAAATCGTCCACATATTTCGTCATTAATTTCGGTTTTACATTTAATTTATCTATAGATGAGTCTAGTAATTTTTCCATAACAATATCCGCTATAACTGGAGAAGCATGTGATCCCATTGGAAGTCCTTTTTGTTGTACATATATTTTACCATTATGTTGAAAATATCTGTTATCCTGTATACAAAACTTTAAAATACGTAAAAAATGTTCTTTCCCAATCTTCGTAAACCTCTCTATTAAACCCCATTTTTCTTCTACAGTCTTCAAAGCTAAATTAACCGGAATACTAGGAAATAAAGAAACTACATCTAAAGAGATCATTTGCTCGTTATTTTCTATCAACTGTCCTCTAATTCTTTCCTTAAAGTGTATGGAGTTCTTGACGTTATAAATAGACTTCTCGGTAATTTTCTTCAGAATTTTAGATATATATTTACATAATTCGTATGACGGAGAATGAATAAATGAACAAATAGGTCTTAAAGGAAAATTTTGTTTGTGAATTTTTGGTAGTCCATATATTCTCGGAGCAGTAGCAACGTTAAGCATTAAACACATAGACGACAGCAAGCAGCAGGCAGCAAGTTGTGAAAATTAGAATACACACGTTTATATGGAAACGATTATTTTAAAGGCAGCACAGCAAAACCCCAGACAAAAACCTTTGCTGCTGCTGCCCAACTTAGAATAATTTCTATTTTTTGAGGCAGCAAAAACTAATTAGTGATGCTAATACAATATAAAATGTTAAATAAATACGACCTAAAAAATATTTTTTATTACAATTAAAAAATTTTATTTATTAATAAAGATAATAACAAACACTTTTAACATTACAAGGCGGTATTTATTTAATCAAGTTTAAGATTTTAAAGTTATGTTTGGTGATCCACAGGGATCAATATGCATTGTTGTTAAAAATGCTTGTATAGTATGATGCGAAATGCGATAAAGTAGCTGAATGTAAAACAAAGAACTAAATACGTTTTGATGCATTGAAATATCTTTGTGAACAGGAGATTTATTTTCAAATATCTTTTTATTTATTTATTTATGTCTATGGATAATAGTTTCTTAAAGACTAAAGTAAAATTTACAATATTTTATAATTACATAATGATTTAAATACAAAATAATTTTTCTCTTCAAGGAATCATTACTCTCAGAAAGATCAATTAAATGATAAAGATTATTAAATTTCAAACATATTTGACGAATATTCAGCTGTACCAATACAGAAATACACATCATTTCAAAATTCAACGGGCAACATTGAACAAATTCAACAAATAATTTGAGATGAGAGCAAAATTTTAATTTTTTTTAAAGATTATGTGTAAAATTAGCGAGAAATATATTTTGTTAATGAGTTTTGTAAAGTTTTTTAATACTAATAATATATAAAAAAATTAAAATAAAAAAAAAATATATTCACATATGTACATTTCAAACAAGCGATTTTATTTTTGCGATTTTGTACACTTGAAAGTGGTATCACTGAAATATTTTTTTCAACAACAAACACATGTTAATTATTTTATTTGTTTTTTTATTGTTTTGCTGCTGCTGCCTTCAAAATATTTATGTAGCCGATAGCATGGCAGCAAATAATGTCGGCTACATTTGCTGCTTGCTGTCATGCTGCTTGCTGTTGTCTATGTGTTTAATGCTTTAGTCTTGAGTTGGTTGCGTTCAAAAGTTGTTATAATATCTTGTCTAAATAATTCATCAACTATCTCATTATTTGTCTTTTGTAGCCTAAAAGTCGGATCCCTAGTAATAAGTTTATAATTTGTCGTATCCCCCAAAATATTGTCCATCCTTATGTCATAATCTTCTCTTTTCAAAGCAACGGTAGTATTCCCCTTGTCTGCTTTTAATATCAGAATGTCCTTATTTTGTTTCAAAAATTTTTCAGTTTCCCTTACCCTATTAAGTATAAAAATGTCTCTACTATTAAGATTCATTCTGTTAATATGGTCATCAAAAATTGTTGTCAATTTACTCCTAGCTATTTCTTGTTCTTCTTTATTTTCTAAAGTTTGAATAATATCCTCACCTTCTGCTAATAGCCTTATCGTAGGAAACTCGTTTCTTTTTAACGGTAGTGCGTGCTTGTGTCCTAATGATAAAAAAAAAATTTTTATAGATAGAGTATTGACAATTAGTGACAGAGAATTTCACATCAAAAACCTGAAGATAATTAGGGCCATTTTGGCAGACAATGATTTTCCTGAGAACCTAATTAGTAAATTAATAGATCGAAATAAGAATAGGATAAAGTTTTGCGAAAATGGGAATAATGTTGATGTTAACAACAACATTGACTCTGATAATATCGTTAGTGATAATAGTATTGCTGACAACAATAGTAATGATAATAATAATAATATTGACAACGGTAACAGATATGATAATAATGGGACGATGAAGTACAGATCAATTACATATATATCGGGATTATCGGAACGGTTGAGAAACTCTGGAATATTTAATTCTGGAAGGTTTAAGATTGCGTTTAAGACTTACAATACTTTGGCAAAATTATTTAGTAAGACTAAGGATAAAATTAGTAAATTGGGTATGTCTAATGTTGTATATAGGATTCCTTGTGGTGGTAATGACAATGAAGTTTGTAGTAAAGTCTATGTAGGTACAACAAAGAACAAACTTAGGACTAGACTCGCTGGTCATAAGACAGACCAAAAGTATAGGGACATTAATTCACAAAAAACCGCTTTATCTTATCATTGCTCAGAATCAGATCACTACCCGAACTTTGAAAATGTTTCAATTCTAAATACAGAAAATAATTATAAACGTCGTTATTTATTAGAGATGTTACAGATAATTAATGTACCAACAACACTTAGAATAAATTATAAAGCAGACACAGACAATGTTGCACAAACATACAGACATCTTATACACAAAAATTGTCAAAATTAGATTTTTACAGCTGTATTTATAATAAAAAGTTAGCAACTACTTAACATATAGGCCAAAAACTGGCAAGTTTATAGCCTGCTATAGATTAATATTATTAAATTTTTCATACCTTTTATTTGATAACTGGTTAAAGAATCAAAAATTAAAGAACTTGTACATTTGGCTAAAAAATTTTTATTATAAATAAGGCTGTTAAAAAATGTTAAAATTATAAGTATTAGTTTAATAATATCCTTTTTAAAATTTTTTAAAGCTTTTAATTTTTTAAAAAGTTGTTATGTTACAATTATTTGTTTTTTCTTTTTTTGAATACGAAGAGTGATCAATTTTTTAATTTATTTTGTTTTGTCAGAAACGCTTTAATTAGATCAAGTCAGGCGAGTATTCTTTTAAATATCTTTGCTTACTTTGAATTTTAAAATTTTAGCTTTAATTTCTTTAATATCATATTTCCGAAAAGAAATTTGTAAATCAGGAAAGTTATACTTTGACTACAACATAAAGAAATTAATAAAAATTTTAAGAAAAAAAATTGTTTATTTTTTAGCAAATACATTTTTTCCAGAATTTACAAGATTTATAAATGTCTAATAAGAGAATTAAAATGTTAATTTTCTGTTTTCTTAATCGAAATATGCTAATGTGGTCCGCTGTGCAAAGTCTTTTTTCGAAGTAGCGTATGGAGAAATTAGGACTAAAATTTTGAAAATAATCAAAAGAATTCAAAACTAAATCTATAAAATAATCGCATTATGATTATTTGTTTAGTCCCAAGTAATCCTTATTATTTGATGATTATTCTAATGTCTAGTGGACGTGGACAAATTAATTTAATTACTGACAATAATGATTGCTAATTATTACTTTACAGGTCTGGTTAAAACCAAATATAATTTTTCTAAAAAAACGAGTTAGCTCTTTAGTTAACTGTGATTCATTACTGTTTAACTAAAATTTAGCTTTAAGTTAACTCGAGTTCCAACAGGGTATGTACGAGTATATTAACAATTTTGTAATATGCCTTTGTTTGTATATTTCTATTTAAATAAAATGGAGTACACATTAGGGTAACTTCCATTTAAAATATTCAAACTTCTAATTTCATTGCCCAACTAGAAGATATGTTAGAAGTCTAAGATTATCTGCATTCCTGTTAAAATTGTTTAAAGAAACTGCGATCTAACTGCCGCTTTCGATAACGAGTTGACGTGATCGAATATTTTTGTTTTGAGTTTATGACAAAAAGTAACAAAATTTTAAATCAAGGCATTCGGCAACGAGGTATTAATTGAGTATAACATCTAATCACTAATAAGTTTCGAATGCAATGCTAACATTTTTTATATTGTTATGGGGTTTATTAAAATTAATTCATAAAACTTTCGATTAGAAAGCAATTGAATGGAATAAGTAGACATTTCGATACGAATCGAATGGTTGTCCGTTCGATGGCGAAAGTTACTGTTAGACCTTTGCTTATTGCATATATTCATTCTTAAAAAAATTCGCTTCCTAAAAGAGGCAAAATTTTCCACATCCATTATATCTTGTGACATTTTCCTTGTCGACCACTGTTATTTGTACTGTTCTGTTATTCTAATACAAACAATTTCTTAATTTTAATTTATGGGAAAATGTAAAAATAATAGTTGCTTTCGAAAGTACATAACTGTTTTCAGAGTTGATTTCTCTTAAGCTGTTAAATCGATAATATAATATTGTTAGCTACCAGAGTGGGCAAACAAACAAAATATTTCGCAAACGTTACCACAAAGTCATAAACTTTTAAAATTTTTTTAATGGTATTCTACATGAGCAAAACAAAAACAAATACTTTCTAAATGAAAAAGAGCTCAAACGAAAAAAATTCTTTTTGCTCTTGTGCTTGCTTTGCTATTCTGTTAAATTCGTATAATTTTCTCTTGTTCTCTTCTTCTTTTCTCTTTCTTTTCATTAATTTTTTGTTGTACCCACGCACATTTGAGTTAGTGTATTTGTAGTGCTCAAAACAAAAACAATATAAAAAACTAAATGGGATAATCGATTTCACTGTTTTTGTTTTACTTATTGTAAAGAACAAAACAAAATGAGGTCAAACGTTTCGTTTTGTTTATTTTCCTACTCTGTTAGCTACTACATAATTTATTGCAAAGTTTCAATGCATTAAACTATTGTTTTCGGTATTACCAAGACAATAATTTGAAACATAAATTAAGTATTATATATAATAATGCGACCTCTCCGAAAGACAGTACGGCTTTCGGTGGGATACTGAGACACGCGGAAGGTGGACTTACGTCCTTATCCCTCAAGTGGACGCTTGGCTAAATCGCCAGCACGGTGAGGTAGATTACTACCTCACGCAGTTGCTGACGGGCCATGGGCACTTTCGGTCTTTCCTGTTTAAAATAGGAAAGGCCGTAAGTCCCACATGCGTCTACTGTGGAGCACAATCCGACTCCGCTTTCCACACTTTCTTTGAGTGTGAGAAGTGGATGTTGGAGAGGCGTGCACTGGAGAGGGATCTTGGCATCTTGACTCCCAATACCATCACGGGAGTCATGTTAGGAAACCTTGCTGCATGGAGTAGGATCGCCTTTTTTGCGAGGGGGATTCTTCGTCGGAAGGAGAGAGACCTGGCAAGGTCGACAGGACCGTAGGGTCCAACTGGACCGGCATATAAGGCTCCATCCTGAAGTAATGTCATAATGTCCCAGGATGGAGCCTGGTGATATAGAGAGGGGTTTTAGCCGGTAGGCACGCAATAACTGCGTGGAGTCCGGCACGACGGGTGGCAACAACCACCTAAGTGCGTAAATGCATTTCCCCTCTCACCAAAAAAAAAAAAAAAAAAAAAAAAATTATATATAATAATGGCTAATATTGACAATGCCGAAAATTTTGATAAGTTAACGAAACAGCTCTTAAGCAATGTTGTAAGACCGCCAAAGCAACTATTATCCAGTTAGAATAGTTTATAAGATTGACATTTGATTTTATTTTAATGTTATTGCGGTGTACGAAATAATCTTTGACTTCAATATTTATGAAACAGTAGAGTAGTCAAAAATTTACTTGTTCAAAATTATTTTCTTAAATCTCATAAAAATGTTCATATGATTGTAAATTTTAAAATTGTTATAAGGTTGTTTAATTGCATTAAAAATGTGTTTTTAGATTATTATTATAAACTAGCGTGCTTCGCTACACCTACCACTATCACTTGTCCACATTTTTAGACTGATGATTTTTAGTGGCTACTGAGTAATTCAGACGAAATTCAAAAACTTTAACTATTACTGATTTCAAGATATACTGAACTCAATAGTTAGCTTGTCTGGAAGCTTCCCGTCTACTTGTCCGCCCTTTTTATACTGATAATTTTTAATGTGTGTATAAATAAATTCAATTTTAACTTGAATGGGAGGTGTCACGCCCACTCTGCCCATAAAGTCATTCAGACCCAATTCTAAAACTTTCGCTGCAACCGTTCTGAAGATATACAAAAATTTTTATTTAGATATAAATAGAAAAAAGTGGGCGTAAAAATGGGTGTTGCACATTTTTCTCTCTATAAAACCTTAAAATGGATTAATACAAACATTGGAAAGAAAAAGTAGTCAAATCGATGGAGCCATTTTCTGATTTTAGGTAAAACAAAAAAAGTGGGCGTAAATGAAGGCGGTGCAAAATTTTCTTTCCGAAAAACCTAAGTTGGATCACGACGATCATTAGAAAGAAAAAATCGTTGAAATCCGTTCAACTGATGCGATTATCAACGAACAACATTGATTTTTATTTATATAGATTTTTAATTATATAGATAGATTATTATAAATTATACTATTCTAACCACATATTTTTTACGACTTTTTTATCGTTTTGAGCAATTGACCGTTAAAGACGTGAAAATTCAATCGATTTTTATAATGTAAATAGTTAATCAACATAAATATCTATTACCTAAAATGTGATAGCAGAAATTGTTCAAACCTCAAGGACTACTGTATATCACTGAATTAAAAAGTATGGTAATGGAATTTTCGCAATATATTGACCACTTTTTATAAATAATAATAAATCTCTTTTTTCGAGCTTAAGTTCGTTTTATATTAAATATTTGTTAAAATAATAATTCCTGACGGCGCTACATGAAGGGGCAGCGAAATATTGAAAATAAATAAATTTTTAATATTAATATAAAAAGACCTTAAACTTGAAAAATGAGATTTATTATTATACTAAATTCTTGTTAAAATATTTTCCAAATTGTTTAAAACAGATCATATGTACCGAAAATAGCAATAGCCTGTATATCTTCAAACAATAAGACTAAGGGGGTCGTTGTATAGTTGTTAGAGCGCTCGCACAAAAACTCAAACAGCCCAGGTTCTAGGTTCTAATCCCAGCAAAGGAAAAAAATGAAGAATACACAAATTTGCTGTGTTTCGAAATTTTAATTTAAACAAATAAGAGGTCCGTTCCCTTCAAGAAACCCATCTAAAAGAAACCCCTCCCTGATATTCCACTCTATTCCACCTTTAGCATTGGCATAAAAATACGAATTATCAGGCGTAAAGCGCCAACTTCTAGAAAGATAACAGAAGCTAACCTTCTTAATGAAGACGCTCACCACTCAGAATTAACATCCACTGACTGATGGGGCAATTGCTGCTGATCATTCATCATCATATTTTATTCCATTGATTTTTATTTCTCAGTTTGAGTTCTAAATAGTCCTTTTAGTTTTCTAATAAAACATTATTATTATACGTACATAATTTTTCTCTCATATATTAGAGGGTGACCCTAATGTGCATACATATGTATGTATGTACCATGTATGTAAATAAAAAGATAAACAACGTATGCTTGTCAGTTTCTTGTAAAATAAATTTTACAAGATGTATTTTTTAATGAATTTTTAATTTGTTAAATGGATAACATTCATATGCATATTTATAGTTATATATAATTAGCATAAACCTATCTACTATACATACATACTTATACAATGTACTAACATACTATGTATGTATGTACATATATACGAGTATACGTTAGCATCTTAATTAATATCTTCAGAAACTGTTGAAATTAATATAATTTAAACTTTAATCACATCCAGCTTTCCAAAAATTTTTTATTACTCTTATCAAAAACATCCGCAAATCAGCGTATTGCAAAATACTAAAGTAATATAGTAAAACACGGTTATAACGAACTCGAAGGTACCGCGTAATTTAATTAGTTATAAACGAAGTTTGCTATGTCCGTAATAGAAGAAAAAAATATTACTTTACTTTTAAGTATTTATTTACATATACATACCTCCGTATTCATAAAAATTATTGTATGTTAAGTAAGGGCTTATTTCACAATTATTCCATAGAAAGACATCAAATAAGCCTTTAAAAAACATACAATATTTTTTTATGAATACAGGGGTTAAATTTTACAATAATTAAATAACCAATCAATTCCTTTACGACACGCTTGCATAGCTTATACAATGTGCGGTCGGCGACAAGTTCAGTGAGATATTCGCTCGGCCAGTCGTGCAAGATTTTTTCGACATTTGTTTTAGAATTACTTGGAAGTTACTTCAAAAAAAATATTTAATGTAATTTATTTATTGTATGAGTTTTAATAGCCTAAAATCCTAATACTGGTATTCTTATGGGAATTAACATCCGTTAAGAATATGTACAAACACTAGCAGAACTGAACTAGTTTTCGACCTATCTAATAAAGATCCATTATTTAATTCGAAAAATGTATAATAATTGTAATTTATTTTTTTTTAAATAATACTTTTTTGTATATACATACATAACATACATGACAGACCTGAGGATCAGTTACTCTCATAGCTTTTGCCAGAAGTCTGCTAAGATGTAGTCGCCGAAAGAAATATATTTTTTTTAATATTTCTTTACTTCAAGATGCCAGAGCGGGGGCTTTAACTGGAGCTCTCGTCTTAGTAAACCAACATGCTAACCACTAGACCACGGCGACCACATATACATACATATGTATATTATATATATTTGTACACAAAAAATATATGTACAAAAATACACATAAAAAAAAAACTAAAATTTTACGAATACATATTTTTTTGTTTGCTTTTTATGCTAGTGATATTAGATTTTTTATCGAAAAAGTTTTCATGGTTAATTACATATTTTTAATTACTTAAAGTTTTAAATTATTATTTTTTTAATGCAAGATGTTGTTTTAAACTAAAATACTTGTAAATATATGCTAAACATTTATTTAAATTACGTAAAAACAATACGTATTCAAATTTTAAGTTCAAAAGTAATCGTATATTGATTCTTTATAAAAAAAATTACACAACACTAAAGCTTCTATTAAAATATTCATTGTTATAATTAAAAATTTAATTGGAAAATTTAAATAATACTAATTAGTTTGTTAATTGAAATTATTTCAGAAAAAAAATTTTCTGTGTTACTAGACAAAAAACTCTCTGTCAATCCTCATACTTCCCAAATTGTAAATAAAGCAAGAGGCGTTTTAGGATTTATCAAACGCTGGGGAAAGGAGTTTAATATACGAGTATTTTTAAGCAAGTGTACACATCACTAGTTAGACCTATCTCGGAATATCCTTTTGTAGTCTGAGATCCTCAATATGATGTTCACGTTTCCAAAATTGAGTCAGTTCAGAAATAGTTTCTCCTTTTTGTCTTCGAAAACTTCGATGGAGTCCGAAATTAGCTTTACCTGCATATGAAAGTCGTCTAGCACTTATTAAACTTCCAACTCTTAAAAGCAGAAGAATTTTTTAAATATTTCATTTATAAATAATCTAATATGCGGTACACTTAGTTCCGAGATATTACTTAGTAAACTAGAATTCATAGTTCCAAACCGCCCGACGAGGTTTCACCTTCCTCTCAAACTACAACATTTTTGTTCAAATTATGCAAACTTTGATCCACTCCGAAAAATGGGCTCAGAATTCAATAACCATTTTCTCTTATTGATTACTCTTCTGACTAAGTATTTTAATATTTTTAGCTCCTCATTTTATATGCAATGCGAGTCAACTGTTGTAAATAATAAACTACTATACGTTAGATCCATTGCCAACTTTATGTATAACTTGCCTTATGAAAATACACTATTAGAACTTCTTTTACAGACTTACGAAATGCACAACGGGCGCAAAGCCTATTATGTATTTCTACCTTAAGGCGGTCAAAAAATGAACTAATAACTAAAAAAACCCAAACTGTTGGAACATATTCACAAAAATAGAAATTATCGATGTTCGCTCTCTTATTAGCAGTTTGCGGCCGAATATAGTTTAAAGCAAATAAATTCATTAAACAAAATTTGAGAGTGAACCACCATGTTTCATTTTAAATCTTGTTGCGAACTTCTAAAAATTTCCTATCGTTTCTAATTTTGATAACAATTTATCGCTACTTTATCTGAACAAGATGATCAAGAAGAAATAGCAAAACAACAATTCGTAAAAATTAAAATTCAGTGCACTCGCGGTAACGTGAACTAATTAAAGCCAAGGGAGTTCATGAAAGCGAAATGGTTCACTTTAGCGATTGTTGAATTTCATGACAAAAGTATACAATTTTACAATATAACCCTGTGTTTTACACGCTTGAAAGTGAAATTATTTTGTTATTTAAATTATTACAATATGAAATTAAAACAAAACGAGATCAAGAGAAAATAAAGGATTTCATTTTTTTTTTGTGCCAAATGGCATGGATTTCAGTCCTTTCATCAACCCAAGAAACATTGGTAAGCTAAGCACACAATAAAAGTTAGTAAAACAATGCTTTAATTGTGATATCAGAGTTTTATGCAAAAAAAAAATGAAGCACGTTATAGAGCTTTCTGAGTTTGTTCACGTTACAGAGTAGTCAAATAAACAAAAGCTTGTCCATGCTAAGCGGTGTTCACGTTACCGCTAGTGCACTGTATTAAAAAGTTTCTTAGAAATAACTATGTATGTATGAGTATTTATAATATATTAGATGTACTCTGTTTGCTATAAGAAATGGCTTTAAATACAATTGCATTAGTTACACATACATATGAACGTTTGTGTCATATGATTGATGTGATTTAAAACATCCCTGCAGACAAAATAACTAGTATATGAGTAGAAGTATACTAGTTGCTTTTTACTTCAGACTGGTTGCCTATCTGTCCTTTTTTCATATATCGAACTATCGATTTTAACATTAGGTTGTCATAGGAGCCCAACTAGTTCATTTGTGCACAGTTACTTACCAGTATTATACTAGTAATTATTAACTAGAATATGCACTATATACTTAAATATTAGTCTTTGTTTCGTCAGAAACGCTTTATTAAGATCAAAGTTAACGGCAATGAATATTTTTGGTAATTAAAGAAGAAATGATGTCCGTGAAGGAATAGTACACTAGCCAAACTGAACAATTGTTTTCGACTCCAGCTACGGTAGTCTCATCAGAGTTCTTTGTGTCCTGTGCATATTCAAGACCAAACATCAACTATTTAACTCACACTTTTTTTGGAAATCGCATACTGAAATTATATTCTTTCACATGTATGTACATACACTTGTATGAGTTAGTCGAAGTAAAGTCACACAACAGTTTTTATCATATTCTCCTTTTCTTACCATCATTGCTGTTCTTGTAATTGTCATCTTATTTGGATGAAACAGAATTACAATTTTTATTTTGTTTTTGCCCTCTTATTCCATTAATCCACATTAGTCGGCATCGACGACATGCACGACTGTAGCCGTGGTGGTTAGAGTGCAGCGCTAGAAGCATGCGCATTATAACTTAATGTGTTCGAGGCTCTAGGTTCGAGCCCCGGGAAAGTTCTGATCAATATTTTTATAATTTAATTTTTGTTTCGTCAGAAACGCTTTATTAAGATCAAAGTTAACGGCAATGAATATTTTTGGTAATTAAAGAAGAAATGATGTCCGTGAAGGAATAGTACACTAGCCAAACTGAACAATTGTTTTCGACTCCAGCTACGGTAGTCTCATCAGAGTTCTTTGTGTCCTGTGCATATTCAAGACCAAACATCAACTATTTAACTCACACTTTTTTTGGAAATCGCATACTGAAATTATATTCTTTCACATGTATGTACATACACTTGTATGAGTTAGTCGAAGTAAAGTCACACAACAGTTTTTATCATATTCTCCTTTTCTTACCATCATTGCTGTTCTTGTAATTGTCATCTTATTTGGATGAAACTTTGCCGTTAACTTTGATCTTAAATAAAGCGTTTCTGACGAAACAAAAATTAAATTATAAAAATATTGATCAGAACTTTCCCGGGGCTCGAACCTAGAGCCTCAAACACCTTAAGTTATAATGCGCATGCTTCTAGCGCTGCACTCTAACCACCACGGCTACAGTCGTGCATGTCGTCGATGCCGACTAATGTGGATAAAATGGAATAAGAGGGCAAAAACAAAATAAAAATTGTAATTCTGTTTCATCCAAATAAGATGACAATTACAAGAACAGCAATGATGGTAAGAAAAGGAGAATATGATAAAAACTGTTGTGTGACTTTACTTCGACTAACTCATACAAGTGTATGCACATACATGTGAAAGAATATAATTTCAGTATGCGATTTCCAAAAAAAAAGTGTGAGTTAAATAGTTGATGTTTGGTCTTGAATATGCACAGGACACAAAGAACTCTGATGAGACTACCGTAGCTGGAGTCGAAAACAATCGTTCAGTTTGGCTAGTGTACTATTCCTTCACGGACATCATTTCTTCTTTAATTACCAAAAATATTCATTGCCGTTAACTTTGATCTTAAATAAAGCGTTTCTGACGAAACAAAAATTAAATTATAAAAATATTGATCAGAACTTTCCCGGGGCTCGAACCTAGAGCCTCAAACACCTTAAGTTATAATGCGCATGCTTCTAGCGCTGCACTCTAACCACCACGGCTACAGTCGTGCATGTCGTCGATGCCGACTAATGTGGATAAAATGGAATAAGAGGGCAAAAACAAAATAAAAATTGTAATTCTGTTTCATCCAAATAAGATGACAATTACAAGAACAGCAATGATGGTAAGAAAAGGAGAATATGATAAAAACTGTTGTGTGACTTTACTTCGACTAACTCATACAAGTGTATGCACATACATGTGAAAGAATATAATTTCAGTATGCGATTTCCAAAAAAAAAGTGTGAGTTAAATAGTTGATGTTTGGTCTTGAATATGCACAGGACACAAAGAACTCTGATGAGACTACCGTAGCTGGAGTCGAAAACAATCGTTCAGTTTGGCTAGTGTACTATTCCTTCACGGACATCATTTCTTCTTTAATTACCAAAAATATTCATTGCCGTTAACTTTGATCTTAAATAAAGCGTTTCTGACGAAACAAAAATTAAATTATAAAAATATTGATCAGAACTTTCCCGGGGCTCGAACCTAGAGCCTCAAACACCTTAAGTTATAATGCGCATGCTTCTAGCGCTGCACTCTAACCACCACGGCTACAGTCGTGCATGTCGTCGATGCCGACTAATGTGGATAAAATGGAATAAGAGGGCAAAAACAAAATAAAAATTGTAATTCTGTTTCATCCAAATAAGATGACAATTACAAGAACAGCAATGATGGTAAGAAAAGGAGAATATGATAAAAACTGTTGTGTGACTTTACTTCGACTAACTCATACAAGTGTATGCACATACATGTGAAAGAATATAATTTCAGTATGCGATTTCCAAAAAAAAAAAGTGTGAGTTAAATAGTTGATGTTTGGTCTTGAATATGCACAGGACACAAAGAACTCTGATGAGACTACCGTAGATGGAGTCGAAAACAATTGTTCAGTTTGGCTAGTGTACTATTCCTTCACGGACATCATTTCTTCTTTAATTACCAAAAATATTCATTGCCGTTAACTTTGATCTTAAATAAAGCGTTTCTGACGAAACAAAAATTAAATTATAAAAATATTGATCAGAACTTTCCCGGGGCTCGAACCTAGAGCCTCAAACACCTTAAGTTATAATGCGCATGCTTCTAGCGCTGCACTCTAACCACCACGGCTACAGTCGTGCATGTCGTCGATGCCGACTAATGTGGATAAAATGGAATAAGAGGGCAAAAACAAAATAAAAATTGTAATTCTGTTTCATCCAAATAAGATGACAATTACAAGAACAGCAATGATGGTAAGAAAAGGAGAATATGATAAAAACTGTTGTGTGACTTTACTTCGACTAACTCATACAAGTGTATGTACATACATGTGAAAGAATATAATTTCAGTATGCGATTTCCAAAAAAAGTGTGAGTTAAATAGTTGATGTTTGGTCTTGAATATGCACAGGACACAAAGAACTCTGATGAGACTACCGTAGCTGGAGTCGAAAACAATTGTTCAGTTTGGCTAGTGTACTATTCCTTCACGGACATCATTTCTTCTTTAATTACCAAAAATATTCATTGCCGTTAACTTTGATCTTAATAAAGCGTTTCTGACGAAACAAAAATTAAATTATAAAAATATTGATCAGAACTTTCCCGGGGCTCGAACCTAGAGCCTCGAACACATTAAATATTAGTCTTTCAACTAGTATTTTTAAGACAGTTTTGTACTAGTTGCGTAATTTACTAATGCTTACCAATCTGTTCTATACCAGTTTTGGACTAGTGTTAAAATTTTGCCGAAATTATTTAAAATCAATGGTTTTTTAATAAGAATTTTTCTACATATATTTAACATAAAATATTAAAAATTCATTAAACGAAAAAAAATTAAGAAAAACAATTTCAATTGAATAAATAAGAACGCAAAACAATCTCAGGATCTTTCTGCCCTGTACTGGGTAAGCTCACAATGGAGTCTGAAAAAATTAAAAGTAAATTAAAATAGACGTATGTGTGTTATGTGTGTCTGTACTTACATAGATTGGTATATTCACAAGGGTGTTATATCTCGTATTTGCGTAATGCTGCAGAATGGTTATACGCTTCAATTCCTTATAAGCTAGTAAATAAATAAATGTAAATTCTGTAAATATATGTATGAAATATTCTTCTTTAATATTACCTTGTAAAATGTCAATTTTTTCGACAGTATTATGCAAGTAGTTTGTTTATTACCTAAAATTAACGAATGTATATACATAGGTTTAAAAATGACCACATACATACATATGTATATAAATTTTTATTATTTATACTTACTTGAGTTGATTCTAATTCAAGGCATCTTTTAATGTTCGAATTCTTCTGGATAAAAAGAATATACGTATAGTTTTGAAGAAATGTATGTTTTTTTATAACACAAAGAAAACTAAATGACTTTAATGACAATATAAAACTGTATACTTTGTATGTCACATTTTATATTTAAACAAAAAAAATAAGAACTTGGCCCCTTTTAGACTAGTTCATATCTGTCAATTTTGCGACAGTCTTTTTACAACTAGTAACATGACTGTCTCAAAACGTTACTAGTTGTAACTTTAGCTGCAGGGATAGGTCGGCAAAATTGATTTGCACTTGTGTTAGTGAGCATGGAAAAGAACTGCACTGAACAAAAAAATTTGTGAATTTATAAATATGTATGTTATTAAATTTAATATCACTGTGTATGAACTAGGAACTTTCTTTTACAACTGTAGGAAACATATTAGGTATATCTAATTCGGGTATGCAAAATTCAGAAGTGCTAACCTTTTTTTGAAGGAAGATTTTAAAGAAAGTTATATAAGATTTAAAATTTAAATATCTTACTTTTTAATCTGCAAGTTACATTTAATATAATAATTTAAGACATTTTGTCTGATTTTAATAAAAAGGAAAAAAAATGCACCTAAATGTCTTAAATTAAATCTATTATAAAGAATTATTCAAGCTCAGAGTCTATATTTAAATAAAAAGCTTTTATTTAATTTTCGATATTATTACATTATAATAATAATAATAATTCGTGAAGACGCTACACGCAGGAGTAGCGAAATATCGATAATTAAATAAAAAATTTTTATTTAAAAATAGACCTTGATAATTCATTACATTAATCAATAAAGGTCGAAAAACCAGAATTAAAAATTATTAAATCTATTATATTTAGAGTTTCATAAATTTTTTCCAGTTAATCTTAAAAATTATTTTAATTTTCATAAAAAAAAACGCCCGGTATACATCTGCACACGTCAGTAGTTCATTGACGACTAAAACATAAAACAACATTTGTCTCGTAACACGATATATATCTTTAATGCTATAAACACAACAAAGGCTACCGACCATCGACTACAAGCTGTCAAAAATAGAATACATGTGTGCATATGAGAATAATTATTTTAACGGCAACACGACTACCGAACACACGACTACTTTTGTAGCCCGTAGCCAACTTAGGCTAATTTCTATTTTTCTTGGCGACAATAAACAGTTTAGTACTGCCAATACAATAAGATGTATGAAAAAGGTGTTTAAAAAACGCAATATATGAAATATATGCATTAAAAATGCGAAAAAATTTAAGTTGCACCACTGAAAATAGTTTTCATTTACTTATTTCATTTATATACATCAGTTTTTATTTCATTTTTAATTTATTATTTAATTGCCTTTTTAGTTTCTTAAATTTTTATAAGTTTTCTTCAGACATTTGTTGTTTTTATTTCCTCACAATTTCACTTACAAAAAATATATTTTGTTTAGGTTATGTTCAACGTGTCAAAACATATGTTTATTTTGTAGCTGTAGTCGTTATTATAATTAAGTAGCTGGCTACTTGGCTACTTTCGTAGCCAGCGATTTTTGTAGTCGTGTGTTCGGTGTTCGATAGCCTTTGTTGTGTTTATAGCATAAGTGTTTATGCAAAAAAACTAATCCAAAGAGAGGACAAAATGAAAGAGCGTAAGAATACATGTGAACTCTCCCCGCTGAATTCAGCTATGAAATGCCGACCTATGATTTAAAATGAAAACTAATTGAATAATTTTTTTTTTTTTTTTTTGGTGAGAGGGGAAATGCATTTACGCACTTAGGTGGTTTTTGCCACCCGTCGTGCCGGACTCCACGCAGTTATTGCGTGCCTACCGGCTAAAAACCCTCTCTATATCACCCGGCTCCATCCTGGGACCGTCAATTTATGACATTACTTCAGGATGGAGCCTTATATTCCGGTCCATTTGGACCCTACAGTGCAACCGACCTTGCAAGGTCTCTCTCCTTCCGACGAAGGATCCCCCTCGCAAAAAAGGCGATCCTTCTCCATGCAGCAAGGTTTCCTAACATGACTCCCATGATGGTATTGGGAGTCAAGATGCCAAGATCCCTCTCCAGTGCACGCCTCTCCAACATCCACTTCTCACACTCAAAGAAAGTGTGGAAAGCGGAGTCGGATTGTGCTCCACAGTAGACGCATGTGGGACTTACGGCCTTTCCTATTTTAAACAGGAAAGACCGAAAGTGCCCATGACCCGTCAGCAACTGCGTGAGGTAGTAATCTACCTCACCGTGCTGACGATTTAGCCAAGCGTCCACTTGAGGGACAAGGGCGTAAGTCCACCTTCCGCGTGTCTCAGTATCCCACCGTAACTGCCATTCACGGAGGGACTGAGACCTTGCCACAGATTGTGCGCCTTCTCTTCCAATTTCGTCCTTGTGTTGGTGGACGAATTGTCGCTCCCTGGCGAGGAGGTCGATGGGTATGACCCCGGCGACCACCAAGACAGCCGGCTCCGATACCGTGCGATAGGAGCACGCTATGCGGAGCGCTGCTCTCCGTTGCACTGCCGCCATGCGCTTTCGGTACTTTTCGACCCTGAGCGCATCAGCCCAGACTTCAGCTCCATACAACATCACAGACTCGGCGGTGCTCAGCAGCAAACGTCTTTTACAGGGAAGAGGGCCCCCAATGTTGGCCATTACCCTGCTCAACAACGTCACTACTGAGGCCGCTTTGTCCGCTCTGCTGGATATTTCGCTCCAGAAGGTTAGTCTGTTATCCAAACTAACCCCTAGGTAGCGAACGGCGTTCTTCGTCTGGACTGTAACCTCTCCTACCTGCATGCTTCTAATGAGCGGGATGCGCTTCTTAGTAAGAAGCACTATCTCGGTCTTAGTCAGTGCCAACTCCAACCCGTGATCACTCAGCCAGAGAGTAACTCGACGCATAACCTGGTTGAGTCGCAGTTGGGCCGCATAGACATCTTTGGCAATAATTACTGCCGCGATGTCGTCTGCGTAACCAACCAGGAATGTCCCTTCGGGCATCTCCATACGTAGAATCCCGTCATATGTATAGTTCCATATGTCGGGTCCCAGTATGGTTCCCTGGGCCGCCCCTGCCGATAAGACTTTCGTCTTTCGGCCATCCTCCGTGTCATAGAGTATGGATCGATCTTTCAGGTAATCTCCCATGATACGCAGGAGGTACCTTGGGAGCCTGAAATTTCTCTCCATCGCGTACAACGCGTCCTGCCAGCGGACAGAGTTAAACGCGTTTTTCACATCCAGTGTGACCAGCAAACATACGGGACGTGAAAAGTGGTTTCCACGTTCCGTGCTCCTACCTGCATTAACTACCTCCTGGATAGCCGCCACAGTCGACCTGCCCCTTCGAAAGCCGTACTGTCTTTCGGAGAGGTCGCCTGCCGCTACTACTGCAGCCTGCAGACGTGGGCGAAGAAGCTTCTCCAGGAGTTTCCCCGCGTTATCAAGCAGGCATAGTGGTCTGTATGACCCAGGAGCGCCGACTGGTCCCTTGCCCTTGTCAATAAGTACAAGTTTAGCCATCTTCCAGCGGGAGGGAAACACCCCGGCCTTTAGACAGGCGTTGTACATATTGAGCAAGAGCTCTGGATGACTCCGTGACACGACTTTCAGCACCTCTGCTGGTAGACCATCAGGACCTGGTGCCTTCCCGCTGCGCAAACAACGAGAGGCACACTCCAGTTCCTCCAAGGTGAAAGGCGGGATTTCCGTTTCTTCCGTGACCGATGTTCTATCGACCACTGGATGATCCGGAAAAAGGGCTTCCACTATGGGCCGAATAGTGTCCACATTCAGAGAAGCGTTTGGCTTAAACGCCCTCAATTTGCGGAGCACTATTTTATAGCCCAACCCCCATTAATCCCTATTTAGGTCCTCCGTTAAGTCCTTCCAGCATCGGCGCTTACTTCTTTGGATGGCGCGGCGAAGATCTTTTTTCGCCGCCTTATACTCTTCGGCTTTTCGGGCTGCGTCATCTGCGTTTCCATTAGCGCGTTGAGCCAGCCGTCTACGACGGAGACAAACACGCCTCAGATCCGCAATTTCGGTCGTCCACCAGTAAGCAGGACTTCTCCCTTCGTTCGGACCCCTCCTCGGTACAGCGCTTTGACAGGCCTGATGTATAAGACTCATGGTTGAGTCCACAAGTACATCAGCCCTCTCAACAGGCGGAAGATCATTACGGATCCCCTCTGTGGTCATACGTCCCCGTTCTAGGGCTAGAGACAAAGCTTCAACGTCCATCCTAGCGGCATTCCACCTAGCTGGTCCATGATTTCGGATGGACCGAGCTGGCGCAATATCACGCACACGGAATGTGATATACTGGTGATCGCTGGCCGTAAAGTCCTCGATCACCTGCCACTCCTGCACGAGTGCCGCTAGGTTTTCAGTTGCCAGAGTGAGATCGATAATTGTCCCCCTTTGGCCAGATCTTCGAAAGGTGGGCACGGAGCCGTTATTTAATACAACCAACCCCGTCCTGGACATAAAGTCCAAAATTCGCCCACCTCTCGAATCGGTTCTAATCTCGCCCCACTCTACTGCTTTTGCATTGAAGTCTCCAGCCACTACCAGATGACCTCCCATGCTCCGTAAGACATCCTCCAAGTCGTCTAACTTGGTTTGGAAGTCCGAAATACCCTCGTTTGGAGTAAGATAGCAGCTAAAGTAAGTCACCAAGCCGCTTCTCACCCAAACGAAACCATCTCCAGAGCCATGGGCCGAAACACAGAAGCGTCTCGGGTCCGGGATCCATATCGCCGCTGTACCGAGGTTGTCCCTAAACCACGTAGGCGCACATCCGTCTCGGTACTGCTCACTTATCAAAATAAGATCAGCTTGTTTCTCGAGACGGATCTGCCCCATCAGGTCGTGAGCAGTTCTGCTGCGGTGCATGTTGGCCTGTAGGATGACCCTCATATTGTCCGCTTAGCATCTTCTAATGCCTTGCGGAATACTCCGCAAGCGCCCGAACCTGCAATATGTTTGCGGCCATTTTCCCCTATGTCGGAGCATAGGTAGCATGTCGGCTGGGACTTGCAGTCCTTTGCCTTGTGCCCCTCTACCCCGCACAGGAAACACATATTGCCTCGGTCAGGTCCGCTGCAGTTTCCACTAAGGTGACCGTATCCCAGGCACTTAAAGCACCTGGAGACGTCCACTCTACCGCGTATTCTGCAGTTGACCCAGCCGAGTTTCACTGTCCTCCTTTGTAGGAGAACCTTGGCAGCTTTCGCCTCCATCTTAACGATGGCCATGTGTTGCCCCCTTATGTTGGGCTTGGCCAGAAACACCTCCAGAACACCCTTGTATTCTACAAGAATGTCTTGTAGAGCAACTTCCACCTCCTCCACAGAGGTGCACTCGTCTAGATCTCTGATCTCTATCTTACTCATAGGGACCAGTTCTTTGAATACACTCGTCTCGCCCGCTGCCTTTTCTAACGCCTGTTTAAAAGCGTTTCTTCCGTCAGTGGAGGACTTTTTCAGCTCCACAAGAAGCTCTCCCGCCTTGGTCTTCCGTATTGACCTAACAGCCACTCCACAGGCTTCCGGTTTGACCTGCGATCGGACGGCACTAAGCACTTCCGCGTAGGTCTTACCAGCTGCCGGTTTTAAAAGAATCGCTTCTGGCTTTTCGCCACCACGCTTCCTCTTCTGCGTATTGCCCCTCTTAACACCTGGTCCATCCTCATTAGATGGAGCGGTACCCTGAGGAGCACCTTTTCCCTGAGCGAGGTTGCGCTTTTTACCGGCGGGGGTTTGGGCCACCTTTGAAGAGGCAGCATTTAGAGATGCTGCTCTTGTCGCGGGTGCACCGTTGTTAGTCTCCGGTTTAAAGGAGACCCCGCCCGCTCTCGCCTTTTTTGCGCTCTTCTGCGCCTCTACTAATGGTGGACTACCTGCCCTCCTCTTCCCACCTTCCTTGGTGAGACATCCGGGAGCAGCTACGTAATCCGGACGTTGCGGTTTCGCATAGCTCATGGTGAGCCACTGCAATTTTTCAACATTCTCTTCCAGTTTTGGAAGAGAGTCTTTAATTGACCTGCTAACATTTGGCTGCTTTTTAACAGCTGCCCCCATCTCCTTAATAATGGACCTCATTCCTGACAGTCCCTCCTTAAGCTGGGCTAAGGCTTCCGCAAACCACCTTTCGGTGTTTCCGAAAGACCCAACTCCACCACTACGGCCTTCGAAGGTAGGCTCCATCGTCAAAGGGGCTCCACTTAAAGTGGGCACCGACCCTGAAGTCTCCATACGGAGGTAATAAGTTTCAGTGCTATCCACTTTCCACTTATTACAATTCACAAAACTAATATAGAAAAGAAATAAAAATTCGTAATAGGTACCTATTACAAATATTCAAATTTCCTCTATCAAAAATCCACCTATTACTAATCACACTAATTATTATGCGGTCGCAAAAAAACACGTCTGTACTCGTTAAGAGATCACCAGAGAATCACTAATTGAATAATAAAATCTTCAATTATATTAGTATTGTATTTAATTACTTCAGTTACAATCATACCTGTTTTTATGAATTTAAAAAATAATTTCAATCATTTTATTATAAATGCTGTTCGTTGTTTAGTGGAATTTTATAGAAATTCAAAATTTTTCATAGAATTTATAATAAAAAACAATTAAGAATTTCTAAAAAATAATATATAAATTAAAAATAACGTACTCTAAACCAAAGCTATATTTTCCAAAAATGATGCCACACATTGTTGAATAAGTTGAAAAGTAAGAAGGAAACAATAACCGTCTTCCACTTAAAACTAAACTAAAACTAGTAAAGACACAATCCAATCTAATTTGGCCACCATTTTTATAGTTTAAAAGTTTATAAAAGAAGAAAAACTAGTACGGACATCATCATACAAAAACAAAAAAAAAAACAAAGGAATATATCGGATTTGAAATAAAGTTCTGGCAGTTCTGTCATTCTCTTGTTTGCTGTTGAAAACAATGCAAGTACCGTAAAAATATGACATGGATATTAAATTTTAATAATCCAAATAGGTATGGATTATTTAAATTAAGTAAATATCACATATAACATTTTGGAAAGTCTAGAAAATTTTTGTGATTTGCTTAAATATAATGTTAAGGCGATTATGCAAATCTCAGGTTACCCCAAAACATTAATTTTGAATGAAATATTTAATTATTAGAGATTGCCAATGAGTGGAGATTAGAATGCCTATTTTTAACCTCTGCTGCCAATAAGTTTATACTTGTGCATAAGTAAACCAATTTCAATATGTGCCACATTATGTATGTACATACATACACACATGCATACATGTGTATGGATTTTTTTTTATAAAGTTATATGAAGAATGATAGCACAAATAAAATTCACTGTGCACCCTGGAAGTCTGACGGCAACCGAACTGCGCTTTTATTAGCTAATCAATTATAATTGATTATAAAGATTGTTTTTGTTTACATATAAACGCTAGAATGGAGCAATAAGTTACAATTATATAAAAAAATTATTTATTTATTATTATTATTTGACTTAGACAAGACTTTAAAACGACATATTTATAATTTTAATACAATCATTATAAAACTATTGATACAACAAAAACATAAACAAATATCTAGAACGCAAAAAATTTTGGAAAATTTAAAAAGAAGATCATATAATCTATTAAGTGAACATGATGTAAATCCAATTATGGAAAATGAAAACATAATTTTAGAAAACAAAAAGAAACAAAACTATGAGAGACTAAACAAAAAATACGATAATTTGAAAGAGCAGCATATGCGAGATATAAAAATAAACTTCAATGAAGATTGGTTCATCAACAATACAAATTATGAAATACCAACGAATGTAAAATGGCTATTGTCTCTTGGATCAAAATTTGGATTACCGTACGGGAAAAATGAATTTCCAATTTTTAAATGTATAACAGATGGAGAATATTGCATACAAACGATTGAGGAAACGGAAAAGCAGGAAATCGCTAGAATGAAATTCGTCGTTCATCTATGCATTCACCATCCTACGAATTATGCAGGTATATAGTAAATATATTAAAAAACTTGACGAATGACTCAATATATAATGTGAAAGATACGGTAGAATTTAAGTCCAAAATAGAGTACACAACAATAGATGACGACGAAAGTCTAGTTTCCTTCGATGTTGTTTCATTATTTCCTAGCATACCTGTGAATTTGGCAATTAAAACTATAGAAAATAAATGGGATATACTGGAGCAACACACAAAGATACCAAAAGAACTATTTATAGAAATAATAAGTTTTTGTATCAAGTACTGTAACTATTTTAAATTCGATGGACATTGCTACAAACAAAACAGAGGATTACCAATGGGTTCACCAGCGTCGCCAATAATAGCTGATTTAATAATGGAGGAGCTTTTAAAAAATACGGTAAATAAAATGGATATAAATCCAAGAGTATTTATAAAATATGTTGACGACCTCTTTAGGATTGTAAAAACTGACAAAATACATGAGACATTGGATATACTTAACGCATTTAATAGACAAATACAATTTACTATGGAAAAAGAGTCTGAGAATAAATTACCCTATTTAGATGCCCTCGTCATCAGAGATGGTAATACTTTAAAAATAGACTGGTATCAAAAATCAATGGCATCAGGCAGACTAATAAATTTTTACTCAAAACATACTAAAAATATGATAATCAACACAGCAAAAAATTTTATAAACAAAGTCTTAAATACCAGTAGCATTGAATTCCATAATGAAAACAAACGAAAAATATATGACATACTTATGAAAAATGACTTCCCAAAGCGGTTAATTAAGAACTTGTTAGAACCAACTAAGAAAAATGACAAAAATCGCAGTGACAACAAACCTGTGGATGAACCTACAAAGATATATTCAGCCATTAATTATGTACCAGGCCTGTCCGAAAGAATTAAACATTCTGATATATATAATAAAGAGAAATATATTCTGGCAATGAAATCAGAAAATACAACTAAAAGATTATTTACAAATATGAAAACAAAATTAGACAAAATGGATGAAGCAAATTTGGTTTATAAAATAACGTGCAATGGTGACGACAATGATAAATGCCAAAAAGTGTATGTTGGTACAACAAAAACAAAATTAAAGACCAGAATATCATCACATAAATCGGACTTAAAAAACAATGACAAAAATTTAAATCAAAAAACAGCACTTGCAGCCCACTGTAGCATAACTGGACACAAACCTGAGTTTAATAAAGTGATGATATTGGATAGAGAGAATAATTATAGAAAGAGATATTTCAAAGAGATGCTTCATATAATAAATATACCAACAAATAAACGAATAAACTTTAAAACTGATACTGATAATTGTGCACATATATATCGACCAGTGTTGCCACTGAAAAAATTTCAATTCTACCAAAATTTCTATCAAAATCTACCAAAATTGATCAAAATCTACCAAAAACCATTTTTATTTAAAAATCATTTAAGAACACATTGTTGAGATGGGAAATAATTTTAATTAACACCTTTACATGTACATATACCAAAAATAAAAAATATAACGAAAAGAATTCAGTTCTTCGAAAATACAAATATAACAAAAATAATTCAATTTCTAAACAATCAAATCGAAAATACATTTATAAATACAAGAAATTAAAAAAAAAACAATTAGATTTTTTAAAAATAATCTAAATGGATATGTAGGTATAAAAATTTAAAATTTTGCTGACCACACATAGCGACCATCATTAGCTTTTACAAGCTCTTTACAGAGCATTATATTATTAATTGTATTTATTTCGAGTTTGTTTATAAGTTTGGTTTTGATTAAGGAAAGTGTTGACAATTTGCGTTCAGCTGCTGAAGAACTATGCGGAAGAGAAAGTAAATTGAAAACATAGTTGTTTAATTCACCAAAACTTTTCTCGTTTAAACCGTTTCTAATTGAACTAACTTCAGCCCAAAATAATTCAATGTTTAATTCCGTTGAAAGATTTGTTTCTCTTAATCGCAACATAATAATTTCAGGCTCACAGTCTATAAGATTAGAAAATTTCAAAACAAGGGACAATATAAGCAAGTCTTCTTTTGACAATACTTTCTCAGAAGCAATTATTTGTAACAATTTAATATCTTTTCGATTAAAATCAAATCTAGCATTGATTTGGTTTAGTAATTCAATGTAAAATTGTAAAATTCCATGTTTAACATCAGAAACTTCTTCGTGGCTAAGATTTTTAGTAGTATACATTTTGGCTTTTTTACCGATAAAAATTTTTGAAACATCAATCAATTTGTATTTTTAAAATCAGTTTCAGTGTTGTGTATTAAATATTTTTTTTATAAAATTGCTTAATATGAGCTAAAAGTTAGATTTTATGCTTGAATATAAATAAGCCAATCTTGAACTTTCCGACTGAAATTCCTTATGAAGATTTTTTTAGTTTCTGCTAAAATCTACCAAAACCATATTCAGCCTACCATCCTACCAAACGAAAAATTTTCTACCAGTTTTGGTAGAATTCTACCAATAGTGGCAACGCTGATATCGACACATAATAAATAAGCACAGAACTGAAAAAGGAGAAACATGACAGTGAGTGACAAATAATATAAACAGATTGACGACACCACGGATAATAGTTATGTAAGATATTTGTTATGAAAGTTGTGATATTTTTCTGTTTATGATTTTTATTAAATTTATGTTATATGTTTTAAATTGTATTGTAGTGATAATTTATTCCCTGAGGATGATCAACGAGGTTGATCGAAATATTGGAAGAATAAATTAAATAAAGAAACACAAAATAAAGTGTTAAAAATTTTTTAATTTATATATAAGAACCTCAAAGTCGAAAGTTTGTATAATTAACATAAAAAATTATTTTGTGAATTTATTTATGTACAATATATATTTATTTATTTATTGTAGCTTCTTCACTCAATAAAAATAATCAAAACAATACTTGTACAAAAACTAAAACACCAAATAGTGAGGTAAACATTTTTTTTCTAGAATAGACTTTAAAATAAGTTTTCCACAGATTTTTATTACATATTATTGTTCAATTTAATTTTCCTCTCGTGCATACATATTTTCAAATATTTCAGAATCTAGTAACTTTTTTCGATTGGAATATTCTTATTCTATAATATATGTAGTTAACATATTACACAATATTTCGTTTTTCACAATAAAAATCAAAAGGATTATGATTTTATTCAATATATTCTTCCACCTTCTAATATATGTAAGTAATATACATACATAATTGGCCATTACCATCCTGTTTCAGAGTTACGGCCTAGGTTATCGCAGCATTCCTGTTGTGTGTGTCAATATTTATCCATGAGTACCGGGACCTACAATTTAAAGTCGATTCCGAACGATAAACTTAAAAAGTTTTTTCATAGCAGTCAGTTACTTGCAGAGCTTTTTCCATATTCGTTTTTTTTTTTCAAGATGTCAGAGCTGGGGTTTTAACCTGGAGCTCTTGCCTTAGTAAGCCAACACACTAACCACAATTGAAGTAGAAAATAAATAGTAGAAAATAAATAGAGAAGTGCTTGTAGACATTTTATTTAAACTCACTGATACGGTAATTGGTAGAAAAAACATTCGCTTGAAGACTGCTTCATAATTAATGAAGTAATTAAAAAATAATAAAGTTTTTATTTTGACTGCAAATTATTAAAATAAGATTAATTCCCTTTTGCTTAAAATATAAAGTGTAAACAAAACAATAAAAATTCCATATGTACACACTAAAAAAACTAATTTTTGTTAGAAATAAGCAAAACGGCAGCAAACAAACACAGTTGCCAGTTTAGGTGATTTTTCGCCAAACCGAGGAATTTTTTTTTTGAAGTGACGATAAAATATTTACTCTGTTGATAAGTGAATATTTTTTTTTTTTTTTTGTAAACATTCATAAAACAAACAAATAATTTTTTAATTTTTTGGGGAATTTTGGGGATGAAAAATCTGAATTGGTGATGAAATAAAGAAAAGAGCTGGCAGCACTGTTAACAAACTAGCTTTTACCGGTGATGAAATATTAATTTAGTAATATTTTTTTTTTTGTTTTTGTTGATACTATTTGAACCAAAATAGTGCCATAGTACTTCTCTAATACATTTTGTATACTCTTAAAAATTTTTGAATTTAAAGAGTATTTATTGCCTCCATTTTTGGATTTGGCGTACAAAAATCGCAACAAAAAATATCGCTAAAATTTCCTATTTATTGATGTGCATTTTTAACCAAAATTTCTAAATTTAAAATTAAAAAAATGGACAAAAAAGTATAAAGAATGAAAATATTATATATAATAAAAGTTAAAAAATATTGTTTTTATAGTACTTTAGTGTACAAATTTTAAATCGCGAATATCTCGAATACGAGCGCTAACTTCTAAAAACGGCTATTGCCATTTGAATTCAGCGTACTCAAATTAGTTTTATCAGCAGGATGCCCAGCTTTTTTAAAATTGTTTTTATATTATATAGTTATTAGTAAAACTATATGAAAATGAATTGTCTATTAAAAATAAAGATACAACAAAAAGTATGGAAGAAACAAAAAAAAAATTGCAAATACTTTACTCGGTTTGGGGAAAAGAAAAATGTATGATTGTTTAAAACTTTCTTTATAATGATTATTAACTTCAACCCAGAAAATATTATTTATGGAAAACTTAAATAAAACCTAAGTGCAGAAGAATCATCATCTAAGTTTCAATTTAAATGTCTTTCAACTTCTACTGAAAAAATTACTTTCGTTCTTAAATGGCATTTAAAAATAAATGACTTTTAATTAGGAAGCCAGTTATTGAGCCTTAGTCAGCTAAAATTCGAGGCATAATTTCGTCGTGTGATACACCAAAACGACGAATACATAAATAATTACATAATTCTTTCATATATTTCGTTCTTTTTTTTTGCACATTTTTATAATATTTTGATGCGGGATTATATAGACATTCATTACATCGCTTATTTTCAATTTTTGTTTCACATATGTCCATTTTTGCTATTTATTTATTTAAAATAGTTAATTATTGTTTTATTTTTAGAGACGGATATAAGCGACTAAAAATTCGTCGTTCGTCCCAATTGCGTTTCTAGCATTAGGAAATATTTTTGCTTGTTTTTTGGGCATATTTATATTTTAAGCAATAAACATATTAAAGGCTACCGACCATCGACTACAAGTTGTCAAAAATAAAATACATGTGTGCATATGAGAATAATTATTTTAGTGGCAATACGACCACATGACTACTTTTTTAGCCCGTAGTCAACTTATGCTAAATGCCTGGTTATCCAAACGTTGCTGTATCGTAATGTAGCGTCCCTTAACGTAAAAACGTAAGTGCACTTATATAACATTTAAAAACGTGTCATATGTTTTGGACATAAACAACAACAAAACAAAATATATTGTGAAATAGTAATTTGTTTATAGTGTGTACTTAATAGTGTTTAATTCCTATTTTTATTGGCGACAATAAACAGTTTAATGCTTCCAACACAAAAAGATGCATGAAAAAGGTGTTTAAAAAACGCAATACATAACATATGTAAATAAATATAAAATTAAAAATGCGAAACAATTTTAAGTTGCACTACTGAAAAAATCAATCATTTATTTACATACTTCGTTTAGTTTTCATTTACATATTTCATTTATTTACATCAGTTTTTATTTAATTTTTATTTTATTTTTTAATTACATTTTTAGTTTTCTTAAATTTTTATTTATTTATTTATTTTTTTCCGTGTTATTAAAGTTGATAAGTATTTAATAGTTTGTTGTTACTGTGTCAAATCAGATGTTTATTTTGTAGCTGTAGTCGTTATTATAATTAAGTAGGTGGCTACTTGGCTACTTTTATAGCCAGCTAGTTTTTTACTCGTATGTTCGGCGGCCGATAGCATTGAATGTGTTTATAGCATTATGCTACACATAAAAAGCTCTGCAATTATTTGTTACTAAAAACTAATATTTTGTTAATAAGGAATTAATAATAACAAAATAACAAATTAAATAATTTTTTTCTGGTACTTTTACTGTTAAAAAAGTACTTTCTTAAAACTTGTTTGATAATCAAACAAAAATTTTACTTTCCATCATTGGCCGGTAAACAGAAACCAACTCAAAAGCAGCTGATTAAAATGCACACTAATTTAGTATATCGTTGGCTTTTAATTGGAAGAGTATAGCGCGGCGATAAATTAAAGAATTATATCTGTTTGTGTCTAATAAATGTTTGTTTTAAAACTCATATTCCGAACACAATCGCTAAAGTTTATCAATTTAACAATAAAATTATTATAAGTTATAATACCGCAAATCAAAAGAAAAACTGTGTGTTTTGAAAAAAAAAATTTCAATGTCAAAGTGCGGCTGTTTAATTCAATTTACTAATTGTCGCCTAGTACGAAATCATCAGTTAATTACAGATGACCTGTGGATACGGAATGGACGTATTGTTAATCCGGAACCAGTCTTTTTTGAAGAAAAGGCACAGGCACATAAGAAATACGATTGTAAAAATGCTATAATTGCTGCAGGGTACATCGACCTTCAGATAAATGGTAAAATTTACTTTTTTGCATTATTATCGGTGAATTGTTTATTCTTTTACTACTGAGAGAATTCCATTCGCTTTAAGTTTTGTGTTTATTTACAATTTTGTATATTTCTCCAGGGTTGTCAGATTCAGTGAATTTCCAGAAAATTGGGATTATTTTATAAAATGGGGATGATAGTTTACAGTTAGGGATAGGGATTTCATTGTGTTATTATTTTTTTTTTTTTGCTGCCCCCAAAAAAAAATTATAATTCCCGAAATCCCCAGAATTAAAAAAGAACCCGTTTTTTTTATTTGAATTTGTATCGAGTTTGTTTTTTTATTTTTTTGTAAGGGGGTAGGTATCTTCGAAAAAAATTGGGGTAAAATATTAGTGAGGGTCGGTCTTACATTTTATCCCTCTAGGTCCTACTCCAGGGCAGTTCTGGAGCATTTTGTGAACTTTTACTCCTTCAACCCAACCTTTGACCCAGATGAAGAGCCATTTAGCCACATCCCTTCTTTTTGACTTATGTATTTTTTTGTTGAAACTCACAAAATAAGCGGTTCTAGCTAATCGAAATCGAAAAATCGTATACTATCCCACCCCTATCAGAATACAAAGTTTTAATCTCATTCTTTTCTGGGTTGATTTTTATTTCTTCACTCAGAAAGACCTTAACTCTGAAATTTTTCACAACTGTAGAGAAGGAAACTATCTCTGGCATAACTTTTTTTGTCAAATTTTTAAAAAGGTGGCTCTCGGAGATATAGGCTTCCGACATATAGCTAAAGAAAATTGACCTTTGACTTTAAAAAAAAAGCCATGTTACATATTAAATCAAAGGTAATTTAATACCCTTTCAAATGCGACTTTTACGAGATGCGTAGCTTTAATACTTTTCAAGAAAAGAAAAGTATAACTTTGTGCATTTTTGTATTTTTTTCCGATTTTTAAGACCTCATCTTTTCGGATCCAGATGTGTCAGTACCCCCTACTTTTGTATATAATTTAGTTCCATGATATACTATATTTCTACAAAAAAATCATAAAATTAGGGGGGGGACGTGGGTTACACCCAGTTGTTGATTGGAGAATGTCCCATATATGTATATCTTAGTCCATAAAAGCTTCTGGCCTTTGCCGTAGAAATAACTAAATTTTCAATGAAGTATATATCTACCACAGTAGATTCGATTAGCCCAGAGTTTTTTATTTTTACCTTTTTTTATTGAGTATACATATCAGAGATCAGCAATGAGTCGCTTTTTAGCGATTCATAAGCACTTATGAAATTTTAAGTATAAGTAAGTACAAGTAGTTGAAATTTAACTACTCTGACTCACTTATTCTCACAGTACTTCAAACTTTTGAGGTGAGTAGAGTATGCATTACATCAACAAGAATATGAATGCGTATAAGTACAAAAAATTTTGAATCATGATTCGAGTATACTCACTTTTTCAGTACTTATTGCTGATCTCTGATACATATGTATGTATGTCATATATGTAATTGAAAATTTATATCCGAAGGGTGTATATTTTAACATACATACTTCAATACATACCAATAACCATTTTTTCCTATTGATAACAATTTAATATTAATTTATTTATAATATATGTCTGTACGAGTATGTACTTACAAAATTATATACGAACTGTATGTATTTATCGTTGTTTTAAATTTAATATAAACAATATTCCGCAAATAATAATATTGTAAATACAGTAATGAAAGTGGTTTATGAAAATTGAGTTTATGAGCTTATCTTATCACACCACAATTCAATGGACTTCAGTTTATGCACGTAATCGCACATTCTGTAGAACAATGTACGGCACTAAAAGAACATTCTAAGAATATGTAGTTGTGAGCAACATTTTTTTATAATGCCGTGCATTGCATTATAATTTTTTGCTTATAATGTTAAGCGCCTTAGAAATAAGAAAAATTGCTATAAATTGATCATTCAAAACCCAACAATTGTCCCATCGTTGCATACTGATTGTGGTGAGTGTCTTCGCTAAGTAGGTTTAGCTGCTATCTGCTAAATTAAAAAGAAGTATAAAAAAAAGCCACAGCAAACCAAACTCGTAATTTTTTTTTTTTACTCTGTGTTTTATAGTTTCGCCCACACACATAAAATATTTCATTTTGAATAAAGCATTATTTATTATTATTAAATAAAATATAATTTTAAAGACCAAACAAATCAAAAAAAAAAAAAAAAAAAAAAACATATAGATTGAACGAACGACTGATCCAAAAAGCTGAGTAAACCGATTACTTCAATTGACCGTTCGTTTATATCCTACAGGGCTCTAGTATCAAACAAATTTGTTGTTGACTTTTTTTATCATTTTTAATTTCTCAAGCTTTAAGATTATCAAATAGGTACTTAAAGGTTTGAAGTATGCAAATTCTAAACGTGTCCAGTTTTAAAACAATGTGGATTCTTGCAGCTTAGTTTCAAGAATGATTATTTATTTTAATAAAAAATTGCGCTTTATTTTTTAAATATATTATTTATACAATTCTCAAGCTCTAATTTACTATCTTTTATACTTACTGAGATAGTAAATTATAATTGGTTACAACCAAATTTCAGAATTAACCTTTAACAATTAGTCTGAAAGTGGTTTAATGTCAAAAATAATAATTAACGAAAAATTTTGTTTAAAATACTTTTTATTCTTCTTTGTTAAAATAATCGGAAAAAATACAGCATTTTTAGAAGTTCTTAAATTTTAATTTCTTCTATTTTATTATAATTAATTAATATTATTATCTACCACATGTATAAAAAGTTTGTGTGAACCTAACTGGATGAATATAACGTACTTATTAGGGGTTGAAATTTAAAAAAATTTAGAACTTAACTACAATTGTTGCCTATTCCTACTAGAAAATAATGACTAGATACCACTTTGATATATATTAATAAATACAATACCATTTAGAATATTATTTAATTATAATTTTTATATGAATTTAAAATTACGGATTTTTTAGTTATTTTTACTTTATGACAGTAAAATTTTAACTTTCCGAATTCTCAGTAAGTATAACATACATACATAACTGGCCTTTACAACCCTGTGTCAGAATTACGGCCTAGAGATAGTCGCCGAAAGTAATATTTTTTTTCATATTTCTTTCTTTTTTAAGATGTCGGAGCTGGGTGTCGAACCCAGGGATCATGTCTTAGTAAGCCAACACACTAACCACTAGACCACGGCGACTACTGAAAAAATAACAATACTATTTATAAGTATATTTTTAAGAGTAATTTCCGTACTATGATATATTCGGAATTTCAAATTCTCTGAAAGTGGAATCACCAACAGCTTTTGGCCTCTACTGAAATTTTAAAAATTTGGAATTAATACCGTCTTGTTGATAATGTGCGATATGTAGAAAAAAATGTCATGTTTGTGGCGAACTTGTAACCGATGCTATATTCTACAAATAGTTGCTTCATTAGGTATTTTAAACGAAAAACAAATTTCTATGATAACTCACATATTGAGGTCTTTAACTAGAAAGACAAGACGCGCTTAATGATGTGACTTTGTTGAGTAGAAATTTACAGTTGGTATTGCCATGTACCAGTTTTATGAGAAAGATAATTTTCGTGCTATTACGTGGAAGATTCCATCGAAGACTTCGAAAGTAAAACAATTAAGATTGTTTCTGAAATCTAATTTAAATCTAAATCCGATTATGATCGCTTTTTAACAATACTACCTGTCCAATTTGAATTGGACAATAAATTTATCATTATTGGTTTTTATATTATTTTGTTTATTTTTCTAATATTGAATTTATATGTATAATTAAAAATGAATTATTATTCTTATTATTATTATTGTAATTTTTTATAGAAATGATAAAACAGTACTTTTAAGTACTAAAGGTTGTCTTCCCTGTGCTATACCAATCCTTCGCGCTTTCCAATGTCAATTTTAGTAATTTGTCAAATTTGATATAATCTCTTCTCTAAGGTTATATATATTACTTACATACTTTTTAGACTTCGTCTCGTGAAGTTCTATTTAAATATTTTACACATCTCTTATTAAGTTGCTGTACATTAAACTCTTTTCTTCTCCTTCAATCAACATCTACCGCCTGGGAAGACAATTGGAAGACATTACGAGTATATACTCTTATTTGTTACCTCTTGAAAATCAAATATACATATCATTCGTTTGTACTTAACCCTAATAGTCTTCAGCAAAATATGTACATACATACATACTAAAGACGTGCAAGAGTATACCATAAAGTATTGCCAAAACAAATATACCATATACTTCTATGTTACTATGGATATAAATGAGAGAACGAGTGTAACCAATATTGTATGCTTTTGCTTTTTCACACTCACTATATTCCTATAAACAATAACAGTTGTTTATGGTTTTGAGTTGAGTATGGTATAGATTTTTTTTTTTTGCTCTCAAATACTTACCCGGGGTCTACACCTGATATCAACTTTGATATGATATGAAAGAAAACGTCGGCAGAGAAAATAAAATGCCTTTTTAATATTTCTCTTCATATCTAACAACAGGAACACGTTGATGTTGAAATATTATAATATTTCATTTTTTTTGTACAGCAATGAAAGAAAGAACATGTCGGAGTATTTTATTAGTGGAAATTTGTTTAAAAATAAAGGGAAAATTTTATAAAAATTAAATAATTTTGTGTATAATTATTATTAATTAATATATTTTTTTTATTTTTTTATTATTTTATTGCTTTTTTATTGAATTTAAAAAATTCAATTTCAGTTTTTTTGTTTTGTTTCTCTATATGAGCTGTTTTTGACAGTTCATATCATGATATTGTTTTCATAATATATATTATGATATCGATATCATAATAGATATTATGATAGCTGATTCGCAGTCTACACGTAACAAAATTATATCGGCTATCGAATTTGACGTACGCAGATATAAAAATATTTCGTTTCATATCTCGTGGAGACCCCGGGTTATTGTCACCATAAGTATTTTCAAAATACTACTGGTGAAGCAAATATACAAGATAGCTCTGATAGTGTTTTTGGTTTTCTTTACTTTTGTGAACTGTGATCTGAATTCGTGGTTTAAGAGAATGAATGAAAATGTTTAAGTAGGATTTTGCTAAATTTTTCAACTCTAAAAGAATATAATAAAGTATAAACATATTTATGTATGTACATATAATTTATAAAAAATTTTTTTATACATAATTAATAAATTATACCTAATTAAGATGTTGTTTATGTAAAATTTATTTTATTTCGTTTTTCAGTTGATATAAAAGAATAAATAATTTTTTTACAAATTTAAAAAAAAAAAACTAAAATTTAGTTATAAAATTTTTTTAATAAAGAAATAAGAATTAATTTATAAATATGTGAAGAAAAAAAACGATGCTCAATTCTATTAAAAAATTATCAAATAGGACAATCCATCACACAACATTACACAATATTATAGAAATAATCGAAAAATCCCAAAATTTGTAGATAAACGGTTTACTTCAAAATAAAGCAGGTAACAATTTGCATTTTATTTAATTTAAATTTAATAATTAATTAAATCATCTCCAGAAGAGATACGTCTACACCGCTTAGTCACTCCAGGTCCCAAAACCGTATCCTCCTCAGACGAAGAAGGCACAGCAGGACTCATCTCTCGAACATTCAGCAACTCGGAGGCCTTAGCCTTTGCAGGCTTCCTCTTTTTACCCATATAGACAGCGAGGGTGACACACAATCAACAAAACAAGCCAAAAATAGTAAAAGAAAACCTATCAATAAATACACACAATAAAATGTCAGCAGAATACCTACGGCGAGAAGCTAGGCCGTAATCCTGACACAGGGTTGTAAAGGCCAGTTATGTATGTATGTATGTATGTAGAATACCGACGGCAGATAGGCAAAATTTAAAAAAATAAAATTTGCAAACAATCCGACAAGCCGGCACCAAACAAAACAATGAAAAACAAGAAAAGGGTTGTAAAATAAAAAACAACAAAAACAAAGAGGACTGGAAAATTTACAAAATTAAAATTTTTAATTTAAATTACTATTATTATATATTAATTTTATTAATTAATTAAATTAAATGAAAAAATATTTTTTTATAGTAATTCAAAATAGTAATCAAAACCTACATATAAATATATACCTACTTATATGATTTTAATATTAAGTAAAAAATAATAAAATTTAATAATTTAAATTAAATGAAAAAATATTTTTTATAATAATTTAAAATAGTAATCGAAACCTACATATAAATATATACCTACTTATATGATTTTAATATTAAGTAAAACATAATAAAATTTAATAAGATTTTTTGAGACTATTTTTTGGTATAATTTTTGTAAAACATGCAATACGAATTTTTATTTACATCGCACAATAAGTTACTTATTGTATTCCACCAGTATCTACAAGTATTTGCTTGTGCGAAACATAGGAAAACAAATGTGTTACTCTCATTTTCTCTTTATCCACTCACACTATATCTGCTACAAATAATAACAATACAAACCTATAACAGAAACACAAAATTACTCATCTATACTCACAGACATCAGTAAGCACACACAAACTTGTACAAACAGTTGTAACAGTGCACGTCTTTAATACATACATAGCTGGCCTTTACAACCCTGTGTCAGGATTACGGCCTAACTTCTCGCAGCACTCATGTTGTGTGTGTCAATTTTTATCCATGAGTACCGGGACCTACAGTTTAATGTCGACTCCAAACGACAGACTTGAGAAGCTTGTTCATGGCAATTAATTACTCTAAGAGCTTTTGCCAGAAGACTGCTGAGAGGTAGTCGCCGAAAGAAATATTTTTTCATATTTCTTTTTTTTTAAGATATCGGAGCTGGGTGTCGTACCCAGCGTCCTCGGCGACTAAAAATATGTATGTAGAAGTATTTAAGAAAACTGAATTTCAATAAACTCTTATTGTAAAATAGTTGGTAAATATAATCATAATCATTCTGAGGAATTAGGACTCTCTTACGGCACATTATGGCGTATTTTGCATTTAGATCTACATCTACATCAATATCAAGTCCAGCTCACGCAACAACTGAAGCCAGCTGACTATTCACAACGTCGTAGATACGTGGAATGGGTGCTAGAACAACAGGCGGTAGAGGGCAATTTTTCGAACAAAATTTTCTCAGCGATGAAGCACATTTCTCACTCGGTGGGTATGTTAATAAACAAAATTGTCGTATTTGGGGTTCTGAGAATCCTCAAGTAATTGAAGAGAGGCCATTACATCCAGAAAAAGTCAGTTTGGTGCGCTCTTTGGTCCGAAGGTGTGATTGGACCTTATTTTCTCGAAAACGACGATGGAACGACTGTCACTGTCAATTCGGAGCATTATGGTCGTATGATAACCTACTTTTTTTTGCCTGCTATTGAAGAATACGACTTGGAGAATATGTGGTTTCGCAAGACGGTGCCACATGCCACACAACTCCAGCGAATATGGCTTTATTGCAAGAGACATTTCCTGGCCGCGTAATTTCTCGTCGTGGCGATATCAACTGACCACCAAGATCATGCGATTTGACACCATTAGACTTTTTATGTGGGCTACGCGAAAGACCGTGTTTATGCAGATAAACTTTCAACTCTTGAGCACATAAAAACCAACATTCGCCAAGTTATGGCTGAAATGCCGCCCAATATGTGTCAAAAAGTGGTCGAAAATACCCTCAAAAGAATCAATGCTTGCAACACTTCGCGTGGAGATCGTTTAAATGTTGTTGTGTTTCACATATAATGTCAAAGTTCAAACTTTATAATAAAAAGGAAATATCATGAAAAGAATATTTTATATGTGTTTTATTTACGTTTACTTTTGAAGCCGCAAAATGGATAACCCTTTACATTAGGGCGTACAACCTTACAAGGAAAAAAAAAGTTTTTTCGAAATCTTCTTGCAAAAATACTTTACATTAGATGAGGTACGGGAAAACTTTTTTGAAGTACGGTCTAATGTACATACATACTTATATAGCTAGATATATACAAAATAATCTAATACATTTTAACCATTTTTAGGTGGTTATGGTGTGGATTTTTCGTTTGATACAGAAACTGTTGAAGAGGGAATAAACAAAGTAGCTAGTGGCTTAATAAAAACTGGAGTGACATCATTTTGTCCCACACTAGTAACATCGCCCACAGAAACATATCGCAAAGTCATACCACATATACCAAAGAAAACGAGTGGTGCTGGTGTTTTAGGCATTCATTTAGAAGGTCCTTTTATAAACACACAAAAAAAAGGAGCCCATCCAGAAAACTGCATAAGAGACTTAGACAAGGTTGTATACTTAGACTATTACTCAACATTTTATTATTCCTATATCTTACATAAATATTTTGTAATTTTACATCTATTCTAGGGAATGAAAACTCTGTTAGAAGTTTACGGTTCATTAGATAATGTTAAAATTATTACTTTAGCACCTGAAAAGGATGTCTGCGGAGAAACAATCAAAGCTCTTACAGATATGAATATAATAGTAGCCTGCGGTCATTCAATGGGTAGCTTAAAAGATGGAGAAAAAGCAGTACAAAAAGGAGCTTCTTTAATAACTCATCTGTTTAATGCAATGTTACCAGTAAGTTGCCAGCAATGTCAAGGAGTTCACATATAATTAATGGCTTGTTTCTGTATGACAAACAATTTTATAGCCTGTTTCCAGAAGACTAATGGTTTAAGATGTTCGTCTTATTATATGAAAAATATTCAAATATTTGAGTGGTTTGTTGTTGTTTCGAATATAAAAAGACGAACGTTTTAAAACATTCGTCTTCTGTAAACAGGCTGTTAAGCAATCGAAAATTTATATGAAAAATGCTCAAAATTATTTGAAAAATTGAGTGGTTTTCAAACAAATTTTTAATCGTTAGAAATTGTTTGTCATACAGAAACAGGCCATTAGTTTTTTTTTTTAACTAAAAACAAATCATTTAATCAAACTCAAATAAATATTTTTACAGTGTAGTTGATCAGTTTTTCAATTTAAAAAATCTATCGAATTTCTTAATAGTACCTTTTACTGATAACTCAATAACAGTGTAACAGATTACTTTATATGTAACGTTATCAAATCAAATTGTTAAACAAATCTTATTATTTTAGTTTCATCACCGGGATCCAGGACTAGTTGGTCTATTGGCTACAAATGTAATTCCCGATGGAAAGACTGTATATTTTGGACTTATTTCTGATGGTGTTCATACACATCCTACCGCTGTCCGTATTGCTTATCGAACACATCCTGATGGTCTTATTTTAGTTACTGATGCAATTTCTGCCCTAGGATTAGAAGAAGGCGTTCATCACATTGGTCAACTCAGATTGGAAGTTAAAGACTCGAAAGCTTTTATAGCTGGTACTGATACTTTATGCGGTAGCATTGCTCCACTTGATGAATGTGTACGAATTTTTAAAAAATCAACTGGTACGTATTTAGTTATTGTGCCATTCTTGTATTATGTTTTATTAAGTAATTGATTATATTTTTTAGGTTGTTCCTCTGTATACGCGATTGAAGCTGCAACATTGCATCCTGCTAAATGTTTAAAAATTGAAAACTGTAAAGGCACACTTGATTTTGGATCTGATGCCGATTTTATATTATTAGATAATGATTTAAATGTTTTATCGACCTGGATAAATGGAGAATGTGTTTATTGTTCCAACAACAAAATATTCGAATGCAATAAATAAACCGTTGAAACTGATTTGAGTCAATTGCTTTAGAAATAAATACCAAAATAATAAATAATAATAATAAATTTCTAATAATCATTTTAAAAATATTTAAAACAATGATTAGATTTATACTCGTACTAAACAAATGTCTTCTCTCGATCATTTGCATTGTTATCTTTCGGTTTTATGGTTTAATTACACTCTCGACAGAGTGACTAGTACAAGTTACGTTTCTATTTTAATTATTCTTACTTTTTAATGTAGACTAAGCAGAATTGCAAGACACTGCGACATATAAGGACTATTGTGCCTTCCTTATGAACACCAGGTCCGAAACTTTAGTGGTAAATAAGTACCCTAGTGAGGCAATATGTCTCCCTAGTTACATCCATCTAAATCTATTGAGAACCAGTTCAGATTGAACTCACCCGGAACCAAACTACGAATATACCAATATTCCAGACTCAACATTGAATTTCCTATCAAAGCACAGTTTCAAAGGCATGGTTCCTGGGTTCTTGACCACTTATTTTTCTGAGAGCAATACTCAGAAGCGTAAACCCCTACTTATGCGTGCATTGTATTGCAATTAAAAATTGGACAATTTTTTTTTCTTTTAAGGCGTCTTACAAATGAGACGGAGACAAGTTTCTGACAATTTGATCCCTAAAAGGCCAGTGTTATACTTTCACCCTTGAATGATCAACGGCACTTTCCCCATCTGTCGCTGCATCTTGACTCAGAACTGATGAGTATCCTCGTTAGTTGCGGTTATCTTACCAGTAGGTGGCGCTTTTTCTCCTGATTATTCATTTTTAGATGGCAGATAAAAGAGAGTATAATGTCATTGGGCGGTTTCCTATAGATGGACTTTTAAGAGGGGGAACTCCTATTATTTTTTAATTACAGTCTATAAAACAGCAAATTTTTATCCATCAATGTTTCAGCTTTGCTACGGTTTGAACCTGGGCTGTTGTATGCCAGGAATTTAACCAGTATGCCACGCATGCGGCCACCCACATCATATAAATACGAAGTGGTATTAATCCAATCAGGGCCTCCAAAGCCACTGTTGGATATGTTGTCATTGTTCCGGTTACACCGAGGCAGGTGAGTCATTATACCTTGACTAATTACCTTATGGTGGTAACTTCCTCAGTTTTTCTCCCCCAAGCTATTGACGCATAAGTGATTGTGTGCCGAACAATAGCGGTATAAACCCACAGTGTAATTCTTGGCGATTGACTCCAATAAAATTTTGTTACGTGTAGACTGCGAATCAGCTATCATAATATGTATTATGATATCGATATCATAATATATGTATATTATGAAAACAATATCATGATATGAACTGTCAAAAACAGCTCATATAGAGAAACAAAACAAAAAAAACAATTGAAATTGAATTTTTTAAATTTAATAAAAAAGCAATAAAATAATAAAAAAAAATAAAAAAAATGTAATAATTATATACAAAATTATTTAATTTTTATAAAATTTTCTCTTTATTTTTAAAAAAATTTGGACTAACAAAATACCCCGAAATGTTCTTTCTTTTATTGCTGTGAAAAAAATGAAATATTATAATATTTCAACATCAACGTGTTCCTGTTTGTTCCATTTTGTTTTCTCTGCCGACGTTTTCTTTCATATCATATCAAAGTTGATATCAGGTGTAGACCCCGGGTTACACCAAACACAAATCAAGTAAATTTAGTTTGAAATCTCTTTGAATACCTATAGTGCTTACACCGAGAGTTTTTGACAACTAGCAGGACTTTATTTTCATAAAAATAAAAGTCAACAGAAAAGAAAAAAAAAATAAAACAATTTTTTTTCTTATTGTTTTATATTCAATTGAATATTTTTCCCCGTTTTAATTTTACAAGGCACTTTTGACTTGTCAGTTTCCTAGTCGGGTTTTACAGTGTAGAAGTTGAAAGACAGACAGACGAAGTTTGTAGAAATATCGACGAAAATTTGGAGAGTCTTTTTCTTTTCCAATTTTCCTAATTCTTGCTTATTCTGTTTCTCTTCTAAGTTCAACATTGTAAAAGTTTTCAGCACGAACAAAAGAGAATTGAAAAATTTCTGACTTTCAATTTCCACATTGTAAATCCCGACTTATTGTAGTTTTGTATTTTTTAGTACAACTTAGAAGAAATACAGAGTTGCATCGGAAAGTATAAAAGATTTCAACAAGATTTTGTCGAAATCTAGTAACGAAGTAGATTTTGTTTTATATGGGAAATCTAGTAAAGAACGACTAGATTTCAATTGAAATCTGGTAATTAGTTGATTTGAGTTTGGTGTAATTGTATTTATATTTCAAAAAATAAAGAAAATCAAAAATATATGAACTATGTATATACCCTATTAGAATGAATCAATTTAGCGATTTGGAACTAAACTCTTGTATTAATGTCTGTTTCAATGCAATTTTTTATAGCTCGGCATTTTTTAGGAAACTTACCTTTATTGAACAATAATAATATTATTGACCCCAAACTCCCAGCTGTGACAGTATTCACCTGAGAAATTATTACGTTAATTTTGAGACACTAGACATAAATTTAATAATTGTTACAGAGAATTCGTGTATTTAAAACTCCATCATAAAGCTAGTTTCAAGTTAAGACAATCAAATCATAGTTAAATACGTAACTATTTACGAAAGCTGTTTACAAGACCTTTTTAATAAATATTTATCGAACCCAAAATAAAATACAACTTTTATGCCTGGCCTAGAGATTCAGGATTTGGCTCTTCTCGCCCTAAGGCAATAATTAATGACAGTAGGATATCAAACGCTGTTGGCTCATTAAAATAACGTGGCGTGTATTTCATTGTTGTATGCTGTGGGTACTCCTATTTCTCTCAGAAAATATCCTTCTGTGGTTGATTGTCCAATGAATTGCACAATGCATTCAAGTTAGAATTCGTTGTTTAAATGCACGATTCGTTGCTGAAACAATCTTATTTCATATAAAATGCATTGCACGAGTAGAAGTAGTCTAAGCGTTAATCCATATACATACATAAGTATATCACCCCTATTCTGCGTTTCGATTAAGTCTCCGAATTCCGTTCTGCAACGATCGTAAATTAATATTCCACTAAAAAACGGAATCGAAAGAAAAGGAGGAAGACAGCAAGATATACGAAAATAATAACATCAGTGTGGAATGTGGAAATGAGACAACAAAAAACAACTTTGTTACCATTTTAATAAACAAATGTCAAATTTAATACAAAAATAAAGTGGTATATATTGCAAAAACGTGATAAAAAAATAAATTATGGATGAAGCCTGGAGCAATTGTGACAAATTCTAAAATTCAAAAAAAGTTATTCGCGAAAAAAAATCGCAGGTAATAAAAAAACATTAGTGAAGTAGTTTAATACGGAAAGATAAGAACAAATTAAAAGACAGAACGTTGATAAAAATTGGTTGTGGACGAATAATTCAGTATTTGCTTTTGTATTTTAATTTCAAGGAGGAATGAAGTCTGTCGGAGCCGCATTATTGTTGGAAGAAGAAAATTAAAAATTAAAAAGCCCAAAATTAAAGACATCTGTAATCCATTTGTCTTTCGGTTGCTGGTGGTATCCGCAAGCAATGTCTGCTTTCGCCTTCAATAAACTGATTAGTTTTATCTATTGCAAATAAAGTATTTGCATTCTCATACAAAAAAAAAATAAATATTTAAAACAAAAACAATAATTTTTAATGTTATTTAAACAATTTGTGCAAATATTATTGTATACTATACTTACATTTTATAAATTTATTATTTTTTACCTAAAAAAACAAAAACCTCCGTTAATGAAAAAGCAAACGGAGAAAATTTTGTTTCGAATCAAAACGTAGAATGGATATGTACCGGGTTATCCATTTCGTGGTTTCAAAAGTATGGGACTGGAATTCGACATCTGTCAAACTAAGTTGTTGTTTTTTTTTAGTTGAAAGTCTGACATTGACGAAAATGGATCGCTTAACTATCACACAACGCATAAAAATTATCAAAACTTACTACAAAAATAGTGATTCTGTCACAGCCACATATCGCGCTTTAAGAGGAGATTATGGTTTACATAATCGTCCAACTATGCAAGCAATTTGAAAAAATTGTGATAAAATTTGAAGAGACTGGAGCGGTAACAAATATTGTAATGCCTGTGCATCATCGTTTCGCTCGTTCCGCTGAAAATACCGCTGCTGTAAGTGAAAGTGTTGCCGAAGACTCGAATGTGTCGATTCCTCGTCGTTCTCAGGAATTAGGACTGTCTAACGGCACATTATGGCGTATTTTTCATTTAGATCTACACCTACAACCATATAAAGTCAACAAGACGGAGCCCCATGCCACAGTTAAAGCTAGTTTCGAAATTTTGTCTCAATGACTTCACGTTGGGGGCAAATCATGAGCCAGAAAGTGGACGAAGTTATGCAGGTGGGCGTGGTAACTTTCAAACAAACTAAATACTGATTTTTTTCATATCTGAAGAACAGTTGAAGCTAAAGTTTCAAAATTTGATCTGAACAACTTTACGGTCAAGGAAAATCATCAGTCATAAAGTGAGCGGAATCGGGAAAGTAGGCGTGATACCGCCCATACAAGTTAAATATTGATTTCTTTATATCTTGACAAGTGCTGAAGATAAGTACCTGAATTTGGTGTGATAGATTTCGTACTCAATAAAAATCATCCGTCAGAAAATAAGGTGTGGTTCCTTCCACACAAACTAATATGCATGTATATCGTCGATGGAATTAAAGAACGCTGTAACTGACAAAGCCTTAAACGTTCACCAGAGCCAAAAAACTTTCATAAAAGTAGAAAAAATACACTGGTATTTTTCACTTCGCAGACGGCGTAAGTGAATTTATTTTCATCGTAGAGATCTGGGACCTGGACCAATCGACGCGTATTTTTTTCCTGATAAAAATGATGCAAAAAACGTATTTTCGATTTTTTGTCAGTTACAACGTTCTTTAATTCCATCGACGATATCTTGAGATCAGATATACAGCTAAAGTTTCTAAATATGGTCTGAATTACTTTGTAGTCACTAAAAATCATAAGTCCAAAAATGTGAACAAATGGTTTAGGTTGGTGGTCTCAATATGCAAAAAACAACTTTAAAATAACAATTTTAACACTCTGTTGATTGTAAATAAAACACATGCATTTATTTTATTATTTTTATTGAATATGATTTTTTTTATAATATTCAAATATGGAACAAATACACCTCTTGTTTTAAAGGTTACAAATATTAATCATCTTTAAGTTATAATAAAGTGTGTATTAATTTTAGAGTGTATGTATAAGTATGTATGTATGTATGTAAGTATACATTACAATACAATAAACATTTAAACTATATATGTATGTATATGTATAATTTTTTTTATATATTCTAAATACTATATATCGCTCACTTACTTTAATAGTGTCATAACACAATATGTTTCTTTTTTGTTTCTCCCCAATATTTAATTATAAGGCAAATAAAATTATTGAACTTTTAAAAAAATAAATATTGTTTTTTTTTCAGCAATAACTACTAATGTTTATTCTATTCGTACTATGGTTTTGGCACAATTGAATTGTGTCGTTGTGGTGATTAAAACATAATTAGTGTAACAGCTCATGTTGACCTTAAGAGCTAAAATTTGAACGGATAAAACAAAAAACGTGTATTTTGAGTTATGACAGGCACTATTGAAGTAATTAAGCGATAATTGTATTAATTTTTAAATAAATATTGTAAATACATGCTTATACCCAAATTATAGGCAGGCATTTTATTAAATTTTATATAGGTATGTATGCATATGTATACATACAAATATATAGTATATATGTATGTATATACATATATTATTTTTAAGATTTTGTTTATTAAGTTTTACAATACATATGTATGTATAGATATAGATTTTTTTCTTTGTTATATATATATGTATATATATTGTATATATTTCAAGTAAATGAATCTTTCTATTAATGTGGTTCCTTATACTTTATGTAGTATGTATATATAATTTTTTTATTTATGTACATATACAATAATAAAAATTTTGTTTGATTTATTAGAAAAATATTTCGTTTTTTTTAATAAAATTTTTTTAAATAAATTATTTGGTGTCTAATTGTAGTAAAATGTGAGATGTTCTCTATTATTTGTTTGAATTTTCATTACAACTTTAAATACATAATTTTAATTTTTTTACTTAGTTTTTTATTGTTTTTATTTTATTTTTTTTTTATTTTATTTTTTTTTCATGTAAAACAGTTAAATATTTAATATAATGTAAAAAAAATTATTATAAAATTAAAAGGCGTTTTTACAAATATATAAATATATATTTTTTGTTTTGTTTTTAAATAATGTTCAAAATATGTTTTAATATTTTTATATATAAATTCGTTTTAACATGGACTAAGACACAGCAAAACTGTTTTTAAGCAATAAAACTCTAATATAAATAAAGAAAAATGTCTGTTATTTTATATATTTTTATTTAATTAAAAATTTGCTTTCTTTAAAAAAAAAGAAAAAAAAAGAAAACCTTTTCAGCAAGAAAATCTATGTGTTTTTAATATTTATATTATTTAAAATTTTTAAGATAAACCTAAAAAAATACTAATAAATACAAATTTCAATTACATATCGTTATAATTTTTTTTATATATATATTTATTGTTGCAATTTTTATTATTATTATTTTTTTTTTTTGATATGTTAATTGTTTTTTTTTTATTACTTTTTTAGAATTTCTAATACAAATGCTTGTTAGTTTTTCTTTAAATTTTCGTTTTCCTATATGTATGTATATTAAAAATTTATTATTTATTTTTTTTTTCTTTTTTAGTTTTAATTTCTATTTCTATACATTCGTTTAGTGTTTAGTTTTGTTCATCATGATTCACTTTCTTTCATTATTGTATTTATTGTTTAAATACTTTTAAATAAATATGTATATATATATATGTGTGTATGTATATAATATAGTATTATTTAAAATAAAGTTTTCTGTTTGTTTTTCATGAGTAAAATATATATTTTCCAGTTAGGTTTTGTTATATTTTTTTTTTTTTACTTTTTGTTTTAGATTTCTCTTGTTTTGTTTTATGACTTCAAAATATTGGTTCATTGCAACATTTAAAAATGATTTTTCTATTTTCGTTAAATTTATATGCTAAAATTGAAATTGTAATACTTCCCAACTAATATTTGTTATAAGATTTATTAATTTTATATTTGTTTATATTAAAAAAAATGGCCAAAGCTTATTGTCAGAAGCGTCTTTTTTATGTTTTGTTCGTTTTGTTGTATTACAAAAATAATATGAAATATTTGTTTCCAAAAAATTATAATCTTTAAAGAATAACTTTGTGTATGAACTATTTAGTTTTAATTTTTTCCTTTTTTTATTATGTATTTTGTTAATTGATTTATCTTTGCAGCATTTACGTATTCATAAATATTATTAGAATTTAAAATTGAAAGCATTTGTGGTATTGTTTTCCTTCTTTATATTGTATTTTTATTCGTTTTATACTTGGTCACCGGTTTTGTTAACAATTTATATAATAAAGTAATTTAATAATTATTTCTTGTTGGGAACTTTCAATTTTGTAATATTGTTTTTATAATAAACATTTAAAATGCAAGGAAACTTTTAAAAATATTATACAATAGTATTATCACACAGACACTGTGTACACTGTGTACACTGTACATATAGGGAAATGTAAAACGTAGTAAATTATTCTATTGTTTTAAAAATATGTAATAACAGAGCTCGTAAACAAATGACCTACTAGGGCAAGGCAAAAATGACCTGATGGAGATCATTAACATTATGTTAAGGAATTCTTAATTAAGGTATGTTAGCTGGTCTCGAGTCAATAACTCAGAAATTTCAAGTACTAGTCAAAAAATATTAGAGACCAATGTAGTAAACGTACCTTGGCAAGGACATCTGAAAAAATCACAACGTCAAAAAGTAAACGAGATGTAAAGAAAAAAAAAACTGGAAAAGAATAATAAGATTACAACTTGTATCTACAAAGAACAAGAGTGTACTGATGACACAGAACACACCTTCTTTCACTGCAACAAATGGCAAAATGAAAAATGGGCTGTACACTAACGCCTAAAAACATAACTGATAATTAAATTCAGCAACTTTCGATTTTTGGCGAGGGTGGTGGTATAGTGGTTAGAGCGCTCGCACCGAAACTTAAACGACCGAGGTTCAATCCCAGCGAAGGACAAAAATTATAAAATAAAATTTGCGGTCTTTCTAAATTATATTTTTAGAAAAGTAAAAGGTTTACCCTTCCTCTCTTCTCCCCCGTTCAATGGTTAAGGTATAACACTGGTCTTTCAGTGGTCAAATTGACTGCAACTTGTCTTATCAACAAAAAAAAGAAGAAAGGCGCATAATATAAAAATAAGTCTGTCTATTTATCTTTAAGTTCCAATGCAATGCACTGCATGAGTACGGGTTTACAGTTCTTTAGACACACAAAAATCAATATTTTCTTTGTATGAGAGGTACCACGCCCACTTTATCACTGATAATTTACTTTAACAGTTGTCAAGATATACAAAAATCAGTATTTAGTTTGTATGGGATGAACTACACCCACTTGCCCAACTTTGAAAGATCCCCTTCCCGGGGACATATCTTTTTTTCTGTTTTTTTTTAAGGGGTGTAAACCCCTATTCTTGTTGTGCTTTGCATTGGAAATTTGATGGGATAGAGAGATTGTTTTTTAATAATTTCCCAAATTTTCATAGGAATTGAATATATGGTGTTTGTATTTATAGTAAACAAAGAGACACACATGCTCTTTTATATATGTATGTACATCCGTTATGATGCCATTCTGTTGACTGAACGTCGCACGTTATTGTTTTTCATACGATTGCAGATACGATACAATATGCTTTATTACTTTTTCTAGTACTTCTTAAGTCCAAAAATACTGTAGTACCCCCGTGACAAATTTAATACTTTTTGTAATTATAAAACTTTAAGTTTATTAAATAAATGCGAACTCTATTCGCACGTTTTGCTTTTGGCATTTTCAACAAAAACAGGTGATGCCTTCATGCAATTTTTGTAAGTACATAATTTTAATGAGAATAAACAACATTAACAAACATGGTCTTCTATATGCCCAAATCGCAAAAAAAAGACCAAGCAATTACAGTCGAAACTCTCTATAAGGAATTCCAAGGGACTGGAAATTTACTTCGCTATAAAGAAAATTCGCTATATGGAAAAGAAAAACAATATTGTTCCTTTTAACATTTTTTATTTGTAGTAGTCAGTTATTTTGGTTTGAAGTACATTTTTCCACTTTTCTTCTTCAATGCAAAGGCAAATGGATAGCGACTGAAAAAATGTGAGAAATGGTAATGATTCCGGTTGTCACTTGCATAGTTCAGTGGTTCCCCCACTTTTAATTTTATGGTAAATAAACGATTCAAAGCATCAGACTCTGCTTGTGCGATGTGAAAGCAACAAAGTACACACAGAGCAACAATAACAACACCAATAACACAAAGCGACATCGATTTCTTTTTTGTGTGCGTGCGTTCGGTTTTACCTAATTCGTTATATGGAGATTGAAAACGCTTCAATCTTGAAGTTACGGTCGCAAAATTACTTCGTTATAAGGAAATATTCGCTATATGGAAATTCGTTATATGGAGATTATAATACACTCAAAGTAGACCCAAAACACAGTGTTCTTATAATTGCTTATAGAGAGTTTCGACTGTATATCTACGATCACCGGCTAAGAGAATTTTAAACAAATTTAGCAATCAAAATTATTTTTCATTGGTTATCAATGAAATCTTGGATATCAATGTCAAAAATTTGGCGATTCTTATATGAACGTTTGATAGTTTTGCCGAAATAGTTTTTTGTTATTAAAAGAACTAGAAGATTCAATCACTTCAGGTATAGCAAGCAAAATTACGGAAGTTTACGAGATAAACAATATTAAAAAAAAAACTAAATATGGAAGAATTTACCGCAGACTACTGTGCAGTGATGATGATTTAATAGTTCAAATGAAATAAAAACAATTGTACCATTTGGTCCGAAAAATTACCCTTTTTGTCAGACTTCAATACCATTTCAAAAATTAAATTAATGATAATTTGAGCTCTGTTTTCTCGCATGTTTTTACTTCGCCCCAAGGTTAAACTTTTGTTTGAAATTATTACAAAATTAGAAAAAGTTCTTTTGTAGGTTTTGTGTTAAAATGAAAATTAAAACGAATTATTTTGATGACTGTGCAAAATACTATTGTAAAATTTTTTTAAATGATATTCGAACAAAAATTACTATTTCGAACGAAGTTTTTAGCACATATCGTATTACACATAACAGTTCATATGTTACTCTTTATATTTCTTTAATAAAAAGTAAATATTTTAGCAATAATACAATTTAGAATGCTTTTTCTTGAATTGTTTTGTTATATTTTATTTTTAACTTATTATTATTGCTGATAATTTTAATTAAAAAAAAATGTTCATTAAAGGAAAAAAAAGATATCCCTGCATTAAAAATATAGAGATTTATTTTGTTTTTTTTTTTTAAGTGCAATTTTGCTTTAAATATTATTTTTTTTTTATTTTAATGTACGAGTATATGTAAGTGTGTATTCGTTTTTATATACATATATGAAATAATTAAATTTTATTTTTAGAAACTTGTAACTTTTAATTACACAAAATTTTGTATACAATGTAATATTTTTGTATTTTTTTTTGTTTTTTTTTTTTTTGTTTTTTTTTTGTTTTTGAATTTAAAAGTATTTATGTAAATTGGAAAACTTCTATAAAATATAAATATCATGGTACTTTAGATAAAATAAAATGTGAATAAGAAAAATTTTGATTTAATTAAATATTTTTTGTTATTGTATTTTTTTTTTTTAATAATTTTTTTTTTTATTAAATACCTGATTGCATTTGCGGTTAATTGTGATTTTTATTTTTTTTAAGTTGATTTTGTTACTTAAGTTTTTTTTTTTGAGATATACATGCTAAGTATTTGTATTAATATTTCATTTTTAAGAAACTTTTTAGGCAACAACACTTATTTTAATATTCTAACCATAAAATTTTGAGTTCATTGTTATTAACTAATATGTATGGTTTTCTTTTATGTATATAAGATTTTAAATATACATATATTATTATTCTTAATTTTCTTTTCTTAAATAGAGCGACTTAATAATGTCGAATATATTCCAATTAAAATACCTGTATAAACTAATCTTATAAATACAAATATAGAGTCATACGTACAAAATTGCGCGTACAATTTGTGAGAGTAAAATATTAAGAGTTTACATATTACAATACGAACTACATTGAATTCGAATTGGAATTCGAATACATATTTAAAACTTTATAAGGAGATACTATGAGCAATTATATTAATAGATATATAAATATTTTTAATATTATGTATGTATGTATGTATGTATATTTAATTATAAAAGGATGTACATATTTATGTATGTATAGGTATATTTAGTTTGAATTAATATTCTCTTTTTTTCATTCTAATTTATATCTGGTTTTGTTTTTTTAGGAGGGCACACTTATGTAAGATTTGTATTATAAGTATCTCTTAATATACGAGTACATATACATAATTTTGATTTGTGTAAAACTAAATTTAATAATTTTGCGCACTTTGGAAAAACAAAAATAAAATTTAACATAAATTTAAATTTAATTCCTCTAAATCAAAAATTTAAATATTCTATTTTTAAATTTATATGTATAACTTAAACATGATTTCACAACCTTATTTATAAAAATTGTAATTTATTTTAAAGGTAACACAATAGTCTTATATTATTACTAAATATTTCTAGCACTACTTTGTTGGTCTATTTGAAAAAATATATAATTTTGTTCATTTGCCTTTTGCACAAGGAAACTTATTTTATGCAATTTTATATTCTCATAGAATGGAAAAACCAATTTTAAAAATTCGGCATTAATTTATACTGTTGAGTTGAAACTTGACTCTTGACTTGTGAATTAACTATTGCATTGATTTATTTCGACAAATTTATTACAAATTAACTAAAATAAATTTGTTGAGACTTTTGAAAATAAAGATTAGAAAATCAACATTAAAAAAAAATATTAATTTAAGTAAGCATAACATACATTTAAATAAATTTAAGACAAGCGCAATAAAATAAATCAAATAAACAATATTTTTCTTTTACCAAGCAGTAAAATTCAAAACCAAAAATCTGGTAGAAATAAACTTTCGTACAGAATGGTGCTACAATAGCTTATAAATAACTGTAATCCAAATCTTCATATCCGTGATGAAAATTCAATATTATGAAATCGTCGTATTCGATATCGATAGCTTGTTTTCGATCGAATGCCAGGACGAAGATACAAAAACAGTAGCGAAATATTGAAAATAATTTATTAGTTATACGCCCATGTTCAGCGAATAGCAAAACGCTTGAATTTTGCGATTTCGATTTGAAATCGCCAAATAGGTGTTCTACAAAACGAAAACGCTACAAATTTGGCAATTTCAAATCGCTAATATACATACCTTGAAACGTTTTGGTCAATTGTATTAAATGTAAACTTTAAAATTAAAAAAAAAATTATACAAAATATAAATTTAATATGATTTCTTTTAATTTGAAGAACTTGTACGTTTTATTTTAAAATTTTTAATTCAAAATTTATAATTTAAAATTTGCTTTTTTAGGCCACTTGTTTGTTTCAAATGCTTATTTATTTCTGATCCATTGAATACACAAATTTTTATAATGTCCCAAAAATAATCTCTTAAAAGGAGTTCAAAATGCTCAAATATGCTTTCAAAATATATAGAATGCGCTTTAAAAACGTAGCTTTTGTCAGAACAGTGCGATAATATTAATTAACTATAATATAAATAATTTTATTTTATTTCGGCATTGCCCGGCATGCAGAGAGCCTGTCCCCTAGTACGTTTGAGCAGGAATTTTCACAGATAGGAATGACAAACTTAGCCACTGTGTACAATATAATAAGGCTGTAAATGATTAAAACAATCAAACATGAAAAAAAATATCTCTGGGGCCTTATTATGTAATTCTCTTAAGCTAAAATGCTAAAATTTTGGGTTTTTAAAACAGGCTGGGCGTTAGAATCAATAAAATTAAAAATTTTAGAAATGATTAGCATTAAAGCTTTTAAATGAAATTACGCGTTACAGAATTGTATTCGATGCCAAAAAGTCCCAAATCAAATTTATAAATTTTTAGCGATAGAGTTTTAGCTTAAGAGAGTTACAGAATAAGGCCTCTGGTTGTATAAATTTCTTATTCTAGTGTAAGCGCTGTTTATGGAAACGATCTACAGCAGTGACCAACACAGGAAGCATAAGCTGTTACTTATGCATGAGTTTGTAAGTATGTTTCGAAACAAAAACAAAATTTTTGAAAATTTATAGATAAATTTGTAATGTTAGATAAAATTGTACCTATATTCCTATATATATACATAAACTAGTTGACCCGGCAAACGTTGTTTTGCAATATAAATTATTTCTAGGAAATATTTTTGTTTAGCTCAAATATACATATTTGATAGTCTTCATCGAACTGCAATACTCAACATTGATATGAGCATTGAATGTTTTGCTCAGCATAGGTGAATATGGTACGACCCAATAATTGTCAACATTAATGTCTGGGTTGCTGATAGTGTTAATGAAAGATTATGTGCCGTTTTCGGTACTTCAGTTTGATAGTTGGGGATAGAGAGAAATAGTCCCTATCGCTTCAGGAAGAGGCCAAAATTTGCTACGCCCATTTAAAAAATATCGACTTAATGAAAAAAAAACTAAAAACACAGTATAGAGTAGGACATTAAATCCTTTACGTTTTTGTTACTTTTGTTCTTGCGTCATTTTCCTTGTCAACCAGTGTAATTTAAAGATTCCAAATATTTTAAATGAAATTGCATAATATGTATGTATGTATTTGTTACATAAAATTTTTAGCATAAGAATTGTTAAAACGTTTCCTGATGGATTGGCAAAATATTAAAAAAGTGATGCTTAATTTGTAGTTTCATTTTTATTAGCATAACATTTAGTAGAAAGAATTTTGGTAATATCAAATGCCTAATTTTTTTTTTTTTTTTTTTTTTTTTGTTTATTGATCTGGAAATCCGATTTCGCCATTAAAGACCTTAATTACATAGACCAGAACTAAATTCTATTAAACACATTTAGATTATTTTTCCAATGACTTCATATATACATAGATAGTCGTATATTCATTACCAGGGCAGCGACTTTCATGCCCAAATGGCAACGATTTTATTTTGCATATTTTGCTATAAATGCATATTTTTGCATGTTTTGCTTTTAAGTGCATATTTTGGGGTTTTTATTGAATATTGCACTTTATTGTATATTTTTGCGAATTTTTCAATTCAGAATTTGTTTCCAGAATTTATTTTAACAAGAATATTTGGCATCTTTGAATAAAAAAAAAAAGTTACATAAAAATTGTTAGTACATTTGATTTAAAGTCGAATGAAGCAATGAATTTAAAAAATAATGAATTGGCTTCTTTTGAATATGCTCCTATAACTTCAGTAGAAATAGAACTGACATTTTCCATGTACAAAAACTTTAATTGATCGAACATATAGAGTTTTGTATTTAATAATTTGAAAAAAAAAAATTATTTATTTACACAAAAAAAATTTAATTTAAATATGTATTTAAAATTGAACGATTTTATAATTAGTAGTTTAAAATAGACTGATTTGTAATTTTTTGTAAATATTTCTATGTATAGTAAAATACATATTGTAACTAGTACTTGAATTATTTTGTTTGATTTTAAATAAAAAAAATTAAAAAATTTAAGCTGCATTTTTTTTTGTTTCAATGCATTTTTCTGTAAAGTGCATATATTGAGTGCATATTATTCATTTTATAGTACATATGCGCATATTCTCAATTTTTTAGTGCCTAAAAGTCGCTGCCCTGTTCATTACAATCATCCACTATTTAACATCCACTTTTCTATAGAAACAAAATTTTTTGTTTTATTAAATACATATTGTACGACAAAGAGTATTCGCCTTTTCTCTCCATCATTGCCTTTAAAACAAAAATCTAAACTCATTACATAGAATTTAGTTCTGATTTATGTCAAGCGTTTAATGAGTAAAATGAAATCAAACTCTTAATTTAAAAGAAATTAAACGAAGAAATTAAAGCTTTGTTTTAACCGTTCCGACTGATTAAAGGCATAGTTCTAACAAAGGATTAATAAAATACAAATAATTAAGACATAACCAAATAAAAAAATGCAACAAATAATTAGACCAATTAAAATATTGTTATAATTAAATTTTTTTTTTTTGTTCTTTCTTTTTTGAAACTCATTTCTTCTAATAAGTAGAGTTTTTATTGAAAATTGATGCGATTTACTTTAATTATTGGGAAGACATAAAATTGTGAAAAAGTATAGTTATGTAGACATCCTATTTTGCTTTTTTATTTCATATTTTGTTTTTTAATTTAATTTAATTTTTTTTTTGTTTTTTTTTGTACAAAAATTTACAATAATTAAAGCATTGTTTTCAAACATTTTAATTAATTAACGGGTGCTTTTGCAAAAATTTTCAATAAATACTTAATAAACAGATAAATTTTCTTTAAGATTAGTAAAGTGCAAAAGCACTTTAAAAATTTTTAATATATGTATGTATGTATGTCCACAAAAAATTTGTGATAATTAAAAATTATTGTTTGTTTTTTTACATTAAAAAATATTTTGTTTTTTTATTTTTTGTAATATTACGAGTACATTTTTATTTAATTTCTAATAGTAGCTTGTTTGTTAAAAACTATCTTTTTATTTTTGTGTTTAAAAGGTTGTTTGTCATTATTATTATTATTATTAGAAGTAGTAGTTAACATTTGAATTTGTTAATTTAAGGTTCTTTTTTCATAATTGGTAAAAAGAATTGAACATAAACAATAAAAAGTTGTTAAAAAATATTTTTTCTGGATGGAATGTGTGAATTTAATATTTAAGTTTTAAATATATTTAGTTTCAGTTGTTTTTTTTCCTACTTATTTAATTTTTTAAATTTCTGTTGCTAATTTTTATTATTTTGTTTTTTTGTTTGTTTGTTTTTTTTTTTTTTTTTGTTTTTGCACTTGTAAAACACTACTATATATATATGTAAGTACTTCATTATTTTTTCGTTTTTAAATTTTATTTTATTCATAAGCCTTATGCTCTAGTTTTTTTTTTTTTTTTTTTTTTGTTTTATTTTATTTAAATATAAATACATGTATTTTATATATCGTCGGTTGACAGGTAAAACTCATTAAGTGCTATGTTATATGACTACAGTCAGTGAGTTTTACTTGTCAACCGACGATATACTATACATACATTTATATATGTATATTAAGATATACTTTATTAATTTTAATTATTTTAATTTTTATTTTTGGTTTTCAAAAATATTTTGATTTGGATTATATATAAAAAAATTAATAGAAGGTTATATGATTCTCTGGATAATGTTCAAAATGAAACCATGTAGTAATATTGCAGAAATCCAATTGTATAAAATATAATTAAAAAATAAAATTAAAATGTCTATGTTTAAGTTTTCTAGAGTTTTTAGATTAATAAAGATTTTGTTAATTTAAAATTTCTGCACCTCTATTCTCAATAACTAGTATCATTAGAAGCTTTTTAAATCTATTATGGATGGTAATCGAACTTGAATTACATTGCCAGTTGCCCAAATGGTATTACAGATGGTAACTGACAACTGAAAGCTGGCAACTGCATATTTATGGTCGTTATGTAGGTGTTTTATGTCATAAATTAAAAATTAAGTATATTTTTTTTATTTAATTTATGAAATTATACCACAGACAACGTGGTTTCACCCATTCCCAAGATAAAACCGTTGCCGTGGGATTTTTGAATTTGCCTTCTGCAAAAGGCCTTAGAGCCGCACAAAGTTTTTCAACTTGCGGTATTGCAGTTGGTTACTGTCTTTATATAATATCTCTAGTATGTAACTTATTTAAAAAAAAAAACGTAAATATTCCTTAAAGCCATAAATGTAGATACGCATGCAATAGTATATTATTAACTATCCCTGTACTCATGGATAAAAATTAACACACACAACATGGGTGGTGCCAGAAGCTAGGCCGTAATCCTGACACAGAGTTGTAAAGGCCAATTATATCTCTACTTTAAACACACTAGACATTTCTATACTTACACTACAGGCAATAATATAGTGGATTAGAATAGTCACTTAAATGTCGCCTAATAGATTCTACCTCCATTTCTTCATCGTTATCATGAAAAATTAGTCCACCGAGCTCATCATATTTAGAGTTTATTTATTTTTTAATTTTCAAAATATTCACACCACAAAAGCAATGCAATGGTTTATTGTATATAGTTGCCTATATGTCAAAATGGCAACTGAAAACTGTTGCCGTACATAATATTAATTTTTATTTCAGTTGTCTTGGCAGCTGACAATGCAACTCAAATTGAGTTGCCATTTATAATCAATTTGTGCCATTTGTTCTCATTTTAATAACGCAGTAGGCTTAATTTGATACCGAAAGTTAACGAAATATTATTTACGATTCGTTCTTAACGAATGACATGACTCCTTAAAATTGCGACATTCTGGCAGTGACATGACTGAAAACATTAAAAAAATCAATTTATCCACGAACAAATCGTTCAGTTACTTAAAAAAAACTGCATTTTTAAGGAGAACCATTTGAAGTTCCATTAATTGTTAAGAATTCAGTCCCAAATGTTAATATTAATATTAAATTTTCCTTTATTAAAATCTAACGACTGTGTTAAAACAAAAAGATAGAATAATATCATATTCAGTTCTGAATTATAAACTTTTTACGGATCAGAATATATTTTATATAAAGCATAACAACCATTCTAATAAAGGAAATTAGTAGTGTTTGCTTGATGTTATTTAGTCATATAGTCGACTTTTTTTTGTGATCGCAGTAGTCTAGTATGTAGTGTGTTGGCTTTCTAGACGAGAGCTCTGGTTTCAAACCTCAGCTCTGGCAAAAAGCATCTTGAAAGAAAGAAATATAAAATAAATATTTCTTTCGGCGACCATCTCTTAGCAGTTTTTTGGCATAAACTCTGAGAGTTAACTGATTGCCATGAACAAGCTTCGCAGGTCTGTCGTTCGGATTCAAAGTTTAAGCTTAGGTACGTATTCATAAAAATTAATAAACACAATATGAGTGCTGTGTGAATATAGACCATAACTCAGAAAAAGGGTTGTAATGGTCTATTATCAGGACTGTCACAGAAATCCATTCCGATCGAAAGTGGAATGAATTCCGTATTTTGCTTCTCCAGAAAACGTAAAACGAAATTTTTTTGCGGAATTAAACCACTTTTATTTTCCTAAGTGGAATTGATATTTTCAGTGACTTAAATTTAAAAAAATGAATTAAAAGCACTTTTAATGGGACACAAATATTGTTTTTGATTTATTTTATTGAAAAATAATTTTTTTAACATTTATTTTCTTAAAAATATACACATTTTTGTAATTGTTTCTGAAAAAAGCGATCTCTTAAACCACAAAAATTAAAAATTTTCAAAAAGTTTATATTCTGGTAATAGGAACATCAAAACCAAAATTAAAAAATTTTCCCGGCAGTTTTCTTTTATTATTAATTATTTTAATCTGTATAACTTTTTTATGCATTTTGTTACAATTTTTTAATTTGTTTTGCTCTTATTCGCTTAAAACACATTATTTTTGTTTTGGTATACATTATGTAGCCATATTTTAAGAGAAAAATAAAAAGATCGGAATTAGCTAAATCTATTGGAATCTGAAGAAGCTAAAACAAAACCGATCGGAATTAAAAATACGAAATGAAAACCATTCCGATCGGAATCTGTGACACGCCTGTATGAATCAGAGTGGGCAAACAAACAAAACATTTCGAAAAAGTTTCAACAAAGCCATATACTTTTCAAAATTTTTTTAATAGTATTATACATGAGCAAAACAAACACAAATACTTTCTAAATGAGAAAGAGCGCAAATGAAACAATTAGCTTGTCGCTCTTGTTTTTTTTTTCTCTTCTTCTTCTCTTATACTCTTCTATCCTTTTTCTTCTCATTCATTTTTGGTTGTACCTACGCACATTTGAGTTAGTGTATTTGTAGTACTCAAAACAAAAAGAATATACAAAATTAAATGGGACAACCTTTCTCACTGTTTCTGTTTTATTTTTGTTTTTCTTATTGTAAAGAATACAACAAAATGAGATCAAACGTTCAGTTTTGTTTATTTTCCTACTCTGGTATGAATGTATTTATGTACGTTGTTGCCTTACTAAGGCAACAAAATTTTGTCCACCTATTACAAGATATGTCGACCTGATGGAAAACAACTGAATATATAAATATACATACAAAAATTTTCCATTTAAATTTGCTCATTTTTATAAAAACGTGTTCGATATTGAAAGTTAACTTTACTTTAAACTTCTCATTAAAAGCTACAGAATAATTATATAAAAAATAAACAAAATATTTAAATTCTAACATCAATATGTATGCATGACAAGTTTACCATAATTTTGACAAATTGTGGAAATTGTCAGTGTTGAAAAATAAACGTTTAAGCACAAGTTAACTTGAATCAAGTAGTTCAAAATAGTGTAAAAAACATGTAAAAACAGGATCAAGTGTACAACGTGAAAAGTAAACTTTTTCTTTAAAGTCCTAAAAGTTCAATTAGACTTGCCATAATCATATAAAAGAGCTGTTCAATCTAATCCTACAGGTAACAATGTATTCGTAACATGACATAATTCCATAGTGACAACCGTAACAACCGTTTTTTGTCATAACTATAAAAAGCTGTTTGTCAAATTAAATAATTTTTGTTTCAATTGTTAGCGGTAATCACTCTTCGTTGCAAACGGTCTTGAAAGTCTTGCAAACAAGCAATCGTACTACGTATATAGTATATGCCTACGTACATATTGTTATTGTTTGACATTTTTTGCTAAGTTTGCAACATTACCAAGGACATTTGCAACGAAAAGTGAATACCGTTATTAAATGTATATGTTTAATATGGTACGTTGCGGCTAATAGAACCAGGAGTCGGAATTGGAGTTAAACAAAATTTTTGTATATATACATACTATGTACATATATAAATTCTTCTATTGCAAATAATAAAATTTTACATAAAAATTTTACTTTTACAAATCTTAAAATTGGATATAAAAATAATTAAATTCAGTGTTCTTCCTTTTTTCCTTTTAATTATTTTTTTTTTTAATTTTTATTTTTTTATCATATCACTTCCCAACTTCGGCGAAGGTTGCGTGTATAATTCGAATAAGAGCAATTAGTTAATGTTAGTCTTCTAACTAGTGCTGGCACAGTATTGAGTAATGGGTACCGAGTATCGAATATTTGTAGTAATTTTGGGGTACTCAATACTTAAAAGTAACTACTCAATACTTTAAGAGTTGTATTTTTGCTACGAAGTTGTGTCGAAAATTCAAAACTTAACGGCCAAAAAAAAAGAATTTTTTTTGTCTTAAAACACAAATTGTTTTCTCTTAAAAATAAATTCCGTTAAATATATTGGGTAATGAAAAGTACCAGAATTTGACAGCATTACTTCTAACATACCCTCAAAATATCACAATTAAAAAAAAACCAAAGACACATTAGTAATGCTATTCAGTCGGAATTGCAGTATTTTTAGCGAAGGTGGGATGGGAGTACTAACAAAAACTTGCGACTCTGACTACACAATCCGTGCATAAAATATTTCGCTAATATTCTTAATATTTTCCAAAATAAAAATTCTTGGAAACTAGTGACGTAAAATATTACAGATCGCTATGAACAGTTATTGAGAGTTATTACATTCAAGTACCCAAGGTAATTAATATAAAAGTGTGCAATTAATCTCAATGGCGTTAACAGAACGTATTCTCGAACTTAGCGGGTTAATTTAGCACGCTCGGTTGAATTGTGGAAATTTCAGTTAACATTTGACTAAAAGCTTTTCTTACTGACATGTCTAACCCAGCTTTAACACTGACGGATAAAGAATAACTTTGAAACATAAAGTTTTCCTTGTCATCCTTAAGCTTTAACCCCAACTTAAAATCTCCAAGCCGCAGTTTTAACTCCTAATATATTTTATATAATATGTTAACAAATTACCCTATTAGCTAAAGAAATAAATCGATCCGATAGCCCGAGTGCTACTAACCGTGGAATATAAATTATATAAAAAAAAATTATACGAAGTATCTAATTCAGCTCAAATTCAGAAACTAAAGCTTTAGCGGTTCTTTGATTGTATGGGAGATATCACGCGCAGGTCCAATTTTGAAAAAAATAAGTCCTATTGCACTTTCGTGTTCTTATATATATGTACATATATATTTCAGTTTGAACACTTTTATTTTTTAGAATATATTTTCAACGCCAGAAACGAATGAATAAATTAAGTAAATGTGAATGGCCCGCCGAATAATTCAAACTTCTCACACATAAACATAGAAAGTTTAACTTATTTTTTAATAGAATATTTTATTGATAAAGCAATCATTATCATTATGCATAGATAGATTGTATTAAAGGCATTGATATTTGACAAAAAAAAAAAACGAAACACTTTAAACATTTCAATAATGTTTTTCTTTTAAAAAGTTTTCAAAATAGATATGTAAAGGTAGTATTAATTAATTTTTATTTTTTAATTTCCAAAAATTAAAAGAGTTTTCTAATGGTTAAAACAATTAATTACAAATTTTCAAATATTTTTCTTACAACTTTTTAACTCAATTTAGAAAAAAAACGTATGTATACATAATTCTAAATTTTATCACAGGTGGGAATAATTGAAAGTAAAAAAAAAATAATTATTACTTACATATATATCTTTTTTTTATTGCAATATTTATGCAAAAATGTATGTTTCTGCATATGTATGTACGAGCGTACATGTATATCATCATATTAAATTTTAAAGTTTCAAAATTCAAAATCACACTTGACATTATCATTAACTACGTACATACATACATACATAGGATATGTACATACATACATATGCATGTATGTATGTATGTAGTATATTGAAATTACAAATAAACTAAAAAATAATTCTATCAGTAGTACAAGTATGTATGTATATATATGTATAATGTTAAAAAGCTGTATCTGATTTCGTTAAATTTTGTAGTTATTTCTTTATGGAATTTACTTATATGTAGTATGTGACACTATACATATGTTAATATTTATGTTTAAGTTATATCAATATTTGTTTTTTCTTAATATATATGTTTTATATAATATACATATTTATGTAAACAATTATACACATATTAACTTTTTTCAATAATCGGTGTAAAAAGCCTAAGGAATACAGTCAGCAAAATGTTTATAAATATTTTTTTTTTTGTTTTGTTTTATTTGTTTTCTTATTGATTTATAATGAAGTACTGATTTGCCATACTTTTTCTTTTTGTGTAAATAGGGTTTTTTTTTTTTTTGTTTTGTAAAAAATTTAAGATTTGAAGAAGAATAAAGATATTATTGGTGTTCACATATTATTTTTTTTTTGTCACAAAAATTAAATTAATTAATAACTAATCATTATCATCATGATTAAATAACGCCAAAAAATGGCTAAATATTTGTATAAGTAATTTTTTAATAAAAATTGAGGCAGCTTTTTTTATACATGTTTTCCGATTTTTTTTTTTTTTTTTTCTTTTGTATTGTATTGTTATGTTGTTTTTTCCTTTATTATTATTATTTTACAAACTGCACTATTTGAAATATATGTATGTATGTATTTAGTACTTAATTTAATATTAATTAGTTGTTCATTGTTGTTATACGAATATTTACATATACATATATATATATATTTTGTATATGAAACATTAACTGCCGTACTCATTAAAAATAATATTGATTTAAAATGTGTTTTATGTTAAATATTCTATATACTTATATACATACAATTCTGTTTTCAAGACATTTCAAATCCATTATAATTTTAATTTTCTATGAATAAGGGTGTAAATATTCAAAACACAACACAAAACTAACACATTCATTTAACTTTTCCTAAAATTGTATATGTAAGTGCATTTTTTTTTTTTTTTTTGTTTTTAATTTTTTTTTTTTTTTTTTTTTTTGTTTTCAGTTTATATAAATTTTGATTTTCTTTTTCATTTCACTTCTATTCAATTTATTTCGATTAATTTTTCAATTGAAAAGTAAGATATTAATTATTATTTTGTTTTTTCTTCCACTTTCTGTATATTTTTTGATTTTTTAAACAGAGTTTAGATTTAGATTTAGATTTTAAGAATTTTTTATTTCCCAATACTATAAACATAATGTAATGGAATACCATATCCTTTATATGCCACATGCATACAAAAATATTCAAAAATTTATCAAATTTATGGCGCACTTTACATTGTAAAGTTTACAAGTAAATATTTTTTTTTTATAATTATAAGCTCCGTATTCACTTTTGCCATGTTTATACTTCATCGCTCAGAAATCAATTAAAAGTTAGAACAAGTTCTATTCCTGTTCCGCTCATTTTTTTTAATAATTAACTTTTTATTTTTTAAAGGAGATGTACAGCCGATATTTCTAAACTCTGTTCTCAAAGCGTTTTTACAGAAGTTTTTTCCAATTTGTTCGGTTATAAATATCTTTAAAAAAGACCTTTAGCCTAAAAACGTGTTAAAAACTATGTATTAATATTATATGAAATGGTAAAATAAAAAACAATTTGAGGGACTTATGTTAATATGTGTTATTGTCATAACTTTTTTATTAGTAAGAAAAATGTTTGTACATACTAATAAAAATATTACAACTTTATGACATGATGGATAGATACCTCATTATTATTTGTTTTTATTATATTTTGCTTTATGTTGTAGAAGTTTGTAGGTTTTTTTTTAATTCATACAACAAATTAAATTTTTTTTTTCTTTTATTTTAAAATGTATGCATACATACAATCATACTAGGTATGTATGTATGTAATATATTTTTAATTGGAAGTGTTATAATATAAAACATAATATATATACATATGTAAATATACATACATATGTATGTATGTATGTATGTATGTATGTAGGTAAGTAGATAGTGTATATTTCATTATAAATATTTACTTAAATTCTAAAAAAGTGTTAGATTTTATTTCATTAAAATTGGCAAATTTCTACAATATGTTCTCACAACAACAATTGTGTTAATTAATTAATTTTGCTTTAAAATTACAAATTTATATGTATGTATGTATGTATGTATATTTGTTTTTTTCGATATTATTTTGTTTTTAATCAAACTTATATAGAGGCTACAATGTGTTGTTTAAGTAAATATGTACTTCATTCTAATTTATAGAATAAAAAATACTCGTACATATATGCGAGTAATAACGCATACAAGTTTGTTTATTTCAATAAATCATGCGCTGAATAAAATACCGATTGATTATTTATTCCTTCAACAATTGTGTATGTAAAATGTGTAAAATAAAAGACTTCTTCAAATATGATTTTAATGTAAATTATTATAATATTAGATTTAGTGTATATTTTTTTAAACAAAATTTATCAATATTTATTGCTTGTATTTTTGCTCTTGCCTACTCGTATTCATGACATTTTTTTATTACGATATTACAATATTTTCATTTAAATGTTTCTACAATAAAAAGATGTATGTAGATATACATATTATTATTTTATTTTAAATATTTTTTTTTTTTGTTTTGTTATAATTAAAGCGTTATCCTTTTTTTCTTTTCTTTTTTTACTTTAACAGAAAAAAAATGTTTTTTTTTTTGTTTTTTATTTTATTTGTTAATAATATTGGTCTCTTTAATATTTTGGTTTTTCTGATCTTAACTCTAATGTTTATGTGTTTTTGTTTTTGATATTATTTTAATTTTATTTTTTAATCATATAATTTTCCTTAAAAATTTTGTATTCACTAATCTAATGTATTCACCTCTAAACAAGTATGTAATCAAAAATAAATAGTTAGATATTGAAAAATTTTGAAAATATTGAATTTTAAGTTTGTGTAGGTAATTTTGTCAAACCATTTTCCATTTTCATTATTTATGGTAATCGTTCTCTGAACTATTTTATTTATTATTTTTATTCTTATAATTTATTACTATTAATTGCTTACAAACTAAATAAAAAAAACTATTTGTAAAACTAGTAATTCTTTCTTACTATTTTTACATTGGTTATATATATATATATGTATATATATGTGTGTATTTATGTATGTATGTATGTTTCTTTATATTAATTCATAATCATTATTTATTATAATTACTATTACATAAATATATCATTATTATTATTTTTAACTCCATTTCAATATTTATTATATAATTTTCATTTATTATTATTTTAGTAGATACATTAACAACCCGACAAATGTTTAAGTAATATGTAATTCAAAAAAAAAAGTATTTTTGTTTTATTTTTAATGTAGACACTGAGAAAATGTAGGAAGAATAAGTTTTAATATTTGTTTTAAACACATTTTATTTATTTCTTATTTAATTTCTTTCTTTCGTTTTTTGTTAACCATTAAAATCTACAAATTATTAATTTTGTAAAATGGTTTTATGTTTATTAATTCTTTTTTTTTAAATATTTAAAAAAATAAACCTTTATGTTTCTTTATACATACAAGTATCTATGTTTAGGATTGGTTTAATTTTGTTAATATTTTTCTGTATGGTTTTTAATGGCACTGCTTTTTATTGGAAAAAGTATTGATTTTTTTCTTTACTTTCAAGTAGACAAATAAATATTTAAAACATAAAATTCGCTGTGTAAGTTTTGATATGTTGTTTTAATAACATTTATTGAAACTTTTAGGTGTAAACTATTAAAAGAAAATTAAATCAAACAAAATGAAATAATAAATAAAGCAAAAAAAAAAATTACTAAATAAAAACAAAACTTTTATTGCCCGTATTAATAAAAAATAAAACAGTTTTTTAATTGCTTATTTGACAATTACTCCATAGAAATATGTTAAATAAGCACTCTATAAACCAATTTTATTTTTTATAAATACGGGCATATGTATATGTTTGACGAAATCTCAATTCTTTACAAAATATAAAATATTTTCCAAATACAAAAAAAAATTTTATTTGAATTTTATGTACAGACATATGTATGTATATACATTAGAACGTACCACCTTACAAGCAAAAAAAAAAACGTTTGCCCGTACCGCCTCTAATATAAAGTGTTTTTGCGAGGAGATTTCGAAATTAACTTCTTTTTAGCCGAACGTATGGGTCTGCTCTTTAGTTTTATCATTATATCTTAGGCACTTACAATCCGATTTTAAAGTATGATATAACAAATTTGTTTGTCCCGAGAAGACTGGAGGGTTACTTTGTATTTCGATTCGAATCGAAAGAAATTTCTCATTCGAAAAAATCAATAATAATGAATACAAATATTTTTCGAAAAATCGTAACTTTTATGAATTCGTAATATTTTCGATTTGAATCGAAATACAAAGTAAACCCCCTGATGTTTTGCCCTCAAAGTCTATTGACCTCAAATTTGGCATTTAAAGTCCGATCTTTAAGTATAATATATCAATGTTTTTGGTCTTCTCGATAATGATATGTATATAACACTTTAAGATCAAACTAAAAATGCCTAAGATATAACGAGAAAAACTGATGAGAAGTCCCCTACGTTAGGCTAAAAAAAAATTTTTTTTTTTTTGAAATCTTGCAAAAATACTTTATATTAGAAGCGATACGGGGAAATTTTTTTTCATGTACGGTCTAATGTACATGCAATAATTCTTATTGCAGACTTCAACAGATATAAAAACCAATATCATGACTTTTAGGCAGATTTATACAGATTAAAACTGTAGTCATGTTATAAACAAGTTAACTGAAGTGAAGAAAATCTATTTGAGTTTAAATGAACTATAGCAGTTGCATCCAATACATTGTATACATACTTCGATATTTGCCTTTGTGGTAAGAAAAAATTTAAAAGCTCTTAGTGACTGACTTTATTTGTTTGGAACAAGTAAACAGAGAGCATTATTGTTAACGAGATCTAATAGGCTTTGTTGATCTCGATGTTGGGAAAACACATTACACTTGTAAAAATTTGCGCGTTATGTAACGCAATTGAAATAAAGAAAAAAGTATCGATAGTCAGCCCTACTATGTAAGTTGCCGTCGACACATATAGTCGTCGAGATCGTGCAATCTGCTGTCGACTATTTGGTACTATGACGAGGACACGCTGACAAAATGTGACTTTAATTTCTCGATACAGTCTTTGGCGACGGCTTAAAGAAGAAGTTATACATACAAACATGTCGTTACTATTTTTTAAGTGATAATTAGAAGTAACTTGGAGCAAAATGGAAAAAAATAAAAACAACAAAACGGTTTCAAAGAGGTTCAAATATGAAAATATTAGTCAAATTAAATTCAATTGGATCATGAGTAAAAGATGCCGATGGTTGGCATAAAGTAAGTCAAAAAGTTTTGAAGCAGAAATTTATTAATTTGAGGCTTTATTACTAGGTTTGAAAAGATTTTAAATACAATGTCAAGAAGAAACTGGTCCATAACGGCGGGAGTTACAAGCAACATCATATTTTACCGTCAGAAGTTGCAGCCGATTTAAGTTTAAAAAACAATTTAATCCGGTATGTGTAGCCCAAGGTATTCAATATTCTTTAGGTGATGCTGTAAGAGAAGATTGATTGCGACATATGACAGACGTTTTTTTTTACTTGTTAACCAGTAAATTGTAAATGTCTGACTTTTGCGTCAAAAATTTTCTTTGTATTTGTATATTTGTGAAGTTTTTTATGTTCTTCATCACAACCTTTACGGGAATCCCACATAAAAAACATTTTCTAATAAAATTTTATAATTAGTCTCACACAACTTATAAAATATTTATAAATGAAATTTTTTTCTTTTTTAGAGAATTATATATTTGGACAATTTCGTAAAAATTACATTGAATAAATTTAGTTTAAAATAATGTGGTATGAAATAACTAATAAACTAATTTTTTAAAAATTTTGACTTAGACCACTTTCATAATTATGAGCACATATTTCAATTAAAAAATAAATACAGTGCACTTGGGATAACGCCAACGTTTCTTTTTTTAACATTGCCTACTCTAAAACATACACTTACAAAAAACAAATTATATTTATCAGGGTTGGGTTTATTGTCCATTAAACTTTATGGTAGTGGGAAAAATAGTGCATTATCGCTTCTAATATTTAGTGATAGGGGAAATTTAGTGCATTAAATAAAACAAATTTGGTGGTAGTGGAAATTTAGTGCAATCTTGCTCCTTCAGGCCTAAAATTGATGTTATTTGGGGTTTATTTTTCAGATTTCCTTTCAAAATATCCCATAAATGTTCAATAACATTAAGATCGGGAGATTGTGCGAATGTTTCAGCTTGTGCTTGACATTATAAAGGAGCGATTTTGTTTACCGATTTGAAAGAATGTTTCGGATTGTTGTCTTAGAGAAATATGGCATTTCCTCCCAAATCCAACATTTCCCCACAAGGGAGGTAGCTATCCTTTAAAATATCAATGTACATAGCCTTATCCATAATGCTATCGATTATTCTCATTTTGCCAATGCCATTTGCGTCCAAACATTCCCAGACCATGACTGAACGGCCTCCGTGTTTCACTGTTGGATTTACAATTTGGTGTTCTAAGTCGTACTTCCATTTTCACTAAATTCTTGCCCGACCGTAGCCCCCAAAGCCCATGAATTTACATTCATCAGTAAATATTATCCTTTCCCAAAGCGTTGGGTCACTTACATGGATATTTTCATATTTCTGGTCGTATTCCAAGCGCTTTTGTGTATTCACAGATCTTAGGAGTCGTTTTCTTTTTGCAACTATGCTGTTGTAACCATTGTTTTTAATACTTCTGCGAATAGTCTGATCAGAAACTTTTACTCCTAAATTGTCTTTTATTTGTTTAACGGAATAACCGCACTATTTGTGCGTTCATTGAAAATTCTAAAAAAACAAAGTGTAGTTACGTCCGTTTGCATTTAATATGACGACATGTTTTTGAAATTTTTTGTTGGCTTTTTTCTTTCGTCTTTCGATTAAGAAAATCATTAAATTTATACATTCATAAACGTCTAAACACGAAGTTTCAATTAGTCGACATTATCCCAAGAACACAATTTAAAACTTAAGATGGAGCCAAATCGTCGTATTCGATATCGAACGACCTTGTAATATAAATTATTATTATACTACTTATATCATAATATTCTCCGACTATTTTTCAACTTTTTATTGATGGTCTATAGATGGCAACCAAATTACAAAGGGGTTACTTTGTATTACGATTTGAATCGAAAATCTTATGAATTTGTAAAAAATTACGAATTTTCGAAATAATTTTTATGTATTATTATTGATTTTTCGAATGGGATATTTCTTTCGAAACATTTTCGATTCGAATCGAAATACAAATTAAGCCCCCAGTTGAGTTGTTAGTTGCAAAATGCATTTCAATTAGCAATTAAAGACTAAACATTTACCGGGTGGAAACCGCAACTGAAATTCGGTTGTTCTTTATAAACGACTAATAGATCATGTCAAAATCATCATAAATCAAATATTCTGATTGTCATTGATAATCATTCTTATGAAGCGCAATAACCAAAACAAAAATAAAACAAACTCGATTTGAAATAAAATTTTATTAATAAAAAATATAATAAAACATTATTTTGTATAAACAAAAACAAAATATGTAAGCGAAAACGAATACCTCTAATAATATTTTAAAATTAAAAAAAAGATAATTAATACAAATAAAAAAATACATTTTATTATTTGAGGAACTTATACACCACCAGGTAAAGCAATTATATAATTTTTTCGAATTTTACTTTTAAATTTATATTCCCTTTGTATGTATTATTTTTATATTGTAAATATAAAAATGTATTAAGTATTTTTTATGTAAAGAACGATAGTTATATTCTAAAATATACATATGTATGTGTTTTTTTTATTTATTTATTTATTTTTTTTTTTTTTTTTGTCTAGGAATTTTTATTTACTTTAAATATTATTGTTTTGTTGTATTTGTGTAGATAAAGTTAAAAAAAATTATCATTTAATTCAATTTACAGTTTTTTGTTTTTTATTATTTTAGTATATGCGTATTTTTATTTTTTAATATATCCTAAAAAAAAAAATATTAATAAATATGTCTTAAATTAAGGGGCATTTAAAACTCAACAAAACTCTTGTAAAAATTATTGCAAATATTGGGGGGAATTGGTCTTTAAATATATTTTTTAGTATAAATTGTTTTGTTTATATAATTTTTTAAGGCGAAAAATACCATTTAAAATTGACATATACTGGGATTGTAGTTATTTACGTTTAAAATATTTGTTTGTATATGTAGGTGTTTCACGAGTATATGTATATAAAATTATAATTTACTATTTGAAAATGTATAAATTTTATTTATATACGTATGAATGTTTGAAGTCTTTTTCAATTAAATAAACAACAAATCTGACTATTTCAAAACAAATCTCTTTAAATGTATCTATAAACTATGAATTAGTTTCGTTATTGTATACTCGATTCTAGAAAAAATAAGAGATTCTATGATTAGTAGCGTTAATTTTTAAATTATTTCATATATAAATAAGTAAATAACGAGTTTTCATAATTTTTCAATAATTCGTATTTTATTCACAAGTGCCACAAACTTATTAAGCTTAACATATGATGACAATAAAAAAGCAGCCTGTTGCAGCTTGTTAGGTAGGTCAAAATTGATTTGTTTTTCTATATTTTATCAGGCCTGTAATAGATTCCGATCGGAATGGTTTTCATTTCGTATTTTCAATTCCGATCGGTTTTGTTTTAGCTTCTTCAGATTCCGATCAATTTAGCAAATTCCGATTTTTCTATTTTTCTCTTAAAATATGGCCACATAATGTATACCAAAACAAAAATAATGTGTTTTAAGCGAATAAGAGCAAAACAAATTAAAAAATTGTAACAAAATGCATAAAAAAGTTATACAGATTAAAACAATTAATAATAAAAAAAAAAATGCCGGGAATATAAATATTTCTTTTTATTTTGGTTTTGCTGTTCCTATTGCCAGAATATAAACTTTTTGAACATTTTTAATTTTTGTTGAAAAAAAATTTCTGGTTTAAGAGATAGCTTCTTTCAGAAGCAATTACAAAAATGTGTATATTTTTAAAAAAATATATGTTAAAAGAATTATTTTTTAATAAAATAAATCAAAAACAATATTTGTTTCCCATTAAAAGTGCTTTTAATTAATTTTTTTAAATTTAAGTCACTGAAAATAACAATTCCACTTAGGAAACTAAAAGTGGTTTAATTCCGCAAAAAAATTTCGTTTTACGTTTTCTGGAGAAGCAAAATACGGAATTCATTCCACTTTCGATCGGAATGGATTTCTGTGACCTTAAACGGTAAATGAAAATACCCCATGTTTTTGTATTGTTGTACCTTGCCAGCACTTTTATTATTTCACCATGGTGAGCAGCTCGTCAGTATAGAATATATACATAAAAATCTCTATTATTTAATGGCGAAATTTTTCTGATAACATTAGAGCCAGGCCACACACGGAGATTTTAGTTACCCAGTTCATATAAGCTTACAGTAAGAAAATAAAAAGGAAAAAAGAATAATTGCCAATTCTCGGCGATTCTTTTATTTCTCCCATTCGGAAGTGTTCTCTTTTTGTAATTGAATATTTGACATTTCCTTTAATATGTGGTGTACTCATGTTTTTTGTACAATTTGGCAACCTTCCAAAACGTCAGTTTGCAACGTTAAAGCAGTGTTTAAATCATACAATTATACTTTATCACATTGTAAATCAAATGTTTTGTATATAAAAAGCATTGTCAATTTAAATTATGACTAAGTTGCTTTTGTTTGCGTATCAACTGAGAAACAAGTAAGCTTAGGAATGCTATACATTATTAAAATATATGTGGTTGAGTTTAAAAATACATGGCATTGTCAGACTGCAAACAAACTTGCGTTTAGGAAATAAGCCTGTCTCATTGTTGTATATTTGTTTTTTCAAAAATTGCCGAGCAAAGACAACACGAAAGCAAGTTCAAAACAAAAGTTGTGCAACTAATATCTCTCCTATGGTGGTTGGCTCTTAGAAATAGATTTCTTCTATTCTGTTCTCTAAGCTCTTAAGTCTTCCCACTAATCAAATTTATTTACGCACATAAATACATACATAAATACATATTGTTCATTTTTTAATGCTCTCCAATGAACTACAATTAGAAATCCAATTTTCTTCAAAGTTCTAATAACTGAGAAAATTATCGGACGTGTTCTAAAAACTACGTAATTTCAAATCACATGAGATTTTGAACTATTCTGTGGAATTCGGAGCTCTTTATTCATAAAAAATAAATTGGATTTATAAAAGAATTATACAGAATTTTTTAAATAAAGTTTTTAATCAAAAAATCTAAATCACTTTTGCAAAATCAGTCAATAGCTTATATAAAAAAAAGTTTTCTTAAAATTAAAAATAAATTTAAAACAAATATTTTTTGATTGCCAAACTACAGTAAACAAAATCTATATTTATTGTTATCAGGCCTGTCACAGAAATCCATTCCGATCGAAAGTGGAATGAATTCCGTATTTTGCTTCTCCAGAAAACGTAAAACGAAATTTTTTTGCGGAATTAAACCACTTTGAGTTTCCTAAGTGGAATTGTTATTTTCAGTGACTTAAATTTAAAAAAAATTAATTAAAAGCACTTTTAATGGGAAACAAATATTGTTTTTGATTTATTTTATTAAAAAATAATTCTTTTAACATTTATTTTCTTAAAAATATACACATTTTTGTAATTGCTTCTGAAAGAAGCTATCTCTTAAACCAGAAATTTTTTTTCAACAAAAATTAAAAATGTTCAAAAAGTTTATATTCTGGCAATAGGAACAGCAAAACCAAAATAAAAAGAAATATTTATATTCCCGGCATTTTTTTTTTATTATTAATTGTTTTAATCTGTATAACTTTTTTATGCATTTTGTTACAATTTTTTAATTTGTTTTGCTCTTATTCGCTTAAAACACATTATTTTTGTTTTGGTATACATTATGTGGCCATATTTTAAGAGAAAAATAGAAAAATCGGAATTTGCTAAATCGATCGGAATCTGAAGAAGCTAAAACAAAACCGATCGGAATTGAAAATACGAAATGAAAACCATTCCGATCGGAATCTATGACAGGCCTGTATATTCGATTCAAATCAAAAAAAAGTACAAATTTAAAAATTTTCGAAAATTTTTGTATTTATTTCGTGCTGTTCGGTATTTCGTATCAAAAAAATGTTTCCCAAATCGAAATATTTCAGTTTCGAAAAATTGCTTTCATTTTATTTCAAAATTAAACATTAAATAAAGATTATTCGGGATTTTTTTCTCTTTTGCAATTTTTACAATTGAATTTATTATGGGCAAAATTGGAGAAGGAAAATATTCCGGGTTATTTTTATTCATTATTGGGCTGAAAGAATTTTTTTTTTAGTATGTAAATCTCATAATTTTACCATTAAAATCGATTAAAACACATAAATATGTATCTTGAATTTAAAAATCAGGTGATTGAAAAATTAAGTGAGTTATGCAAGCAAATTATTTTTCAACCACGAATAAAAATAAAAATTTTTTTGTACAGAACACGTTTTAATGATTTGAAATTACTTGTAAAAAAAGGATTTTCAGAACATGTCAGATAAAATTACATTAAAATATGTGCATTGGAGTGTAACACCTTCTCAATCGTACAAGTTTTCAATAGATACATTTAAAGCATTTACATTTTTAGTTAAATAAAAAATGTTCACGACTTCTGAATTTATATAAATTATATTATGAATTTAAGTTATTTTCTTGAAAAAAAAAAGAAAATATTATATATTTTAACCGAGATAATTTCTTTGTAAAAAATTATTTTATTGCAATAGAAATAAAATTAAGGTAAACCATATGTTGAAATATAAATTTAAATTTATTTAACTAAATTTTGCATAGGTGGAAAATAAACAATTACATTTGTATGTACTTGTTATGTCAATTATGTTTTACAATATAATAAGCGCATACTGAAAAGCGTACAGTAGTGTATGCAAAAAAATAATAATAAGAGTACTAAGTAAAAGGTAAGTAAAAATCAAACAATAAGTAAAAAAAAAATTTTTTTTTGTATGTATATTATACATTGCATGACTAGTGTTTCATGTAAAAAGTAATGATAAAAACAGAAAATAAAATTTTTATGGCCAATTCTTAAATAATTGAATACAAAAATATGTAAGATTATAATATAACAATATAAAATATACTTATTAAATAAAAATTAAAAAAAAATATATATATAGTATATGTATATAAATAAAAATGCGTTTGGTTAAAAATTTAATACAACCTGTTTAAGACAAATTTAAATAGTCCTTGTTTTTAAACACTACTGTATGCTTATTACATGTTAATAAAGTGTTGTATAATTTATTGAGATAAAAATATTGTTATATGTATATAAAAATATAAATTGCTTTATGTAAAACTCTAAATAACTTTTGTTTTCATTTTATAGCATAAGTTAGCGAATTGGTGGAAAAATATAAACGTATTAACAAAAAAAATAATAATAATAATAATAATAAATATGTATTTAAATAAGGATTACGTTTAACTTATAAAAACATATACGGGCTGTTCGTAAATGCATCACTACACTGCATAACGATAGCTTACTTTTACAGTAAAATAAAAATTATGCAGATTTTTTTCATATTGGTGTACAACTTTGCGGTTCCACTACCTCTTTCTACTAGCAACAAAGTAGTCGAAATATCGGTAAATAGGATGATGGGCAATGATGCATTTACAGACAGTCGCACATTTGTAATATCATTTGAAAAAAGCATTGTGTATAATGCAAAATAAAATATAAATGTATTTTTTTTAATAAAAAAATTAATAATTTTTAAGTCTTGTTTCACAAAACTTTTTGTTTGCTTTTTAAAGATTATATAGTAAAAATAATATAATAAAGAACGAAACTTAAAATTTAATAAATAAAATAAAAGCTTATGGAATTATAGTTATTTTAATTATGTTTTTGGATATTTTCTCCTTTATAGTTTTTGTCAAAAAATAATATTAATTTGTATATGTATACAATGAGCATGTAAAATAGTTTTGTGTATATAAATGTATACTATTTAACTAATAATAAAAAATGTATTATTTATATAATATACAAACAAGATTTTTTTCTTTTATGTAAACAATTTTGTAACTTTTTATAAGTGATTAAAAAGGTAAAACTGAAAAAACAAAAAATATTCCTCTTATAAAAAGGATACGAGCTTTACCATGGCATATTAAACAAGGTATTATTGACTTAACATATGCTTGCTAGATTTCAAACTTCGTTTTCCATCAGTGGAAAAAAAGGCATAACAACAACAAAAAAACATTGAGATTTTTTTATTACTTTACTAAGCAAGATTTTTAAATTTTAGTATAAAACAAAATAATGAATTCATAATTTTGATGTCTGCTACCTTGAGTTATATTGTTTTACCTTTTAAACAGAAATGCATATACATGTTGTTCAAATTTGTTCGATGTAAACTTGAAATTCTTTTCATTATGTCCATATTACCCCTCTATAATATAGTCTGAACTGATGAACTTCAAGTTTTGAAATCTTATTTTAAATATTTTTTCTTAACCTTTTTATTATGTCATGGCGTTACCCGACCACCTCAGTTGTCGATTCGATAGTTACTTTTAAATTTAAAAACTTTTACTTTTAATAATACATAGTAATTGTTGCATGAATTTTCATTTTTTTTTTTTTTTTTGTTTCATAAAAACTCAAATTTAAAATTCTTTAAAATGAAAAATACTTTAAGAAAAATATTTTTATTTTTAAGATTAAAATGGCTATCGAACCGAATGAATTATTATCGTGAAAAAATTCTATTTAAAAAAAGGGTAAGTATGTATAAGTAAATAAATGAAACTTTTAGTATCTTTAAGTATAAAATTAAAATTTGTTGTATATGACTATTAAAGATAAAATCTACATATTTATACAGCCAAACATTACAAATGTATATGAAAAATTGCCTTTCTAAAACATTTTAAGAGTTACTTTAGACAACTTATAGTTCTCTCTCAGAATTCGATTTTAAATTACATAATATAATCTAAATTATAAAAAGCTTATATAATGCCTCATTCAATAAAAAAAATATATATTTCAAAATAATTATGTATGCCGTAATGATAGTTGTATGAAAAAAACGTAAGTGAATAAGGCAAAAAGTTTATTAGTTATACTTTTTTATAATTTGTGTGTTTTGCTTCAATTTGGTACTACTTAATGTATGTTTTTCATAAAGGATTGCTTTTGGGTAATTCTTGTAATCGTTGTTAATGCTTATAGTAATATAAAATGTTTGATAATATATATATACATATACATATATGTATATATTATACACATATCATATATATATATTATATACTCTTTTTTTAATTAAAAGCTACAGCCTCGCACTTGTATGATTTTTAACTAATTTTTCTTTTTGTTTGCTTCGACTAATTTTCTGTTTTTTTTTTTAGTTAAAACACCTAATTATAGTTAAATGTGTACATAAGAAAAATATTTAATTTATCATATAAAAAAAATACATTTTTTATATTATATACTTTTTTTCAAAAAAAAAAAAAAAATAATAAAATAAAAAAGGATTAAAAATACCATAAAAATGACAAGAAAATATTTGAAACACATAAGTTACAATTAAAAAAAATGATTAAATAAAGTTAGATTTTTAAATATCCTAAAACATTTGTTTTGTTAAAGGTTTGTAAAAGTAAATTATTAAAAAAATAACAAAGTTTAATGATTTATTATAAAAACACAAGTGAGTAAATAGAAAATAATGTCTTGAAAAACCAGCCTTATTTATAAATAACATGGGAAATTGATTAATTTAAAAAGGAATATAACGTGTTTACAAGTAAAATATAAAATTTAACAAAAAAAATAAAAGAACTCTAAAATGAATATAAAGTAAATAAGCCTGCGGTGTTAAAACCATGGCTTTTTATAATTTTAATTATATACTAATATTATGTAAATAAATAATATAAAGTAAAAAACAAAATTAACAAAATTATAAAAAATATTAACTAACAAAATTTATATAGACAGTGTTTGTTATTATTCATTTTACATTGCAACGTTTTAAAAACATTTCTTTTAATTGTAAGATTTTTTTAAGGCAAAAAATTTAAGATTTTTTTTTTTTTTTTCAAAAAAGAAACAAATTATATTTTTTATAAAAATATTGTTATTAAAAGATAAACTATTATAAATTAAAAAAAAATAATAATTTGAATACAAAGAGATCAAAATATTTTGTAAATTATGTTTGGTTTTGAGATTAGTTATAGGAAAATAAAAAATTGTTTTAGTTTGAATATTTTGTTTCTTCTTTGATAAAAATTTAAATTAGTACATTTTTTATATAAAATAATATTATATAAGAAAAGTTTTTTTATTCTACAGTAAAATCATTAAATAGTAATAAAAATAATAAAAAAAAAATATTTTAAAATAAAAAAATCTCTTCATATATGTATGTATATACCATATATGTATGTATATAAGCTATATATATTTTTTTTTTTGTATATAAAAACGGCCTTTGTTGATATTTTTAACTACATTTAAAAAAAGTGTAAAGTGTAAAACGTAGAATATAATTTTTAATAAAAGTAGTAATATTTGTAGTAGTTTAACAATAAGAAAAGGGGTAAAAAAATATTTTTTTTTTTTTGCTTTTTTTTTGGCTTTTGGCGGCGTAAATTTAAAATTTCGTCGTATCTTTGGAGGCGTTGTTATAATGTTTTTAGTTTTTTTTTTAATATTAATAAGAAATTAAAATAATACAAAATATTATTGCCTTAAATTTCATCATAATCTATAAAGTGTAATTTGTTTTGTTCAATATTATCACCAGTATCATTATAAAGCTGCTTGCTAATTAAAGGCAAATTCAAATTCACTGCTTCCACTTCTTCCAATATCGCTGTTGTTGCTGATAATAAAGTTGACGATTTTGATAGAGTTGAATGGAACTGATTATTACCGACTACGTTTGTGGTGGACATATCTTTGGTTTGTTGATTTGCCATCTTTAACTGTAATTGAGGTTGTTGTAGTTTGTGATTTTCTACCAAAATTGGCTGCTGTTGCTTTGGTTGTTGCCGTTGAATATAATTATTTATAGTTAAAGATTTTTCACACTGTAACAAATCGTGTTTTGCACCAAGTGCTTTCCTTTTTTGCAATCACTGAACATAAAGGGTATTAAGCACTAATACATGGTGATTATTTTTAGCCAAAGTCACTACATAACCCTCCGAAGTTATTTTTAAACCGCAACAACGAGAAACCTATTTAAACAATAGATAAACAATCAACTAAAATGAATATTCAGATATGAAGACTTTGGTTATAGAAATTAAAATAAAACTTATTTTGCAAATGCATGCATAGTACGTATGTATATAGATGTACGTTAGGCTGGTCCTTATTTAGTAAATATTCAAGTTGATCTTCACGATCCACTTTGGGTTGAAACATAAGTAAAATGACAATTAATTAAGTGAAGGCCATTATTATCGATAGATACATTTCTTCAATTGCTACATCACTTCTGATGTAAAAGTTTAAAAAAATTCTAATGACTACTATTGCCACTACTTCCTTGATTATTAAAATTTTAAAATATAAGAATTTGAATCAATTACAGGTATCATTATTGTATTATTCACTATAGTTTTTAAAATCTTTGTTTTTAGACTCTTCTGAAGGCTCATCAATTAAAAAAAGGGTACAAGATATGTTTAAGGGCCCGAGAATAAAAAATTAATGAAGGGCACATGATATACATGATACCATATGAATAGTTTTAAACAAACTGCAAATAAACTGCAATAAGTATAATGTTATTCTTATAATTATTGTTTTTCAGTTAATAATAAGTTTTATAATTTCTGAGGACATTTTTGTATTCCTAAAAAATCTTCTCCCAGTATTGACATTATTTGAATAGGAAGAAGACTTCGCTAGACTTACAAACGGAGACCTTATAGTGGTAGGAGATTTTAATTCTCGGGCAGTCGAATGGAGAATGAAGCATACTGACTCGAGGGGCAGAAGAGTACTGCAAATGACTGCGCGGCTAGGGCTGGCAACGTCAAACATCGGCCGTGTTCCAACTTTCAGTTGTCCCGGATGCGAGGATTCGCGAGTTAGGAAGTCTTGTGGAACCACTTAAAAATGGAACGTGAATGAGCTTGACACTCCGGTACTCCTTCACGAAATTTACAGGCATGTTGGGGAAGACGCGGATGAAGCGGATGCTAGATCGACAGTGAAACACTCCATGGCCACAATAACAAAAAGCTGTTGAAAAGCAATTACAGGCATGTTGGGGAAGACGCGGATGAAGCGAATGTTAGATCGACAGTGAAACACTCCATGGCCACAATAACAAAAAGCTATAGAAAAGCAATACCGAAGATAGCCAAGACTTCAAAATGGAAACCAGTATACTGGTAGAATGTCTCAATCGAAGAATCAAAACGAAACTTCATAAAGGCGAGAAGTAAGTAAACCAGAGCCAGGGGCTAAGGAGAAGCGGTAGCAGAACATAACGCATACAAAGACGCCAAAAAACAGGTACATAACTTCATATATAAAAGCAAGAAAGAGAAGTGGGAGGAGCTGAGAGCTGACATTAATAAGAACCCATGATGTCTCGGTTGTGATGCAAAAACTTGGAATGAGAAATATGGATGACGATATAATGCAGAATATAGTATATGCTTAATTTTCATACCATGGCATTGGACTGGACAACATAGAAGGGGAACCCATTACTAACATACCCCTGTTTACCATCAAAGAATTGCAAACAGCCGTTCGGAGCCTCAAGAATAGAAAGGTACCCGGCTCTGATGGCATACCCCAAGAACTCATTGAAGAGATAGCAAAGAATTGCCCTGATATGTTATTAAAGATGTACAATGGACGTTTAATGGAAGGAATATTCCCAGATGTCTGGAAGGAACAAAAACTTGATCTCATCAGTAAGGGCAGGGGCGATCAGGAATTACCATTGTCGTATGGACCATTCTGTATGCTGGATACTGCAAGCAAGCTGTTTGAACGACTGATAAATCCTAGGCTTGACGAAGCTATCAAATCCCCGGAAAGTCTTTCAAGACAATACGGATTCCAAACTCGAAGATCGACGATAGGAGCTTTAACAGATATAATAAACACAGTTGAAGTTTCCTGTCAATCTTTTGGCTATTCTGGATATCAAAAATGCTATCAACGGCCTAAATGATTAAACAGAATTGGGGCATGACGTTTTTTTCCATACAAATTGGCATATAAAAACGCTGGAGAATGCAGTCGTGAAATAGAATCTAATTTATTTTGACAGCGATTTTTCTAATGCTCTCATTTTTAGAAATAAATTCTCTCAACAACGTTTACCACACCAGTGCTGCCAACTTTTTGTAACCAAAACGCGCTGGTCTCCGACCCCAAACAAGCTAAAACGCGCCAAATCAGAGTGTTTGCAAATATTTATAAGAAAAACGCGCCGTTTCCTAACGCGCTAAATTACATTTTAATAAAAGTCGACCCATATATTAGAACAAATACAGTATTTATTCAAGCAAAATAATTAATATCGATAAACATATTTGTTTTTGAATTTAATTCAGGCACAAAATGTAGATTCTTACAAACTTACAAAAAACAAAATCTTCACCTTTTTTTTGGTATATCAAACTGTTTTAAACATTACCTGAAATTGTACTTGGTTACTTTAAATAATCACTCAAATATTAAGATAGTAACTCTTTTTTTATTTGATATTAAACTTTTAATATCTAATATAATAAATAACTTTTTGATATTATAAAAATAAGGTAGAAAAGTAAAGTTAAGTTTGGTCATCACTAATTTCATTCAAACCGTCTAGCTCAGGGATGGCGAACCTTTTTTTGACTACGTGCCAATAAATATTATTTTTATAAAATGAAAATACATGCGTGCCAATAAAAATTATTTTTATTAAATGAAAATACATGAATTTTAAAATTTATATATAGATTCATTTCTATAATACGCTGACATATTATTTAATGGGATTTTTGTTGCTGAATATTTGTCGATAATGCATCAATATCCGGATCATAGTTTGACAATTTTAATGAAATACAAGCCTCCCCACATTCATCGATAAGTCTGAAAATTTGTTAGAATAGCTTAAAACAATTTCTTCATCGCATTAAATGTTTCTGAGAGCGAACACAGTGTCTTCAACAACATATTATTCATGTTTTCGTATTCTTCTTCATTTAATTTTTTTTTTTTTTCATTAGTTTCTATTTCTTGCCTTAACTTAATTAATTTTTTGAAATCTTGAAATCTCGTAACAAAATTGTCTTGTATGTCACTTATAACTCGGCGTTTAAATATTACTAATTTGGACTCAAAACCTTCAATAATATCGAACATTACATCAATTGATTTTCCGGGATCTTGCAATTTAATATTTAATTCATTTAAATGGTTGGAAATATCCATTAAAAACATTAATGTTAATAAAATTAAACCTGTACTATTATACAGGTTGTGCGTTGATTTAATATACTCATGAGCTTGATTAATGTGAATGCGAATAGTGGTTTTATATATTTTGCTCTTTTTCCCATATAACCAGAAAGTAAAATAATCTTGACAGATTAATCAAAGTATATACTCGTATATTACATTATATTGAAAAAAACCAATTACTTACTTACTTACTTACTTAGCTGGCCATGACAACCCGTTAACGTTAAAAAAACCAATTATGTAGTTATAATTGATTTAACATAATTTTCTTAATTACTTCTATTAAAAATTTGGTAAGATTTTTGCTGAAATTTGGTTACAAAAATTTTAAAGTTGTGGCAACACTGTTTCCCATTAACTATCAAAAAGAAATGCAGTTGTTACACTATGAAGAGTACAATATTTTTATTGTACTCTGAACCAACTGTATATTAAAATATTGTACAATGGCTTTTGTGTGCTGTTGTTTTTTTGTTCTCTGTTTTTGCATTACTCTTATTTATATTTGCAACTACAATCAGTATTTGCTCATGAGAAAAATGCAATACTGTACAATTTTAGCGTTTTGTGCTCACATCTACTACATACGCAAATAATATAATTATATTTTAACGTTATGAATAAAGGCGCTAGAAATCTGGAAGTTTGTTTTTAAATAACAAAATTTCCGCATTAACTCTTTCAGCCACGGTCTTACATATATAATTTTTTTATTAACAAAAACTGCATTTTTGGTTTGATTAATGTTCATTTATTATACAAAAAAAGAAAAAAATAAGTTTGCGCTTCAGACTTTTGTGGAATAGGGTGGTTAGTTTAGTAACCACCGTGACAGTTGGCATAAAAATTATTCAAGTAAAGTGTAGTATCGGCAGCCATACTTTATAACAAAAAAATGATTCTGATGAAAATCAGAGAAACATGTCTTATTTGTGCGTATGCAAAGAGGAACTTTACAGGTTCTGCATTGCCATATGGTTCGCACCGAGCTCTTTTTTGTGCTGTATTTTCACATCTTTGTGATGTAGAACTCTCTGGCTGATGCACACTGCTTTCCAGACGCAATTCTCTTCCTACTGATGGATTGTTTTTCATTATTTGTACCGGTAGTGGAGAAGAGGGTTACGAAATCGAGCGCTTAGTGTCTGATTTAGGTTTTTTCGCCTGAACTGGTGTTAGGATCCCAAGGTAAACACTTCTTCGAAACTCTTTGGCAATGAGCTGATGAAGTTCTAGGTGGTGTGTATTCTGGAGTTCTTTATATATAATGTAAGAGTTTATGAGGGCGCTATGCAGAAAATGAAAAAAAAAAGTTCGATGCCACCATTTGCGGGCTTTTCGGTCAATGGAATAGATTTGATGTGCTGGAGGCCCGAAGTTCGAGTTGACAGTGCTACAGGCTCATAGCGTGTAACTGACTGGCAAAAGTAGTACACAAATTTGATAAAGGTCATCCGAGTCAAAATAATCATCAAGTTCTGGCTGTAATCGTAAAGGTATATCACCGAGTATAATCAAATCGGTTTCTTGGTCATGATATTTTTCTTCGTCTGAATCGAAACTACACACACTTTCACTATCAGAGGGTATATCTTCACACAAAACATCTACGATGGCTTTTTCATTGAATATTCGCGGCAATCTAATTGTATACATAAAACAAAATTATGTGGAAAAACAGATAATTTAGAATGTACTATAGTCACAGTGGTTAGTAATCTAACCACCATATTACTTACGTTATTTTTTGTATATTATGCTCTTGTTACATATATATATTAACATAAAACAGAAGAACGAGTACTAAATAATTAAATACCCCTGATTTCGTTTAATAACAAACACTCTATGCTTCTTTATTTCAATAACAACCGACCAGTTAAAAAAACAATGGGCTGCTCTGAGTATTACTATTACTAGTAGACCATAGTGACAAACTTTCGCAACAAATGATCAACGATGTTTTTAAAAATGGTATTAATTATTAATTTGCCAATGGATGGAATGAAAGCAAGTTTAAACAAGCAACAATAGGTGGTTAGATAACTAACCACCAAACCTGAAAGAGTCAAATTTGATTTGAGTTCACAATTTTTTCAATATCAAAAATGCATTTGGATTAGTCAGTACATATGTATGAAAATGAAAAATATTATACGTGCCAGCGAAAATTTATCTGCGTGCCACTTTGGGCACGCGTGCCATAGGTTCGCCATCCCTGGTCTAGCTCATCTTCTGGCCATAAAACCAGAATAATTCGAAGCGTGTAATACTTCGAATTATTATACGTGTTAATTGAATTAATTTTCGCATATACATCTAATGGAATATCATAATTTTCACAACAAGAGTTGTTTAATCTTAAGCCATATTTAATGTGTATTAAGGAATTGACTGTGTTAAGAGAAATTTTATTTCTTATTTTTAATTTAAAATATTTCATTCTACTAAAAGCTTTTTTTGGATTTGAAAAAATTATATAAAAGGAAGTTATAATAAATTTATAACTAATGAAGACAGCTTAATAAAAGGATTGACATTATAAGAATTCTTAAAATTGTGAATCTTAATCCAAAATCATAATTAACAGTGTCTTTTACCATTATACAAGGTATACATATACATATGTACTTATATAGTTAAAAATAATTTCCCTAAAATATTGTTAAAAACACTATATATGTCAGTATACAACATAAAGCGAAATGAAAAAATTTCCAGCGAAACTATTCCTGCGTTTTGATTTGTTGATATTTAAATAAATTATGCCAATTTGTTTTTATAAGTATAGTTGTAAAAAATACTACAAAATTTATGAAAAAAATAAGAAAATGTTGGATTGAAGTGGTTTATTAAATTTATAAAAACGAGCCAATTTAACGCGTTTTTTTATTAAGCGCGCTAAGACGAAAAAAAAAGCGATTTGTATGGTTAAATAGCGCTAAATCTAGCGCGAAACGCGCTAAATTGGCACCGCTGTACCACACTTTTATTAAATTTCATACATTTTGTAAACAAACCCATTTGTTTTTTGTTGTTGACGGAAAGAAAAATAAGAGCAAAAGAAAATCGAAAAAACATGAAAGTTTAAATAAATTAATAAATTTTGGAATTTGTTAAATTAAATGAGGGACATGGGATGGATGGGATACTTCGGACAAGGTAAAGTCTCTGATCGGGGTCAACTTGGCGGCCTCCAGAACGATCCTTGTTCCCGTTGTATTCAAGTTGACATACAGCCTCCACGTGGCCCTCCTGGATAACATTCTGGCACCCGCTAGCTTGTTAACTAATGTATGCGGCGATTGTCCAATCCCCTGGACTTTAAATTAGGGTTGTGCGTAGGGCTTGAAACCCACCACGTAAAAACAAAAATTCAATGAAAACTAAGACAATAGCCTCTAAACGGACCCCCTTCTATGTTGACGAACTTGGCAAACGTTTTAAGGACTATGATTTAAGGATATGCACCTGGAACGTGAGAACCCTTTATAGGGAAGGTGCCTCTATCCAACTGGCGGATGCTCTCACGAAATTTAGGGCTGACATCACCGCCATCAATCATCTTGTCGCAGCCAAGATGCGATTACGCATATGCGCATCGAATACGGCACGCTCTAATGTTCGGGGAAAACTGGACATCAGAAAGCTGCGATCACAGGAGACAGCTAGGTCATTTTCCGATCGTCTTTCTAGTAAGCTCCAAGGCTTCCCATCCTCTCTCGAAAGTATTGGTGGACAGTGGTCTCACATCTCTGACTCACTACGCACCACTGCTGAAGCAGTTCTTGGTTTCGAGCGTCCTCCCCGGCGAAACCAATGGTATGATGAAGAGTGCCGTGAGGCAACTGTAGCAAAGAACGCTGCCTATAGGAGAACGTTGCAGTCCACCACTACAAGAGCAACGGTGGAGGTGTACAGAGAGAAGAGGAGGGAAGAAAGACGCCTGTTTAGAAGAAAGAAAAGGGAGCAAGAAAGGCGTGATCGTGAGGAAATCGAGATGTGCAGGAGTAGAAATGATGCTCGAAATTTTTACAAAAAGATAAGGCGTCTTACTACTGGTTTTAATCCCGGAGCAACCTTCTGCAGAGACGAACACGGAAATCTGGTTACAGATGCACAAGGGACACTGAGATTATGGAGACAGCACTTCTCTAATCTACTGCAGGGCGATGACAACACAATTTCCGCCCCTAGAGATGCTGTGCCGGATCCAATCAATGACGACGACATTGAAATCCCGTCACCCAGCTATGAAGAGGTCAAGGTTGCCATACGGCGACTGAAAGGTAACAAAGCGGCTGGACCTGACGGTCTGCCCGCTGAGCTCTTTAAATATGGAGGCGATGAGCTGGTTAGGAGCATGCACCAGCTCATTTGCAGAATATGGCTGGAGGAAAGTATGCCCGAAGATTGGAATCTCAGTGCCCTCTGCCCCATCCTGAAAAAGGGAGACCTCCCTATCGCATATAAGGTTCTTACGAGCGTACTGTGTAAACGACTGAAGCCATTCGCCATCTCACTGATTGGACCTTATCAGTGCGGCTTCAGACCTGGTAAGTCCACCATTGACCAGATATTCACACTGCGCCAAAACCTGGAGAAGACCCATGAAAGTCAAGTCGACACTCACCACCTTTTTGTCGACTATAAGGCGGCGTTCGATAGCCCGATAAGGGATCACGTATATGCCGCAATGTCTGAGCTCGGTATTCCTGCAAAGCTTGTAAAACTGCAGAATGACGTTGAGCAACTCCTGCAGCTCCGTCAAGGTAGGAAAAGACCTCTCAGAACATTTTAATACCGTGCGAGGTTTCAGACAGGGCGATCCCTTATCTTGCGACCTCTTCAATTTCGTCATGGAGAGTGTTTTGCGAAAGGCGGGTGTACATCGAAATGGCACTATATTTTTTTTTTTTTTTTTTTTTTTTTTATTTAAGACCAATACTCAGGAGTAAACCCCTACTAAATGCAGTGCATTGTATTGGAATATTGAATATATAGATATACATAGATACATAGAAGTGAAGAAGTTATGTTAAGCGCCTTATGTCAATGGGACAAATTGCTGTCAATTTGATCACTCAAAGACCAGTGTTATACCTTCACCTTTGAATGATCATCAGCAATTGCCCCATCTGGATGTTGAATGTAAGTGTTGAGCATCTTTTTTTTTATGTAGGTTAGCTGTTATCTGCCCAGAAGATGGCGCTGTACTCCTGATCATTCGTTTTCTTGGTGGAATAGGCTGGAAATGCCAGCGAGCGGTTTCGTGAAGATGGATTTCTTGGAGGTGGGGGGGGGGGGGGGGGGGGGAACCTCTTATTTTTTGTGAATTATAATTATAGAAAAACCGCAAATTAATTTTTTTATTTTTCCTCCTTCGCTGGGATTTGAACCTGGGACCTTCGAGTTTCTATGCACGCGCTCAACCACAAAAGTGTCCAGCTCCTTGCGTATGCAGACGATATAGACATCATTGGGCATCATTGAAGCCCTGTCGTTAATTGGTGTGACCAACTGGAGAAGGCGCGCGCTTAGCAGAGACGCCTGGAGACTAGTGTTAAGGCAGGCCGAAACCCGTTAACGGGTTGTTATGGCCATCTAAGTAAGTAAGTAAGTTTAGCTGCAAGTTCGAAAAGTTTGAGTGTATTAGTGAAAAAGTGTGAGTGTATAGGGATTTTCGCAGTTGCACTTGCAGGTGTAATTGGTATGTTAGCTGTCAAAACAACGCATTTATTTTATTTTGTATGCAAAACTGATGCATTAATATAGCGGAGTAAATATTTTTTATAACTTAATAAATTATTTATTTATTTATTTTTTATAGAAATATTGTGAAAAGGTGAACACGAGAAAAAAAATATTAATTACGGCCAGATTCCGATATTAACCTAATTTTGTTAGCAAAACGAATATGCGAATCACTATTTGGGAAACAATCTTCTAATTTTTTTATAACTTGTTTTATTGAATCAACAATTATTTGAAGAAGTAGACTTACAATTTGAAACCTTCAGTACTGGCCAATAACACAAATAAAGTATCCATATTTCCGGAATTTTTAGCTACTTTTCATATAATAAAACGCTCGACACGTTTGTTTATTTTATTTGTTCATCTACATCCTGGCATTAATTCCAATCTATTCTCTTTTTCGGCTCGATTTATAACGTTGTAAATTGTACTCCCTGAAACTAAAAACATTTCCGACAACACAATCGCACTCGTTCCCAGTTGACGATTATAATAAAGCGATGGAATAGTACTATAAGATAATTTTCTTTCTGTAGTTTTTAAAATTTCAAATATTGTAAATATAAGAGGTGTATGATACAAAAATACAGTGCAAATTAATTTAAAAAGTGATTGTTATAAAAAATTTGCTTAAATTATAACGGTAAATCACCGTTTAGTTGTAAAAACTACAAGTTATTAACTCCCTATTAACATCAAATGAAAGAAATCGTTTTTGTGAAAAGAGTTTTTGACAGTGTAACATGAAGTAAAAATTTGTTTTCGTTGTATTTCTGTCTTGATTTAAACTGAATCCGAGATTTTTTTACACAAACACTATAAACACCTATAAATTTGGTATACATATAAATAATATTAATTTTTGGTAATAAATCTCTTTTCTTACCGGAAGCTACAAGAGTATATAAGACCTATGCAAAAGGCTGATCGACGATAGTAATGTCGCTCAAGAAGGAAGATGGTAGCTTTACTAATACTAATACTACCTTTGGTCAATTATCAAACAGAGAGTTAATCGCGATAACATTAGAAATGCTGATGAGTTCTTTAAACGGATCCAAGGTGCATGGAATAGCATACCTTAGTATATAATTAATAATCTAATTGAGTAAATGACAAGACAATGCAAGGTCGTTATTCAAAATAAAGGTTTTCCTACAAAATATTAAGATAAGTCTTTGATTTGTGTTGGTTGCAATTGTTTTGTCTTGCTGAAGTTTTTGCTCTGTTAAGTCTATTCTATAAAAAATCCGTATTGTTGAAGAATTGAAAATAATTTTAGTTTAAAAAAGATTATGATGTTAATTTAATGTAATAAATAACAATAAAATTTTAATATTACAAACCCATATTTTTTTCTAGGAATATTTCTTAGTGTCGGTGGTAGTTGCAAATGTTTTGTCCGATACTGTATATGCACAGCAAATACGGCACGTTCTAGTATTTGAGGAAAGCTGGACATCAGACAGCTGCGATTACAAGAGACAGCTAGATCGATTTCCGATCGACTTTATAATGAGCTCCTGTACTTCCCATTTTCCCTCGAAAGTATTGGTGGACAATGATCTTTCATCTTCTCACTCACTACGCACCACTGCTGAAAGTTCTTAGTTTCGGTATGGCGAAGAGTGTCGTGAGGCAATGAACGCTGCCAACAGAGGAACATTGCAGTCCACCACCACAAGAACAACGGTTGAGATGTATAGAGAAAAGAGGGGGAAGACGCCTATTTAGAAGAAAAAAACGGAGCAAAAAAAGCGTGATAGTGAGGAATTATGAAGACAGCATTTCTCAAGGCCATGACGACACAAATTCCGCCTCTAGAGATGCTGTGCCGGACCCAATAAATGACGAAGACGTTGAAATCCTTTCGCCCAGCTATGAAGAGGTCAAGGTTGCAATACGGCATCTGAAAGGTCAAAAATGGTCTGCTCACTGAGCTCTTTAAATATGGAGGCGATGAGCTGGTTAGGACCAAGTATCACCTCATTTGCAGAATATGACTGGATGAAAGTTTGCCCGAAGATGGGAATCTCAGTGCCCTCTGCCTCATCCTGAAAAAGGGAGACTCCACGATATGCACCAAGTACAAGAGTATAAGCCTTCTCCCTATCTCATATAAGGTTCTTACAAGCGTATTGTGTGAACGACTGAAGCCATTCGCAATCTCACTGATTGGGCCTTATCAGTGCGGCTTCAGACCCGGTAAGTCCACCATTCACAAAGTATTCACACTGCGCCAAATCCTGGTGAAGACCCATGAAAGTCAAGTCGACACCCACCACCTTTTTGTCGACTATAAGGTAGCGTTCAATAGCCCGATTAGAGATCGCGAATATGCCGCAATTTCTGAGCTCGGCATTCCTGCAAAGATGGTAAAGCTGTGCAGAAAGACGTTGAGTAACACCTGCAGCCCCGTCAAGGTAGGAAAAGACCTCTCCGTGCAAGGTTTTAAACAGGGCGACAACTTACCCGCGACCTCTTCAATTTCGTTATGGAGAGTGTTCTGCGAAAGGCGGATGTCAGACGATATAGACATCATTGGGCATTCAAAGCAAAATGTCACCGCAGTCTTTTATACTATTGAACGAGGTAGGTAAAATGGGTCTGAGGTTAACGAAAGCAAGATGAAGTATATGTTGTCGATGACTAGGGACGGTGAACGTATCGGCTCCCAGGTTACAGCCGGCAATTAAACATTGGTCAAGGAGTTCGTCTACCTTGGCACCACCAAGAATGATGTCAGTTTAGAGATCAAGCGAAGAATCCCACAAGCCAACAAGTCCTACCACGGTCTCGCTAAGCAGGTAAGTAAGAGAAACCTCTCTCGTGAGGCGAAATTAACACTCTACAAGTCGCTTATTCTTCCTGTGCTTCTCTATGTTGCAGAAGCATGGTCCTGTGAGTGTTTGACAAACTAGTTTTCCTCAAAATCTTTGGTCTACTAAGGCATGGCGACCAGCTTCGCATTAGACCCAACTATGAGTTGTATAAGCTCATCGGCGAAGTGGGCGTTGACCAGCGCATTAAGCTCCAGCGAAAAAAGTTTTCGATGCGAAGGTCGGCGTAGTGGACGATCATGTTCACGTTGGAAGGACCAGGTTGTTGGCCAGCTAAGTAAGTTAGTAGACGCTAGTTTAATCTCTAGCAGGATTGTAATATTATTTTAAGATAAATATTGAAATAGTGAACTAATAATATAACACAACAGGATAGTGGTGTACATCGTAACTGCACAAATCACAAAAAATTTGAGTTTTGGGGTTTTCTTGTTTCAGATCATAATGTGGCTTTTACAATTTTGCAAACACTTACCTTGACATGCGGGCATTCAAATTCCGATTGTAGTATACCATCTCTTGAATAACAAGCAACATGAAAACGGTTACCGTGAGAATCACCAATTAATATATCTCCAGCGTTTGAAATATCAATCCCATTTGGGAAACAAGTAACTTTTTCATTACCAATACGATATTGGAATGTACCATCTTCATGAAAGACAGCTACACAGTGACCTTTAAAGTCACAAACATAAAAGTCGTTGTCTACAACAAAAAAAATATATAGTGTAAATCAACTAGAATTTTCCTTTTTAACTTTATAAAGTATTTTTTACTACCTCTAATTGCAATATCAGAAGGCTCTCGCATATAGTCACTGCAATCAAACCAACGTACTAGCTCACCATCTTCAGAAATAACAAAGACTGTTGGTGAAACACTGTCAACAGCAACGATATGTCCTTTAGAAGTTACTGCCAAACCAGCAACTATGTCTATATATCTACAACAGAATAAAAAACACATATATTAACATAAAATATTACATTTAAAATTGTTCTTTCTTTTTACCTTATGGCAATTTTTCGCATAAAGTGACCACTCTTTGAAAATATTTGCATGCGTGAGCGCTCGTTGCCACGATCACAAACAACAAATTTACCGTTAGTATGCATTACAGCCACTTTGCGGGGATACCAAAGTTGACCTTCTTCCTTTCCTGGTACACCAAAATAAAACTTTAAATTTCCTGACTTGTCGAAAATTTCAATACGATGATTATTAGTATCAGCAACTATGATCTCCTCATCCACACCCAAGCAAAAGCCATGTGGGGAGTTAAATTGTCCTTTCGATGTACCCAACGAACCAAATTTGCAACGAATTTGCATTGGGGTTGCCTTATTACGTCCAGTTATTATACTCGTAGTTGTTGGCGGTGGTGGTGGTGGGGCATGGAAGCTTGCAATACTCATATCATCAACTGAGCCACCACCATTGCCAGCTGCACATATTGGTGGCAAAGAAGGTAGACTTGGTGAAGGTGCTGTTGGTAGGCAGTAATCTGATAATAAACAATCAATGCCAGTTGGTGAGCCTCCACTCGATAAAAGCTGATTGCTTGTCATGTCTGTGTGGAAATCTACTTGTAATATGCCAACAACAATAATAGTTATTTGTTTAAGAAATAATAACACGCGTCGCCATTAGCACAACAACAACATCAACAAACAATCAGATTGATATTCATAATTTCAATTTAATTCATGTTTATATTCATATATATTTTTTTTTTTGTTATTTTAGTTTTTAACATATTTTGTATGAAGTATATTATTGTTAGCCAGTGGCAAAAAAAATTGTCAATTTTAATATATGTATGTATGTACAAAAATAACAATATGCGCATATTCAAGTATATTAACAATAAATGAATTAGGGTTTAATGTTCATCAGTGACAGTAAGTTGAAGAGTGGTAGTGTAGTGATTTATAAAAAAAAATAAAATAAAATAAAATAAAATAAAATAAAATAAAATTAAATTAAAAAAAAAACCAAATGAAAAGATAAAAAAGAGAAATATAAAAATATATATCAAAATGAAAGTACAGGTAAAAATCAATGCAAAAAATTTTTATAATATTCGAATTATAAATATATGTATATATATACATACATACTACTGCTCGCAAAATAAATATCGATATGCGGCCCTATTCAAAACGAAACGTTCTTATTTTAAAACGAAAAAAAAAAGACGACAACTTGGCATCACTGTTGTCGTTATTAACAATAACCAAAGAAAATGTCGGTATTCTCTATTTTAAAACGAAGATAGAAACGACAAGGAAACGCTTGTTTTTAATCGCTTTCATTTTTAGTAGCGACATTAAAACGAGAGGTTTGAAAAATCGAAAATTAAAACGTTGCAACAACTTGAAATTTTAGTTTTTGTTAATTTGGCATTCATAAACTAATATGTAAATCAATTTTCGGCTAGATACAACTGTTATCGAATGAAATTTCGTTTGGTGTAACATATCAAATACCTGACATATACCAAGTCACGTATGGGACTTGTATATAGTACATATATTTCTAGATGAGTAGGAAAACATAGTTTACAGCAATTTGAAATATTAATTTCCGGACATACATAGATTTAAAATAATCACACACATGCTTGTAACTTAAGGAGTTATATTTAACGGTCAGTTTATATTGCACGACTTTACGTGCAAAAAATCTGCGAGAAAAATCTTTTTTTATTTTAAGAAATCGAATCGAAATACAAAGTAACCTATAGTTACAACCAAGGTGAAATAAGTTTACATTTTTTGTTTTCAGTCCCTTTTTTATTTTGAATAAAAATTTTTTGACAGTTCACATTTACACAAGTAAATATAGTTGTTTTTGTAGTAATAATGAACAAATGTCACTTATGCATTTAACTTGTGTATGTACTTATTTCACAATGGTGACGGCCATACGACTGTCAATTTTTCATAAGTATTTTCTCGCATTATCGAATATTTCGATTACATATTCGCCCTTATTCCAGTAGGCGACGTCGTTGTCGTCTAACGACATTTTTGTAGCAGAATAAAGAAAAAATGTTTCTCTTGCCTTTAATCTATTACAAAAATGTCGTTACACGACGACGACGTCGACAATTGGAATACGGACTATTTTATTTAGGCTATTATATCACACTATTATTCTTTTACACAAAAATTGGCATATGTCATAAGACATGATGGATAGTTTAAAGGCCCCCTTAAACAAATTAATGATATAAAAATTCTTTTATAAAAATCTTTATCTCTACTTTATTCAAGAAAAAAAAAAAATTGCGGACAATTCAAAAATATTTAAAAACAGGGCAACATTAAATTTTGCAGAAGAGTAATAGCAGAAAGTAAAGTACAAGGGTACTTTACTACCAAGAATGAAAACCTCTAATAATAAGAATCGAAAGACCGACAAAACGATGTGAAAAATTTATCAAAAATTTATTTTGCTAGAGAGATATTATCGGTGTGGATTACACACAATATAACGTTAAAATATTCTTTAATAAACCCGATTTATCAGAGCTGTGAAAAATTTATCAAAAAATCTATTTTGCTACAGAGTATTTGCGGTGTGGATTACACACAATATTACGTTATATTTTCTTTAATAAATTCATTTTATCAGTTAAACCTAACTTTAAAACATAATAAAAATTAAACTCTTACCATTGTTATTTAAGCCTAGTTTTGCAAGTGCTTGTAAGTTATTGAATGCACGTTGATCACCAGAGAGCAGATCAGCTAAAGTAATGTGTTGATTTTGGGAATTAGCAGTGGGTACAATCGACTGATTAGAAGGAATAACGGGAGGTCCAACTAAGGCATCATTTAGTGTGTCTGGAGTATTTTCAGTAAGACTGGCAAGACGAGATAAGTTATATTCGAGTATACTGTTATATCCACCATTTGGTGCTGAACTACCATTCCCGCCGAGAGTACCATTTAGACTAGCAGTAATACTATTATTAAGTGGATTATTCAGAGCATTTAGACCATTTGAAGGACCAGTGCCAGTCAAACCATTCAAGCCTTGAGGACCCATTAGCGGCCCTCCATTTAGACCAGTGCACAATTGTGATCCACCCAATCCTCCATTTAAACTAGCCGATGAGGGATTCATGTTGTTATTAATATTATTTCCGACACCAGATCCAATAGAACCAATACCATTGTAACTACTAACACCGCTATGATGAGAGGAGGTGCTATTCTGATGTTGTAGTTGATGACTGTGATGCATTATTCCAGATTGTCCTTGCGGTGGAGAGTCTGGGGTTAAAACATTAGGCATCATAAAACCGTTTCCTAAAGCATATAAATCTCCATCAAATGAACTTTGCATAGATGTTGGTAAAGAAATTGGACTGCTAGCAGTTACGGAACTAGCTAATTGACTTTGAGAACTGTTTGAGCAATTCATATTACCATTTGCACCACCACTTACAACACGATTGTTACCTATCATATTTGGTGGCATACCGGGTAAAGTTGGTGGCGGTGTACTTTCCTTAGGAGATGGAGGCGTAGATTCAGTACGAAACTTTCCAAAAGTGTCCTGGGCCACTTGTTCAAATTTTTCGGCTTTAGTATCGAACATCAATGAATAATTTATATCGCATTTTGGGGTAGTATTTATCAAATTTATAAATTGCGTAGCAATTAATTTTTTCATTGACAAAAATTCGGTAGCATTAGCTTGCTCTAAAACACGATTAGTAAACTTGCAAGTGTTTTCAATTTTTCCCATAGTATTTTCAATATTTTGCATAAGATCCATGATTTTAAGCTCCCTTTCTGAATGTAATTTCTCCAATTCAATTAATGCCTGATCGCGACATTTTTCCAAAACTTTTTTGTAGTTATCAAAAGTTTCTTGAATAAGATCTCGAGCAGAATCATGTTGAGTTTGGAGTTCAGTGAGAGCACTTGATAAATTAGCAGCAGCATCATCGCAATATTGAACCTAAAAAACATGTGTTTATTATTATTATTTGTGTCCATAGATTTTATATGCACAGTTGTTGTAAAAATAATAGTACCATTTGAATGGCTAATTTTGCACGCCTTCTAAAGGCAGTTTTATTTACTTTTAAATATCGTAACATACATAAATAGCAGAATGCATTTATATTTATAAGATTTAACAAAAAATATATTAGCTTTTCCTAAAAGAAATCTTAAAAATCCAAGGTCAAATTAATATCGCATATAGTCATCTAAGAATAAATATTCAAATAAAGTAATTTTATTTTAAGGATCTAAATAAAAGCCTACAAAGTACGACGTATAAAAAGTTTAAAGGCCCAACCATAATCTTAATATATAAAATTGAATGTGTGTTTGTTTCTTTGTTTGTTTGTACCTTATAGGAGACCAAACCTCTGGACCGATCTTCCTGAAATTTTCACAGCATTTAACTGGGACTCTGACATGATGAATAGCGTACTTTTTTCGAACACGCCTACTTTTACGCCCACTTTTTTTAAATTATGTAATTGCCCCCATATAGTTTTCAACAGATTTACATATATACACATTATACTCCAGGCGAGGTATAAATTAACATTTCTTACGCCATGCCCCCTTTCACGCAAAATTTTATTTGAAAGTTTTAAACGTTTTGTTCTCTGTATAAATTTGTTCCTTCCAACGGATTTTTTTTATTTGGTAGTATATTACTCTCAATACTGTTAACGTCGCCATATAACTATGAACAACGACATCGCCGTTAATTTTATTATATAACGAGGGGGTAGCGAAGCACACCGGGTTCAGCTAGTAAGAAATAAGAAAGAGGCTGTTTTTGGCTTGACACTGACCAATTTGGACGAATTCAGTATTACGAAATGGAGAATATCGTACGATTGTTCCTTTTTGGATCATAGGAACATACAATATCAAGAGCTTTTTAAGGGAATTCGCCAGAGGCCTTATAAAAATCCGAAAAAGGCTGACTGACAAAAAATCAGGAAATTAATCATTTCAAAACTAGATGGGAAACTGTACTCCACACTGTTCAAGTGCGTTTCTTCTTAAGGCGTTAGATTAGACTAGATATTAATTCCAGCTTTTTAAGTAGCGCGAAGCATGCCTATATTAAGGGCAAATCTGTTGAAACTGCTCTTCAGGTGGTGGTTGGACACATCCAGAAAAATTTGAATAATTAAAATTCCACTTTAAGAGCGTTATTTTATATATTGGGACCTTTTAACATTGTTGAACTCGTTTCTATTCGTAATTCTCTGTGCGCTTAAAACTTTAACACACTTTCCTGGTGCACTTACTGTAACAATTCAGCAGTGTTATATGGTGGATTTGCGTAGCCGCCCAACAAAGCCACTTGTCCTTCATTGGAGCTATACAATACACACATACACTACCAAGATGTTTAAAGTTTTGATTTACTTTCCTAACATACCTACTGTATCGACTCATTAGTATTTCCTGCTTGAATGTGTATAGCCGTCCCATAGATACACTACAAAGCACTTAAAGCTTCAACCCATTTCCCTGACGAACCTAGTGTGGGTGACTACTTTCACGACAAGCGCTTGTCAAACAAGAAGTATTTTTATATATTAAATAAAAATTAAAATTTTTCCTTTAAACTGATCAATATTTCTTTATAAGTTCTTTTGTGTATAGATAAGCTACAAATAACATAAGCTCAAGTTACACAGTTGCGTTGTCACGAACAGCAAAGTGATAATATTATTTAAAAAAGTATCTAATGTATTAAAACAGTGATAATCAAATATTGGAATGTTTTTTGTAAAATACCCTTTTTATAATATACTTTTTTTTTAATATGTAAATGAAAATATAATAATATTTGTAAGTGTTATATTTTTTATATATGTAATTAATATTAAAAATAATTTAATATATATTTCTATTTTTCTAAATAAAATAATAGACACCACCCTTGAAAAAGTCAACAAATAATTGACGAAACGTCGGGGAAAAGTAAAATAAAAATGTTGTTTTTATTCACATAAGAAAATTGTTTGATCATATTAGCTTATCTATACACAAAAAAATTACAATTATTTTTAATTTGAATATAAAAAACGTAGATATAAAGATAAAAAGAACAACAAATTTTTAAGATCATTAAAGAAACATACGCCATATTACTTTCAAATGAATACTCTGTATACTTATTAAATATATTTATGAAATAAATAATCTCACCTTGGACTTGGCTTCTTTCATAAGATTTTCAACATCCCCTCGTACTGATTTTTCCGCAGATCCTATAATGTCATAATGATGTTCACTTCCTTTATGATCAGCAATTAAGCAATCATTGCATACCGGAATTTGACAATTAAAACAGTAATACTTGAGATTTTCTGATACATGAACATTACAATATAATGGTTTATGAATAATTAAAGGCTTGTCATTATCAGCCGATTTTTGCAAATCTTCCAATTTAACAACGCTATGATTTTCAAAACATCTCATATACTTGTGAGCATTATCGCAGCCACTACACAAAAAATTGGCACAATCATTGCACCGTGAAATTGCGTTCTCCTTGCTTTTACATGAAGTGCAATACAATTGTTCCGATTCAATTGTAGCTAAGTCCAAGATATTGGTTAAAATATAATCACATGTTAAAGACTGCACTCCTCTGGAACCAATCTGTAATATGAAATAAAATAAAAATTAGAAATTTAAAATAAAATAAAATATATTGTATGTTGTATATATGTCTGTATACATAAAAATTTATTTTATAAAATAACATTTTATATGATTGAATCACGTGTTGAAAAATGGAGTGTCCCACTTCCCCACTCTCGGTGGTATTGTATTTTGCATAAGCAAATTCTTTGACTAAAGTTGTGGAAAACCTGCCAGAAATTGATTAATTTGGTATCTACGCCGATGACGTTTTTGCAGTAGCTTTTTTTGATCCGTAAGTAATCCGTTTGAATTTCAATAACTTAGAAATTATAATGCATAAATGGGAAAATAGCAGAAGTGCTGTTATCCCAAATCTGAAATTCTTCACTTTTGTAAAAGAAAGAACTGCATGAACAACACAATTTTCGTCATAGGCGTAGAACTTGAAATTTTTTAGCAAATACAAATAATAAAATTTGCTATTTTCTAAAAATCTTCTATGAAAAAATTTCATTAAACATCTATTTTATAAGCTGAGTAAAACTAACATTCTGCAGTAATTAATTTGTTAAAAAATAAAGGTCCACATTTAGAAACTGCTCTTAACTTATGCCGTTTATTTACAACCGGACATTATTACATGCCATAAGTATTTGTGACTGGACCTCAAAAAAATCTTGATATAATTAATAAAATTGAATTAATTAACGACTGCTTCAGAACTCCCTCTAGTCTTCTTCGTACAACAATTGTTATGTAAACTGAGATCTATGGCGAATTTTACGGATTTAGGTTCACTTATGGAAAAACTGCAGCCAATTTATTTTCCAACGCGATTACAATAAGATCAGAGAGCTAACATGAATTCTTTTGGAAAGGTCTCAACTGCAAAAAATACTCACCATCCTCCATACCCAATATTATTACTATATTGAGAAATCGCAAGATCTCTTTATTATATTTTACTTACTTACTTAGCTAGCCATAACCCGTTAACGGGTTTCGGCCTTCCTCAACACTAGTCTCCAGGCGTCTCTGCTAAGCGCACGCCTTCTATACTATTTACATAACATACATAACTGGCCTTTACAACCCTGTGTCAGGATTACGGCCTAGCTTCTCGCAGCACTCATGTTGTGTGTGTCAATTTTTATCCATGAGTACCGGGACCTACAGTTTTAATGTCGACTCCGAACGACAGACTTGAGAAGCTTGTTCATGGCAATTAGTTACTCTCAGAGCTTTTGCCAGAAGACTGCTGAGAGGTAGTCGCCGAAAGAAATATTTTTTTCATATTTCTTTTTTTTTAAGAAGTCAGAGCCTGGAGTCGAACCCAGGGCCCATGTGTTAGTAAGCCAACACACTAACCACTAGACCACGGCGACTATCACTATACTATTTATTATATTTTATTTATTTATAATTCATACAGTAATATAAAGCGAACTTTGGCCAATTAAATAATATTACAGAGCCCAATTAAACCTGATTATATAGTTGTTAAACCAATTTTTTTCTTTTCAGTTGGAAGTCTGACATTGACGAAAATGGATCGCTTAACTATCACACAACGCATAAAAATTATCAAAACTTACAACAAAAATAGTGATTCTGTCACAGCCACATACCGCGCTTTAAGAGAAAATTATGGTTTACATAATCGTCTAACTACGCAAGCAATTGGCAAAATTGTGAAGAAATTTGAAGAGACTGAAGCGATTACAAATATTGTAAGGATTGTGCATCATCCTTTCGCTCGTTCTGCTGAAAATATTGCTGCTGTAAGTGAAAGTGTTGCCGCAGACCCGAATGTGTCGATTCCCATCCGTTCTCAGGAATTAGGACTGTCTTACGGCACATTATGGCGCATTTTACATTTAGATCTACACCTACATCCATATAAAATCCAGCTCAAGCAACGACTGAAGCCAGTTGACCATTCACAACATCATAGATACGTGAAATGGGTGCTTGAACAACAGGCGGTGGACGGCAATTTTTCGAACAAAATTTTCTTCAGGGATGAAGCACATTTCTCACTCGGTGGGTATGTTAATAAACAAAATTGTCGTATTTTGGGTTCTGAGATTCCTCAAGTAATTGAAGAGAGGCCATTACATCCAGAAAAATCACTGTTTTGTGCGTTTTGTCCGAAGTTGTGTCATTGAACCTTACTTCTTTGAAAGCGACGATGAAACGACTGTCACCGTCAATTCGGAGCGTTATGGTCATATGATAAACGACTTTTTTTTGCTTCCTATTGAATAATACGACTTGGAGAATATGTGGTTTCAACAAGACGGTGCCACACATGTCACACAACTCGAACGAATATGGCTTTATTGCAAGAGACATTTCCTGGCCGCGTAATTACTCGTCGTGGCGAAAACAACTGGCCTCCAAGATCATGCGATTTGACACCATTAGACTTTTTTTGTGGGGCTACGCGAAAAACCGTGTTTATGCAGATAAACCTAAAACTCTTGAGCACTTAAAACCAACATTCGTCAAGTTATGGCTGAGATGCCGCCCAATATGTGTCAAAAAGTGGTCGAAAATTACCTCAAAAGAATCAATGCTTGCAACACTTCGCGTGAATGTCATTTAAATTATGTAGTGTTTCACACATAATGTCAACGTTCAAACTTTATAATAAAAAAGAAATATGATGAAAAAAATATTTTATGTGTTTTATTTACGTTTACTTTTGAAACCGCAAAATGGATAACACGTTATAATAAAAATTAATATGTACAAGAAAATTATATACAATAGTACAATGTAATAGATTACAATAAAAGTGTACCGAAAAAGCCGATTTCATCACTAAGGTCTCCTCATTCCATGATGATCTGCTGTGACTATCAATATACCGTTTAAAACAAGTTGTCAGTACAATTCATGCAATTTTTAGTGCAATTAAAATTAAAGCTAAACAAAACTACACGATATTCCTAAAAGGGATTTCTTAATATTGCAGTTCTGATAAACGTGAAATGAGGACTTATAAAGGTGCTTTTACACTATTCTACAAGTCTTAAGACTTTCATTGGATTTTGTCGAAAGAAAATCTAATGGTTTTTGGTCTGACTGTCAAAAAATCAAACGTAAAATGTTTTTATTACATTTTGCTTTTACACTATCACATTTAAAATAAAGTGGAAACAACAGCTGTTTGTGCTTTTTTCTCTCTCCAAGGATGGACATGGTGATACGGCAATATATGTTTTATTAATATTTCATAATAAAAGCCATATTTAATTATCTTTTACAACAAATATTTGTAATTTATTTTTTGTTAAAGAGAAAGAACTTCAAATGTTAACTATATTTTGTATTTTTGTAGTTATTTAATAAAAAAAGGAATAAGCAAAATTATGGCTAAAAATTTTTAGTTTTCCTACCCTGATTTTTTCTTATATTTGCGTAAAAAAGCAACTCTGATAAAATGAAGTCTAATGGTTTAGAAAAATTTCTAAAAATGATGAGAGCCATACGACTGTCAAATTTCTATCCGTATTTTTTGACAATTCATACAAATTGTATTCACACTATTATACTTTTTCATTTTATTTGAGTTTTTGACGTTATACTCAGTGGGATAGTGTAAAACCACCTAAGTCGCATGTTGTTTCCATATTACAATTGACTCAAAAATGTCGTTTATTTGTTTACAATTCCATTTGTGTTTTTATAAAACAACTTTCAAACTCTCTCTATCTCACTCTATCTTTCTCTCTATCTCTCTCTGTATACATATGACACAAGCCGAACCGAAGCCTAAATCTAGTAGGACAAAATAAAAAAATAAATGTCTGGAAACAAACCTTTTGATCATTTAATTTCTCAATACAATAGGTAACTGAAATTCATGTTTTAGCTCTGATTGAAAAGTAAGTAAGTAAGTCTTAAAGTCAGTTATTGTCCACAAGTGCGTGCATTCAGATTTCAAAGAAATGTATTTTTTGTGTAACTTTAGTTTACGATTAGAAAGACTACGGTGATTGTATTGTCATAATTTTTATTTATTATTATTGAGCTCTATGTTAAGAAAATATGTTTTCGTTTAATTTTTTTTGAAAAATTCTGAAAGTGAAAAATTAAAACAAGTCCTCTTTTCAAGTAAAGTTAAAACTATTTATTTCGGATAGTTTAGGGGTAAACCTATATTTGGGGTAATCTTTAAAGTGTTCACTTTAAGATAAATCAAAAACATCTTTCGCATTTTTGCGACTGCCTGAAGGTCATACTTTCCTTTTGTGAAAAGAAATTTTAGAAGAATGAGTAAAAACTTCCAAAATATATCGCAAAAACGTCGTAATGATATTGTTAATGTTTAGATATAGACTTCAGTATATACCAGAAGAGGCTGCAGCGTTTAACACTAAAAATTTTAGATATTAATTTTTGAATTTGGATGGGAGATGGGTGTGGCAGTGGTTCAATTTCGCCCAATTTCTTTTTCAGTGGTACATATTGGCTTAACTCTTTAAAGGATTGGCGGATGGGCTCACAAAATACAGGGCTGATATCACCGCCATCCAGAAAATGCGATGAATAAGGCAAGCTTGTACGAGGCAAGCAATATGTGACATCTAGTACAGCTGCCATGAGAAGAGACGCAAATTTGGTTGCGGATTCGTAGTTAGCAAGAGATTTCGCCATCTTGCCTTGGAGTAACCACCGTGAATGCAAGAATAGCAACGACCGGCATAAAAGCAAAGTTTTATAATATCAGCCTTATTTGTGTGCACGCCCCGACGGAAGAGAAGGATGATATGGTCAAATATGCTTTCTACACAAAGTTCGAGGACGTGAACGATAGATGTCCGGTTCATGACGCCAAAATTATCCTCGGCGATTTTAATGCGAAAGTTGGACGTAAAGCTATCTTTGGCCCCACTCTGGGACAGTTCAATATCCATTATTCCACTTCGCCGAACGGCTTGAGTCTGATCGATTTTGCCGCTGCGCGATCGTTTTCCGATCGACTTTCTAATGAGCTCCAGTACTTCCCATCTTCCCTCGAAAGTAAAAGCTTGCGAATATGCCGCAATTTCTGAGCTCGGTATTCATGCAAAGCTGGTAAAGCTGTACAGAAGGACGTTGAGGTAGAAGCAGACCTCTCCGAGCGTTTTAATACCGTGCGAGGTTTCAAACAGGGCGATCCCTTACCCTCCGACCTCTTCAATTTCGTCATGGAGAATATTCGGCGAAAGGCGGGTGTGCATCGTAATGGCACTATTTTTAACAAAACAGTGTTCAGCTCCTTGCGTATGCAGACGATATAGACATCATTGGGCATACCAAGCGAAATGTCACCGCAGCCTTTAATGCTATTGAACGAGAATGATGTCAGTCTAGAGATCAACCGAAGAATCCCACTAGCCAACAGGTGCTACTACGACCTCCGTAAGCAGTTCAAAAACAGAGACCTCTCCTGCGAAGAAACTAACACTCTATAAGTCGCTTATTCTTCCGTTGCTTCTCTATGGTGCAGAAGTATGGGCGCTGTCTTGTGCCGATGCAGCGGCACATGAGTGATGCGAGCACTTAATGGGTTATGGCCAGCTAAGTAATTTAATGGAAACTAAATTTATATTTCGTTTCATCATTATTCCGCACGTAACCAAATAGCAAATTAAACTAACTGTTCACGTCCATCAATACCCCCAACTTTAAATATGATTTGAGTCTTTAACCGCGAACAATTGATGTCAATAAACAAACAAGTAAACAACACAATCCGCAAGTGATCAATAAACAAATACAATAACATTATAGGAAAACATATATACAAGTGTGAACATAAATAATTATATACATACAGTTACGAGCAGATAAATAGGTTCACATCAAAATGATAAATCAATTTTGTTTGACTATAGTTTACATTACAGCAATAAAAAAGGAAAAGTCGCTAATTACTAAAGCAAATACCCACTTTTAATACTGCATCACAATAATTAAATTATTATGTAAAAAATTGCCCAAAATTAAAAAAAAAAAAAAAAATTAACGTATAAAATCAAAGAGCAAATAAATAGGTTCACTTTGAAAAATTTGTTAGTTTAAAATGTTAAACGCCAAAATTATAAAAATTATTGTACAAAACTTTAGATTCAGCCTTTTAATAGAGCTTATTAAAGCAATTACTTCTAAAAATTTAAAAAATGGGACGTTCTAAACATTGTAGTGAAGAGGAAAAAAAGACAGACAAAGAAAAAAGCGCATTGAGTTTGCAAAAGTACATGCTGAATGGGCCGGCCCGGAAGGTGTAAAAAAATGGAGAAACATACTATGGTCTGATGAATCCAAAATAAACTTAGTCGGACCTGATGGAAGAACATGGGTAAGGCGTCCAAAAAATAAAGCATATGATCCAAAGTAAACCACGAAGACAATAAAGCATGGCGGCGGCAACATAATGATATGGGGTTGTTTTTCCTGGTACGGTGTTGGGCCAATATTCTGGACCAAGGAAAATATGGACAAACATCTTTATCTGCATATTCTTAAAGAAGTAATGCTTCCGTATGCCTAGTAGGAAATGCCTTTAAAGTATGAATTCCAGCAAGACAATGACCCCAAGCATACTTCTAAGATCGTAAAAGAATGGTTCCAAAAGAAAAATATAAAGTTAATGGAGTGGCCTTCACAATCGCCGGATTTAAATCCCATTGAGAATCTTTGGAGAATCGTTAAGGACAAAATTGCACCACTCAAGGCTAAAAATAAAGAAGATTTGTGGACAAAAGTGAAGGAAGCTTGGTACTCAATTCCATTATAGACTTGTCAGTCACTTGTCGAATCAATGCCCCGGAGATGTTCGGCGGTGATTCAAAATAAGGGATTTTCAACAAAATATTAGAAATTTTCTTGCAATTGCACTTTTTTTGTATAAAAATGTCATTCTCTTTTCAATGAACCTATTTATTTGCTCGACAGGCATCAATTAATATATTAAATATATCAATTTTTCTCATTTTTTTTGATTATAATTAAATACATTTTATGTGATTATTTATGTTTAATGTAATAAATATCGCTTTATTGTATATTACCGCTGTTTAAGTTATTTGAAGGCGAATTTATCAAAAAATGTGATGTGACCTATTTATCTGCTCGTAACTGTATATCTAAACACATAAGAAAATTTATAGTTTTATATACATAAATACACCTAACATACAAGATACAACAAATAATTGTGAATAATTGAAATTAATAAACTGTTTATAACGTTGAAATATAAAATAAAATAAACCAATATTTACCCTTTTCTTTCTCAGTAAGTAATAGAATAAAAAAGGTTTGTGTATTGACCCAATTACATAAATTCACCCTACCCTCTAACCCGTAAAAACACTAACATTAATATTTTTATATACTAGTAATTTTAAAATTAATCATCTCAATATAAGAATTGCGTTTATTGCATTGTATTTATAATGCATTATTGTTTTAACTAGCACTAAACTAGCATAAAACGATTTTATTGGTAGTCGAAATTTATTGCACTAATTCTGATTGGTTGGTGGTAGTAATCAAGAGATCCAATGGCACTATAGTGAAATGCAGTTTAAATACATCAGTTCCACTATCATTTTCATATACCTTCATACAAAGACGTGATACTATTATATGTACAGCTGCGTGCAACTAATTAAGGACAGTAGTACTCTATATTTAAATCATTATGTTGAAAATAATACTATTAAAAAAACCACTAAAATTTGACCCTGTTTAGTTAATCCAACTTTGTTTATTGAAACTTCTCAATGGCAACCCTATTTTTACCGTTATTTTTTTCTTTGTGGTGTTTTTCATAATTTGTGAAATAAATTACTCGTGCACTTAATTAAGGACAGTGAAAAATTTTTTAAAATTTTAAGATTCAAGTAAGTTTTAACAGTTAAATTCAAATAAGTAAATGAGATTACACAAAGTGTTTTTCAGAATTTGATAAACTTTTACTTATTGGTAAACATGGGTAAAAATAAGTCCTGTGACGTCAGTACTCGAAAGATTATTGTACGAATGCATCAGGAAGGAAGCTCTTATAGGGAGATCGCAACAGCCTTAAAAGTTTCTAAAACAGTGGTTTTCCAAGCGGTGCAATATTTCAAAAAACATTCGACAGCTGAAAAGGTACCCCGTAAACAAAGAAGCCGAATTATGACAGTGCGTGAAGATGCACTGATTGTCCGCGAGTCGAAAAAAAATCCGCCTAAATCAGCAAATAAAATTCGGATAGCAGCCTTTGGTGAAAATGGAGCAAAACCGTCTGTAGCCACAGTAAAACGTCGATTGCGGGAAGCTGGCCTCTTTGGAAAAATTTCCCGAAAGAAACCATTGTTGTCTGAGCGTAACCGGAAGAAGCGAATAGAGTTTGCAAAAAAATACCGCCATTGTACCGCTGTGGAATGGAAAAGAGTGTTATTTTCGGACGATGGAAAAAAATATGTTCGCCGGCCAAAGTTAAAAGAATTTGATCCAAGATACACCCGAGCCACTTTAAAGCATGGAGGAGGTTCGATTATACTTTGGGGTGCTATGTCGTCACAAGGCGTTGGACCTCTGCACAAGGTTGACGGAAACATGGACAAGTTCCAATATGTAAGAATCCTAAGCGATACAATGATGCCGTATGCAGACGAGAATATGCCAGTAACATGGATATTTCAACAAGATAAGGACCCGAAGCATACGGCACATCACGTCAAACAATGGTTTTTAAACAATTCGGTCACTGTACTTGATTGGCCTTCATGCAGTCCAGATCTCAATCCGATTGAGAATTTATGGCAAGTTGTAAAAACCAAAGTAAGCGCAGTAAAAATAAACAATTTTGATGATCTCTTCGCCGAAACAAAGAAAGCTTGGGAGGCCATTCCAACTAGTGTATGTGAAAATCTGGTTAGCTCGATGCCTCGCAGGTGTCAAGCTGTTATCGACAACAATGGTTTTGCAACAAAATATTGATTTTTTTTAATAGATACAAGTTTTTCTTAAACTTTACGATGTGTCCTTAATTATATGCACGACTGAATTCAATATTCTTTAAAATATGGCTCACTGCTTTATAAAAAATAATTTAATTGACACAATAAACAGTTATTTTCTACGACTAAGAGTTTAAATAACTAAACTCGAAAAAATTTTGACAATATATACAACTATTTTTATTTTTTTGCTTCAAGCTCACATGTAAGCTTCGTGTCCTTAATTAGTTGCACGCAGCTGTATATATAGTTTAAATCAATGCCCAAACAAATAGCAGCGAATGTTATTTTCTTAATATATAATGTATAAAGTAAGTATTTGTTGTTGTTTTAATAAAAATTTTTTTTATTATTATTTTAAATGTAATAAACTAATCATTCAGAATTAGTGCAATAAATTTCCACTACGACTCAAATCGATTTATTTAGTGCACTAAATTTCCACCACCACTAAAATCGTTTTATTTAATGCACTAAATTTCCACTACCACTAAATAATGCACTATTTTTTCCACTACCACTAAATTTAGTGTAAAATTAAATCTAATCCAATAAACCCAACTCTGGTAAATATAAGATAATTTTTTATATCTAATTTAAAACTTACATGGGTAATTTGTTTGCAAATGGGGCATTCAATTTGCGATTTTACAGAAGATGAAGTAATATTCTCCCCAGCAATCGAAGAATTAGAAGACGAAGAAGAAATACTGCCAGAAGATTCGTCAATAAGCGTCTTGGATAAACAAGACTCACAGAAGACATGAAGACATGATAGTACGCGAGGAGATTGCAGACGAGAGCTAAAAAAAATTTATATTTATTAGTATTTTCATTTTTTATTCATTTTACTGATATAACAGCAAATGCTTTATTACCTGCAAATCTTGCAAATTTTATCAACGCCGCCTTCTCCTAATTGACCAGAGGAGTCTTCTAGTGAACCAGACCCCAATTCACTACTTACACTACTCTCAAAAACGTCACTAAACATATTGCCGCCGCCGAATCCCAAAAATGAACTGGCAAAAGAAGAAGAACGAGAAGATACGCTTTTTAAATCTTTTGAAGTTGCGTTATTTGCTAATAAAGAATCGTTTAAGTCCAACGAATTAACAAGTTTATCTAAAATGGAATCCACAGCGGAAGCACTGCAATTAGAAGCTGGCTCTAATGATTGGGTAATTGGCGACTCCAAAGAATTTGTAACAGACGTGCCTGTAGAAGTGACAATACTTGTTATTGTAGAAGAATTGGATGTGGTGCTTTTAAATATACTAGGTGCAAAATCCTCGAGAGTTGCCATAAATGAATACCCTTAAAGAGTGCTTTAATTAAATCACAAGAAGTTTGTAGATTATAGATGTAAGAAAAAGGAACGTAAAAAGATTAGCTTATTCGTAGTTTTAAACTTATAAGCTTTGTTATGTATATACTTTAGTAAAATGATTGCGTAAAATATGGCGCTATTATATTATTAATGGCAAAAGTTTTTAAAACGATAAAAGAAATACACGTCAAATAAAGTCTTCGGGTTTAATTTATAATTTTTGAATCACTTGTATTTTTATAAGCAAATTGTTAATTCGCTAAAAAACCATATGGATTTATTTTTAATCTTATAAATAAGTTTGTCTTTTTAATCAATTATTGATAAACTTAAAAGTATTTTTTAGTTAATTTTAGATTTTTTATTATTTTTTTTATTTTTTGGTTATTGTTTATTTATTTTATATTTATTTATTTATATTGTTTATTTATAGGTTTCGTAGTTTATGCTTGACCCGAACTCATTTAATAAAGTTTATGATTTTTTGTAGTATATATTTTTCGTTTGTTCACAAATTGCAAAAAGTCTGCATTCAACTTTTTTTAAAGTTATGCTCCAAACAGCAAATGCGTGTTCTTTTTTTTAATTCTGCAATATCCTTCAGAAACTTTCACTACCACTGAATTATTACTTTTTGTCTTTATCTAAAGAATCTTTGTATTGGCTTCTTATTTAATTCCTTTTAATTATTAGCCTGCTTCTCAGTCATTCTGCAAAATACAAATTAAAAAAAATTACGTTTGACTTTTTTTATAAAATATTTGTTTATAAACTATGGTTACTACGATCAAAAAAATGCTAAAACAAGTAAAATCATTTTCTAGGTATATACTTTTAAACAAGTTTATGAAACTATGCATGTCCAGGAATTGGAAATTCTTTGCCTTTCACTTTACGATCCTTTTCATGCTCTTGTAGACTGTTTACAAAACATTCTTTCCTTTTTTTAGAACGCTTAACTCGTCATAACGTGCTTTCTACGATTTCATATTACTTCACTGATCTTTACTGACCTATTATATAAATGTATATATATCTACTTATACGTACGTATATATCTTTTATTTTCTTTACAATTCTATTAGATTTGTTCTTCCTTCTACTGCTCCAAGGATGCACTTTTTCTTGTTTCGGTTATATACATACCAGAGAACAGATGGAATGTGTTAACGTTTTATTAATAGGTTGCTTTTGCTATGTATTCATTCAACATCAATTTCTACTGATATTGCTTTATTCACACTCTTTATTTTTGTTTGCTGTTACATGTTGTGCAACGAATGATCCAACACATTAAAAAAATAAAAACAATCAGCACATTTGTTTGGTGTTTGTAAATAAATAATTTTGAAAAAAAATATATATTGTGCTTCAATCAATAGGCATGTCAACCATTCATTTTTGGAGTTAATTGTGTCCTTAAATTTTGAACGGTTTGCTACCTATGGACCTAACTAAACATGGGAAGAAAAGGTAACAAAGATCGAATTTTTTAGTTTTTTGTGATTTTTGGTCTTGAAGGTGAAGTTTTTTTGATTTTATATCTTCACAATTTTTGTTCTTCATGACAAGAGCCTACAACTGTGCCTCAGAAAGTAAATAAAAATTCTGAACAGTTTGTAAGATATGAGACTGAAAAAAGGAACACTTTTTTGCAAGACATCGAGGACCCATAAAAAAAATTTCATGACTTTGGGCAAAACTGGGAGACACAGTTCTTCTTTTTTATTACGTCCGTGTATGGCTATTGTTTTCATGTTGCACTCTGTTATTTTTCTTGTCCAATTTACAAGTTTTAACCTTCGTCACATAAGGAAAATATTTGACGAATAAAGCGTAATTACTATGTTTTTCATATATTTTATAGAAAGTTTTTTAAAAATGATTCAAAAACAAATTTTACTAAGATATATTATTTCGTTATTTAATTAATTAAACTTGAAACAATGGTAGATAAAAAAAGCAAATGCTTTCATAAAAAAGCGGTTACGCTTTTTTCGTCAAATATTTGTCTACTGTGACCGTAGCTTTATATTTCAAATAAAACAATATTGATTAAAACAGCACGGTCACACACCATATCATGCCATACTTAATAAGGAAAATGGCATCAAATATATTATCACAACTTTCTACTTATGTATACCATACATCTACATTTTCATAACACTTTGTTTTTGTTATTAATAAAAAGATAATTCCACCAAATATTTTTGAGCATAATACAGAGTTAAAATATTTATAAAAAAGATGCCTTCAGACAGTGAAGAAAAATTTTTAATATAAAGAGTTTAGAAGTTAAACGGGCTTCGAATTTTACTTCCAGTGAAATAAACTATTTATAAATATTAGTTGAAAACAAAAAACATTATAGAGTGCATAAAACTATGTGCTGAACCTGACCAACGAGCAACAATATTTGTAATTTTTAGGTTTCCGTCACAAGTTGTTTGGACGTTTATTGGCAGAAACCCTTTTCTATTTAGAAAAATTTCAGCATTATTACCTCAAGGAGATATAATTCTTATGTGGGCAATTACCCTGGGAAATTTGGAATTTTAAAAAACTTTTTCTGAGTTACGAATTTCCTTATTCGACTGTGGACATTTTATAAAATGTCCCCTAACAGCGCTATATTATGTGTAACCTTGCTACAACTTTTGATACTGTAGATATTGAAACTCGATTGATATCGCCTTCTGTCGATACATGCCTTTAGTTGTGTACACTCGTAAAGTTATTAACAACATTAGTTTCTCTGACAAAGCGCTGTTCCTAAAATTTCTCGAATTAAAACATACACCCATATTGAATACACACATATGTATGTATATGTACTATATACAGAAAGAAAACATATATACAAGTGTGAACATAAATAATTATATACAATTTGTGGCATTTTTTATATGTGGGCCAATTAGTTCTAAGACACTATATGCTGATTTTTTGGACGAACGAAACCTTTAAATGAACTCTGTGTCGTTATAGAAACTAAAGTGGTTTGGTCGTGCTCTTATTACGAATAAATAATATTTTAAACAGTTGTTTATATTAAGTTTTCCCTCAAGATTAAACTACATACCAGCATCGGTCGATTAAACTAAAAAGTGAAATCAAAGATTAAAGTTAATTTAATCGCTAATCTCCAACTCAAAAAGTGGCCCCTAATTGTTACTTAAAAATTGTTACAAATGGTACAAAATTGGTAAAACTAAATAAAAGAATGTGGCATTTCTTAAAATCGTATGTTTTTATTTACTTTTTTCAATGCATGATTACACGATTAATAAACAATTTGTAAAAAGTCTAGTGAAAAATAGTGCAAAAAAACACACAAGTTCAAACATTAAACAAAAATTAAGTCGTATTAATGATGCTTGGCAAACTTGCCAAAGATGAACTTTGCACTAAGGCCACTGTTAACAGAATTTTAAAAAACAAATTTTCAATTGTGCAAAATTCAAAAATTTTTAAGTTGTCAACCAAACGAAACAAAAGTGGCGTCTGCGCAAACGCATAGAAAGCCCTTTTATTGTGATTCAAAAAAATACGGGAATCTGGTGGTATAATTTCACGCAACATGATTTTAGAGAAAGTAAAGAAATTTGCTACGAGTCCTAACCAAATTTAATTCGTACACCAAGCATTTTTTTCTTAATGAATACGTGTAAGCCTTTATAATCAAGAAAATAATATTGACTTCACCTCAAAAGTTATATTTTCTGGAAGGTTAGTTTATTATCTTGAAAATAATGATCATAATTATATACAACATGATTCCTGGTGGTATCGAAATTTAATAAAAATAAATTTAAAGAAGTGCAAACATATGTGTTTTTTCCGGAGGAATCGCTTAAACTTGAAATATTTCTTAAATGATTTTAAGATGTATATCGTTAGTACGTCCACTGATCTTGGAATCTTATTTGATCCTAAACTAAATTTTATACAACATACTATTACTTAAATTGTGAGTAAATCAAGAAGTATGCTTGGTTTTATAAAACGTTGGTCAAAAGAATTTGATGACCCTTATATTACCAAACAAATGTTTACGTCACTTGTTCGTCCGAGTTTGAAATATGGCTCAATCTTATAAAAAATACGTATAAAATTCATATTAATGCAACTTAATCAGTGAAAAAACAATTCTTATTATTCTGTTTACGTAGATTTCAACGGAGTCCACTTCTTTCATATAAATCACGACTTTCTCTAATCAAACTACCATCTTTAATTAGCCGTAGAAAAATGTTAAATTTTATGCTTATCTTGAATGTAATTAATGCCAATATCTGATGAGATTTTTAAATTGGAAATATATTTTTATATATTCCACAGCGCCCTACACGAAATTATATACCACTGTCCATTGAAGCATTTGAGACTAATGTTGCTAACTCTGATCTTTTTATTCAATGCTCTAGACTTCAACAGACTTTTTTATATATCGATATTTCATTAAATTGTAATATAATTAAATGTAAAATTTTATTTGCTGTAAATAATTCTAGAAAAGAGAGCAAAATGTTATTATATTATTTTTATTATACAACACGCCATCTCACAACACGATTTCACTCTAACACGATTAAAAAAACCGAAAATATCTTATAACACGGATCTTCTAAACACGATTTCTATTTTTTTAAAAAAATTATAATATAAACATAAAATATGTCCAATTTAGGAAATACCCATATTTTATTTAAAGAATGCAAGTCTTATTTTAGTTTTTGTGTATGCACACAAATCGTAATGTGCTGGCTGGACTTATAAATTTAAAAATTCTATGAAGGTTTTTTTTTATCCAATAGTTATGAATTGTTTTTGTACCGTACGAGTAAAAATTTGTAATACAGAACATATATTTTAACATATCGAAAAAGCTCAGGCCATATTTTGTATAATTTTTGTTTATTTTGTTATTTTTAATAGAAATAACGTTTCTTCTATGGCATTAAAATATTTTTTTGGAACTTAACCCCTGTTTTTGTACCAGCTTCTAGTCTCCAGCACAGTTTCGCATAACACGTCATACTGGAGGAACCTATCGACCGTATTATAGGATGGATACCTGTACTTATTTAAATACAGATAAATAATAAAAAAATAAAATACAGGTAAACGTCCTACAGCACGGTGAATAGGTTCCTGAAAAGCTCCGCGTTATAGGAAATCGCGTTGTAGGAGACTCTAACTCCATACAAAAATCAGAGTTTGGTTCCAAAGTAAAAAGAATTTTCAATAAAATATTGGAATTTGTATAGTAAAAATATGTGCTTAATACAATTTTGTGTATTTATTTGTTGAGTCATAAGAACATATCGCACACTTATTTCAAAAGTGACACACTCAAAATTATCATTTTTTCAGAAATCAAAAAAAAAATATTTTTGACCTAAATAAAAATAGTTAAAAACAAAAACTTTGGACCATTTATTCGAAAATCCATACAGATTATGGTCTATAGAGTTATTTTATTTTTTTTTTTTTAATATTTATGCACTACATAATAATCCATTTTTAGTTGTGTCATTTTTGATGATGTATTATTTGCACAAGTTACCGAGTTATTTTAAGTTATGTCACTTTAGCTGAATTCTTTTCAAGTTGTGACACTTTTGCTGAATTAAAAATTAAAGAAATCAATGTAAAATTGTGAAAAATATCAAATTGTTTAATTAAAGAAATCTAATTTGTGTATTAAACATGAACATATAAACTTATGCCCGTATTCATAAAAATTATTTTAGGTTTATTGAGGGTTTATTTGACAAGTATTGCATAGAAATATGTCAAATTAAATTATATACTTTATACACAAGGGAAATTAATACTTTTATTTGAAAATACATTAGGAACTAAAAATGTATACTTCAAGAACTAATATACAAAAAACCCGATTTATTAAATAAAAAGTATGTACAGTAATCCCTCGAACTGCGCGGTAGATACGTTCTGAAAAAACAGCGCGCAATCCGAAATCGCGCACTGTGAACCCTATTTTGTATGAAATTAACGGGATACGTTCCAAATTCTAAAATTATCATGAAAATTTAAAATTTAAACCAAGTTGATAACTAAAAAAGACTTTATTCAATATTAACATAAAGTTAAACATTAACATAAACAAAAGAAATAAAAATTATAAATTAATTCATAAAAATTATACAAAAAAAAAAAAAAATCTTGAAAACACTTCATTGTACAAAGTATGTACATAATTAAAATGTAAATATGTAATTAAAAAAAAACTTTAAATAAGTTAATTTTCATCTTCTAATGAATTTGTTATATTTTCCTCCAATGGTTTGGTAAAAAATATATATAAAAAATATGTATGTACAAATTTTGCACGAAATATGTAATATGTACGTAAAAAAAACCGCGCATTTGCGAAACTTTTGCCGCGCAATGCGAAATTTCGGTGGTAAAAATAAAACCGCGCAAGTCCGAAACCGCGCAGTCAGAAACCGCGCAGTTCGAGGGATTACTGTACTATATATAAGTAAATTCACTTCAAAAACTTTTAACATAAAGTAAAATAATACGGCAATTTTATTAATATATTAATTAATAACGTGTTTTGGAATTACATTCTTTTTGAATGATTGGAGGGACAGTAACTGCTTGTTGTAAGTCTTGCAATCTGCATTTTACATTCTGCGGTAACAACAGATGAATAAGTTTCATCTTGAGACATCATGACCTTTGTTTAAGAACGAAAATTCGTCTAAACTGACCTAAGTCAAAAATCTCTTTTTTTATAGCAACAAAATTATGAAATTACTTCAAAATAAAGTTTTATTGCATTTGATAAAAAATCCACAACAGCAAAACCGTTAATGTTCCCAATTTAAAATACAGAAATTAAATAATAATGATTTTTCTTCAAAAGCATCCTATCCTATCCTAACTCAAAAACTTAATTTTTTTTTCATCTAAAGCGTCACAACAAAAAATAATGTAAATGATTCGTACTTACCTCAAAGAGCTAAACTGACACACTCCAACAAAGAATTATTTTATCAAAAGTGTCACAATTCGAATTAGGACTATTTAGCAGTTAGTAGTACGATCTACTACTCTTGAATTTTCTGATACAACTAAAAATAAGTCACTCTTATGAATGGCAACTTTATAACAATTGGAACATAAAGAGAGACATAACTGTTTTTAGCAACAGTTAACAACAACAAAATACACTGAAGTTTTTTTTACAGATAAACAAGTGTATTGTGCATAGTTTAAGCATATAAACGAGAAAAATTAAAATTTTGAGTTGTGTCACTTTTGAACTAGGTGTGCGATATACAGTCATGGACTTAAGTCTTCATACACCCCCTGTATTAGAGAAAACTTCTAATTTAAGAGCAACATAAAAAAGTTCTTACAGCAAAAGTAATTTAATTCATTTTAATCAGTGTACAAGAATAAAAATTTTAATTCCCCTTAAAATTAACGGAATACACTAAAAAAAACTAAAAGTAGAGAGGGACAAAAATGTTCATACAGTGTAATCTCTTTTGCTTTATTCCAAAGATTCGCATTGTAACTTTTTAAAAACCGTTAGTTTTTCATATTGCAATGAGGTGAGGTGTTACTTGAATGATTAGTGGATATTTTATTGGTTTTAAGTGATCAAGTGTCAAGATGAGTACGCGTAAAGAGCTTAGCCTTGAAATAAAAAAATTAATTGTGCAAGAGGACAAAAACCACAAATCCTATCGGGAAATAAGCAAATTATTAAATGTGCCGTTTGCTACAATTCAGTATGTTATTAAAAAGTATAAAAATACTGGTTCCATCGAAAATATGCCAAGGCCAGGACGCCCGAAGAAACTCTCCAGAAGAGATGTAAGCTTTGTTTTGAAAGAAGTTAAAAAAATCCGCGTACTACTGCCTCAAAAATTGCAAAAACTATTGCTAATACTTTAGACAAGACTGTTCATCCTAAAACTGTTCAGAGGGCGTTGCGATCAAATGGTTATGCAAGCAGAGTTCCCCGCAGAAAACCTTTGATATCTGAAAAAAATAGGAAACTACGCCTTGAGTTTGCAAAAAAGCATTTAAATAAAGGAATAGACTTCTGGAAAAAGGTTTTGTTTACGGACGAAAGTAAGTTCAATTTATTCGGAAATGATGGTCGTGAGAAGGTTTGGCGCAAAAAGAATGCTGCACTTGATCCAAAGAATATTGTTCCAACAATAAAACATAATGGTGGCAACGTAATGGCTTGGGGAGCAATAGCAGCATCTGGAGTTGGGCGGTTAGTGTTTATAGATGGTATTATGGATCGATACTATTATATACAGCTATTAGAATGCAATTTACATCCGTCTGTTGATATGTTGGGTCTTGGCCAGCATTGGATTTTCCAACAGGACAACGATCCCAAACACACAGCACACATTGTTAGAGATTGGTTGCTTTTTAATGCACCAAGACAATTAAACTCACCTTCCCAATGGCCGGATTTGAACCCCATTGAGCACGTTTGGGATATTTCGAAAAGAAAAATTGATCCTACTGCCGTTACAAACAAGGAATCCTTAAAGCAAGCTTTGCAAAGGGCCTGGTCTCAAATAACTCCTGATATGACTGAAAATCTGGTCGCATCAATGCCAAGGCGTCTGCAGGCAGTAATTGGTGGACCAACAAAATATTAATTTTATAAAAAACTTTACTCAGCTTTCTTATTTCACATTTCAAAAAAACAAATAATTGTACTGTATGAACACTTTTGTCCTTCTTTATTTTTAGTTTTTTTTTATCCATTACTTAAATTTTTAAAAAGAAACCAAAAATTTTGTTTTTTTACGCTAACAAGTAAATAATTAAATAATTTTTGAAAAAAAAGGTTTGTAATGCTTCTCATTTAGCAGCCATTGAAAATTTCGGGGGTGTATGAAGAATAAAGTCCATGACTGTACATACAGTTACGAGCAGATAAATAGGTTCACATCACATTTTTTGATAAATTCGCCTTCAAATAACTTAAACAGCGGTAATATACAATAAAGCGATATTTATTACATTAAACATAAATAATCACATAAAATGTATGTAATTATAATTTAAAAAAATGAGAAAAATTGATATATTTAATATATTAATTGATGCCTGTCGAGCAAATAAATAGGTTCATTGAAAAGAGAATGACATTTTTATACAAAAAAAGTGCTATTGCAAGAAAATTTCTAATATTTTGTTGAAAATCCCTTATTTTGAATCACCGCCGAACATCTCCGGGGCATTGATTCGACAAGTGACTGACAAGTCTATAATGGAATTAAGTACCAAGCTTCCTTCACTTTTGTCCACAAATCTTCTTTATTTTTAGCCTTGAGTGGTGCAATTTTGTCCTTAACGATTCTCCAAAGATTCTCAATGGGATTTAAATCCGGCGATTGTGAAGGCCACTCCATTAACTTTATATTTTTCTTTTGGAACCATTCTTTTACGATCTTAGAAGTATGCTTGGGGTCATTGTCTTGCTGGAATTCATACTTTAAAGGCATTTCCTACTCGGCATACGGAAGCATTACTTCTTTAAGAATATGCAGATAAAGATATTTGTCCATATTTTCCTTGATCCAGAATATTGGCCCAACACCGTACCAGGAAAAACAACCCCATATCATTATGTTGCCGCCGCCATGCTTTATTGTCTTCGTGGTGTACTTTGGATCATATGCTTTATTTTTTGGACGCCTTACCCATGTTCTTCCATCAGGTCCGACTAAGTTTATCTTGGATTCATCAGACCATAGTATGTTTCTCCATTTTTGTATACCTTCCGGGCCGGCCCATTCAGCATGTACTTTTGCAAACTCAATTCGCTTTTTTCTTTGTCTGTTATTAAGCATTGGAACCTTCTGGACCGATCTTCCGAATAAATTTTTTTCTCTTAAACGACGTCTAATGGTCCACTCTGATACGGGAAGCTTTAACTCATTTTTCAGCTGAACTGCGGACATAAAAGGATTACGAGTTGACAACATCTTAATGCAATCATCGTCTCTTTTCGAGGTTTTTCACTGTTGAGCTCTTTTAAGTTTTTGTTTTGGAGGCTGCAATGCATTTCTTATCATATTCTGCGATCTCCCAAGAATTTCAGCAATTTTCCGTTGGCTATAACTTCGGCTGTGTAGATCCTTTATAATCTTTTTTTCCTCTTCACTACAATGTTTAGAACGTCCCATTTTTTAAATTTTTAGAAGTATTTGCTTTAATAAGCTCTATTAAAAGGCTGAATCTAAAGTTTTCTACAATAATTTTTATAATTTTGGCGTTTAACATTTTAAACTAACAAATTTTTCAAAGTGAACCTATTTATTTGCTCTTTGATTTTATACGTTAATTTTTTTTTTTCTTTAATTTTGGGCAATTTTTTACATAATAATTTAATTATTGTGATGCAGTATTAAAAGTGGGTATTTGCTTTAGTAATTAGCGACTTTTCCTTTTTTATTGCTGTAATGTAAACTATAGTCAAACAAAATTGATTTATCATTTTGATGTGAACCTATTTATCTGCTCGTAACTGTATATTATGTGATTTAATAACACTGCATTTATTTAAACAAAAACAAAATAAAATTTAAATTCTACGTAAAATATCAAGTTGAAAGATTTAATAAATTAAAGCCAAAATAGAACGATTACTTTCTACTCCTCCTCATCACTTAGTATGATTTGCTTCGAACGTTTTGTTCGTACTAGTTCAAAATCTGCGCTTAACCCACTATCAGATTCTGGCATCCTTTCGACTATTATTGGTTTGAAAAAATCGTGCATTGAAGTTTGTTTGCTCTTATTTCGCAAAATTTCTGCTCTGTCACTTAAGGGGTCGTTCTCCAAAATGTATTCTTCCAACTTACTTATTCACCTTAAAATAATTTTATCAAAACTCTTTTACGAAAAAACAACAATTGTTTCACAAATTTTTTATTTTATTTTTCGCAATTTTTTACACGCTTTAGATTGATGCTTTTATTTGCAATGCCGTCAACAAACTAACAAAAATATTATCACATCAAATGAAAGTAGCATAAATCGAAGTATGGACAAAATGCAAAAAATTTTATTTAGCAAGAAAACCTTTTTCAAATTAAAATATTAAATAGTTGAAAAAATGTTCGTAAAAATCCCGTTGTAAGAAAATGTCCGCATTTTGGTAACCGCGTTGTAGCGAAAACGCGTTATAGGAAACCGCGTTGTAAGGGATTCACCTGTACAAAAATCGTTATATTATAGAATTAATGTTTTAAAAACACAATCTAAAGCTTAACTTATGGCGTTTTCGTTTCTACCAAAAAATGTTGCCTTTCATTAATTGTTCTCCCTCATCTTGACAAAATATTCCTTTTGAAAAAAACTATCCTTTAGAGCAACAATTAAAAATTTCGATTAAAATAAAACGAGATCAAAAAAGAATGTATAACATTCTATTTTTATATAATATAATAATAAAATGTTACACATTTTTGTAGAAACGAAAACGCCATTAGTTATATTTGCATAAACTTATTTGACCACTATTAAAATTCGTACAGTGTATAAATTCATCGAAAAAGAATATGAAAAATGAGATCATATACAAAAAGAAGAAATGTACCGTTATAATACAATGTAAAGAGTTAAAAGAGGACAAAAAAGTACAGCTTTTTATTTTTCTTCATTAAATTCTTGGGTACAAAAACAATGGGACACAATTATTTTTAGCGGTGAGTCAAAGTTTGACCTATGTATTGGGGATGTCAGGAAAAAGAGTTATTCGTAGAAGCACAGAGGCATACAATAAAGACTGCTTAAAACGCACCGTAAAGTTCCCAGCAAGCCTTATGGTGCGGGGATGCATGTCTTTAAAGGGCGTTACATACATTACATTACATAACATAACTGGCCTTTACAACCCTGTGTCGGGATTACGGCCTAGCTTCTCGCAGCACTCATGTTGTGTGTGTCAATTTTTATCCATGAGTACCGGGACCTACAGTTTAATGTCGACTCCGAACGACAGACTTGAGAAGCTTTTTCATGGCAATTAGTTACTCTCAGAGCTTTTGCCAGAAGACTGCTGAGAGGTAATCGTCGAAAGAAATATTTTTTTCATATTTCTTTTTTTGAAGATGTCAGAGCCTGGAGTCGAACCCAGGGCCCATGTCTTAGTAAGCCAACACACTAACCACTAGACCACGGCGACTTTAAAGGGCGTTGGTTAGCTTTAATTCAACCATGGGATAGTAAATGCGGAAAATTATGTTAAAATATTGGCGAAAACCTGCTTCCATCTAGCTGACTGTGGTGAATACATATTCCAACATGATGGCGCATCTTCCCATACAGCAAGAAAAACAAAAACAAGGTTACAAGCGAATTAAATTAATGTCTTGGATTAACCACCGTGTCAGGCACAGACCTCAATCTAAAAGAAAATCTTTGGGCACTCATGAAAAGAAAATTGAGGAATAACCCCTCACAACGATCTGTTAGTGAGTTAAAGGCAAAAATACAGAAAATGTGGGACTCAATAACCTCTCAAGATTACAAAACTTTGATAAATACGATGCCAAAGCGGCTCGATGCCGTAATAAAAAACAAGGGAGGCTTAACTCAATTTTAAATTGTAAACGTAGCCACTGTACGAAATAATAGTGGTCAAATAAGTATGCAGGTCAAATGGCCAGGTAATCAAAAACGTGATCAACTACAATTAGCACAAGGTGCCGTTTGAAAACCATTGCAGGACCAAACTGAATTCACCCAAAACAAATGGTCAAATAATTTTGTGTAAAAATAATGAAGTTAGGTTTTAGTTAGTATTCTAAAAACATTTACCCTGCAATATACATTTGTTCTTTTTAATTTAAAGAATACAATTAACCTTCCAGAAAATATAACTTTTGAGGAGCAGTCCATACTATTTTTCTAAATGTATAGGATTGAATGTTGATTTTGTATAAAAATCGTTTGTGTACGAATTAATAGTGGTTAGGATTCGTATAGAAATGAATGTATACTTCAGTCCCAGTTCTGGTTAGCTTCACTGTTGGCAGACAAGAGAAAGCATAACACTGAGAAAAGTTCAAGGAGAAGTTGGATACGCAGATGTTGAAGCTGCAAATATAGTTTTTGATACAGTTTTGTCGAAACTACTTTCGAAATATGAGCCTTTAAAAGTATTAATACTATTGAAAGCGGTTTATATTTCCGAGCTTTACCAAATTCAACTTTAATAAAAAAAAAAAACAAATGCTTGGTAGTAAAAATTCGAAACAACCATTATGTACGTATGAACATATCATACATAACCCCTTTAGCCAATTGTAGCATGTTTGCTTTATTGATCTCAATGATTAATTAAACGGGGTTTTTTAATTGCGTTGGTGGATCAATTAATTCAGTAAGGGTAATTGATTGTTCTGTTTAATTGGATCAGAAAACGAGCATTTTTAGAAATTCAATTAAGCAAAAACTTCCACGGGAAGATTGTTCCATAAACGAACAGTGCGGCTAAAGGACGAATTCTCTGTATACTGCATTGTGCGGTTCACTGAGAGGGATAAGAGTGGTTCATAAGAATACGCGATTATTTCCCTTTTTCATCAGAGCACCTTCCGTGGTAGTACCGATAGAACAGTAAAACGCACGCCATATTATTCAGCACCTTCGCCCTTTTTTATACATGGTGAAGAACCGAGATCTTAAAAGTACTGTAAAAGATTGGTTTGACAATTGAAAGCTTCCTGTTGTATTGAAAACAAGGATTGACAACTCAGCGAAAACTGAATATACCTGAAGGTTTTTCCCCAGAGAGGAACTTGCAACAACAGCAGAGCAAATACAACAACACCTATTATCAAAATGCAACTGGAAAATGATTTGGATCGAAATCGTATGTGTATGTTATCGGAATTTCATTCCGATTTTCATAAAAAATGTCCATGCGAATCAGCTGTTGTGGTAAACAGATAGATGTAAATTGCGAAGAAAATCAATAATATATGGCAATCTTCTTAGACTTTAAAAGAGCCATTGAAACAATAGCTACAGAAATATTAATTCAAAAATTATATGTATAATATGCTATAGAATTTGAAAACCAAGGATGTAATACGTAAATTAAAATGTACTACCTCTGTAGTCATCTTGAATAGAACAGTACCAAATCGTTCAATTAAGAATGAGATTTTATTAAATTGTATTTTTATAAAATTAAATCAGTATTTTAATATGTAATATTATTATAATAACTGCTGTATTTAGGTCTAAAAAATTGTTTTAAATTTAGTAAGTGAATATTTGATAAATATTGCATACAAATTTTCAAATCAGTCCTTTTTAGACGCAAAATATTTTTTTAAAAATACAACAGGAAATTATTTATTATTAATTAAATAATAAATTACAGAAATGAAAAAAATACTCGATTGATTGAATTAAATCCATTAAAGCAAAGAAAAAGATACAAATTCAAGATTGAATGAACGAATTCTGCCACTTAGTTCAATTAATTGATTTGTTCAATATAACTTGTTCGTTCAAAACCGATACAGTTTTAATAATGTCTAAATCCCAGAGAATTTTGGATCATATACATACAGTTACGAGCAGATAAATAGGTTCACATCAAAATGATAAATCAATTTTGTTTGACTATAGTTTACATTACAGCAATAAAAAAGGAAAAGTCGCTAATTACTAAAGCAAATACCCACTTTTAATACTGCATCACAATAATTAAATTATTATGTAAAAAATTGCCCAAAATTAAAAAAAAAAAAAAAAATTAACGTATAAAATCAAAGAGCAAATAAATAGGTTCACTTTGAAAAATTTGTTAGTTTAAAATGTTAAACGCCAAAATTATAAAAATTATTGTACAAAACTTTAGATTCAGCCTTTTAATAGAGCTTATTAAAGCAATTACTTCTAAAAATTTAAAAAATGGGACGTTCTAAACATTGTAGTGAAGAGGAAAAAAAGACAGACAAAGAAAAAAGCGCATTGAGTTTGCAAAAGTACATGCTGAATGGGCCGGCCCGGAAGGTGTAAAAAAATGGAGAAACATACTATGGTCTGATGAATCCAAAATAAACTTAGTCGGACCTGATGGAAGAACATGGGTAAGGCGTCCAAAAAATAAAGCATATGATCCAAAGTAAACCACGAAGACAATAAAGCATGGCGGCGGCAACATAATGATATGGGGTTGTTTTTCCTGGTACGGTGTTGGGCCAATATTCTGGACCAAGGAAAATATGGACAAACATCTTTATCTGCATATTCTTAAAGAAGTAATGCTTCCGTATGCCCAGTAGGAAATGCCTTTAAAGTATGAATTCCAGCAAGACAATGACCCCAAGCATACTTCTAAGATCGTAAAAGAATGGTTCCAAAAGAAAAATATAAAGTTAATGGAGTGGCCTTCACAATCGCCGGATTTAAATCCCATTGAGAATCTTTGGAGAATCGTTAAGGACAAAATTGCACCACTCAAGGCTAAAAATAAAGAAGATTTGTGGACAAAAGTGAAGGAAGCTTGGTACTCAATTCCATTATAGACTTGTCAGTCACTTGTCGAATCAATGCCCCGGAGATGTTCGGCGGTGATTCAAAATAAGGGATTTTCAACAAAATATTAGAAATTTTCTTGCAATTGCACTTTTTTTGTATAAAAATGTCATTCTCTTTTCAATGAACCTATTTATTTGCTCGACAGGCATCAATTAATATATTAAATATATCAATTTTTCTCATTTTTTTTTAATTATAATTAAATATATTTTATGTGATTATTTATGTTTAATGTAATAAATATCGCTTTATTGTATATTACCGCTGTTTAAGTTATTTGAAGGCGAATTTATCAAAAAATGTGATGTGAACCTATTTATCTGCTCGTAACTGTATAACCGTAAAAAGAACTTTTCCAAACGTTTGAAGTTTTATATTTTAAGCAAAACAAATTTCGTTTTTAATTCCTGCCTTCAATATAAATTTCAAAACGTAAAAGAATTTCTAGTTAAAACATAAAACCGACAATGGATTTCATAACACAAAAGCAATTTCTTTGGTTTTTTCAAAACAATACCGACAATCAGAGTTGGGTTTATTGCATTAAATTTATAATGCATTAGTTGTAGTGGTAGTGGAAATTTAGTGCATTAAAAAAAACAAATTTAGTGGTAGTGGAAATTTAGTGCATTGAATAAAATAAATTCAAATTTAAATCTGACATATCTTTAACTAAATAATTTATTACATTTGAAAGTACTAAAATTCATAAAACAATAGAATTCATAAAACAACAATTATTTACTTTATACAGGCGGACTCAGTAAAGTAAGGATATAACATTCACTACAATTTATTTGGACATTGACTTAAGCTATGTATGTGTATAATAATATTATATCCATGTATGAAAGTATATTAAAACGATCGTGGAACTGAGGTAGTGGAACTAAATTTCCATTCCACTATAGTGCCAATGGAGTTATATTCCATTACCACTAATTATTCAAAATTACTGCACTAAATTTCCACTACCACTAAAAAATGGATATATTTAATGTATTAAATTTCCATTACCACTAAAATTTTTATATTTAATGCAATAAATTTCAACTACCATTAAATTTGTTTTATTCAATGCACTGAATTTCCACTACCATTATATTTATTTTATTTAATGCATTAAATTTCCACTACCACTAAATATAAGAGGCGATAATGCACTATTTTTACCACTACCACTAAATTTAGTGAAAAATTAAATCTATTGCAATAAACCCAACTCTTCCGACAATATTGGATTCTATGACATGTATTTTAACCCAGATATTACGACCCAATACGGGAGAAATTGATTAAATCCTTTGCATTTCCACCACCATACTTTACCGCTTTTGAAGTGTAGTTTAAGATTCGTCTGAATTTATTTATTATTCATTACTCCATCATTTTTCTCTGTATTGTAATTTTCCCAAGTTTGATATGGGCTGTAAAAGGCCAAGGGGGTTACTTTGTATTTCGTTTCGAATCGAAAATGCTTTCGAAAGAAATTTCCTATTCGAAAAATCAATAATAAATAAACACAAAAATCTTTCGAAAATTCGTAAATTTTTACGAATTCGTAAGATTTTCGATTCGAATCGAAATACAAAGTAACCCCCCATGTGGTATGCCCTTCTAAAACGTTTGCCTTTTCTTGGCACCTTGGGATACAAATTTAATTCAAATGCAAATCCCCTCGGGAAAATAATTTAATCAAAAGTATCAAAAAATATTTTATATTATAAACTTTGCTAAAAATCTAAAATACTGGTTTGTAAACTCACATCTAATAAAGGTACACCAGAAAACCAAAAATCATTTCTGTTGCATTAGTAAAAAACATGTCTTACGTTGATTTAGATTTTATTCAACGGTATGTACATCGTATAAATAGTACTATACGGTACATATATTTTATATCTATAACTACCGCCTGTTTCCTCGTTTCTTTTTTATAACTGAACAGAACGTAATTATCGTTTGTTTTTACACGAACACATATAGAACAAATAATTCTAACATGGAATCTATGAGTAGCACACGAAAAGTAAAAATACAAATTCACATACACAATTGTAACCACATGCACATAATACATACATTTCTATGTTATATATATAAAAAAAAGGCACACACTATACTGGGGCCAATTGCGTCCTTGAACAAATTTTTACACCTTCTCCCATTGCAACGACGCTTTACCTGACCCCTTTTTTTTTTCTTCAAGTTTTAAAGAACAACTTAACAGTTAATAAATCATTAGAAAAATAAAATAATGAAAATTCATATTTTTCTCTCAAACTGGCAGTCTTTTATATAAAGAAATGGAAAAATGTTTCCACAGATTCTCACATTATTTTTTTTATCCACCAGACTACGAGCTCGTGGTAAACTCCAGAATTTTTTAACTTATAAAATCCAATTTATAACAACCTTATACTTTAGTTTCCTTAAATTCACAATAAATATTTGCTTATTAAAATAATATTGGAATTGTAAACTTACCTATGCCATTATAAGATTTTTTCGCAAAAAATTTAATGGCAGACAAAAATCAAATCTAGTACTGTAGTGTGAAAAAATTTTTTTTCTCTGCAATAATTTTTTTCTACACTACTGAACAGGGTTGTCTTCGACTTTCCAGTAAGAGTTGCCGAAGTCAAAATTTAATTTAATACAAAGTAAAATATATGAAATGTATTGCTTAGGTAATAAGCATGTCTATAATTTTACTTTTTTTTTAATTTAATAAAAATTTGGTAATGTATAATGAGAATTTATAATGTGGTGTTAAAAGACACAAACTACAATTAATTTGCCCGTAAATTGGAAATAATTATTATTGCATAGATTAAGTGCGAAGAAGTGCAACTGTTCGTAGTGTATAATATATATATCTATAAATATACAATACATTGTTTGGAGATTGGAAAATTGCGCCGGATTAAATGCGCGTTTATTCATTCCAATTCGTAACTCAGCTGTTCGGTAACATCACGTCTCCACGAGACATATTTATTTCTGAACAGAAAAATATTTTTATTAAGGGTACTCACGAATGGCCTTGCAAACTGTGCAAACGATGCAAAGTGTGTAAAAATACATAAAATTTTTTCTCTGCAACAACAAAATATACGCAATTGAAATTTGCATTAATTGCACTGAAAAAACCTTAAGTAAATTGGCTGTGTATTTTTGCTCAAAAACTTTTAACATTTTTACAGCCATGTATTTACGATGTGAAGATAACAACTGAAACCAAAAAATGATATTACTTCATACATACAAAACACATGCTTTCTTTTTTAGTTATTGCCTTTATTTATTAAAAAAATAATAATTTTTTTCCTTTTCGCAGCATTTAGGCATTTTTATTTGTAATAAACTTATTTTTCTTTTCAAAGAATAAGCGTTGTTTTTGGCATTTTTAGAGGAAGATGCCAGATGTTTTTGAGTCTATAAATCCGGCAGCACTAAGTCAAACAAATACTTCAAAAAATACAATTAATTATAAAAGGACGCTCACGATCTATAGCCATTTGCACAGCAAATTTGCTTAGTTTAGTTTGCACAGATTCAATCGTGAGTACCCTTATTATAAAGTTTTTAGATGAAGAACTATAGTGTAGTACCCACTCTATAGTTTTCAAAAAATTCAGTGACATGTATGCATGGTGAAATTACTTACAAGTTGGTGGCAGGTGAATATAGTACAAAAACAACAGGGAATTTGTTTTTGTTTTTTCAGCTCTTTAATGTCAAAAGCAGGTATGGTGAATTAAAAAAGCACATGTGAGAAGTGTGTGTGTGTATTGTTAACAACATACATGTGTCTACACCAAAACAAAAACACGAATACACACAAAGCAAAATGTAAACAAAACATAAATACAAACAAAACTTTTGACAGGAGCGGTATGACCAAAAAAAAAACCCAGCTGGGTTGGCAACACCACCTTGTAAGTAATTCCACCATGCATGTATGTACATATTTGTTTCTCATAAAAGTTTTTAAATTATACAAAGTATCTACATATGCATGAATCAAATAAGTAAATACGCAAACAAGCTCGTACCACATAATAAGCAAACTGCAAACTGACGCAATATTTATTTCTTTAAAAGAATTTTGCAAGACGGGTCAGAGTGAGTAGTGATATAGCTTGTGCTGTACTAATAATTGCCGTAATAAAAAAATATTCTGAACTTTTAATTTTCCATAAAAATAAAAAACTTTATCTTTGGAGTTCATCCATTTTTTTGTCATAAAATTAAAATATATACCTATGTGTTGTTTACTCTCAAAAAAACTTTGCTGAACTGAAAAAGTCCGCATCTACTACAACAGCAAGATTGCACCATCAGTAAAATATCAAACTCTCTTGGACATCGCTACATCAAAATGTACAATCACACAAAAAGCCCATAAACGATCAACCGCTGGAACAAACACTTCATTTCGCGTACATGCTGTTGTCGTTTATGGGGCCTTTAAGTGTAACAGCGATTTCTTCTATCATGATATTGGAATAAAATAATGGTGAATATGAGCTGTCAAATTAGGCTTTAGTTTAAAAAATTATTTTTCTCATTTGTAATTATGTTAAATTATATAAAAAGAGAATTCTAGGTGTTCTTTGAAGAAATAATAAATAGTGTATATTTTGTGAATTTTTTACATTTTATTTATTTATTTTTATTAAAATTCGTGCTCTACAAGAAAACGTGACGATAAACAATTTTTTACAGTTACTGTTTGGCTTGACATTCTATTTTCCACATGCAAAAGGTGTCTTAAAAAAATTATTTATGTTTTAAATAGCTTTCTACGCGGATTAATAAATATTTTATGTCACAGAATCTTAAATATAAAATTATTAATAACAATAAACAAAATAATACTGTGTGGACATAATTAATATTTCATTTGAAACTTTCAATATGAGTTTCAAATTCTTAATTTCTCTGCAGCGCGAAAGCATTCTAAATATGTAAGTTAACATTTCCGCGTGAATGAAGCAATATAATAACTTAGAAATTTGTTTGTTATTCCATTTTATTTTTGTTTAATATATATTGAAAGCACATACTAATTTCATATTATTCTGTGATTAAAAGATGGCACAGTCAACCTCTATGAGACAAATTGGAGCACGGCATATGAGCTGTGCTATAGAAATAATGGAATGGAGTAATAAAATGGATCTGGTTGCTCTTGGTACCGAAAAAGGCAAGTGATTTTTTTAAATTGAAAAAAATGAGACTTTTATTTACAGTATTGTTGATTTCATAGTACGTTTATAATAATAGTACCATGGTAGGTTTATTAAGTGCTTGTAACAAATATTGCATAGAAATTTGTCATATAAGCCCTCGACGTATTTTACTTTTTATGAATACAGCAGACAGTCTAGTTAGAATGGTTTAGTTAACCCTATATTATTCAAAACTGGTAGATAAGTTTAGTTGTCGGAAACTATCTTTAGTAGGTGATCGTTTTTTTTAAAACTATCGATAGCCTGTTAAGCATATACTTGGGCTATTTACAATATTGCTCTTGGTATATTTATTGAAAACATTTTAACTTGTTTAACATAATTTTAATCTCGAATTTTCTTTGTATAGCTAAATATTGTGTTTTGAATTTTCATATCATGGTAAGCAATTTTATGACAAGAGTGGCTTATAAGTAGGGCAACCAAAAATATGCTCTATAAAATTAGTTTTAAGCGCCTAAAATATGCATTGAAAAACACTTAAGCGTTAAAAATATGCTCTCTAAAACTCATACATATGTATGTATGTTGATGTAAAATTACATATATTTTTTTCTTTTATTTGATAACATGAAAAGTAGTCGCCGTGGTCTAGTGGTTAGTATGTTGGCTTACTAAGACATAGGCCCTGGGTTCGACTCCAGGCTCTGACATCTTCAAAAAAGAAAAAAGTGAAAAAAATGTTTTTTTCGGCGACTGCCTCTCAGCAGTCTTCTGGCAAAAGCTCTGAGAGTAACTAATTGCCATGAACAAGCTTTTCAAGTCTGTCGTTCGGAGTCGACATTAAACTGTAGGTCCCGGTACTCATGGATAAAAATTGACACACACAACATGAGTGCTGCGAGAAGCTAGGCCGTAATCCTGACACAGGGTTGTAAAGCCCAGTCATGTATGAAAAGTAACAATTAGCCACAAACCAGATAAAATAAAATTCCTTTATATTTACATATCGCTCATTTGCGAGAATGATGTTGAAATATAGAACGAACTGTAATTTAAAACATATCTAAAAATTGTATTTTGATATCTTTATTTTACTGAGTGGCGACTAAAAGTATCTTGTACTTTTCCCATCAGTTTGGCTAAATTAAAATGCATTATCTCAGAATCGTTATTTTTTTATTTTTACGCCACTCTTCTCGCAAATGAGCGATATATTTATTTTAATCCAAAAATTAACAAAAAAAAAAAATAATAATAAAAAAATTCAGACTGACAAAAATACAAAAGAAAAGAAGAAAAATTAATTTAAATTATTGTTGCAATAAAATCGCTAAAAATTTGAAACATGAAGCTTTGTCGTAAGACGCTCTTGTACATAGAGACACTTCTTTCGACATCAACGGTGCAAATTTGAAAGCAAACGTTTCCTAGCATAACTTCTTGCGTTGAGCTCAATATTTTTTGACTTCCGAGGTGTTGTTTAATGGTAAATATTTTCTTTGCTGACACTGGCTTATTGCAAACTTTACAAAACAGAATATTCCTATTCTCGGTATTCGCTAATATATTATTTAGTCTGTTTGACACAGATTGCTTGATTTTCTGCATATTGTTATGAACATTTAATTAATTTAAAAACTTACTTTTAATTTAATTTTTTATACCATGCAATTATTGCAATTTTTCCCCAATAGGTACAACGTTGAAAACACGTAACTTTTAACTTAGAATTCATTATTAAGCAATTTTTTTTTAAACGCTAATTCCCCTAAATGTTAAATTTTTATGCTTCATGGTAGTCATTTTTTTTAAAAAATTAAATTTGGTTATACACGTAAATTCTTGTAACATATGTAAAAATTTGTAAAATATGCCATACAATTCTGAAAAAAATTTAAAAATGCAAAATTATGCATTTATGACAAAATATGCAAAAATATGCCGTAACGAATAGGGGTTAAACGTCGTCGTTTTTCCTAAAATGAATTAACATTTAGCTTGTTTTGTCAGTAACATTCAGAAAAAAAATGCCAATGCATATTTTTGGTTACCCTACTTATAAGTAATAAAATTGTTTCCTTTTTAGTCGTCTGTTGGAAATAATAATACAAAAAAGGGTTGCCAGGGCCAGAGTTCTTGCATTTATTAATTGGAAATGATCTGAAATATATTTCAGATGATGTGCGATAATAAAATCTATGAAAGCAGAGGTTCTAGTGCTTCCAAAATTTCTATTTTTAACTGTGGAAAACGAAGAGAACAGGCTATGAAATATAAAACCTTGATGATGCAATTAAGAAAAACACAAAGACATAAAAATTGAGCATGAATGAACAAATAATTCCCACCGCTAAATCAACTCAATTATGTAAAATTTACGAAACATTTTGTTTAAGATTCCCAAGACAGTATTGTAGTAGATTTACTAGGGAGCAAAAATATGGCCCAATGGAAATTAAATTCATCTCTGTAAATTGGTGGCTAGTTAGTAAAAAAAAACAGCGAAAAATCTCGCTGTAAAGCAAAGTGTTTAAAATCGTTACTTCACTTCTAGCTATTTTACAGAAAGAGTTTATTAAAACCTTTTACTTTAAGTTTTATTTTTTCCTTCAATTTCTTTTAATTTGTCTTTTTGTAGTCGTTAGATGTAGTGTTTAGTAAGAAAATTATATTCTTGTAATCCATTACTTATTTAACGCAAATTAAAATAGCATAATCATCACTGTCAAAATAAGTTCTCAAACGACATTTAAACAATTTGTTGTCTGTGTAATATATATGAAAGTAAATTTTTCAGAATAGGTGAAGTTATAATTCAGCGCTTAAATTGGCAAAAAATTTTTACATTTCCATCACCGGGCGAAGATGTTAAGGTTAGAGGACTTAGTTGGCAACATGATGAATCTATAATTGCTGTTGGTAAGTGCACTGTTATTCAGTTTTAATTAATTTTAATTAATTCTAAAAAGAATTTATTAAGGTTACAGTAATGGGCAAGTCTCTTTATTGGATGTGGAACATGAAGAAGCTGTCTCCAATTTATTTTACGAAGACGCTATAAAAAAAGTTTATTTTAGCAAGGCCATTAATGTGAAGGATTACAGGCAAATCTACAAAAATAAAACAGAGGTAAAAGCTTTTTTAAATCTAACGCCCATGTGCTGGAAAACGTGCGATTTCAAATCACTTGTGATTTCAAAATCGCCAATTTTAGTTTTTCATGTGTTGGAAATCGTGCGTTTCATTTATTTTACAAAGTTATGTTCGAAAAATGAAAACATGTTTTAAGTATCAAAAGTAATAAAAACAAACGTAATATAAATAAAATTAATAAAAATGCCAGCTGCGTCATTGTTAAGTTTAATTAAAAAAAAAAAAAAAACAATATGAAAGAAAACAACGTATTAGAAAGCGTTTTTTAAAGATGAGCAATGAAAAAGAACATACTTTTTATTTTACATTTTTTATTAAAATTAAATGTAAAATATTACTTTTTTACTTTGTATTTATAAAAAACATATTAGATTTTATTCATGTATGCTTTTATGTTAAATTATATGCAAATTTTTATGAAAATATGCAATTTCACTTATAGATCACATGCGTAAAAGTTTGTGATTTGAAAACGCCTAATTTCTGGAGATTGTGAACTCTAGCACACCTCTTTTGCGATTTCATGTCGAGTTCGCCTATTTCATGCAATTTGCGATTTCCAGCACATGGGCGTAAAATTAATATGTACTGGGTGGGCCAACTTTGAGTTATTTTAAATTAGTCGCCGTGGTCTAGTGGTTAGTGTGTTGGCTTACTAAGACGATAGCGCCGGGTTAAAATCTCAGCTTTGACATCTTGAAAAAAAAGAAGTATGAAAAACGTATTTCTATCGGCGGCTACCTCTCAGCAGTCTTCTGGCAAAAGCTCTGGGAGTAATTGATTGCCATGAATAAGCTTCTCAAATCTGTAGGTCCCGATACTCATGGATAAAAATTAACACACACAACATGAGTGCTGCGAGAAGCTAGGCCCTAACCCAGACACAGGGTTCTAATGGCCAATTATGTATGTATGAAAAAAAAAATATTTCTTTCGGCGACTACCTCTTAGCAGTCTTCTGATTACCATGAACAAGCTTCTCAAATCTGTAATTCGGAGTCGACATTAAATTGTAGGTCCCGGTATTCATGAAGAGAAATTGACACACACAAAATGGTTGCTGCGAAAAGGCAGCCCGTAACCGTGAAACAGGGTTGTAATGGCCAATTATGTACATATGTACAGTTACGAGCAGATAAATAGGTTCACATCAAAATGATAAATCAATTTTTTTTTTTTTTTTTATTTAAGACCAATACTCAGGGGTAAACCCCTACTCATGCAGTGCATTGTATTGGAATGTGAAGATTGTTAATAGATGTTTGTATATTTTGCGCCTTTATTTGTTGATGAAACAAGTTGCTGTCAATTTGCCCACTCAAGAGCCAGTGTTATACCTTCACTCTCAAATGATCAAACAGCAATTGCCTCGTCTGTCGGTGGATGTTTAAATGTGAATGGTGAGCGTCTTCAGTAGATTAGCTGTTACCTTCCCAGAAGATGGCGCTGTACTCCTGATCATTGGTTTCTGATGGAATAGATTAGAAATGTCAGGGGGCGGTTTCTTGCAGATGGTCTTGCAGGATGAAGGGGGGGGGGGGGGGGGGGGAGGAATCTCTTATTTTATTTAAATTTTATTTTTAATTTAAATTGTAATTTTAGAAAACCGCAAATTTGTATTTTTATAATTTTGTCCTTCGCTGGGATTGAACCCTGGTCCTGTGAGTTTCTGTGCAAGCGCTCTACCACTATGCCACGACCCCCCCAAATTTTGTTTGACTATAGTTTACATTACAGCAATAAAAAAGGAAAAGTCGCTAATTACTAAAGCAAATACCCACTTTTAATACTGCATCACAATAATTAAATTATTATGTAAAAAATTGCCCAAAATTAAAAAAAAAAAAAAATTACCGTATAAAATCAAAGAGCAAATAAATAGGTTCACTTTGAAAAATTTGTTAGTTTAAAATGTTAAACGCCAAAATTATAAAAATTATTGTAGAAAACGTTAGATTCAGCCTTTTAATAGAGCTTATTAAAACAAATACCTCTAAAAATTTAAAAAATGGGACGTTCTAAACATTGTAGTGAAGAGGAAAAAAAGATTATAAAGGATCTACACAGCCGAAGTTATAGCCAACGGAAAATTGCTGAAATTCTTGGGAGATCGCAGAATATGATAAGAAATGCATTGCAGCCTCCAAAACAAAAACTTAAAAGAGGTCAACAGCGAAAAACCTCGAAAAGAGACGATGATCGCATTAAGATGTTGTCAACTCGTAATCCTTTTATGTCCGCAGTTCAGCTGAAAAATTAGTTGAAGCTTCCCGTATCAGAGTGGACCATTAGACGTCGTTTAAGAGAAAAAAATTTATTCGGAAGATTGGCCCAGAAGGTTCCAATGCTTAATAACAGACAAAGAAAAAAGCGAATTGAGTTTGCAAAAGTACATGCTGAATGGGCCGGCCCGGAAGGTATAAAAAAATGGAGAAACATACTATGGTCTGATGAATCCAAGATAAACTTAGTCGTACCTGATGGAAGAACATGGGTAAGGCGTCCAAAAAATAAAGCATATGATCCAAAGTACACCACGAAGACAATAAAGCATGGCGGCGACAACATAATGATATCGGGTTGTTTTTCCTGGTACGGTGTTGGGCCAATATTCTGGACCAAGGAAAATATGGACAAACATCTTTATCTGCATATTCTTAAAGAAGTAATGCTTCCGTATGCCGAGTAGGAAATGCCTTTAAAGTATGAATTCCAGCAAGACAATGACCCCAAGCATACTTCTAAGATCGTAAAAGAATGGTTCCAAACGAAAAATATAAAGTTAATGGAGTGGCCTTCACAATCGCCGGATTTAAATCCCATTGAGAATCTTTGGAGAACCGTTAAGGACAAAATTGCACCACTCAAGGCTAAAAATAAAGAAGATTTGTGGACAAAAGTGAAGGAAGCTTGGTACTCAATTCCATTATAGACTTGTCAGTCACTTGTCGAATCAATGCCCCGGAGATGTTCGGCGGTGATTCAAAATAAGGGATTTTCAACAAAATATTAGAAATTTTCTTGCAATTGCACTTTTTTTGTATAAAAATGTCATTCTCTTTTCAATGAACCTATTTATTTGCTCGACAGGCATCAATTAATATATTAAATATATCAATTTTTCTCATTTTTTTTAATTATAATTAAATATATTTTATGTGATTATTTATGTTTAATGTAATAAATATCGCTTTATTGTATATTACCGCTGTTTAAGTTATTTGAAGGCGAATTTATCCAAAAATGTGATGTGAACCAATTTATCTGCTCGTAACTGTATATGAAAAGTAATAGCACAAAAACTTGTCTGTACATCGGCAGAATTTTGTTTTATTGGCCAATTATGTATCTATGTAATAATGAAGTTTTAATATTTAACTGCCATATTCATAAAAAATATTATAGGTTTATTAAAGGTTTATTTGACAAATTTGACAAATAAAAAAAATAAAAATAAAAAAAAATAGTATACATAGCTGTTTAACGTGAATGAAATAAAAAATAAAAATAGTTTTATTTTCGTTTCAGTCCCTTTTTTAACTAAAAATGAAATTAAGTCAAACTACAATTTTTTGAACTAAACATTAAATAAATTTATTGATTTAAAAAAAATTTTAAATTTTAAAAATTCATACAATATTTGAAGGAATATTTTACAATTTCAATCAATTTATTACATTCTAAATGTAATAAAAAAATAAAAAGTAAATATAATACATTTAAATTTGAAAAACTTGAATTAAATTTATTTCAATATTATTTAAATAAATAAAAATTAATGCCCGTGTTCATAAAAACTATTTTAGGTTTATTGAGGACTTATTTGACAAATTTCTATGCAATACTTGTCAAATAAACCCTCAATAAATCTAAAATAGTTTTTATGAATACGGGCATAAATTAATACTATACGGTTTGAATGAAAAAATAAATGAAAAATCATAAAAACATTTTTGAATAACAACTATTCATAAATAATTAAACTAATTTACTTTATATTTTATTATATACAAAGAATTTAGATCAGCAAGCTCTATTCATGAAAACAGTTTTCAAAATTAAAAGTAGCTTAATATGTACATCAGTAAGCGTACATCGTCTTGGACTATTTAAAATACCAGTTAGAGAAAATAGTCTCTCAACTGGCGCCGATGATGTAATTGGCGTATTTTATTTAGGAAAAATAACGTAAATACGCAGATATTTTTTAAAATTTTTAACAGTTATGTTGATATGTATTCCTAAGATATAATAAAATTTAATTTAATTTTAATTTCTTACAGCATCGTACAGACAATTCCATCTTGTAATAGTTGGCGTCAAAAAATTTGATTTCCTAAAATTTGAAATATTATTTCAGATGTTTTTGGCCTATTGCACTTGTTCCATATTTCTTTGCATTTGGCACTGTCATCATTTATATAGAAATATTTTCCAATTGTATTTGTGCCGTTCTTGCCTTTTTCCACTGAAAAAGTAGGATCATTTTCGATGTCCTCACAAGAAAAATCTCTCTCACTTTAAATCAGTACACACATTCACTATTAAAACTAAAACTGTTTTGCATATGTATGTTTAGTTGTATGTATGTATAAAATATGTTTAAAAAAATTTTTTTAATTTAAAATATCTTTTAAAAAATTTAACTATTTTAAACGAAAAACTATTAATTGGAAATAATCAGAACACTTTTTGTTGAATAATTTCATTTGAAATTACATATTTAAAAAAATACTTCGTTTCAAAATAAAAAAAATTAAATGAAACAAGGTAATATTCTATTTACAAAAAAATGAATAAAATTAAGAAAATTTGTATTAAAATTTTAGGAGACTAATTTAAAAATATTTGTATAACTATGCCTGATTGCAACTATAATTCAAAATGTGATCATTTGAAATTATTTTGTGGAAATATGTTGAATTCAATTTTGAAAAAAATGAACACACAATTACAATAGTTTTTACCAAATGTGAAACTACTAAATTTATTTTATTTTGCGAGAGACATGAAATGAATATAATCGATTTATATTTCTTAAAAATGAATATAATTTCAATTATATTCAATTTTGTTCAATATTTTGAATAAAATTATTCAAGTTGAACAGCTATGCTAGTATAAAAGTAATACATACATATTAGTTTTTAATTTATCTTCAACCACAAAATTGAAGAAACAATTATATGGTCGTGAAATGAAATTAAGTAAAATTGAAATGGTGTGTTTTTTAAAGACAAAACTTAATTGCACTATTTAGACAAAGAACTCATTTTAACGATCATTAAGAGATGAATAAAAATATAAAAAAATTGTCACATTTTAAATTAAAATTTGAAATTTTATCATGCTAGTTAATTTAGACAGAATCAAGCTGGTATGTATTAACACGCGTATTAGTTGTAATTAATTGGAAAATGAATGAAAGCTTGAAATAAAAAGTAGAATACATTGATTGCTTTGTAATAATAAATAGAATTAGTAAATAAGAATATTTAAATCATTATTTATTTAGAGCTCGCGTGAAAAGTAATGGAAATGTATGTTTGTATAAATTTTATATTTTTTTACAGTTGACTCACGAATTCTTTCTACCACCATTACCACATTTAAACAGTTTAGGTGTTTCATCAAAGATACAAGAGCATAAATCTTTTGCGAAAGGATCACCCTGCTTTCTGTTAATAACATTAGAATGTGGTAAAGTTCATTTACTATTACAAGGAGCTTTAAAGTCTGGTACAATTGATTTGTCACAACACGTATCTCATCCCGATGAATTTAAAGTATATGATGTTCGCCTAAGTGGCGATTTTAATGCTATTTACACATTGCTTCTTGATGGTAGTCAGTTAAAGCTTTTACACTTTACTAATTCTGTTTTAAAAGAATACATTTCACCAATGATTCATTTGGCTCTGCAGTGTGCTAATATTTTAGAAACTAAAAAGTAAGATAAAATGCAATTGAAACATAATTCGTGTATTAATTTATGTTTTTAGTTACATCAATACTACTATACAATGCATGTTGGAAGCTTGGGAAACAGTTTTGCTTGAAATGGACAATAAGCTGACTAGTTATGCTAACAAACAAACGGAGGGTTCACTCTCTGCAGATTTTATGGAATTATTGGTGTTTGGCTATGCTACTGATGAAATCGAAGAATTTTTAATGCAGTAAGAATTTTTTAAAACATTTTTTAAATTATTTTTAAATATCTGTTTTCGCTTTTTATTTTATTAACAACTCCTCTAAACAACAGCAAATTTATTTCCATTAAAGTTGACCAGTTGTAGTTCGAGTCATTACGAAATTTTAAAAATATTTAACATCAAAAGCATAAATTTCAGAAAAAATGTTTAACCACTTTGGTTATACAATGTTATCATTGAAAGTTTTCTAAATGGCAGCTCATCTTCAGTTTCCAAAATACACACCCAATTCAAATAAAATATAAAACGTTTCCATCCTTCTCTTTTCCATAAATTCACTGATTTCCCTAGTAGGAAAGAATTGAAATCAGGCACTGTTTGTACAGATTCCTGTATTACAGTATTACGGATGTTGCTGAGATGGAATCCGAGTGTGAGCTGATGTTTTCTCTGAGTCATCCAAATTGGCAGGTTTCTAATAACGCCCTGGCGTCTCCTCTTGGCAACTCTTCCTTGGATCTCCGCTGTAAAGAGAAGAAGAACCTTTTTTGGTATGCTTGCAGCATTTCCTTGGTCTGTGTTCTGGGTCATAGGGATATCATGGGGAATGAGAACGCTACTTTCTACTCGGACGTTCCCTGCCCTATGACCGCGCGGAAATACTTCGGAGAGGGAGACAATAGGTCAGTTTCTTTGTGATTGCCCAGGTCTGGCAGTCAGACATTTGAAGTTTTTTCGGGGAACCTGTCTTTGATAGCTTGGCACAGTTCTCAAACCTGAACCCACTCGTTTTACTCCACTTTATAGACAGCTCTGGTTGTTTTTTCCCCACTTAAATGAGTTTGGTTCGGTCTTGTTATGGTATCAAAACGCCAACTTGTGCTAATTGTAGTAGATAACGATTTGGTTAACAGCCATCTGACCTAACTACCTGCCTATGCATCACTTCAATGCATATTATGCACAACATGTTAAAAAATGCAAACATTGGCAGCACTGCAGCCCTCTACTGATCTCTAAAGCAACACTAAAGCATATTATTCGCAAATAAACAGAAAATACTAATTACAAAAGTAGATGATGCGTAAATAAACAAATGAAAATAATAAAATAAGAAAAAGAAGCATCAGCAATATGTAATTAACAGTGGCAGCGCATAATAATCATATTGTGTAGCACAGTGATGCATTTACGAACAGACCTTAAGTCTAAATGTAACGTAAACATAACGTAAAATTTAAAAAGTTTATTGATTTACTATTAAGACGATGTTAATTATACAACAACTTATAACAAACAACAACCAAAAACAACAGGCATTATTTTTGTACAATGTGCACGTTTATGTCAAAAATATCAATATCATTTTGAACTCAAACTCAATTTAAAAAAATACTCATATGTTTGAGGGTTATTGGTTAGTAACACATAAATTTTTTGAAAACAATAAAATAAGCAAAAAACTCTTTATGGCCATTGAAAGAAATCCTACAACATAGAAAGTAAAAAATGTGGCTGTCTTCCTAAATGTATATTTACAATCTATCAATACAGTATTAAAACCAAGTTGATACATTGTATTGTTACTTTGTTAATACGTTGTATACTAATACTTTGCAACTCTGTAATCGTTTAGGAATATTTTATATGCATTGTAACGTATCAATAATAATAAAGCTAATGACGGAAGAGCTTATTTTATTTCAAAATTGCTTAGATATTTGCGAACAAGGTAACTCCATTTCCGTTATACATATGTATATCGTTCCCTTAAATGCAAATGTATCATCTATAAACTTAATATTTTGTAAAGCGCGTTCTCATAGAACAAAGCGTGTCTTTTTTTTAACAAAATATTTTCCACATACAATCTTGCATTAATTATTAAGTTTTTATAATTATGTGTCAATTTTTTACTGTAATAAATAATAAGGATATGGGTAAACAAAATACATTTTAAATTATAAGAAAAAACGCTTTCTTATCTTCCTGCGCCGCCATAGTGCTATGTGTTGTATTTATTTTACATCTAATTTTTTTTTATGCCTTTATTGCTTTTTCTTGCCTATTAACTATAACAATGTTGCAAAACGAAACATAATGCATTGTAAATTTTTTTTTTGGTTGCATATACGAATACGCTACAATGTATTACTACAAAGCAACATGCATTTAGAAAGTCAGCCTGTAATATAATAATTAATAATATTATTGTTTGAAGCATTTTCTTTATTGAAAACAAATGTATTCACGTTTAGATATATACAACTACGTTTTGGTGATATTTAGTTTGCTTTTGCTGTTTAAGAAAAATATTTGACAATTTAGCAGCCCAAAATTAAATTAAAAAAAAGTCCTCCGGAAGTTTATACCACCTTATAATTGCATCATGCTAAGTAGGAATTGACTTAAATGTTTTTTTTATTATTTACTTGTTTAACGTATTTCTATTTATTACAAAATTGTTTTAGTTATAAAGAATAAATTAAAATTAAATTAAATTTTTTATTAGAGATCTTACTGAAAAAGGAGTTAAAAAACTCCAGAATTCGGTTGACATAAGCTATTCTACCATTCAAGGATTGGTAGCTAAACCATTGCAAATGGCATCAATAAATATGTTTTACTTTCTGAATACAATAAAGGGACTAGCAAGAATAAGTCATTATTACGAAGTAAGTAAGAATGCAATAAAGAATGCTTTATATTCATTAAATCATAATTATAACAGCATCTAATTGTTTGCGATCCGACTGAGACGGCATTACGTGAATGTGGTGCTTTTCTAATGAAAATTTTAGAACTACAACAAGTAATTGATCAATCTGTTAATGACATGAAATTATTTTTTTGCTGGCTTTCTGTTGTTATCGTCCGATTACACCAACAGGATGTTACTGAGGAAATGACACAATTGTCTATGGAGGATACAATATATTTAGCAGAATATTTAAACAGTTTTGAAGACAGTATTATAGAAAATGGTGGGTATGCTCAAAACAATTTATATAAATTAAAAACAACTTTTTTTTATTAATTTGCAGAAGATGGAACTGTAACAAGAAGAAAATTCAATTTAGAAAAAGTTGGTCAATATTTAGAAAATAAACCTCTTCAGCAAGTAGTGAAAACTGATATGCATCACTTATGGCAAAAACTATTAGAAGAAAACGAATGTCTTCGTAATTCCCCACTGCTATATCCTCACGAAAAACGTCTGTCTCTAACACAACAAAGAGATAAAATGTTTGAGTCAATAGATAAAGTATTTCAAAAACCAAACGAGAGCACAAGTCTTGCATTTAATCTTGATAGCAGTTTCACTTGCGGTTGCTTTAGTGATAATGACGAAAATAGTTATGATTTTATAAGATCGTCCTATTATGTAAGCGAGGATAAGAAAAAGGATCTATTTGTGATCACCGTAAGTTGGCAAGATTGTTTCATTTTAGAAATTGATGATCAATTTACACAATTGAAATGCTTTAAATTTCAAACAATACCTGGACCGTTTACAAAAGAACCATTTAGAGGTTTAGAAAACCTCAAATTTATAGATTTGCATTTTTATAATGCTGAAGTGCTGTCATTGTTATTGCGAAGAGATAATGGAAGTGGAGATGTCAAACAACAAAGTTATTTTATTCAATTATCTCTGGATCAAACCGGTGGAAAATGTTCTTTACACACTTTGCCACAAAATTTAAATCTAAGTGAAATTGGAAATGTGCACAGTATTTTTAATATAATCGACTTTGGTAACCTTAAACGAATAGAAACAGCTTGTACAGATCTATCTGTGTCTGGTTCTAGAAAGGTAAGAATACAAAATCAGGAAGCAAAGATAAATAATATCGTTAAAAAATATTGATTATTTAGGTGGCCTCTATATTATCAGATAATCGAAAGAAAATGATAATTTTTGAAATGGAAATAGAAGACGATGAAGACGAAACGGAAATATCACAAAATTCAATGTTGGATATAAGTAAGGAATCTGTTATTTCATAAGTTCTTTAAAAAATGTATATTGTTATGAATCGTTCAATAAAATAACAAAAATAAGATATAACAAAACAACAATGGCAGTTGAATATAGAGCACTAAAAAAAAAAAAAAAAAAAATGTAGTCCAAAAGTATAAAGAATAAAAATATATTCATTAAATTACTAAATTATGTGTATTTTGTTGTTATTTATTCATAATTATAGGCGTCGTCTGATTCTTCGTCGGTCAATAAATCGCGCCGACGCATTTTTTCTTTTCTTTTGTTACGCTTCTTTCCTCCCTTTTCTGATAAGTCATCAGCTAAGTCTTCTGCCGTTACCGGCTTAGTTTCCTGTACATGGCCATTAATAGGATCTATGTGATGTGCTTCTTGTGTTTCTTTTACAATTTCTTTCTTACTAATGTTCTCCAATTTTGTATTATTTACTTCGGATTCTTCAATTTTTTTCTGAGATTTTACCAATTCGCATAAGTATTTGTACCGTACTAGACATTCTTCTTTTGTTTTGTCAGGAACACAATTAGCTATCTTTTGCCATCTATCACTACCTGCTGTTTTTCGGTACTTTACAATAGCGGCCTCAAGTGCTTTCTGTTGTTCTTGGCTCCAGTTTGTCTCTGTTATTATAATACTCTTTTCCTTTTTTGTTTTCTCTTTTTTTACGATTTCTTGTGTTTCTTGCACTATGTTTTCCGCAATGCTGTCTGTTTGACCGGGAATGCGAAAACCATTCTCCTTCATTTTAGCTGCCATAAATGTAACTTCTTGTACAGTACGATTCATATTTTCGGCAATTATTACCCAACGATTACTTAGTCCTACGGGATATTTTTTAACTAAACGTATAAGTTCAGTCAAATCTTCGTCTGTCCAAAAGCTACCGCTTAATGAGGTCTAAAGAGAAACATTTATTTTAACACTTGATTTGATTATCACTATATTTGTTGGAACTTTACCTTTTGAGTTACGGGTCTAATACTGTCATCCTCATTGATTTCGCGAACTTGTATTTGAGAATATCCTTTTAACTCCTCTTCCGTTTTTTCGGGTGCTTTTGTGTTTTGCTTCCGTTTACGTAAATTTTCTTTTTTCTCTTTCCGTAATCTGGCTTGTTCTTCATATTCTTTTTCTAATTCCTCTGCACGTTTTGCTTCCTCCAATTCTCTAAAATTTTGATTTAATTATTATTTTTAATAAAATCGCGTCTAAAAGACTAAACCGATTTTGTTTAAATTCGGAACAAAGATAGAATCAACTACCGAAAGTGCAATAGGTTATGTTATTTTCAAAGTTTGACTTGGGCATGGTACGTCCTGAATTTAGTCAGAAAGTGGGCATAATCGGACAAGTGGGTGTGGTACCTCCCGTACAAACTAAATATGAATTTTTAGATATTTCAAGAACCGTTAAAGCCAAACTTTCTGAATTTAGTTTAAATGCCTTTGGAAAAATGGGCGTGGTACCTACCTACGTGGTACGAATTAAATTTTGATTTCATTATATCTTGAGAACGGGTAAAGCTAAAATTGCTAAATTAGGTGTGAATAACTTCACAATCATTCCAAATTATGACTTAAAAAGTGGGCGCAATTGGACAAGTAGACATTGTATTTCCCAGAGTAAATGTCATTATTTCTTGAGAACGATAATAGTGAAAGTATCGAAATTTGCTACAAAGACCTTTGCTGCCAATCTGTCAAACAGTGGAAGATGTTGGATTTTTGGAAGTGCACTTTCCATATTAATTTATATTAAACGTTTTATTTAATTTAAATAAGGGTAGTGAACCACACCGTGTTTTAGCTAGAATTATGCAATAAATCGAAAAATATAATAACGAAATTTTAAGACCCAATGAATTTCCACTCCAGTGAAATAATACGTCGATTGTTACGGTAACAAAACTAAATAAACTTCAGAATGCAATCAGCTAAAGCAAAACTATTTTTATTAAGTCATTTAATCATATGGTTCACAAGTTTGTGAATATTATCATTTCGATGACATGGTTAAATTTCAGAGATATTTTCTGAAGCGAATTTTAATATTATCACGGTCAACTCCTTCCTAACTATGCTATAATGTTAATATCCACTTTACATGATTTTATACATGCACCCTAAATCGAAAGCTAACACATGTACTACATATGTATATGTGTTAATATGTATGTACACAAGACGAACAAATCAATCAACCGAGTAGGAATAGCATATGCATATCCGTTTGCATTTAATATGACGATATATTGATATTATACGTAACAAAAAATGTACATTTGTACATGTATTTAAATGTAAAAGGCAAAATAAAATTTAATTTCATTGCAAAAAGATGGAATCCTATTAATTATTTTTAACAGTCTTACTATACTCTGCGTGCAACGTACAAAATATACAATATAATAAGATATTCTATTTAAAACTATAAAGAAAACGAAATGTATATACTTACTGTCTTCTCTTTTCCAATGCTATTTCCTTCAACTCATTAGCTTTGTAAGCAGCTTCTTTAATCATAAAAGGTATATTCCAAATAAATAGTGGTATTTGAATCGGTAATGTATTCTAAATTGAAAGTGTTTGGTTATAAAGAATCTTTAACAACGTTGAACATTTACATGTGTTTGAATTTAACGACTTACCTTTAAGGAAGGTGTTGGTATCTCACTCAATATTGTTTCCATATCAATGTTTTTGTTTTTCTTCTGTAACTTTTTCAATTTTGAGCCAAACACCTGTTCAGCAGTGTATTTCTTTTCCAGATATGCTGCCCATGCAAACATATACTGACCGATAGTTACAATTAAAAACAATATGCAGGCACCTTCATATAAGCCAACCTTACGCATACGTCGATAATAATACAATGCTGATTTCCAATTGGGCAAACCATCCTTTAATACTTTGTCATATTTCTCACGCTTTGATGTATCTTTCAAAACTTCATATATTGAAACCAAATTTCGAAATTGAATGTTAGCATCTTCGGAAGGATTTTTGTCAGGATGCAATTGAATTGATAAGCCACGAAATGCTCTCTTTATTTCATTATTCGTGGCATTCTTGAAAAATTATGAAGAATATATGTACATAAATATGCATACTTGCCTATGAAAAGCCAATGAGCAAAATTTTTTTATTTTGCATCTTTACCTGTGATATGCCCATAAATTCGTAAAAATTTATATTGACTTCTTCCACCAAATCAAAGATTTCAAGTTCTTCACTATCCCAGCAATGGGCCAATAAGGCCATATTATAAACTATCAATAAACCGCTAAGTATTTTCATTTTAAGGAAATTTTTAAATGTATTAAATTATTGAAGAAATAAAAAAAAACAAACACTTTCGGCTGCCAGATTAAAGTTTAGCCCCAATACAAGTAATTATTCTGTCTGCAGTTGACAATGTCAACGTCACCGAAACGGATAAAAAATACAGCTGACTGGAGCAGCACTGCCAGATAATAAAAGCTAAAAAAAATTCAGAAAACAGAATGAATGAATTCATATTTTGTATGTTTATAAATCTTCTACATATCTCTGTTCGACTTAGGCAGCAGGCCATACACGACAACATCATGCACGCGCAATCAAGTGATTGCATAAACAAGCTCGTACCACGTAACATGCGATCAAACTGGAGCAATATTTATTTTTTTAAAACGATTAAATAACGACTTGAATATCTGTGGCATTTTCACAAAACATCTTAAGTCAAATTTAAAAAGTTGAAAAATGTTGTTAATGATACGAATTTTTATTCAAAAAACATTTTTGTGTAAGTTTTTAAAAGTTTGTATTATAAAAGAAATTTTTCTTTAATTTCGATTTATTTTATTTAAAAAAAATAAATGATTTTTTTTGCTATCTTATCTCGACTTAAGGTGTTTTGTCAAAATGCCACAGATATTCTGAACCTTTAATTTTCCATAAGGAAGGCATAGACTAGTAAAGTTCAACTAATTCATTCCAAAAAACTTTTTCTTTGGAGTTCATTTTGTCACAAAATTAAAATATGTATGTGTTGTTCGCTCTAAAAAAACTTTCCTGAACTGAGTAAATTCGCCATCCACTACAACGACTCAATCGCTGGAACAAACACTTAATATCGCGTGCATTCTTCTGTCGTGTATGGGGCCATTTAAACAAAAAATATATATCCATTAACACATTCATTTTAATGTTGCCTTTTCAACATTATTTTAAGATTGCCTTAATTTGAATGCAACGATTCGCGTAAGTACCAATAAATAAGGCCCCGACTATCGTTCAGAACACATAAATGTTGTGTTGTATTGGCTACAACTTACATATAAAAATAAATGTTGTAAACGATGTAAACATCAAATTATAAGTATATTGTAGGTGTTGTAAATAGTAATTGCAATTTTAAAAATACAACATTAAATATACAACTGTTGTGAACCATAATCGGGGTCTAAGCCTTTCTTAATTCTATGATATTTTTTATATTCTGTTATCTTCTTAACTTGTTAAATCTTAAATCCGTCAAAATTTGTATATATTTTTAATGTTTATGATTATAAGCAGTGTTGCCGTGTTGACTATTTCTTACCAAAGTCGGTTACTTTTTTCTTCAATGGCTAGATATGTACATAGTTATTTTCCTTTTTTATCTTACGGAAGAATATTAAGTATTTTGGTAGGCTACAAACCATTTATTTATTTATTTGTAAAGCAACAGTAATATATAAAGCCACTCTTGGCCAATTAAATCATATATTACAAGTAAATTATTCACAACTGAATATAAATAAGTACTATATGTGGCAGCACCCAGCCTGCCTTCTGTTAAGAATCAGCAGACTGGCAACACAGACAAGAAACAAGACAGAAGAAAACAGATATTATTACCTCGAGTGGTGTTTGCTACTACAGCTGTGGATATTCTTCCTTAAGAAAATATTCCCCTTTTTTATAATTAATACAATTTAATTAATAATAATAAATAGCATATAAATAGTTTGTAAATGAAACAACGTGTTTTACTTAATACAACAACTATATATATATAATAAAAACAATAACAAAATTAGAATAACAATTGTAATAATAAAAGTAATAAAAAAGAAAAATTTTAAAATCAAACTCAAATCCAACTTCATCATCATATTCCTTGGTTATAATTAGATATTAATGAATATGGAACAAAATAAACAAAGATCCCAGTAGTAAAGAAATGATAATAAGTAAATTTTTTTTACTAACATTCATGGTATTTAAATATACAGTTTTAATCAAATAATATTTTAGGCCTAAGTAGAAATATGTTTTATCTAGGAATCTTCCAAGTTTTTTTTTTTAAATTTATCCACATATTTGGTTTCTTAATGTTTGAATCGTAGGACTTGTGTTACAATTAAATTTTATGTGTATAAAATTGCTGAAATTTAAAATTCTGTTATTTTTAATACAATTTAGTGAACTTTTTATTTCAAATATTTTTTCTTCTAAATATTTCTTCTCCATAAACGAAACAAAAAACCTTTAAGTTGGTGATTTAGAACAATAAAAATCATTTGTATAAGCTAAATAGCTTGTGATTTTTAGAACACCAAAAAATTACTTGAGTGATTTTAGAATCACATGTGAGGATTTCAAAATTACATGTGGTTTTCAGAACATGCCTGTAGAGCTGTCATATTCATTGCTTCCATTTGTATTAAAGTCGCACATTTTTATTTAAAAAATTAACCAATTTCCAAATATAACAAAATATATATAACCAAAAAGCCTTTTTGGAAAAATTAAAGCAAATTGTAAACAAAACAAAAAAATTTATGAAAATTTTAATGTGTTTGAAAATTTGCAAATTATGGAATTTTTCTGAATGAAATTATATATATATATATTTTTTATTGAAGAAATATATACAAAACGAGTTAAATTATATGTTTGTTTCCCTTTTTTCGCTGAATTGTAAGCAAACTAGAGTTTAAAAAGGCAAGTGATTTGAAATCATTTTCACAAAAATAAATTTTTAGAACATGTTTCATAATATGTTTAGCTTTTTCTAGCTTTAATTTGAAATTGTTTAAACTTTAAATTCATTTAAACCTGGTCACACCGACTGCAATAAAAAATTTTATAATTTCTAAAATGCTTTTATGGCAATACTAAGTTTATGTTTAGTACTATTTGGGGTTGATGATTATATACTGATTTTAAAGCATATTTGTGGAAGGCTAGGTGTAAAACGAAGTATAGTGTGTTTTAGTCATATTAAAAGAATACTTAAGAGAAAGGCCTTAACTTATAAATGAAATTATAATTTAGTTATTGAAGCAAAAAAGTTTGTTTAAATATATATATAAATATATATATATTATAAAAAAAGAAATGCTAATTAATGTATTATATGGTGTAATGTTTTCATAGCTTAGTGCGTTTTAAATATTTTTCTTTCTGCATACTTTAATGACAACAACAACTTTAATTCGATAAGCAAATGCAAATAATTTTTTTTAAATATGTATTTTAAACAGTATTTTGTCAAGTGTGGTTTACCGTTTATATAAGAATTTGTTAAAAGAAATATAATTTCGCTTGATTTTCAATGTCGTAAAAGTAAAATATAGTTTTGCATACTTTTGGGCGTTTGGAGTGCCGTGATATTTACATCAATATTTTTCATATTAGATGTCTAAATATATGTTATATATTACTTAAGCTTACATATGTATTACGTATAAGTAAGTTTATGAACAAAGCGAAAACACAATTTGGAGAAGAGAAAAACAAAGAAAAATAATAAATATTACAACACAAAGATACTTTATTTAAAAGAACAAATATTTTTAGCCACATGTAAATACTATGTACATACATAGATATGTACATATGTATGTACATAACATATGTATATATATATATATATATGCGGATATACATGTTTATGTATGTATTTAGCTTTTTTTATTAGTGCGAAAGTGTAGAGACAAAAAAAAAATTGATAAAATTAAAACAACGATAACAAACGAAACATCAACAATACCATGTATTAAATTGCATTGTGTGTTCTTTTTTCCAAGGACATGTGCTATTGTGTTTGCTGTTGAATAAAATATTATATTTGTATGTCAGTGTCATCCATCATATTGTACCAACAGCATTTTATATTCTAGTGACAGTAGCAGAGAAAATTTTGCAATAAAACTAAGTGCAAGTACATTATTAAAAATGTTCTTGGTTTTAGCTACGTTATGCACCATTCTTATTGAAATGTCTGATCTTGTAAGTATGATATAATTAGAGTGTAAAGCATAAATCAAGATACATACATTAATTCCCGAGCAATTGTCCTACGTTTGTTTGATTTTAACGGTTTTTCTACTATGTTCTAATAAAATTCCATTACCTTAAATATATTTCCCAGAAACATAAAATTCCCTAAAAACTCCCTCGTTTAATTACCCATAGTACTTTTGGGCTATACTACTGCATCTAAACTACATAATTATTTTATTATTAATTATTATATTATATATTTTATTATTTTTTAGTAAAATGTTCAAGTTGTCTTTGTTGAAATTTTAATTTTTTTTAATTATGTACATGTACATATGCACATACATATGTATCTATGTATGTATGTACATACAGATGTAACTGCTCTTAATTGAATAGCTTAGGATAATTTTCACTCTAAGGAATTAAGATGTGATAGTCTAATTAGTAATTACTGCTAAGAGGTAATTAAGCGTATTTATTTATACCCAAAAATCTGGTAATTTTCCAGGCGTCTCTACTAAAGGCCGTGAAACACTATCCTATCGAGTGGTACGATTTGTCAAAAAACTCGTGTGTGTGTGCTAAAAAAGTATAACAATCTGGCATAAAAATGCATCTGTATGACAGATTTTCGCAAAAGTCAACGTCCGTCGTCCAGCTACCTTCACATTGAAAACTTTTCTCTGGAGCAGTTTCTTCCATCCGAACAATATGGTCGAGCCAGCTTAGCCGCTGAATGTTAATGCGCTGGACGACGACCACATCGCCGATGAGCTCATACAGCTCGTGGTTGGTTATAATACCACCACACCCATTTTGGCAGACTACCGTTCAATAACATTTAAGGCTGCGATGACATCTCACTGGTATTTCCAATTTTGTCTATGTCGTCTTCATAAACAAGGAGCTGAACACATTTGTTGAAAATAGTGCCATTACGATGCACTCCTGCCTTTCGCAAAACACTCTCCATTACTGTAAGGGATGACACCGTCTGAAACTTCGTACGGTATTTGGAGGCTCGAAGAGGTCTTTTCCTACTTTGGCAGATGCGCTAAAGTTGCTCAGCGTCATTTTGCAAAGCCTACCAACTTTGGAGTGCTATAGAGCTCAGACATTGCGGTATATACATGATCCCTTATTGGGCTACCGAACGCTGCCTTACTGCCAACTAAAAGTTGGTGTCTTCTCCAGGATTTTGCGCATTGTGAATATCTGCTTAATGGTGGACTTAAAATGTCTGAAACGGCACTGATAAGGTACAAACAGTGAGATGAAGAATATATTCAGTCATTCACGCAATACGTTCGCAAGAACCTTATATACGATAGAGAGGAGTCTTATATCCCTGTAGTTGCATATAGTCGGGTTTCCATTTTTCAAGATGAGGCAGATGGCACTGATATTCTAATCTTTGGGCATACGTTCATCTAGCCATATTCTGCAAATGTATGAACATATACATACACATGGTATAATGAAACGAAGCTTAGTAGAAATTTCCGATAACTCCATACTTTTGTACAGCAAATCCATTTGGGGAATATTTTAGAAAAACCAGATCTTAAGCGGCACTATGTTTAAAACTGTTATTTTGTTCGAAATAATAACCGTTGGTTGATTGGTTCTCGTGGTGATCTAAAAACCCAATTAACACTCTCGCGCCATTTCGATACCTCATCCTCGCTACCAAGTTCTTAAAAAAGAAACGCTTATGCACTATGTTACTGTATCCATTCCACGCGTTTAAGAAACTTCATTAGTCGATAAATGCTAACATCATCTAGCTCTCTAATATTATCAAAGAGCAGTTTGCCTAAATTTGATATTCACTCTGTCCGTAGGGTAGGGAATTCGGAGAGAAAATGAAATATCTTCTGCCTTTTCTCTAGTTATGTACATCTCTGGCAGTGTGTATTTAATGGAATATTTATCGTGACTGCTTGCTCTCCAATGGCCCAAAAACCAGTCAGCTTCGCAGAGATTTTGATGCTATTTTCACTTTTCATGTCCAACAATGATCTGGTTCTCACCAGGTCATATTTTGGCCAAAGGGTCATGTTGATTCTGTAAGTCGTCAGGCCAGTTCAACTCTGATCCCCTGTTAACCTTCTTAGTTATGCGCTACTGCCCAAACAGGATTCGACAATCTTGGTTTCCAATATGCAATCATCCACCCATAAGTTATTCAAGGCTCGTTGTATAGAATCGGTGTTAACGTTATTAAAGGCGCCCTTATGCTCAAAAGGATGACGCCTATATGCATGACCTCTCCATAGAACTCCTGATATTAATAACCAAAACCCTTTTAAAAGATTTAAGGAGGAAGGATTAGACACTTATAGGTCTAAAGCCTCCCGCTGACTGCTGTCTTCCTCTACCAATATTCGGTATAAAAACAACCCTCACTAACGCCCAGCTATCCGACATGTAACCCAAGGTCAGACACGCTCTGAAAATTTCCAACAACTAAGGAAGTATACAATATAGCGGCTCCTGTAACATCCCTGGAATGATTCCATCAGGGTGAGGTGGTTTTATAGGCGAAAAATACCTGATTGCCCATGTCACTTTCTCCACAGCTAGTTGTTGTAGATTGTAACGATCCTGATATACTCTACCGTAGGTTTCCTCAGAATTAATACATCTAAGAAAGTGCGTATTCAATAGAAGCTCCAAAGACTAATTCTATGTATCAGTCCATTTACCATCCGCTATCCCGATCCATGATGTTATCGTGCGATACTTGTAAAGTACACTGCTGATCCTTGCGGAGTCCCTACTAGATTCGTTTGATAAACAATAATCTTTCTATATCTCTCTCTAATTGCTTTTTTTACCGCGAATGGGTCTTTCTGCACCGTTCCTAGCTGCCAGATGAATAGTTAAGGTTAAAATTAAATCTAGACACTCTCATCAGTCTAGAGCTTCTCGCTTCCCCAGGGAGGGTATGATTTACTACAATATTTCACCGGACTCCACAATTTATAACCTTTAACTAACCTTTTACCTTTAGTTGCACATCAAAGAGGATCTAACTAAGAGAGAAGTGTTCATCCTTAAGCTGTCGTTCGCATACTCCGTACTCAGAAAGGTGAAAGTGGGAACATTACCTTATTCCACACAGCTAAGTTACTGCAATAATAAAATGATAAAGAAACTCATCTCAATAATTTGTTCCGCTGCTTCCCCATAATACATGTCAACAGTTCGCATCGCTTACAAGCAGCAAGTTTGTTTTCTTCCCATCAAACACCAGCCTTCTAGCATCATCAGGCGGTACTGGTTCCTGCCTTGCCATGTAGACACAGGTTATTGTTATTATGACTCCGTAATCCGACACCGTCTCATCACAGTCAAATCTGGTGAGCTGGAAGATGAAGTTAACCGTGATTTTAAATTTGTCTTTACTAAAATGTATGATTACTTTGGACTTTCTTTTAGTAAGGAGTATAATTCTTTATCTGGAGACCCTCAGTGTTCCTCAATTAAGGCAATATCACCATTCTCCTCCGAATGCGGAATGATTAGGTTGTCCCTTGAAGTTCCCGAGTGCTGCAGGCTGAATTGGACAACTTTTAGCACCATAGTTATATTGCAAGAACCTTTCCTCCCAATAAGTCCCCGCTGCCCCATGGCATCGGTGTGCCAACAACTGTCTCTTGGCTGGAAACTTTCCATAAATTTGAGGACTATAAAGAGGAAATAAGGTCAGCCATGGCAGATCTCCACAACATGATAAGGCCGCCATTACAACTTGAGACTGCCAAATATCAGGAGGGATCCCTGATAAGACAGACTAATTTTATTCCAAGACTGCTAAACACACTCAATAGGCACGGAACGCGTAAAACCCCGGGCTAAGGAAGATTTTTAAAAGGGTTGTTCTTCCTTCGCCTGCCTTTCTTAGCCAACCACGCACTGATATCCGAAGTGCCTCGTTACTACAAACTGTAGAGCTTGGAAAACCAGAACACAGTTGTTTCTAATCATCATCATGTAGAGGTGAAAGGTCAGACTTTCAATGGATTCTTAATTACAGCACGTGTTGGCCTTAAGAATCTGAAGGCCATAATAATCGTTACAACATACGAATGTATATCCCCAAAACATAATACAATTACCACTACCAGAACTACGCTTTAAAACAATCCAACCACTTTTCCTTCAGGGGTTGTAACTTCAACGAAAGCTGTAGTTACCGAGCTTTCTTTCTCCAGAGAAGAGATAGCATTTAGAGAACCCTTGTCCTAAGATCTGGCTCTGTTCAGTATGTCACAATCGAATAATGTGTAGCACAACATAAGTGGAATATGCCATCTCCAATAACAGTGCAAAGTTAAATGAGGCTTAAATGCCATTTAATTACCAATCTTGTTCGTTTAATAATCATCTAAGTTTGCATACATATAAACATACATATGTTTTCGCCTTCTTGTTTTTATATTCCGCAAATAAACTCGTTAGAGTGTTTTTCGTTTTTCATTTATAAAAAGTTAATATATTGTTAATAATAGTGGTTTTAAATGATAAAATAATTAATTACTAATTGTTTTATTGTTATCAATTGAAATTAATTAAGCTTATTTTGTTTTAATTTCTTGTGTTTCATTTGGCTACAGCCTGTTTTCATGGTGCTACCATATTTTTATCACAAAATTAAACGTATGACTGAAGCTGTACTTAAATTTCACTTAAGTTGATATTAGAATTAATTAATTTCATATTTAAATATGAAGCGAAAAACTGGGCATTAGTGAAAAGAATAGGACACTTACAAATTCAACAGATACTCGTAATATGAGTATTAAGTAGAAAATAAGCAAATTTTTGGAATCCTATAATATATAGGAGTTTCCATTCTGCTAATAAAAGAAGCAAATTATTGTTGAATATGGATATTGTAATAAGAAACTTATAATTTTAATGACTAAATAGAAAGAGAAATAAATATAGAGAACAATATATTGAACAAGGAAATAAAACACAGGGTTGTCAGATAGTTTTCACTTTTTATCCAAAATTTTGAATTTCATATCCCCAAAAATCCCCAAAACCTTGGTTAGTTCATCAGTGATCTAATGACTTTGAAGCCGAAAAAATATTAGAAAAACGTGAATAATATTTTTGATTGCTTTTATTTTATTTCAATTATAAAGTAAGTATGTAATATAAAAAACACAAAACTTCCCAAGATCAAAATTAAAAAACATCTTGTATTTAAATATATTGTTAAGATGAACTTATTTTGCCTGTTCAAAAATTAATTTACCAAACTTTATGGCCTAATAGATAATTTTTGATTAATTAAACCAAATTATTCTTTTCAATTACCGTGTATTTACTTTTGTACTTAGTGGAATTATTACTTTATATCAGGTCCAAGCAACGTTCCTTATTAGAAGGGAATTTTCCTCGAAGTGCCGCTTTGTCAATTTGCCATAAATTTTCAATAGGATTTAAATTTGGAAACTGTGCACATCAACTTAAAATCTTGAGGCCATAATTTTTAAACCACCCTTGTGCTCGCTTCGATGTTTGTTTCGGGTCGTTATTTTGTTGAAATACCCATTGCTGATGGCACAGCATATTCAGCATAAGACATCATGATGTCGTTTGAAATACATATTTGTATAGTACACGGCATCTATTTTACGTCAATTCTAAATAGATGCCCTGTGCCATAGTGTGGAAAACACACCCATACCGTAAAATATAAGTAGATGAGTAATTGTGCCCGGACGAAACTAAGTAACTCCGAAAGAAGTAACTTAGCTGTAAGAAGATCCTCTAATATTGAATTCCTCCGCAATAAAAATAATTAAAACGCTGACGGAGACAATGATATGGGGATTTTTTTATTTATATGAGAAAATAAATAAAACTAAAAGCCAGAGCACACGTTGCAAAAATTTTATATGAAAGTAGGAGTTTAAAACTGAAATTCTATTGAAATTCTTTCATCGTGTGTTCCGAATGTAAGAAGTCTATAATATATAATTAAACAAGCAAACAAATTTTAAAAATCTACAGTAAAATCCCCATCCTCAAATGAATTTTTGTATTACCAATTCAGAAAAAAATCCCCATTTCTGAGATAAATCCCCTAATCTGACAACGCTGCTAATACATAAGGAGCAATCAAAATTTAAACTAAATGATGTGAGAAATATTCACACCTTAAAAGAAAAACCATGATGATACAATTGATATTATAAAATATGATATTCAATCTAGTTAAACTAAATGGTTTATTTAATTTTTTGTTTTAATTTTATAAAGTATTTATCTATTATACTTTTTATAATTTTATTATAGTAGTAGTATGGCCTAACTGCCATATAGTTAACAGTTAAATCATGTCTTATCACGCCATAAACTTTCAAACAATTATTTATTGTTTTGAATTTAAATTTAAAGTTTTACAGTAGATGTTTTTAGTTTTTTATATGTGCTAAATAAGCAAAATAATTGAACGGTTTATTTCTTTTTTAGGTTGAAGCCCGATTTTGTGAAGGCGGCCATATATGCTCATTACCTCGAGAATGTTGCACACAAGGGTGTTGTCCACCTTATCAAAGCGGTCCCCGACAATTGCCTCCGCCTTCAGAACATGTTCTCAATTTATTTTTTATTAGCCATTGGTTTTTTTGGTAAGTGTTAAGTTGTACAAAAATTTTAAAATTTGTTTGTTTCCTTTTTTTTCAGTTTTGTAGTGATTACCCAGTCATCGAAATTTGACCATAATTCATTTAAACTTTTTTTATTAAGACCAATACTCAGGAGTAAACCCGTACTCAGGCAGTGCATTGTATTGGAATTTAAGATAGTTTAAGGGCTAATAAATCATTGAAGGTGCTGGTTTTTCGTGCTGTCAAATTCTACTACTTTTCATTATTCGAAAGTTTTGAATACATTCTGTTTAGAAACGCGCTGCAGTGTACAACACTGGTTTATTTGTATTCTGTTTTCTATTCTTTCTTTCTTTTTTATACTTTTGTTTAAAGAAAAGTCAGTTGATTAGTTAGTTAGTGAGCAGAACGCGGCAGTACAAGTAAAATAAATAAAATAAAGTCAAATAATATAAATATAAACAAATAGAATATAAAATTACAAAATACATTTAAAAACTTACATACAATTTACATTAAGAATAATAAATAAAACAATTAAATTTATAAACTACAATTAAAAGTGAACCGTGTTTTAATTTCTGTTTAGGTTTGACCCTAAACATTATGGTCCTTCGAGCCGGATTATAGTGAAATAGAAAAAAGAAAATTATTTAAAAATTAAACAACTTTTTACCAAAAAATAAACATTTGTGATAAATGCAAAAAAGAAACATACTCAAACAACAAAAAACATTAGTCATTAAAATAAAAAGTTTTCTGGACACAAAATTACAACAAAATATTAATACAAAAAAAAGACAGACACAGATCTAACAAAAAATAAAATTGCAGTCAACAACAAATAAATAGACAACAGATCCAACAAAAAACAAACAACAGTTATAAAATTTTGTGAACATTTAAAATAAAAAGTAACCTTGGAAATATATCAAACAGCAAAAATACAGCGACACCAGCAGAAAAGTCAACAGATCCATCAGCAGCTGCAGCGAACGCCACCAAAACATCAGCGACTGCAGTGAATATCAACAAGCATAAAAATATTAGCAGACCCAGCAATTAAGAAAAAGTGCATATTAAAAGTGCAGTTAAAAAATATTTTTGCGACAGCAACAAAAATACAAAACAGAAAGAAGTCTTCATACATTAAACAAGCCAGTAAAAGACCCAACAACAACAGTAAGTACAAAAATATTATTATATGTACATATATAAATACAAATGAGACACTTGTATTAAAACATAACAACAAAAAAATACTTGGTGTAACGGAGAAATTGAAAAAGGGTTACCAACGGGCCAAAAAATTAAATTTTTCGGGTAACCTTAAATCTAAAATAGGATTTGAATACATTATTATTTTTCAAAATTACTTGTTGCTAAATCGCTAGCAGGCAGTTCTTGACCCGAATTTATTACACACCTCTCCCTAAATTAACGACTCAAAATACAAAAAGTAAAAATGTCTCTAAGAAAATTTATAAATTGTTCAAATGATTTAATTGAATTTGAAAAAACATATTCCTCCAGCCTTGCAGAGAACAATATTCATGCGCTGGAAATTCTTCGCGTAGAGTTAGATTCACTCTGGACCCAGGTAAAGCGGTCTTATGAAGAATGTAGAGATATAGAGAAGGAGGGTGACCATCCAATCGAAAGAAATAAACTTCGGGAACGGTACCAAAAAACCCTGTCAGCATATAAGGTATGTCTTTCGTCTATTAATGCAGAAATTAGCGCACTTTCGGAACCCGTTGAAAAAATAGAACAACAATCATCGATTTTTCAAGAAAGTAAAACGTCGTCAATAAGGCTGCCGCCCTGTGACACAGACACATTTTTTGGGGATTATAAATTATGGCCCAGTTTTCGAGATTTGTTTACAGCCATATATATACGAAACTCAAATTTAAGTAATGTAGAAAGATTATTTTATTTGACCCAAAAAACAGGCGGCGAAGCGAGGGAAGTAATTTCTCATGTACCCTTAACAAATGACGGTTTTATTTTAGCGTGGAGAAATTTAATAGACCGTTATGAGAATAAATGGATGCAGGTCAATGAACAATATAAGATCATTTTAGATTTACCTCAAGCATCGGCAAATTCAGGTGCATCAATCAAAAAATTACAGCGCACTATAAATGACTCTAGACAAACCCTAAACATGTTAGGCATCGACACAGCAACATGGGAGTCATTTCTAATATTTATATGTTCTCAAAATCTTCCCAGAAGTCTATTGCTGGAATTTGAAAATTCGCGTGCAGATTGCGCTGAAATTCCCACATGGGTCGAATTTGATAAGTTTTTGACACACAAATTCAAAGCCTTAGAATCAGTTGAAAATATTATGTCGAAAACTAGACCCACTCAAAACAGTCCTGAATACGCAAAAACTGTCTATAGTAAAAATATCATTAATTCGCTTCAGAAAAATTTTTCAAAACAAGTTGACTGCAAAATTCAAAAGAACCCCTCTGCAACAAGAGAAAAATGCCCATATTGTAACCAAACACACTTACTACGATCCTGCCCTTCATTTTTAGTAAAAAATGTCAGTGATCGAATACACATAGTAAAAACAAGACACTCATGCTACAACTGTCTGTCAGCAGCCCACAGTGTAAAGGACTGCCCCAGCAAATATAGTTGTAGAATATGTAAACAAAAACACAATACATTGATACACAAATCAACTGCGACTCAATCTGCAAACCTTACACAGGTAAATACAGAGGAGCAATCATCCAAGAGTTCTGCAGCTTTAACCAAAAATATACAGTCCACTCCAAATTCACTCAATCCTCACTACACGTCCTTAACCCTACAACAAAATTTTGACTCATCTACAGAATTACAAAACCGAGACACTTTATTATTTACCGCCGTAGTTCAAATAGAAGTTAAAGGTCTACGATACCAGGCAAGAGCTATCATCGACCCTGGATCACAATCAACATTTATCTCACATAAACTACAAAAACGATTAAACTTACCCACTAAACGAAACGTAGTACATGTAAGTGGGTTGAATCAAACAGTTTCAGAAACTTCAATAAACGCGTGCTTGTTTAACCTTTGTTCTAGCGTAGACCCTAACTTTAAATTGGAAGTCTTTGCACCAGTACTCAAGACTCTCCCACCTAATTTGCCATCGCAAATATCAAATTCAGAAATTATCAATGAGGCTGCAAAATTACAACTAGCAGACCCTCACTTCCACAAGAGCCGACCCATCGACCTACTAATAGGCCTTGACTTAGGGCCATCCATATATTGTCTGAAAACTCCGATGAGGTTAATTGGATCCTTTTTGACACAAAAAACAGCATTTGGCTGGATTGTGGGGGGACCAATTTCAAAGGCGTCTCAGTCAAAAACAACAATTTCACTACTTAATACAACGTCCCATGACCAAATCTTCACACGTTTTTGGGAGGTGGAGGAAACCACAAAACAGATTTTGAGGTCAGATGAGGACACAACATACGAAAACAAATCCACAACACGTAAAAATTCTACAGGAAGGTATATTGTTACCCTACCCTGCAAAAAAGAAGAGAAAATAGGCTCCTCACAACACATTGAGATGACACAATATTTAAGAGTGGAGCGAACGCTCAGTAGAAAACCTGAAATTGGTCAACAGAACAATGAGGTCATTCTTAAATATCTAAGGTTAAAAAATATAAAAGGAATTTCTCCCTTGGTTATAAATAAGGCTCCAAACTATTACCTGCCGCATCACGCAGTAATAAAACCGGATAGGCTTACTACAAAGCTTCGTGTAGTTATCAACGCCTTTAGCCCGACGTCAAGTAAGAATAGTCTTAATGACATTTTATACCCAAGACCCATTCTACAGCAAGATCTTGTTCTTCTGATAGCAAAGTGGAGATTTTTCCGTTATGTATTCAACGCGGACATTACCAAAATGTATCGCCAAATACCAATCGACCCGTCTCAAACCAAATATCAACGAATATTGTTTCGTAAACAAACAGGCAATCCTAATGAGGATTATGAACCCCTAGTAGTAATATTTAGTATTACGTGCACACCGTTCTTAGCCATAAGAACGCTTCTACAGTTAGCTGAAAAGGTACAATCATCACACCCCTCAGCATCAAATATACTACACCAAAGCATGTATATAGACCACGTTCCAATAAGCAGTCATACCAAAGATGACACTACAAAATCCGTAGATACCCGTAGATACCCCGCTTGTATCCACTTGGACAATGGGACAAATTTCGTCAGAGTAGCAGAACTCACCAAAAATGATCGTCTAGAATTTTTGAAAACTCTACAGCAACACATTTTTCAGCAGCAGAAGCAGAAAAACATCGAATGGAAGTTCATGCCACCCGACACCCCTCACATTACAGGTTTCTGTCAAACAGGCTTAAAATCATTCAAGAGACATCTACAAAAAATACTTCATAAGATGAAATCCACATTCAAAGCACGATGTACAATTTTAACCTGCATTGAAATATGCTTCAATTCTAGACCCTTAAGCCCTGCTAGCGATGACACTATTAATTTGACCCCATTGACTCATAGACACTTTCTTATCGGCAATCTCATAATGATTTCAACCAACGAATATAGAAAAGAAGAATATCTAAACCTTGCCAATAGCTGGAAATGCATAATTATCATCTATCAATTGTTGTACGAAAGATCACAGAATAAATATCTGGCCGAACTATATGGCAGATATAAATGGAAATTTCGAAGACGCAATAGAAAAAATATTGGTTTAAAATACATTATGAGACTTGTAGTATTATACATAATCAAAATATTTTTATTAATATATACTCATAATCTATTTACAGTCATGCCTTTAAACCTTCATATCAGTTATTCTCATTGGAAGTTGCCCTACAGGTTATGCAAAATGAATTATGTACTCAAAACCCGCCACAAATATCTAAACGATAGTACAGATGAGAGAAGACACAACACAGTCCTGCATGACACCCCACAATCAAAAAATCTTACAAAAGACCATCAACTGAAGGATGAAAAAACTTTCCAGATGGAAACTCAAATGATCCAAACAGATAGCAGTGACCCCTTCTCTTGGTTCAGCGTTTTTGTGCCGACTGCCAGCGTTCAGAAGACTCGTAAAGAAGATGAACTCATATACACCTCACTCCGAGGGGGCAGAATGTTTAGAAACGCGCTGCAGTGTACAACACTGGTTTATTTGTATTCTGTTTTCTATTCTTTCTTTCTTTTTTATACTTTTGTTTAAAGAAAAGTCAGTTGATTAGTTAGTTAGTGAGCAGAACGCGGCAGTACAAGTAAAATAAATAAAATAAAGTCAAATAATATAAATATAAACAAATAGAATATAAAATTACAAAATACATTTAAAAACTTACATACAATTTACATTAAGAATAATAAATAAAACAATTAAATTTATAAACTACAATTAAAAGTGAACCGTGTTTTAATTTCTGTTTAGGTTTGACCCTAAACACATTCATTTGGGTACTACTCAATACTTTTAACGGATTTTATATTTAAGAGAAAACAATTTCATAAAGAATTGTGTTTTTAACAGAAATTTGTTTAGCCGTTAAAATTCAAATTTTCCATATAACTTCGAAGAAAACTACAACCCTGAAAGTATTGAGTAGTTACTTTTAAGTATTGTGTATCCAAAAATTCGTATAAATACTCGATACCCATTACTCAATACTGCGCCAGCATTTTGAAACCTAAAACCAGTAAATCAGTGAAGTATATATTATTCAGAGTTTAAAAGGTAATAGTGTGGCCATATTACGATAAATAACAAACAACAAACATACATACATACATAACTGGCCTTTACAACCCTGTGTCATGATTACGGCCATGGCGTATTGATTATAAGGTGCATTTGACATGGCAGCTGAGCTACTTATTTTTCCAGCCAATTTGTGAATATGGTTGTCAATTTTTGCTTTGTTTTATGTACATTGTTTTTGTTTTCATACTTTTTGTTTTGATTTTTTTGACAGTTAACTACCCTAACAAGCATCAAAATGCTGTGTTGTTTTTGTTACTGTTTCACTTGTTGTAATCTCAAAGGCACCTTATGATAATTGCGCCATGATTACGGATTAGCTTCTCGCAAACAACAAACACAATAAAATTTTTTCAGCGGCAAATATTTCAAGTAATAAGAAATAAGTAACAAATTTATAAAAAAATATTACAAAAAAATAGTTTTTAAAAGAACTCCTAATTGAAAAATATGTGTTTTGTAAAAACTGTTTAATAAAATCATTAATTAAACTGAAAAATTCAAAGTCTTATGGTTTATAATAGAAGTTGTTTAAACGTCCAATTTTTTACGTTTAAACTACAATCATAGTGTGGTTTATTTGCTCACTGTTTTATATAATTATTCGTTTAAAGATAATTTAAGCAAGAAACAGAGATAATCTTGAACTGATTTATTAGCCCTAAGTCTCATTAGAGCTATCAATTTTTAAATACTGCCTCTGAAATTTTACAGCATGTTTCCAGGAGACAATTATTGTTTTTAAATTGTCAAAACAACAAACAATAATCATTTTGGGGTTCTATAAGACAAACGTAATTATTTTACACAAACAACGTAAGACTGTCAATTTTTCTGTGTGTAAATTGGTTTCTGTATAACAAAAGTAATTGTCTTACACAATATGAAATGTCAAAAATAGACGATCAGAAAAGCTCATTGTCATTAATTTGTTTGCTCTAAAAATTTGTTTTATTAAAAAAAAAAAATTGTTTTTCATAAAATAATTAAAAATAATGGATATATCTAGTGATAATGACATTAAAAAAGATATTTGTTTATTAAAGCACTATATTCACAAAACACTATTTAGAGATACATACATATGTATGCTTTCATATACAAACAAAAATAATTTAACCAAACAATTGGGTACAGACAATATTTTATCAGATGACTCATAGAGTTACCATTTTATAACATAAAAATGTATTTTTTTACAAGAAAAATGTAAACAAAAACTATAAAATAAAGTAATGGTTTTGACAAAGCAAAATTGTATAACGTAAGCCAGACAAAAATATTCTGTTGTGTTAGTGGTTAGTGTGTTGGCTTACTAAGACATGAGCCCAGCTCCGACACCTTTAAAAAAAGAAATATGAAAAAATATTTCTTTCGGCGACTACCTCTCAGCAGTCTTCTGGCAAAAGCTCTGAGAGTAACTAATTGCCATGAACAAGCTTCTCAAGTCTGTCGTTCGGAGTCGACATTAAACTGTAGGTCATGGAAAAAATTGACACACACAACATGAGTGCTGCGAGAAGCTAGGCCGTAATCCTGACACAGGGTTGTAGAGGCCAGTTATGTATGCTACAGAAACCCAATTTGTTACGTTATTGTTAGTGTGACAATCGTTTGTATGGTATTGTAATTGTCTCCTGGAAACATGCTGTTAATTCAAAATAAATAATAAAAACCATTTCGAAGAATAACATGAATACGATATTCTAATTTAGACTCTATCCGGTCAGACAGTCACCAACATTTTTATTCAAAACAATCTGTAAAAAACATGTATAAGAAGAAAAACAACATGAATAATGTCATGCTCTAGATCAGACGTGGTTCTACTTGTAAAATTAGTTTATATGAAAACTTTAATTTGTTGGAAAGGAGAAATACTACAATCGTAAGGAATACAACCTTTTTATGTATTCATTAGAACCATCCGTTACTGTTGATAGAAGAAATCAAAGTGCTTCAGTTTATTTATAACATTTTAATTGTTATTATATATTATTAACAAACGGCAAGAGAATTTTTAATAATTTTTTGTATTTTGGTTTATTAGATATTTAAGAATATAACAAAAGAAAAACTATATAAAATGGCCGCCATTTGCCTTACAACAAGATCGAAGATCCACTGCGGGGATAAGTGCACGCTCAAGAGAATCCAAAAGGGTTGAGGTCTGAACTACCCGATGGCCAATCTTCTGTAGAAATAAAATTTGGTATATTGTGTTTTAACCAGTCTTGAGTGGCTTTGCTTTATGGGCTGGGGCCGAGTCCGTTGAAAGGTCCAGGGCTCGTTTTTGAACAGTGTGCTATTTAATGGTTTCACAACCTTTTCCAAAACGTCAGATAGTTACAACTTTGCCAAGGTTTAATACCTTTTGCCATACCATCAGAGAAGCAGGGTGGTAACTTCTCTGAACTCTCGGAACCAATTCATTTGATTGTAGAGATGACTGAGCATAGACTCTATCATTTTATTTGTTGAACGACTTCTCCACAGTAAAAATTGTCTCATCAGTAAAGAGAATTTTTCTGTAAACGTTAATGGCTTACTAGCAAATCAATGCTTTTGATTTTTGCTTGCGATTCTTCTTCAAAGCCACCGTAAGAAGATGCCCAGTGTGTCTATTATATGCCCGAAGTCCCAAGTCATATTTAATTATTCGAAAAATGAATACCTTAGATATATTCATCTCATGCGACAATATTTGTTGCTTTCGGAGTTGATTTCGATAAATTCATTATTTACAGATTTGACGGCTCTGGGAGTTCGCACACAGCGCGGTCGGCCAAAATTCGACGATTTACTACTCCACCAGTATCCTCAAATAGTTTCACAGCACGATAAACAAAACTGTGACTTACCCCGAGCAGCTGTAACCTTCGATATATGTCTTAAGATTTCATTTCACATTTTTTTATGCCAATTACTACATTTATAATTTATTTTAGTAAATAACATTTATCTTTTTAAGCTATTTTGGATGCCTAGACACATTCAGATTGTATTGATATGTTTACGAAAGTTATTCAGACCCACAATGGCTACAATATTGTTAGTGAAAAATTACGAGTCCCTGTAAGTTATGCTAAAAAAAGTAAAAAAAAATTTCGTACATTTTTGCAAAAAAGTGCAAGAAAAAATTATTTTTTGCACAAAAAATATTTTAAAATTTGTTTACTAGAGTCTTCACTCGTATATTATTGCCGAAAATAGTTAAACAGTATCTTCAAGTTAGCTGTTGGCCAAAATCTGAGGACACCTTTTGTTGAGTGATGCGGTGATTTTCAAAATCTTTTGTCCATAAAAAAAATGCTACTCAATCTGACCAAACCGAGTATAGGGTTTTACTAAGTTTTGGTTGTACAATCGAACCTATATTGTGGAGTTCGTGCATTTTTCCAAAAGTTTACATTTGTCGCATAGTGTAATTGCTTTTAATTCAAGTTTAAATTTTTCTGCAGCTGAAAGATCTTACTTACTTAGCTGGCCATAACAACCCGTTAACGGGTTTCGGCCTGTCTCAACACTAGTCTCCAGGCGTCTCTGCTAAGCGCACGCCTTCTCCAGTTGGTCACACCAATTGATGACAGGGCTCCATCTACCTGGTCTTTCCAACGTAAACATGGACGTCCTCTACGCCGACGTCCAGTGACTTTCGCATCGAAAACCTTTTTCGCTGGAGCAGATTCTTCCATCCGAACAACATGGCCGAGCCAGCGCAGCCGCTGGATGTTAATGCGCTGGACAACATCTACATCGCCGAGGAGCTCATACAGCTCATAGTTGGTCCTAATGCGAAACTCATCGCCTTGCTTCAGTGGACCAAATATCTTGCGAAGAATTTTTCTCTCAAACACTCCCAGGACCGCTGCATCGGCACAAGACAGCGTCCATGCTTCCGCACCATAGAGAAGCACCGGAAGAATAAGCGACTTGTAGAGTGTTAACTTCGTCGCACGAGAGAGGTCTCTGTTACTAAACTGCCTACCGAGACCGTAGTAGCACCTGTTGGCCAGTGTAATTCTTCGCTTGGTCTCCAGACTGACATCATTCTTGCTGGTAATGGCGGTGCTAAGGTAAATAAATTCCTTGACCACATCGAATGTATAGTTGCCGGCTGTAACCTGGGAGCCGATACGTTCAACATTCCTACTCGTCGACAACATGTACTTCGTCTTGCTCTCATTTACCGCCAGACCCATTTTAGCAGACTCTCGTTCAATAGCATTAAAGGCTGCGGTGACATCTCGCTTGGTATGCCCAATGATGTCTATGTCGTCGGAATACGCAAGGAGCTGGACACTTTTATTAAAAATAGTGCCATTACGATGTACACCCGCCTTTCGCAAAACACTCTCCATGACGAAGTTGAAGAGGTCGCAGGATAAGGGATCGCCTTGTCTAAAACCTCGCACGGTATTAAAAGGCTCTTCCTACCTTGACGGAGCTGCAGGAGTTGCTCAGCGTCATTCTACATAGCCTTATCAGCTTAGAAGGAATACCGAGCTCAGACATTGCGGCATAAACGCGATCCCTTATTGGGCTATCGAAGGCTGCCTTATAGTCGACAAAAAGATGGTGTGTGTCGACTTGACTTTCATGGGTCTTCTCCAGGATTTGGCGCAGTGTGAATATCTGGTCAATGGTGGACTTACCAGGTCTAAAGCCGCACTGATAAGGTCCAATCAGTGAGGTGGCGAATGTCTTCAGTCGTTCACACAATACGCTCGTAAGAACCTTATATGCGATAGGGAGGAGGCTTATACCCCTGTAGTTGGTGCAAATCGTGGGATCTTCCTTTTTTAGGATGGGACAGAGAGCACTAAGATTCCAATCGTTGGGCATATTTTCCTCCAGCCATACACTGCAAATGAGCTGGTGCATGCACCTAACCAACTCATCGCCTCCATACTTGAAGAGTTCAGCTGGCAAACAATGAGGTCCAGCTGCTTTGTTGTTCTTCAGTCGCCATATGGCAACCTTGACCTCTTCATGGCTGGGGGACGGGATCTCGACGTCGTCGTTAATGATTGGGACCAGCACAGTATCTCTAGAGGCGGAATTTGTGTCGCCATCGCCCTGCAGTAGATAAGAGAAGTGCTGTCTCCATAATCTTAGTGTTCCTTGTGCATCTGTAACCAGGTTACCATGTTCGTCTCTGCAGGAGGTTGCTCCGGGCTTAAAACCAGTAGTAAGACGCCTTATCTTTTTATAAAAATTTCGAGCATCATTTCTACTCCTGCACATCTCGATTTCCTCACGATCACGCCTTTCTTGCTCTCTTTTCTTCTTTCTAAATAGGCGTCTCTCTTCTCTCCTCTTTTCTCTGTACACCTCCACCGTTGCTCTTGTAGTGGTGGACTGCAATGCTCGTCTATAGGCAGCGTTCTTTGCTGCAGTGGCCTCACGGCACTCTTCATCGTACCATTGGTTTCTGCGGGGAGGACGCCCAAAACCAAGAACTGTTTCGGCAGCGCTGCGCAGAGAGTGAGCGATGTGAGACCACTGTCCACCAATACTTTCGAGAGAGGACGGGATGCAATGGAGCTCATTAGAAAGACGATCGGAGAACGACCTGGCTGTCTCTTGTGATCGCAGCTTTTTGATTTCTAGCTTCCCTCGAAAACTAGAACGTACCATATTCGCTGTGCATATGCGCAGTCGCATCTTGGCTGCGACAAGATAATGGTCCGAGTCGACATTTGGACCTCTAAATGTGCGCATGTCTAGTATACTGGATACATGCCTTCCATCAATCACAATGTGATCGATCTGGTTGGTAGTTGATCGATCGGGAGAGAGCCAGGTGGCCTTATGGATATCGAGATGCTGGAACCTGGTGCTACAAACTACCATGTTTCGTGCAGCGGCGTAATCGATCAGTCTCATGCCGTTCGGCGAGGTGGAAGAATGGAGACTGAACTGCCCGACAGTGGGGCCAAAGATACCTTCACGTCCAACTTTTGCATTGAAATCGCCCCTGACACTTATCGTATACATCCTCGAGCTTTGCGTAGAAAGCATCTTTGACCGCATCATCCTTCTCTTCCGTCGGGGCGTGACCGCAAATGAGGCTGATGTTATAAAATTTCGCCTTCATCCGGATCGTAGCTATTCTTTCGTTCACGGGGGTGAACTCTGAGACAAGATGGCGAAGTCTCTTGCTAACTACGAATCCGCAGCCAAATTCACGTCTGTTATCATGGCAGCTGTAGTAGATGTCACATGTTGCTTGCCTTGTACAATCCTGTCCTATCCATCGCATTTCCTGGATGGTGGTGATGTCAGCCCTACATTTTTTGAGAGCATGCGCCAATTGGATAGAGGCACCTTCCCTATAAAGGGTTCTCACGTTCCAGGTGCATATCCTCAAATCATAGTCCTTAAAACGTTTGCCACGGTCGTCAACATAAAAGGGGGTCCGTTTAGAGCCTTTTGCTGAAGTTTTCATTGAAGAATATTTTTACGTGGTGGGTTTCAAGCCCTACGCACAACCCAAATTTAAAGTCCAGGGGATTGGACAATCGCCGCATACATTAGTTAACAAGCTAGCGGGTGCTAGAATGTTATCCAGGAGGGCCACGTGGAGGCTGTATGTCGACTTGAATACAACGGGAACAAGGATCGTTCTGGAGGCCGCCAGGTTGACCCCAATCAGAGACTTTGCCTTGTCCGAAGTATCCCATCCATCCCAGCTGAAAGATCTGCATTAGCATATTTGGTATTCAAATTTCCATGTGATACAGAACAGGCAAACCAACCTCTGCCTGCTGCAAATTTTCCTTTACTTTCGGCAATTCATAACGAATAGTGCTCCAACTACTGGAAGCAGATCCAGTAACATTCCGCCGGGTTGATAGAACTGTATAAGATGATAAGAAAAATGGTTCGGTGGGACCGACATTAATTTTTTGTTTGTTTGTTGATTGGTTAAGGTGGAATAGAGTGAAATGTCGGGAAGCGGTTTCTTTGTAGATGGTCTTATTGGAGGGGGGAGACCTCTTATTTTTAAAGTACAATTTTGAAAAAACCGAAAACTAACTTTTTATTTTTCACCTTTGCTGGGATTTGAACCCTGGCCGTTTGAGTTTTTGTGCGAGCGCTCTAACCACTATACCACACACTCGAATACTTTGCGTAAATCGCAAAAAATAGATTTCGTGATATGATGCTGGTTAAGAATTATATTTTTAAAAACATTTTTCTTTTATTTTTCAAAACATATCAAGTTTTTATGGAATTGTAGTTTAAATATCTAAAATGTATACATAACTTTTTCTCTTTATACTCGTGTTCTTTAGGTGTGTGCTGGTAGCAATTATTTTAGCAATCTTATGTGCCTATTCGTTGTGGAAAAAACGACGAACTCTTTGCGGTTGGGGCTTCAATGAGCATCATACACAATCAGAAGGCGATTCTGCAGGATCATGTTATGCTCCCCCGCAATATAGTCGATGTAATTCATTTCATCACCCACCACCTCCATATACAGAGGTTAGCGTAAAAGATTCTATAAACAATTCATATTTAGTATTAAAAGCGTTTTAATTCATATTTTAGGTTACATCAAAACCAGACCTCTACCCATTGGTATTCACCTGCAATAGCGATAATGGAAAAACTGGCTCAAGTTATTTAATGGTACAATATTTTCGTAACTATATTGTGCGTCCTGCTGGATCTTTGTCAGCGGCAAGTACGGTAGATTCCCTAAGTTCTAGTTTTATATGCAATATCAACGAAGCAAATTCTTTGGTACCACCGCCGTATTCGAGAGCAGCTAGTCCTGAAATAGGTTTTAGTTCACATTTTCAACAACAATATATGATGCCTCGTTCCGCATCCCAACTTGTATGTCAAAATGTTAATACTGGTCTTCTTTTGACAGGCGGGAACATCAATGGCAACAGCAACGCTAATGGACAATTTGATTTGAATTCCAGCTCAAATGGCAATGCACATATTTATAGTGGTCGGGGTGCCCATTACAGTCAAGTCAATTCCCAAAATAACACATCAGACTTAGGACGCTTAAATAGCGTAAACGGCACAGGAAGCGAAAGGACGGCGCCATACAGCAGTAACATTAGAGATTTTGAAAATGAGGCTTCCTACGATAATGGGAATTGTGAGTTAGAGGAACGCAGTAACGATGAAGAAGTCAATGCTAATGTGATAATTAATAGTAATAGTAGTAGTGACTTACGTGCCCTACCCAATAGTAGCGGCTTTGTACAGTCCCAAAGTGACCAACATTTTCGTTATATAACAAATAGCAACAGCAGTATAAGTGATATTTTTGTAAACAATAGTTGTTCAGCAGGAATTGGTGAAGGAAATGTTACGAACAGACAGCAGCGTTCCGAAGATTCTTCAGTTACGGAATCAATATCCGGTGCAGGAGCAATAGTTCATCCACAAGTTGGTGGTACGCCTGTTATATTCAGCAATGGTTGCATCAAACCTAATCCTTTGCATCGCGTTAGCACAAATCCTTCTCATTTTAAAGTAGACTCATCGTCAACTAGACAACCAGTATTTTATCAATCAAACAATTCTTTAGGTGGTATTTCAGTTACAGTTCCTAACGGTTTTGAATTTGAACCGTCAATGGTGCAAAATGACAACGAATTAAGAGACTTACAATTTTTACGTCGTAGCTTAGAAACCTGTTGCCAGCTACTGCAGCAACAGCAAAGGATGCCTTCTGGAAATTTCGCCGTAGGTGATTCACCTGTACGCATGAACGATGCTTCTAAGAAATATATAGATGACGGGCTCTTACGCAGCTATATGACTTCGGGTACTTGCTCTGGAGTGAGCAGCTTGGCAAATGTCGGAACACCTAGTTCGCCACCGCAGGCAACTAGTCCAACAGGTGAAGTTAAAGAAATTCTTGATCAGATAAGACAATTACAAGAAGGAGTAACGAAATATGAAGAAGATTTAGTTTTTCGTACCTCGACTCGTCCTACACTCCATCACACTATGTCATCCCCATCCCCCGTAGTCAACAAATGCACATCACCAACGTCGGGTGATAAACTTCAACGCATTAGCACTATGCCCGAACAAGATAGTGTAGCTGAGATCTCAAAAACTAATTGCGCTACTGATTCTGTATCAAATAACACTTTGCTGTCAGTGCCGTCGACACCTTCCGTTATCCTTGGAACTCAAGCACCAAAAATAAGTAACAGCATCAGTAATAGTACTAGTATCAGTAGCGGATTTACATTAATGTCATCTTTAAAACGCCCATCTACATTACAACAAAACAAAAAGCGCTTTTACACTTCCAAACCGCCAAACAAAACTTTATACATTCCAATGATGGCAACAAACCAACTTCCTTCTAGCAGCAGAAGCACAATTCTAAAGAGCCCCGTAGCTAGTGTTGTTAATTCTAATTTCTTTATCAATCGTAGCAGTCGTTCACGAAAAGGTTGGATTTCACGATCCGCTCCTACAACACCAGCAACACCATTACCTCCCAGTTACATAGGCGACGATAGTCCGTTATTAAATGACCATGACGAAGATCCGGAAGGTGAACAAAGTGCCGAAATGGACAATTAACTTTTTTTTTTAACAGGGAATAAATTAACAACGAATAGTAAATCGTTTTATATTTTTTACTCCCTGTTTAAGACGAAATTTTTAAATTGTAGTACAACAATAACGCTTCTAATCTTTAAAACCGCCCAACAAATTCTTAGACATTCCCATAATATCACTAAAGAGTTTTTTCGTAATATCACGTCTATCATACATTAAAAAATTTTTGGTTAAAGTTTAAAACCGGAACAATGCTAGTTTCCTATTTAACAACTATAAGGAACCCTCTAAATGGGAATAAAGTGCCGAAATATACAAAGTTTTTTTGAATCAGACCAAATACATACACAAACATACATACATACTTAGGACATATTCTTAACAACTTAGTTATATCTCAAATAATTTAAACTTAATAGAATATGTTTAAAGTTTTTTAAATGCGCGCTTTAAGACAGGATTAATAATAATATAATTAATAATAATATATGTACTGTTCTTTCCAAAATTCCAATACAATGCACAGCATTTAGTAGGGGTTTACGCCTGACTATGGGTCTCAAAAAAAAAAATATGCATAAGTATTGGTTATGATAAAAATAAAATTTTGAAATTTACAACCTGTTCATAGAAAACGTCACAATAAAACATGGACTAACGGTACCTAAACGAATACGTATGTAACAACTGAGGTTTGTATGTTTGTACAATACTTACAACTCGTTCGTTTATTTTTCGAGTCTTACGTTATCTGACGGTCATTGTGATATACTCGTAGTGTAAAAGTGCAATATTGCCGTTCACCAATAAATCTTCATGTGTTTTAATTCGTTTCTATTAAGCTAGAATTTTTAGCACATAAAATGATAATCCCAATATGATAGCGAAAACATAATCAAAAGTTTTAAAAATATGAATTTTGTTCAAATTTATTTTATATTAAAAAAATTGTTTAATTTATTATTTTAGCTTTAGACAAGATAAACGAGTCGTACACACTAAAACAAACAATTAGTTGTTACGTTCAGTTATTAATAAATTTTGGTGTGACTTCCTTGCAATCAGAGTAGGAAAATAAACAAAACGAAACGTTTGATTTCATTTTGTTTTGTTCTTTACAATGAATAAAACAAAACTAAAACAATGAGAACGATTGTCCCACTTAGTTTTGTATATTGTATTTGTTTGTGAGCACTACAAATACTTTAACTCAAATGTGCGTAGGTAGAAAAAATTAATGAGAAGAAAAGAAGAAGAGAAAAAAGAACAGATTATACGAATGTAACGGAATGACAAAGCAAGCACAAGAGTGAAAAACGAATTGTTTCGTTTGCGCTCTTTCCCATTTACAAAGTACAGTTGTTTTCGGTTAATTGAGCCCCGCTTTATTGAGTTTCCCGCTTAATTGTACTAAAAATCATGAAACGAAATCATTCCGTATAACCTCCTATGCAAAAGTACCCGTTTAATTGAGTTCCGCTTAATTTTGCCTCCCGTTTAATTGATTCATAAAATGAGACCGAATTGCGAAAAACACAAACAAATGTTTCAGTTAATTGATTTCGTCTGCTTAATTTTTTTCTCCACAAACTTAAAGCCATTTATGTTGTACCAAAAAAATTTTTGTCATGTTTCTGTTCACCATGTAAAAGGAACGATATAGAAAAACGAATCATCGAAAGCCTTAACAAATCTAAAATTCAAATGTTGACGACTGATTTTTTAATCATAGTTTTACTTATGTAAGTATAAGGTTTTTTAAAACATTTAATGTACACTCGCATGCACATATGTAATGTAATTATTTTAAATTTTGATCTCTTTTTATATAGAATTTCGTAATTTTTGTTTCTTTTCAAATATTGTACGATGAACGTACCTGATTTTTGTTTTGTTTTAATAAACTAACACTATTTTTTAACTTAATAAATAAAAAATGAATTTCATTTTCTCTACACACGTGGATGTTTCGCTTTATTGGTCGTCTGGCTTAATTAAGTGATTTTCGTTTAATTGCGTCGGCGAATCAATTAACCGAGTATCGCTTAATTGAGTTTCCCGTTTAATTGCACCAAAAATCGTGCATTTTTAGAGACTCAATTAAGCGGAAATAACTGTATTTGTTTTGGTTTTGCTCACGTACAAAACGATTAAAAAATTGAAAAGTTTATGACTATGTGAAAACGTTTGCGAAATGTTTTGTTTGATTACCCATTCTGATTGCATCTAAGAAGCGATATGTATTTCCTGTATCTGCACATGCATTTAACATTCGAATGTTATATTTTAAAACGCACAAAGAATTAGACGATTGGCATCAAGTTTGCAAAAAAATATTATAGGCAAATAACCGAAATAATGAATTAAAACATAAGAGCAGTCTTTTCACTATAAGCAAAAAATAATAAATATCTAAATTTATTTGAAAATGCAAATATATAGTCATGTCATAGAGTTAAATTTCGTTCTTCCAAAATCTATACATTTTTTGTTAAATTAAATTGTATCATTTATTTACGAGCGAGTTTTTATCGAAGGTACGAGATTGTTTACTTTTATGGTAGGTACAAACTTTGGAACATGCTTAACATTCGTATTTCATATTTTGATATAAACCCTGGAACTAACAATTAAACCATAATCGAAACATCGTATTCTGTACTTTAAAATTGTTAATTTATACAGTTTGCTTGTTCTCAATAAACTAAGCCAGTAAAACAATAAACGATACACACACTGGAACCAACATAAATGCAACAAGAAAATATCAAACTATTTTGATATTTTTGATAGCTAGAATGGAACATGTTTATGAAACAATAAACATGACTACACCCTACGTAAAGAACAACGGAACATGCCTGGTTTCATAAACATGGTCCTAAGTGTGTATCTAGCATGATACAATTATTAGGTGATATAAACTTTCTGCTTAATTGTTTTTTTTTAATTTAACTTTGTGCTGCTAAAATTCCAAATATTTCTTTTAAACAGCAAAAGTAAGTAATAAAAAATGCTTCAAACAATTATTTTATTAATTAAATTTTTTTACTTTCAATGTTGTACGGTTTCTTTCAACGGTCATAAAAAGTTTTTTGCTTATTTTAATGTTTTCAAAAAAATTATTGTACTACTGACCCCCATAATGTAATACTGAAATATATTTTGCCTTTTTTTTTGAGTTTGAGTTTTTTATACTGAATTTTTGGACATATAACAGGAGAAAAGAAGCGACACAAGGACACAAATATTTGTTGTAGAATTATTCATACCTTAAAGCTTCCAAAAATGCTATAGGATAAGGTATTTTTTATACTATTTCCTTACAGGTAGCAATAAATTCGCATTTCTATTGCATTTAATCAGCTCATTTCATATAAAAATCATGGATTATTGATGCGCATGAGTAAGTGATAGTTCACAATTTCTATCTTACAAAATAGCTTATTGGTAAGCACTAATTTCTGCTGGGTTATTAGATGCGTTTTGGTATCTAGCATTAGGAGTTTTTACTTGTTATTGAATAGAATGCATCGAAATTTCTGATGATGTCAGTTGATATCGTGTGAACGGCTTCCGAGGTTTACTCGAAAGCAAATATTCAAATAATGTATTTCGTTTTTTGCTCACATACAAAACGATTAAAAAATTTGAAAAGTTTATGACTCTGTGGAAAAGTTTGCGAAATGTTTTGTTTGTTTGCCCACTCTGATTTTAACACAAATAAAAATATTAGCTAAAAAACGCAAATGGTGATGTTTGGATATGAATACTCATCTTTAAAATTGTTTTTGAACTCCGTTTAAGTTTTTTTTTTTTTGTGAATTAGTACAAAATTGTGTGTTCAGTTGATCGTAAATAAGTATATTCATATTAAATATATGTACAGTCCCTGGCCAGATTATTAGACGCACTGCAAGATTTCATGTAAAATATTAATTAGCGAGTGATATTGTACCGTTCTATTATGTTTAATTGATTTGTTTTTTTTACACTAGCTTTAGAAACTTCTAATCTTCGTGATATATCCCGGTTTGTAAATGTTTTCGTAAGCACAAGGGCCTTCACTTCAGCTTTTTTACATGGTGAAAGATCTCCTTTTCTGCCCATAATAAAATAGTTCAACTACTTTTTTAAAACACTGCATACAAAACCAACTAATAACTGAGTAGTATAATACCGTTAGAAAAAAAATCACACTATATAAAGCCACAGAAACACGTAAGCACCTGACTCGATTCCGATCGCGACTGATACAGATTTGTACTTGTTTACGTTCATGTACCACTTTATCAAAACAGTGTTACCATATGTAAAAAATAAATTGAAATATGTAGTCTACAACAATTCTTTTAACTATAAATTACAGTATTGTAGGTCAAATGTACCATTATTGCATAAAAACACTTAAGAAACATAAAATTACTAAAAAATAGAGTGAGTCTAATAATTTGGCCAGGGACTGTATATGTATATTGTATATATTTTTTAATTTTTTAAAGTTTACATTTAATACAATTGACCAAAACGCTTCAGGGTACATTCGCGATTTGAAATCGCCAAAATTTTAACGATTTCGTTTGGCAGAACACCAATTTGACGATTTCGAATCGAAAACGCAAAATTCAATGGTTTGTTGATTTTCAGAACATGGGCGTATATACATATGTAAATATGTATGTATAACCATATTCTTTCAATTGAATGCACAAAAATGAGACTTCGTTGTTTTATTAAATATAATTTTTTTGGTTTGTTAAAATTTTCAAAAATAAATTTTACTTAAAATAATATTCTTGCCAGATATAACAGAGTTTTACACAAAATTAATTTAACCGTGCCACTACACATGAAAGTACTTTCTTGAAAGTTCTGTAAACGTATTATAATTTATAAAAAACACAACAAAAAAAATGTGTATGTGTAAAGCAGGCCATACACGACAACCGCAGGCACGCGCAATCTAGTGATTGCGTAAACAAGCTAGTACCAAATAACATGCAATCAAACTGGCGCAATATTTACTTCTTTAAAAAAATTTTGCGGGACGGGTCGTAATGAGTAGTGATATAGCTTGTGCTGTATTCATTCATTCATTTATTCATAAAGGAGATACTAAAGTATTTCGACCTGTAGATCTATTGTACAGCCCTCAACTTAACTAGAGTTTTATAGTACTTCTCCCAGTTTCGTGGCCTTGACGAACTTCAAAATATCGGCCGGTACCAACTCTGACAAGCTCCATCTGATATTCGATAATAACCGAGGTATATCTTTCTACTGAGCATCAATGGTGCACAGTTGCCTAGTATGTGCTCTGATGGCTCGACCGCTTCGTCACAGAGTCTGAACATGCTTGTGCTTCCGAACTTTTAATTTTCCATAAAAATAAAATATGCATGTATGTGTTGTTCACTCTAAAAAACTTTGCTGATCTGAGTAAATTCGCCATCCACTACCACGACAAGATGGAACCATCAGCAAAATATCAAACTCTGTTTGACATCGCTACACCAAGGTGTACAATTGTAGTACAATTTTTATACTCATTTTAAAAAATCGTATAGAATTTCATATTATTTTCTTTTAAGTTTTTTGTGTGTAAAGTCGTATAGCCTAAACTGCCCTTAACATAAGTACGCTTTATTTTACTATTTTTTCAATAATATATCGTACTATCGAAATAAAACTAAATTATGATCTGAATTCCATTTTTGAACGGAATTAAACTCTGTGGCATGGCTGATAAATAGATCTCAATGCTTCCTTTTTTCAGTTATAGTGTAAAATAATAACAGTTAAAACAAATTAAAAACCGAGGATTTGGTTTTTCCAAATTGTATTTGAATAGCTTTAAGAAATCTTAAGTTTGATTACTTTTTTTTTTGTTTTCTTAAATGAGCTATTTTATGTTTGTTAAAAAAACAATAATTTGATACACATGTAAAGTAATTAAAAGAGAAAAATAAATATTAAGATAATTTTAAAATATGCAATACTTTTTGCAACCGACTTTTAATAATTTAGATTGCCTTATAGGACAAAATGTAAAACAAAAATGTAAGTAAAATATTTATATACTACAAACATCATTATCGTTAGTTTTTTACATTAGTGATACCGATAATATGTAATATTTGTTTCTATAAAAAAATAATGGGTACAGACTTACAAGAAAGCCCTAAGTTATAAAATGTTCTATGTAAATCTACTTTTTAATCGGTTTTGATGCACCGTATCAAAATACGGTGGAATATTGTTTTTAAATTAAAAGATCTATTGGGTTGGCAACTAAGTAATTGCGGATTTTTTTTAGAAAATAAAAGTCAATTTTTTCATGGAACGAAATAACTTTATTATGTAATGTATTGCCCATTTCGAGCAATGAATTCTTGCCATCTTTCAGGCAGCATCATAATTCCACGTTCATAAAACTTCTGGTTTTTATGAGAAAAAAACTGAACAAGGTACGATTTGACATCATCATCATTATTGAAATTTTTACCATTGAATATGTTTTGCAAAGATCGAAATAAAAAGTAATCAGATATGGTGGATGTAGCAAAACATCCCAACCAAGCTCCAATAATTTTTGCCGAGTGACCGAAGATGTGTGTGGCCTTGCATTGTCATGATGGAATACAACACCTTATCGATTTGCCAATTCGGGCCGCTTTTCTTCAACTGCATTGTTCAATTTTGTTAATTATTCAACGTAGACATCTGAATTTATCGTTCGATTGGGTGGTAAAAGTTCGAAGTAGACAATTCCTTTGTAATCCCACCAAACTGATAACAGAACTTTCTTTTAATGAATATCAACTTTTGATGTTGTTTGCGCTGGTTCACTTGGCTTGCTCCACGATCTTTTCCAATTGACATTGTTGTAAAGAACCCATTTTTCATCCCCAGTTATCAATCGTTTTAAAAATTGATCGTTTTCATTACGTTTAGTTAACAAATCGCAGATGTGAATGTGTTGTGTTAAATGAATTTCTTTCAGTTCATGAGGAACCCATACATCAAGTTTTCGTACATAGCCAAGTTGCTTTACGCGATTTTCAATACATGTATGTGATACATGAAGCTTCCTTGCAATCTCACGTGTTGTACTCTGACGATTCGAATCAATTATTGCTTTGATTTGGTCGTCGTCCACTTCAACTGGACGACCGGAGCGTTATTCATCTTTCAATGAAATATCACCAGAACGAAATTTGGCAAACCAATTTTAAACACTGCCGTTCTTTAAAGGCTTCGTCACCATAAACAGCACATAACTTTTTATGAGCTTGCGAAGCGTTTTTTCCTTTCCGGAAATAAAAAAGCTAAATATGATGAAAATGTTCCTTTTGATTTTCCATTTTTCAACAGACGCCACACATAAACCACACAACCGATCACAAAAATTTTTTTACTGATTGGCAGTTGAAGTACCCACTATTAAATAACAAAATGTATTTGATATTTCAATTACGTCATCTAACCTAAAAATTCAACTAATGCCATCAATAAGTAAAATCCGCATTTACTTAGTTGCCAACCCAATAAAATGATCCAAAAACTTAACAAGAAGCTTTAATTTGGCCAGTTTTACTTAGATTATTTTGATTATTTATATTTACGGTAGAATAAATACTTTTCTTTACAGTTCCCAACATACCAAATGGCTTGAGAATAGTATTATAATAAGCTTACCAACACAAGCCTTAAGTTTGAAAAACATTTTAGAATTTGTTGAAAAAGTTTATCGTAACAATTGTAGAAAAATCAAAACGGAACCCTTATGAACGGAAAAGGCATTCAATTACCTTTCCATCGATATGCCACTTATCTCGATCGGGCTTTTTGGTTGGACTCCACAAGAGTTTGAGTGGGGCCATACACCGAAAAACACAGAAGTACCGTTATCTAAAAAACTGTACTTAACAAAAAATCATAACAGCGTTTTTCGTGCTCAGGAGGTGTTAAACGTAGTTTAAACTTATAAGAAGGGAAACTTATTTTGTATTTCAATTTGAATTTACCGATGAATTAGATCTGTTGAATTATTTATGTGGATTATTGTGAATTATAATTGAATTTAGATAATGTATTTTGACTATTGTGAATTATTATAAAATTAACTTATCGAAGGAATTTTGGTTAAAGGGAAAATAACTTGTTTTTGCTTTATATAATTAAATTTTGAGACACTTGCTTTTATCACTACAACGAGTAAACATTGGATCTCGACTGCTGCGGCCCCCCAATTTGTATCAATTATCAACCGTTATACAATAAATACCTACATATGTAAGTTGAAAATTCTAAATTGTATTTTATTTCCCAATAAAATCACACATTTGATCATGATAAGTACATACAAGGTAATTAGAAATACGTTTCTTATAAATTTGTGGTAAAACCCCTTTAGCGAATTATACAGGTAAATCTCCCAATCACTATTAGCTTAATACCTCAAATTTATACAGGAGGTCCTTGGTATTTTTTGGCTGTAAACCAGTGTAATAAACATTAAAACACCAATGTATTGTTTTATTACAATTAAAGAAAAATTCTTTAATATTATTTATTACACAAAAAATACAATAATTATTTATTACCTTTAAATATATTTTTTTACGCACTTCACTCACAAATCTCAAACTAAATGAAAATACAAATCGTTTTGACATTTAATGCATAGCACATTCGATTTATTTGTGGAAATCCCCTTAATTAAATTATGGATGGTTAAAAAACGTTTGTAAATTCAAATTTTATAATATTATAAATTGATTTAAGAAATGCTTGCATTTTACTGTTTTTGTAAGTTTATTCTCAAGTTGCATTGTAGAAGGATTGGGATGTAACAACGCAAATGTAAGCTTTTAAAATTTTATATTTTTTTTTACAATTATGAATGTATAGTGGATGTATTTTGATGTTAAAATAATTTTTTAAAATATTAATTTATTATTTCAATTATTATTCTTTAAATATTGATGTAAAATAAAAAGACATATATTAATTAATTAATTTTTTTTTACCTTTTTATTTTTACAATTTTTTTAACAAACAATAATAAAAATTAACTTAAATAATTTATAATTTTAATTCTGGTTTTTCGACCTTTATTATTTAATGTAAAGAATTACTCAAGCTTAAGGTCTTTTTTTTTTGTTTTTAAATTAAAATCGTTTATTTATTTATCAATATTTCGCTACTCCTGCGTGTAGCGTCTTCAGGATATATTTATTTTTTTTTTAATAATAAACGATTTTTATTTAAAAAAAGACCTTAAGCTTGAGTAATTCTTTACATTAAATAATTTATAATATACAGTTTTAATATAAATATTTATATTATACTTCAAGAAAAATAAAAGTTGTATAAAATACTTTCTACATCAAAATATGTACATATGTATATGTATTTTGTTATATTAACAAAACATAATACATATAATAATAATAATTATAATAATGCAATAAAACAGCAATTTTATTACAAATGAAATATTTAAAAATAACGATATACACACATATGTACATACTACATAACTTAACTATGTACTTAAATAAAAATAACAAAAAGTTTGAAATTTCTGATTACTGCTTTAACGAAATTGCTTCCTTATTGAACTTTTCTGCAGTTTTCAATTTATTTTCAAAATCATCCGTAATGTCTTTGTAATACGGTCCCAACTCTTCACGTACAGCGTCATACCATCTGGATAATTTATTGCGATTATTAAAGGCATTAAAACCAATGAATTCTAAAAGAGTAAAATCAAGACATACATATATGTAAATATGATTTATTTCGTATTTTAAGTAATTTTTAAGTGATCTTACTTGGTTGATCAATTTCACAAATAGCCATTAAATCTGCGAACGATATATTATCTCCAATCATAAACGTTTTCGAATGTAAAAATAGATTTTCAAAGTCATTCAATGTGTGCTCAAGTTTTTTCGATGCCGCATTAACCTTTAAATTATAATTTTATTTTGAACATAATTGATTCTAATTCATGATAAATACGTACATATATTTTTCTAAAACAATAAATTTAACAAAGTGTGTTCAATTAAAGGTTCACATTTTTATCAAATATGACTCCGTTATGTGAAGTAGCAGTCCAGGTTTAAACCTATTTCGTACGAAAAGCTGTCAAATTAAGCCTGGTACTGAGTTCAAAATTTCGTACGAAAAGCTGTCAAATTAAGCCTGGTATTGAGTTCAAAATTTCATACGAAAAGCTGTCAAATTGCATATAAAAATATTTCGTTTGAAATAGTTGTGAAATAATGTTTCTAAAGTAGTACTCTGTTCTTGCTGTGAAAAACATGTGAAATCCACATATCAAAATTTTTTCTAACTGCAACAAGTTTCTTTCAACATTTTGATTCATGTACGGAACAACATAGTCAATATTTCTTTCGAACGAAATAAAACTCATTTACACCGGTCTACAAAAACTTTTTTTTATTATAAAGAGCAGGATTTTAAAATAGAGTTTTTACTATTTATGTATATAGCTTTGGTGTTGGGTTATTTAGAGTTATATTGAATATACGAATTGCTAGAGGCTCTTTTTTGAAAGCCAGCCTACAAACATCTTTTTTATTATATTGAGCAGGATTTTAGAATAGAGTTTTTTACTATTTATACAAAGTTGGTGTTGGGTTATTTCGAGTTTTTTGGATATTCGAATTACTATAGGCGCTTTTTTGAAATTTCTGTACGATTTCAATAGTATTGCAATTATTTTTTAGATAATGATTTCTTTAAAAAATTTTAATACTCGTATAAACAAATGATTAGGATTAAAAAAAAATTTACAAACCTTTAATTAATTAAGACATTTTTCTGTAATCATTCCATATTGCATTATGGAATTTTGTAATCATTAAAAAAACTGATTCCAAGTTTAATAATAATACTTCATAGTTTAATAATGTAGTCACCGTAGTCTAGTGGCTAGTGTGTTGGCTCATTAGACATGAGCTCCGGAATCAAACCCCAGCTCTGAAATCTTGAAAATTAAATATAAAATAAAAAGATTTTTTTCGGTGACTACCTCTTAGCAGTTTTCTGGCAAAAGCTCTGAGAGCTGAACAAGCTGTTCAATTCTGTCGTTCAGAAACGACTTAACCCTTTACTGCCCAAGACCCTTTATCGTAAAAAATTTAAAATTTTTTTATAGAATTTTTCTCTGAGGCATAATTTGATCTCAAAAAATAAGTTTCATATTTTTCACATACTGGGAAGGATATGGAATAGTCCTGGTACTTAGAAGTACCGTTGGGTAAATAGAGCATAGTTTTGCTAAATTTGTTTTTAGAAACAAACTGATTTTATTATTAAAAATGTTTGATTTTATTCCATGTATTATACACAAAAAGGAATTAATTTATATTAGATATGTTAGAACTGGAATATGTGTGCCAAATAATTAGATTTGAAGATCATATAAAAAAAACACCCCATATGTTGCATTTTAAATACGGTTTAGACTGGATTTTTCTAATACTGCAAAGCTCTCTCTCTCGTTAGCATTACATTCGACATCTTCATCGTCACCACTTTGAGGATAATTCTCAACATCGTCATCTTCGTCAGTTTCTATATCAGTATTTTCACTAAGGTCTTCTGGAATTTCCTCCAAAATGACCATAATCTGATTAGTATTAAGATATTTATAACGAATTCCTGACATTATCTTCTAAAGAAACAAAAATTTTATATAAAATTTTTTTATAACAAGTGCGTTTATTGACCAACGGTACTTACCAGTCCACGTTAAAAAAATGAACATAAATAACAAAATATTAATTATGTCAGTCTTAAAACAGTGTATATATTTATTAGACTATATATTTCACAATATAAAAACTTAAAATGCGCATCATTTCTATTTTATAAAAAGTTTTAATTGAGTTGAAAATTCAAACTCCACAAGCACGTGTAAAGTCTAGAACTGTGCAAAAAAAATTAACTTTATTAGCAATATATATCAAATGACTGAGAGATGCTTATTGCAATTGGTAGAAAATATGGTACTTGCCCAAATTACAAAATTATATTGCAAAGTTAGGTCTGGGTAGTAAGCAAACGATAGAAATATGTATTGGTACTTGTAAGTACCGTCGGGCGGTAAAGGGTTAAAACTGTAGGTCCCGGTACTCATGGATAAAAATTGACACACATATCATGGGTACTGCGAGAAGATAGGCCGTGGCCCTGAAACAGGGTTGTAGTGGTCAATTATGTTTGTATGTATGTACTTCATAAAAACAACAAAATTACAATTAAATGGATGCAGTAAATCATAGAAAACATTTGTCTGATTAGGAGGTATTTGTTAAGAGGTATTTGTTAGTCTCACTCTTGTATTAGCTTTGTAGGTTCTAATTTGAAAAGTTTATTATTCTAATTAAATTTTAACAATATCATGAACATGAATTTGTTTTTGATTGCTGTTAACAATTTTATTATATATTCATTGCAATTAGTGAATGGTTGACCTGTAACGCTGGAAGAGGGCTTATTTTAGACAAATCGTAACAGTTTTAGGTTTTTTAACAGTTTGACTATTATTATTTTGACATAAACCTCCAAAACCATTATTTAGGTAAATAATTTTCTATAAATGAGGACAGATATAGAAAGCTGAGAAAATTTCCTTTAAAATAAGCCCTCTTCCAGCGTTACGTCAACCATTCACCAATTGCAATGAATATTTCCAAAAAAATAGCATTATTTTCGGATGAGCTGAGCACCAAATTTTCTCTTTAAAAACCGGAAGCTCGATTTTGATTTTAGAACCATGGTTTCTTTGGGAAAGGTTCTTAAAATTTCCCGTAGATTACGATTTTGCTATACGCTTTGTCATGTTTTTCGGTCCCGAACAAATTGACCCACCCTAATGTTCATCCAGTAAAGAGTTACTTTTCAATTTGATTTTTACCAATGAATTTTGTCATCTTACGACTAATAACATGCAATTTTTTACTAAAAAAATCAACTGCAATATTGCAACAGTGCGTACTTGAGGTCTTAAATTATTTTTTTTGCCTTTCAGTAACATTTTTAATTTGCTTTTTAAAATATTTAACTTACTGAACTCTCATTTAGTTTTGTTTTCTGCAAATATGGTACCAACCATTTTTGCTGGAAATAGTCGGTGGTCGCCAATACCATGTGACGTTGACGCCACTCGAGAAACTCATCAATGCGACTGCGACCTAAATTTTTGCGCGGGTACCAATGTTCTGGAATAAGTTTTTCTCGGGATAAATGCCTAAATATAGCTATGCTTTCAGATAATTGGAATCCATGGTCAGTAATAGCCGGTATTTTCTTGAATCGATTCACTTTATCACGAAATTCGCCAGTCAAATGTTCACCTAAAAATTAAAATAAAAGAAGGAAAATTACATATGAATCTTTAACATTTATGAGTATTAGGTTTTTTATCTACAAAATATAGCTGTTAGTTATTTAATTTTACATACGTATATAATAAATATGTTATAAGTATATAATTTTAATATATAAGTATTTTATACTAGCTTGAACCCGGCTTGCTTTGCTACACGTACCATTATCATTTGTCCACATTTTTCGACTAATGATTTTTATTGACTGCGGAGTAATTCAGACCAAATTCAAAAACTTTAACAGTTACTGATTTCAAGATATACTGAACTCAATAGTTTGTCTGGAAGCTACCACGTCTACTTGGCCGCCCTTTTTTCTACTGATAAATTTTAATGGCTACGAAATCAATCACACCAAACTTTAGCTTTAACCGTTTTGAAGAAATACAAAAATAAGTATTTAGAGATAAATATAAAAAAGTGGGCGTAAAAGTAGGCGTGGAAAATTTTTCTTCTCGATGAAAACTTAAAATGGATTAATACAAACATTTGAAAAAAAAATTAGTCAAATAGATGGAGCCGTTTTCTGATTTTAGGTAAATCAAAAAAAGCGGGCGTAAAAGTAGACGGGGCAAAATTTTCTTTCCGTAAATTGGATGAGGACGATCATTAGAAAGAAAAGATCGTCAAAATCACTATAGCCGTTCTCAACTGATGCGATGCCAACGAACAACATTGATTTGTTTATATATGTAGATTTATTTATTGTATGTATATTTAAATATACATACATACATATGTATATAAAAATGGAGGCTATTTTTAGCTTAACAATGTCGACGTATAACGCCTAAACACTTTGACCGATTTCAACAAAACTTATGAAGAAGTACTGAAACCCATATGGTTGGTTTTGTAAAAATCCGATATCGCATGTGTGCGCTAAATAAGCCCCAAATCGCCTAAAATTTGTCCTTGATTTTTGTATCTCTTGCATTTAGTATGAAAGACTCTATAGTCCATGCCAATCACCACTTAAAAATCGGGCGGAATTGTACAAACTAAATATTATTTTTTGTATATTTTAAGAATGTTTTGCATTTGTCTTAAAGACTCCATAGTTAATGCAATTCATCACTTAAAAATTAAGCGGAATTGGAGACGTGGGAGTGATATTTCCCATACGAAATAAATATTAATTTTTGCGTATCTGGAAAATGGTTAAAAGTGAACCTTCAGAATTTGATCTAAATGACTTCAGAAAGTGGGCGGAATTGGAAAGGTGGGCGAGGTACTTCGCATACAAACTAAATACTAATTTTTGTATGTCTTGAGAACGGTTAAAGCATGGTCAAGGCATATTATCAATAAGAAAGTAGGCGGATATGTACAATATATGTACATATGTGCCAGAGTTGGGTTTATTGCATTAGATTTAATTTTCCACTAAATTTAGTGGTAGTGGAAAAAATAGTGCATTATCGCCTATAATATTTAGTGGTAGTGGAAATTTAATGCATTAAAAAAAACAAATTTAGTGGTAGTGGAAATTTATTGCATTAAATAAAAAAATTTAGTGGTAGTAGAAATTTATTGCATTAAATAAAAAAAATTAGTGGTAGTGGAAATTTATTGCATTAAAAAAAACAAATTTAGTGGTAGTGGAAATTTATTGCATTAAATAAAAAAAATTAGTGGTAGTGGAAATTTATTGCATTAAAAAAAAAACAAATTTAGTGGTAGTGGAAATTTATTGCATTAAATAAAAAAAATTAGTGGTAGTGGAAATTTAGTGCATTAAATAAAATAAATTTAGTGATAGTGGAAATTTAGTGCATTAAATATAAAAATGAAGTGGTAGTGGTAGTGGAAACGATAATGCATTATAAATTCAATGCAATAAACCCAACTCTGATATGTGCATATGTCAACAAAAAAAAATATGGGCGATATTGGATTTTTAGAATATACATACTTTTTTATATTGAACTTTTAATTTATTAATTTAATTTATAATTCAAATAGTGATATAGAAGCACGGCGAGGTGTACTAGATATTAATAATACTTATTTTATCTGATATATAAAAATCTAATATATAAAAATTAATGCACATTTTAATGTCACCACTAACCGCGAAAAGGATGAATCGATTTCAGCCAAAATTCCACAGTACGTTGTGGATAATAGTATATATATAGTCTGTAGATTGTTTACGTAAAATTTCGAAATCGGCCCATTGGTTCAAATGTAAAATGTTGTCATATTATTATCTTTAGAGCTGTTAAAGCCAAATTTTCTAAAATTGGTCTGAACGACTTCGTGATCAAGGAAGATCATCAATAATAAAGTAGGCGTGGTTCCTCCCATGCAAGTTAAATATTAATTTTTTTTTATATCTTGAGAAGTGTTAAAGCTGAAGTTTATGAGTTTGGTGTAATTGATTTCGTAGTCATTAAAAACCATCAGTCGAAAAATGAGTACAAATGGTAGCGGTAGGTGTAGCGGAGCACGCCGGGTTTAGGCTAGTTTATTTATAAAAATTAAAATTGGCATACGAAGTGATTTTCCGAATGACAAATTTGAGACGCTTGTTCATGGCAATTAGTTACTCTCAGAGTTTTTGCCAGAAGACTGCTAAGAGGTAATCGCCAAAAGATATATATATTTTTTTCATTTTTAGATGTCAGAGCGGAAGTTTGAACCCGGAGCTATACTACCCACTAGACTACTTCGTTATATGTTACAAAATTATAAAATATAAGTACAGATTGTAAAATTAAAATCAAAAAACAAATAATATAAGAAACATTTCGACTTAATTGCAAAATATCATAAAAAATATAATTGACTAAATACAACAATAAACATACAGTCACAAATATAATACATATTACGTACCCCTTCAAAATTATGCCTCCCGTTAAAAACAACATAGACAAGAAAAGTAACAGAAAAACACGAAAATTTATATCTTCATTAAAATGTCAAATAAAATTGAATTGAATAACAAGCAAAATAACTAATTTAGAATACAAAAAATTAGTACGAGAAAAAAAAGACATCATATAAATAATTATTTAGTATCAATAAAATAAAATTTTTTTGTTGGTTCAGCCAATATATGATTCCATTCGAGCTTTAATACATTCTTAAGCTTTCTTTTGTTTATTTCTGTATGATTTTTTACGAATGCGGCTTTCTGAATCATTCCATAAATGCTGAATGGTGTTAAGATCTGGTGATTGGGGAGGCGAATGAAATTTTTTAATTGTTGTTTACCAAGCGCCACTGAGACCCCGTTTGAATACGGAATCTTTCAAACTACTTTTAAATATGTCCAAATAGATATATAAAACGATAGATACATATTTGTTTCTACAAATTGCAGTTTTCCAACTCCATACTCCAGCATGCAGCCAAAACTAAAACTGAACCACCGCAATGCTTTACAGTTAGTAGAAGGTTTTTCTGTTGCAGCTCTTTGTTTGGTTGAAAAAAAGTTGAAAATACTTTTATCAGTAAATATTATATTGGCCCAGTAATGTATTGGTTTGTCGGCATACTGTAGTCCAAAATCCAGTCGCTTTTTTCTGTTGATTTCGCTTATAAAAGCCTTTTTTCTTGGTATTCTGCTAAACCTATTTTGTTGAAATTTGGAACATAGATATACACTGCCGCTCACTTGAATAGGTTTACTATTTTCATTACATTCAAATTAATTGTTTTGTAAAAGTAACTAAGTTTTTAGTTATATTATTTTCTAAAATGGTAAAATATTGGATTATGTGTGTTTATAATAAAAAAAATTGTTTCAATAATTAATAACTGAATTTTAGTAATTTTTTTCCCAAAACGAATATGATTTTCAGCACAATTTTTGGGTCATTTGAATAGGTTCACTATCATTAATTTAAAAAATTAAAGAAAAAAATGATTTTTTCTGTAAACCTTTTTTAATTTTTTAAGATTTCTTACAATGTTTAATGATTTATTAAGGAGTATATCCTCCTTTATTCGATATAACTTCAAGAATACCATTTGGGAGGGAGCTAAAAAGGTTTTCAAGTAATGATAATGAAATTTTTGGACCAAGCTTTTTTAATTCCTCCAATGAAAGCCTATTTGGTTTCGTATTGTCTGCCGGACTCGTAGACTCTGCCAGAAAGCAAGCCCCATACATTTTCTGTATTATTTAAGTCAGGGGAATATGGCGGCAACTCCAACTTATTGACATTTTGGCTTTGAATCCACACTTTTACAACTCTGGCATTGGGTATCGGGGCATTATTTTTTTAAATATCCAAAGAATTGGTCTAAAAATAGTAGAAAAATATGGAAACACCTTTTCAAGTACTGTTTTGTAGTTATTCGCGTTCATTTTTGATGTCAGGAATTGAAGCACACATGTACCATAATATGAAATCGCCCCCACACCATTACACTTCCCTCACAGAGACGAGACGACTAAGGTAGCGTTCCTCCTTATGTAGGTCGTGGAGATAGTAGTTGTATCCATCTGGACCTTCCAAATTAAACTTTTTTTTCGTCTAAAAAGGCAACACTCTACTATTCATTTTTATAGTTCATGTGTTCTCGTGCAAAATGAGACCGTGTCGCTTTACGAGCAGCAATAAGAAATGTTTTTTTTAATTTTTAATCTCCTTAAATGTTTAGAACGTCGAATAACACATCTTACAGTGCTTCTGATAGCAGTGATACCCAATTTTTGTCTAATTTTTGCAGCAGAATCGCTCGAATTTAAGATAGCTTTTACAATAACTCTTCTGTCCGCTTCTGTTGTGGATTTTTTCGTCAGCCCTTTCATGTTTTTATACTAATTGGACAGATTTCTTAAAAAATTACTTACAACATTCTGGCTGCGATAAATTTTTTGTCGATATTCCTATGACTTAAGCCAGTTTCATTGAATGTTTTAATTTTACCTCTTCCTCCTTCAGTTAATCGCTTGCTGCGCCCCATTTTACATAAAATATATAAAATATTATTGCAGTAACTCACAAATATTTAAAATTTTAATTATACTGTCGATGGTCAAAAACAAACTAATTTTATTCCTAGTGAACCTATTCAAGTGACCCAAAATCTACACCTGTTTTCGCAGAATTTTGAAGTAAAATCAAAAAATAAAAAATTTTTATTTGTTGTACCGTTATTCTTTTCTTCCTAAAATATGATTATTCATAATATCTCTTAATTTAAGTGAAAAAAAATTATTCTCCTAAGGTTTATACGAAGAAAAATTAAAATATAAAAACAAAAATTAATAAACCTATTCAAGTGATCGGCAGTGTAACTACCGAAAGTGAAATAGGGTATGTTTTTCTTCAAAATTGAACCTGGGAATGGTACCTCACATAAAAACTAAATACTGATTTTTGTTTATATTGAGAACAGTTTAAGCTAAAATTTCTGAATTTATTCAAAGAAAATAACCAGTCAGAAAGTGAGCATAATAGGACAAGTGGGCATGATACCTCCCATACAGACTAAATAGTGATTTGTTTTATTCTAAATGTCCAATATGCGGAGTTGGAATTTGGGAGGTACGTAGTATAGTGATTAGGGCGCTCACACAAAAACTCAAATAGCCTAGGTTCAAATCTTAGCAAAGGAGAAAAATTAAGAATACAAATTTGCGGTTTTTCGAAATTTTAATTAAAAAAAAAAAAATAAAGAGGTCCATCCTTAAGAAACAGATTCCTGACATTCCACTCTATTCCACCTTTGGCATTGACATCAAAAAATGAATGATTAGAAGAAAAGCGCTACCTATTGGGAATTAGTAGATACTTAGCGAGATCCCCACTACAAATCAACCTCCAACGACAGATGGGGCTATTACTGTTGATCGTGTTAACGGCCTTTGAGTGATCATTAAATTGACAGCAACTTGTCTCATTCCTAAGGCGCTTAATAAGAAAATTCTATACTATTCTTTCTAAAAAATTTCAGTACAATGCGCAGCATGAGTAGAGTCTTCCCCGTACAAACTAAATATTCACCTATATCGTGTTTGGCGTTTTACTGTCGTATTTCGACATTTTCGTATAACATTAACGACAAATTTTGCTTGATTTCTTTAATCTAGGACAATTGATAAATATAAATATTGATCTATTGAGAAGGTTATCTAAAGCTGAAGTTTTGCAATTTGGTCTTCTTTATAAATAAATAAAATATTTATAAAAAAAAAAAACATCATTGCACTCTTTGTTCGGAAATAATGTAGAAAATCTCTGATAGGTAAAGCTAGTATACATACATAAAGCTTGTATACATATGTATATACAAAATTTTTATTTTTTTTTTTAATTTGCAAATTTTTTTATGTTTATCAATATGCAAATAAAATATTTATAACGCATCGCACTATGTACATACCACAAAAAAGCACAATGCCTTTAAAATTTAGACTAAAATATTAAAGGTTTGTTTACCGATAAAGAAGTTAATTATGAAGATTTGTTTTTATATTTTTGAGATATAATAACACTGCAGCAACAAATGAGCAATATGTGTTTTTATTATTTAACCACTTATCACATCACAATATTGCAATTTTGAACTAAACTGTTTACTTGTTAATATATTTTATTATACACTATCAAATTGAAAAATTAAAAAAATATTATATTTTTAGTATATACCTACAAGCACACATACATATGTATGTACGTACTATCTGTGTATGGACACAACAAAGAAAAAAGGCCAAAATAATTTTTTATTACTTTTTGATGTACGTTTACGTATATATAAGTAGTATACAATAAACTAAATATTTGTATACGTGTTTGTATGTTTATATTATTAATGCATTAATAATAGGAATTTTTAAATAAATATTAATATTTATTTATAAGAACTTAGATTTGATAAGAATTTTAATATTTTTTAGTATTGAGTCTGTTTTTATAAAATTTTACAACAGAAGCTTGTTCTATGGCAATCAATTACTCTCAGAGCTTTCGCCAGAAAACTGCTAAGAATAGTCGCCGAAAAAAATATTTTTTCAAATTTATTTTTTTTTAAGATGTAAGAGCTGGGGTTTGAACCCAGAGCTTTTGTCTAGTAAGCGAACACACTAATCACTAGACTACGGCGACTACTACAGTTTGTAAAATATTTAACACAAGAATCTGTAGTGCAAGGAAAACATAGTTTGGGAAAGTCTTCTTAGGAAATCACTGTAGAGAAAAAACATTTGTTTAAAGAATATTATTGAAATTAAGCACGAATAACTTTAAAACCTAGAAATTATTTTTTTAAATATATAGTAAAATATTTTTATTATTCCTAATATAGTCTGCAACATGCTGCTAATCAGAGTTGGGTTTATTGCATTAGATTTAATTTTCCACTAAATTTAGTGGTAGTGGTAAAAATAGTGCATTATCGCCTCTTATATTTAGTGGTAGTGGAAATTTAATGCATTAAATAAAACGAATTTAGTGGTAGTGGAAATTTAGTGCAGTAAATAAAAACATTTTAGTGGTAGTGGAAATTTAGTGCATTAAATAAAACAAATTTAGTGGTAGTGGAAATTTAGTGCATTAAAAAAAAATTTAGTGGTAGTGGAAATTTATTGCATTAAAAAAAACGAATTTAGTGGTAGTGGAAATTTATTGCATTAAAAAAAACGAATTTAGTGGTAGTGGAAATTTATTGCATTAAAAAAAACAAATTTAGTGGTAGTGGAAATTTATTGCATTAAAAAAAAAATTTTGTGGTAGTGGAAATTTATTGCATTAAAAAAAACAAATTTAGTGGTAGTGGAAATTTAGTGCATTAAATATAAAAATTTTAGTGGTAATGGAAATTTAGTGCATTAAATATATCGATTTTACTGGTAGTGGAAATTTAGTGCACTAATTTTGAATAATTAATGGTAATGGAATATAACTCCATTGGCACTATAGTGGAATGGAAATTTAGTTCCACTACCTCAGTTACACTATCGTTTTAATATACCTTCATATATGGATATAATATTATTATATGCATACATAGCTTAAGTCAATGTCAAAATAAATTATTGTGAATGTTATTTTCTTAAGTAAATAATTGTTGTTATTGTTTTAATAAGAATTTTAGTACTTTCAAATGTAATAAATTATTCAGTTCGCCATAGGTAAGATTTTAATGGCGCGGACTGTCAATATTGCCAGCCGCTAATCATTCAGAATTAGTGCACTAAATTTCCATTACCACTAAAATCGATTCATTTAGTGCACTAAATTTCCACTACCACTACATTTGTTTTATTCAATGCACTAAATTTCCATTACCACTAAATTTGTTTTTTTTAATGCAATAAACTTCCACTACCACTAAATTTGTTTTTTTTAATGCAATAAATTTCCACTACCACTAAATTTGTTTTTTTTAATGCAATAAATTTCCACTACCACTAAATTTGTTTTTTTTTAATGCAATAAATTTCCACTACCACTAAATTTATTTTATTCAATGCACTAAATTTCCACTACCACTAAATTCGTTTTATTTAATGCATTAAATTTTCACTACCACTAAAATGGTTTTATTTAGTGGTTAATTATTTTCATCAGCATTAAGTGGTGGCTGGAATATTGCTGCGTTAATACTAAGTCGTTTAGTGGTAGTGGAAGCGATAATGCATTATAAATTCAATGCAATAAACCCAACTCTGCTGCTAATAAATATAAGATTTTCTTAATTTTTTTTTTTTAATAATATTTCAGAGTTTCCAAAAATCCCGCCTTTTTTCAGATTTAGATCAACAGGCAATTTTTGAACAAATTCTAAGTATCGTCGATGGAATTATAGAACGCTGTAACTGACAAAACCTTAAATGTTCACCAGAGCTAAAAAACCTCTATGAAAGTAGAACAAAGACACTGGTATTTGCCAGAACGGAGACGTACATATGTATAGTATGCAATGCTTGCAAAAATAATTTATGTCTGCTATTTTTAAATCTCCTCAAAAAGCGTAACTTACGAATTGACGAGTATTGTGAACCATCAATAGACGAATTTTAGTTTTTTTAACAGAAAAATTATTTTAATTTTAAAGCTGGAGGCATATTACGGCATTCGATATCGAACGTAATTTCTATGTAAACTGTTTTAAAATTACATATATGAAATTTCGTTCGATATCGAATGTCGTAATTTACCCCCTGATTGTATATAAACATACAAATTAATTGAACCTAAAACAAGTTCGTGATTTTGGACGATATACTTATGTACATATGTACAGGGCCAATAAAATCTAAATTTAAAATTAATCTAATTAAAATTCTTTTGAGACAAAATTTTTTTTCCAAAAACATTAATTAACAAAAATAAAAAAAATCTTTTTTTAAACACAGAAAAGTCTGCATACTTTGTACAGAAAATAAATTTTACATAAAAACAAAAGCAAAAGTCAAGCCCGCCTTGGCTTTGTATGACAGCATTTAATCTACTTTTCATAGAATTAACCAATATTTTTGTGCAACTATTTGGAATTAAATTCCATTCTTCAAGTAGTGTTTTTAAGGTCCTGTTTATTTTTCATGTTCCTTTTCCTAACCCGACGGTCTAGTTCATACCATAAATTCTCAATGGGGTTCAAATCCGTTGACTGGGGTGGAGAATGAAGTTGATGAGGCACGTTATAGAGTAGTCATTCTTTAACAACCAACCTTCTATAAGACACAATTTATCCGTGAATTGCCTTGGATTATCTTTGAAAATATTCAAATATACTATGCGATCCATATTAATATCGATAAATGCTTCATTATTTCGACGCCATACTTTTTACTTTCCGTCATAATCAAACAAGTTGAACTTGCTTTCTTCAGTAAATAAAACATTTGCCCAAAAACCTTGATCTTTATCAATGTATTCCTTACACGACATGTATTTTACACGTGTTTTTTTAAGTTTAAAACACATAGGTTTTTTTTTTTGTGTTGGTCAAAATTAGTCAATTTACATAAGGTTTATAATTTTTACTCACAAACGTATATGTACAATTACATATCGTCGTGCGGGACTTTATGTGCTCTATTCGCCATTCTATATATCTCGAGTTAATGATGACACTTTAGGTTTTTGACTCCAAGACTTTTAAAATCTGCAGTCCGTTTTGGCCTATTTATCTGCAAAACTGGAAGAGATATCCGAAAACGGAATACAGACTTGAAAAATTTGGAGTCGAAAAACTAAAGTGGCATCATTAACTCGAGATATATAAAAAATATGAAATGGCAGATAGAGCACATAAACTCCCGCACGACGATGTGTAAATAAGTAATAAAATTTTAGGTACACCACCACAAATAACCAGTTGCCAATATATTCACTATTTAGTAATTGGCAATTGCCATCCATAATAGGCCCATAAATTATCAATTATTCTATCAATCTAGAACAAATATTATATTATAACCCTCGCACTAACAGACTAGCACACTATCAACTAGACCACTGGGGCACCCAATAGAACAAATAATTATGATGTCATCTTAGTGATCATCACATCATCATACAATTAATGATAGCTATCTGTATAAAAGATAACCAGGTCCCAAACTAAGCACGATCGCTATTAGAGTAGCTTCTATTTCCAGTGTGGAAGTAGAAGTTTAATCGGATTTACATGCATATATGTAAGAATATACAGTCGACTAAAAAATCTCTACTATTAAAACGCTTGCGTTTCAAGAATCAACGCGTAAAAGCAATGAAATAAGGCCGATTGCAATAAAAATACATATAATTGGAGGTAAATTTAATGGTTTTTTTAAATATTTTTAAACGTTTATTACAATAAATATAAAATAAAAAAACAACAACTTAAAAAACTGTTAGATTCAATGAACGCTTTCGAGGTTAAACATAGACAGACAGACGTTACATGAGTTGTGCATGTCGTGTTTACATATATACAAATATTTTTATGTACATATGAATATACATACATATGTACATACAAATGTTTATAGCTAGAAATTCTTGTATTTATAATATGGAAAATTATTTATTTTATTTATTAACTTGTTTTCTAAAAAACTCTGTTAATTTTTTAGTCTTAAGATAAAAAAACTTTACCCATTGTAAACCATATTAAGTTAGAAAACTAAATTCCGATTCAATCAAATACAAATTTTCTTTTAATATTTTGATGAGCCGCTAAATTTAATAAAAAGAATACCTACATGGTTAGATTTCATTTCTATACCGATAAACTAATAAATTAATTTAAATGTTTAAATATATGTATGTACATATATGTAGATAGTAAACTGATTTCCCTTATGACGTTTTCTTTTGTATCAAGTGATGTTGCTTTTTTTCAAATTATTTTTTATAGTACCCGAATAAAACATTTATTGAAATCAAACGAAATAAAAAACAGATAAATTATATAACATATATTCATATGTCAGTACTAAAAACGGGAGTTTATTTTTTAATAACTTTAAAATTTAAATGTGTTTTTACTTAATATGTAATCAAAATTAAAGTATATTTTGAGTGGGTGTCTGACTTTTAGTGGGTGCCAGCTGAAAACTGAAAAATCTCTTCATACAATCTGCAACAAAATTTTAGCATTTTTAGCAGCTGATACTACAAATAACAAAAGCGAAATGCCAAAAAGATTTTAAATTCTATTAAATAAATGTAGACACTTCTTGCAATTATTTCTCAATCAAAGCATTGACTTCGGATACGAAAGTCACAGCAGAGTTCTTGGTTATCTATACCTATTTATGACAATCATTAACTATTTGACTCATACTTTTCTGTGGAAACCACATACATATTAGAGTTATAGTTTTTCTTATAATTTATAAAGAGTTAGTTGAGGTCTTGTCAAATATAACACTTTCTAGCATATCCCAATCTTCTCATCTCTTCATCAAATCATTTTTGTAATTGCCATCTGCTTTGGATGATTAGAATTACAACATTGTTCTTATTGTTGTCTTGTTCCATTTATCCATTAGAAGGCATCAATGACATGTTTATAGCAGAGATAGTTAGAGTGCATCGCCAACGAATTGTTCACATTTCATTAATAAAAAGACGAATTATTAGAAAACAATAAAGGCTAATTTATTTAAATATTTTTTTTTTTCTTTTTAATAATTCTGTATGTAAATAGTGAGCAGCTGTTCAATTCAAAGGTAGGTCCCAGTACTAGTGGATAAAACTTAAAACACACAACATGAGTGCTGCGAGAAGCTAGGCCGTAACTCTGACACAGGGTTGTAATGGTCAAATATGTATGCAGTTTAAATTCAGATTCAGCTTGTTTTAACTTTAAATACCGTTTTATATTGTTACTTTTAACAAAAGTCAATTAAAAAAAAATATAAAAGCTTACTTTGAAAATGATTATGATTTCGGGTCAATAATTTTTACTTAAATATACTTTATTTTTATTTTTTTTTCAAAGTATTAAATTTAAATTTTTGATAGCCTGACCTTACCTTTATTTATGAAGCATTTTGAACTGAAATCTGCAAGAGGAAAATAATACTTTACTTCCTAATTAATACATACTAATGGTAAGCACAAACGGTATTTGTTGATCCAATGTCAGGTCTGTACGTTTCAAAATAAAAAGCTGTTTCGTTTTATTATTGATTAAAAGCAATTTAGTTTACAGTCTCTATCATTAAATAAAAATAAAAGTATTTGTTTATAAATATGATAAAAAGAAAAATAAGAATAGAGTAGCACTTAAAAAAGCCGGTTTTAGTTTTGTAAACATATACGGTTTTTGATTTTGTGTGTTAAAGTTGCATTTTTAAAGAAAATACACTAAATATTTGCATATACTGTGAGTGTCAGAAGTAGGTGAACACCCTGAAATGCGATCACATTTTGCAACTAAATTTTATTTTAAGTATATACATACATACATATATGTATGTTTTTTATATACTAAATGGGATATGATTTTCATTTCTCTTTGGGAAAGTCTCTTGACGAGTCTTTTAAGCATAGGCGAAATGGCTATAGAGAGTTGGGTAAATTTTAAGGGCCGATATTGATTTTGATTATGTATGTTACAAAATATCGGCCAAATAGCCAAATTTTCGCTGACGCTGAGGTATAATTGAGGTTCTTTAGCTCTTTAATTGTTGCTGGCTTATCGACGTCCAACGGTGTCAAATTACATTATATTGGCGGCCAATTAACATCGGGTCTTTAGCATATTGTAAAATAAGTAACATTTTCGAGCATCAGCCATCAGTGTTCATCTCCAGCGCATATTCTTATAGCATTAGAGAGACATCTATGGTTACTAACGTCTGCAGTAACTAGTTTACCTGCTTTATAAAGAAAACTTACAGTAGCAAATGTTAACTCTTCTAGGGAGCGAGAGTTCTCAAGAGACCTATTTTCGATTGTTTCGATGTGTGTCTTCACTCTAAAATCGGTTTTGAAAGTCGTCCGTGTTTCATTGTTGATGGCCCGCTCGCCGAGCCTTTTTCTAAAAAACAACGATCAGTACCGCGATTCAGTAACTTTTCAGAAGTCGAACATTTTTATTGTTTGCAGTAACGATTATGTGATTCACTAAGTACACTTTAGCGACAGCAGACAACTCTATTTTTCTTCATGATTAAATTACAATCACACCTTACAAAATCAGTCAGTTTTTGGGTAATTGGTAATTAAAAGCAAAGTTACAAATCTCTAGTTTCTTTGGGTATAAAAGCACACTAGAATGGTTTTCAAACAAACTAGTTAATAGCGTAGACACATCTCTCTACAAAATTTCAAAATAAAAATTTACGATTTTCCAACTGAATAAACACAGCACAAAATTTTTGTCGTATTACAGGAATACTTTTAAATTTTCTTACACAAATTCTATTCCTAAACTGAATGTTAAGTCAAGTGCACATAAAAAATTAAAATAATACACACCTCTATTGTATAAATAAAATCACCAAACCACTCACATTATCGACTGGTTTCTTATTAAAAACAAAATTAAGCAACTTTTTTCTGTTTATAGCAATACTTCAGTGATAATTTTCAAAATATATAAAAAAAATTATACCGTTTTGCACGGTGAGCCGTTAAAAAACTATCCAAAATGTTCGCTTTTGTTTCATAAAAAACGACTTTTTTCGCGGTGAATTTAGTATTGGGACCATAGTGTATTGTGGGTTACAGTTCTTGTTGAGGTTACAGTTCAAATTAGGTCCGATTCTTTTCTTATTTTGAGAGAAAATACGGATGAAAATTTGACAGTCGTACGGCTCTTAATTTTTTGAAATTTTTTAAAAAGCCATCACATTTCATTAGATCAGGGATGCATTTCTGTTTTTGTTTGCTTATGTTAAATGTATTCACAATGTACACATATGTGCATTTTATGTTTTCATTTTACTTTGTTATGGTATTTTACCAATTGTATAAACGCAAAATATATCCTTCTTATGATTTTTACTCTCATTTTAAAATAACGGATGGAATTTCATTATATTTTCTCGTTGATTTTACGTACGACTTGTATTACCGTCTAAACCCGCCTTAACGGGAGCCAGAGACTGTCAAATTTTTCATACGTATTTTTTGACATTTCATTACATATTGTTTTTACACTATTATACATACATACATACACTCTCATTTTATTGGAGTTTTTAACTCAGAGGGACAGTGTAAAACCAGCTTCAATAACTGATTTTTGCATTTTAAAATAACCAGTTCGTTTTTCTTTTAAGTTTATAATTCATAATTTAAAGAATCTTAGAAAACTATTATTTGTATTTTATAAAAATACGAGTACATAGTTATAAATGCGAAATGTTAAATTTTTTTTATGCAAGATCTTAAGAAGCGACCTAGTAGGTTTGCCTAAGTAAGGATACACAAAAAGATTTTGAAACACATTCAAATTATTGAGTTAAAATCTGTAACAATAACTTGCCCGACCGGGCCACTGTAAGCTCATTTTCCAAAAAAAAAAAAAAATTTAATAAGTTTTGATGAGAACTTTGCGATTAAGATTTCTTCAAAGAGCAGGTATTAAAAATAATATACTCGTATTTTAATAAATTTAATACTCTAAGACATACCTTTCAATATAGAAATTGGAATCGCCTCATACGGTACCTTAGAAGCTTCTAAAAGTATATACAAGGCCCGAGAAGATTGACTTAACACATCATAGTAAAATTTAATCGGTTGCAATGGCATTTTTATAGAATACTCGTAGTCGTATAAAATTAAATTTCTTATTTATTGAAAAGAAAATGTTTTTTATTTCTTCACTAGTAAACAGCTACTAATAAACTGAGCTTGACTCGCTGGTGAAGATCAGTTAATATGTTCGTTTATTGCATTGGTGACCATCGGTTTTGAGTAAATTTTTAGCAATAATGTACACTAATATTATAAAAACTTTACACTGGATTTTTGTGTGTGTGAAACAAGTCAAAAAATGTTTATGTGTACTCGTATGTTAAGTGATACAAATTTGTTATTGTATTATACGAGTATTATTGTATATTCGCTTTTTTTAACGTGCATTATTTTTGTTTTGTTTTTATCAGTGTTCAAAAAAAGCCGGTTGGGTCTTCCACATAAATACCTACGTACGTGTGAATGTATGAACTAAGTGATCTAGTACATACTCGTATCAGTGATGCGAAATGAGAATTTGATTTCGGTATCAAAAAACTCTTTGTAGTAGTTTTTTACCCCATGAATATAAGAAACAGTTTTATTTGTTTGTAATTTAATTGCAGAGTTGGGTTGATTGAAAAATTTCGAATAGAATGATTATATTTTCCGTTATTGTTTTTCTACAATTTCGAGTAGAGATCGTATTGTAAGTTCCCCAACATCAGTTCATTACGGATTACGGCCTTGCATTTCCCAGCACCAATGTTGTGTATGTTAATTTTTATCCATGGGTACCGGGACCTACAGTTTAATGTCGACTCTGAACAACAGTCATGTGAAGCTTGTTCATGGCATGCAGTTACTCTAGAAGCGTTTGCCAAAAGACTGCTAGGAGGTAGTCGCCGAAAGAAATTTTGTTCACTTTTTCTTATTTGTAAAATGGAATATTCATACTTATAAGTATTTTAATTTTACGTTCGTGTACTTTTTTGGAATATTATCGGATTGCAGGTCAGACGTGACGACTTGTGGGATCAGCAGGTCGCTTTGGCCAAAATATGCCAGCAGGATCACTGCAGTGCTTACTGCAAGCAAACAACCAGGATTTATACTCCATTTCATGCATGCTGACACAATTGTAGACAACCGGAGGAAAGGGAAACGATATTTCATTTTCTCTGCGAATGAACTGTTTTATGGAGGGAGAGAGTATGAACCTTGGGTAAACCGCTCTCTGATGACATTACGGAGCTGGCTGGTGTTAGCATCGAACGACTTATGAAGTTTTCGAATCGCACGGACTGAATATACTTATAGTTACGTTGTGGCTGAACGTTTCTTTTTTAACAAGTTGGTAGCGAAGATGTATCAACAAAACGGCGTAAACCAACCAACCAACCACTTTCTTGGACAAGAGCAACTTTTGGTAGCTTTGAAATTACTGTTACTGAAATTTTCTGAAAAAGTAAACGAACGAACCTAATAGCGTGTTCACATGACATTTTGTTTACTGTGACGCATGGATTTGTCAGAGTTTCAGAAGGTAATTGAAACTAAATTATGTTCGTACAAATTTGTTTTGACAATTTTATATAATTCGGCACATAATTGGAGGTCATATGAACATTGTATAAAGTAAGCAAAAAGGCTGATTACGTGGTAGCTGGACACTACTTGATATCGATATAAAAAGTATCTAAATTAAAAGAAGAAAGAAAAGTGACACTCATAGAAAAAAGAAATAAGAATTAAAAAAGAAACGAGGCAAAAAGTAAAATCTGGAATAAGTTGCGATTAGTACCAAAAATTGAAAAATAAAAATTAAAAAAAAAAACTTAAAAACAATGTCAAATATTCTATTAGAGGAGTACAAAGTACAAAAAGCTTTTTATTCAAATAGTATCGAAAACGTAGTCGTATAAATATTTTCATCACAGGTACATATACATACATACCTACATATTGTTTATTTACATTCGTTTGTTTTTTCTTGTTTCTTGTTTTGTTTTTAAATTTCGTTATGCCTCTTGCCGCTTCTTGTTGTTAAACCTTATCTTAATATGAGTACTCACATTCGTATATAATACATACATATGTACAACAAACTACTTAATTCATAAAGCGCTATAGAAATGACTCAAAAAATCACGTTATACTTTAAAAATTTAAATGGTACGATAATGAGCGTAATTTCAAAAACAAGATTTTTGTTTCGTTTTAAATAGGGGAGATTTCATATAAAAACATTAAGCGAAAACTTTATTTGTAATATATGTATGTATGTACGTACAAAAGATATGCAAATGTGAATGCAGTTATTACCACAGCATCAATTTATTTACTTATATACAATAATCTTATATAAATATTTGTAATCAATAAATAATAAAATCATAGACAATTTTATTATTGTTAAGACAATGTAGTAAGCAGGTCTATCATGTAATGATAAATGGAAAAGTAATCAGAAAATTACGATTACTTTTAGTTTCTTATGATTACGAATTGATGACGGTTATAATCAAAAGAGTAAGGCAATTATTTGGGACTACTATAATATAATATATATAACTGGACTGATTTACAAAATATGATATTAAAGATATACAGCCTTATGTACAATAAAAAATTAGCAGGTCGTTGTATAAAGTGGCTAAGTTTGTCATTCCAATACGTGGAAATTCTTGCTCAAACCTACAAGGTATTTAAATTTTTGGATTCTCTACCTAGTTATCAAATAGAGGGTATGGAGAGTTTTAATAATATCAGTCTATAGCGGGTGATAAACTTGCCAGTTTTTTGTCCCATATACTAACGAGTTCCTAATTTTTCATTATACATAACGCCTCGTACATAACCCTGCCATTACACATGAAAGTACTTTCATGAAAATTTTAAAACACTCTCAATTTTTTACTAATACATACAAATTTTTTTTTAATTTTTGTTTTTGTATTTTTGTTTTTTTTATTTTTTATTATAATACGTATACGGAACTTTCATGAAAGTACTTTCATGTGTAATGGCAGGGTAAATAAAAATTAAATGGTGATCGTTTATAATTGCAATAGTTGAGAACGGCTGGAGAGATTTTTTTATTAATACTCGTCATTGTCCAACTTCGGTTTTTACGGAAAGAAAAATTGATCGCGCCCACTGTTTAGATTTATTCTATAAAAGCGGAAAACGGCTGCGCCGATATGGCTAATTTTATTTTTGAATGTTCGTTGTAATCAAATTTAAGCAGGGACCGTGAATAATGATTATTGTTCATTTTTTTACACCAAAAAATCAATCACTTAGAACAGACATAAAAAAACATTTATTGCACCATTATTATTATTTTTTGACAACCTTTGCATACCCGTCATAATTTTTAAATTTTTGATTTTTAAAGTTTTCTTCAATGGTAATGATTATTTGTGAGTAATAATATAAAAAATCAGCCATAATCATTATTTTTGAGCAAAAGAAATTAAACTCAAAAATAATCATTATTTATGATTTTTATTTTTTTCGCTCAAAATAAAACTCACTTTCAATTTACGACTTTATAATTTTATAGTTTTTGTGCAAGAAAATGATATTTCATATAGCAAAATGAACAGAGTTTGGTTTATTGCATTAGATTTAATTTTCCACTAAATTTAGTGGTAGTGGAAAAAATAGTGCATTATCGCCTATAATATTTAGTGGTAGTGGAAATTTAGTGCATTAAATAAAACCATTGTAGTGGTAGTGGAAATTTAATGCATTAAAAAAAACAAATTTAGTGGTAGTGGAAATTTATTGCATTAAATAAAAAAAAATTAGTGGTAGTGGAAATTTATTGCATTAAAAAAAAACAAATTTAGTGGTAGTGGAAATTTATTACATTAAATAAAAAAAATTTAGTGGTAGTGGAAATTTATTGCATTAAAAAAACAAATTTAGTGGTAGTGGAAATTTAGTGCATTAAATAAAATAAATTTAGTGGTAGTGGAAATTTAGTGCATTAAATAAAATAAATTTAGTGGTAGTGGAAATTTAGTGCATTGAATAAAACAAATTTAGTGGTAGTGCAAATTTAGTGCACTAAATGAATCGATTTTAGTGGTAATGGAAATTTAGTGCACTACTTCTGAATGATTAGCGGCTGGCAATATTAGCAGTCCGCGCCATTAAAATCTTACCTATGGTGAACTGAATAATATATTACATTTGAAAGTACTAAAATTCTTATTAAAACAATAACAACAATTATTTACTTTATACAGGCGGACTCAGTAAATTAAGAAAATAACATTCACAACAATTTATTTTGACATTGACTTAAGCTATGTATGCATATAATAATATTATATCCATATATGAAGGTATATTAAAACGATAGTGGAACTGAGGTAGTGGAACTAAATTTCCATTCCACTATAGTGCCAATGGAGTTATATTCCATTACCACTAATTATTCAAAATTAGTGCACTAAATTTTCACTACCACTAAAATCGATATATTTAATGCAATATATTTCCATTGCCACTAAAATTTTTATATTTAATGCAATAAATTTCCACTACCACTAAATTTATTTTATTTAATGCACTAAATTTCCACTACCACTAAATTCGTTTTTTTTAATGCAATAAATTTCCACTACCACTAATTTTTTTTATTTAATGCAATAAATTTCCACTACCACTAAATTTTTTTTATTTAATGCAATAAATTTCCACTACCACTAAATTTGTTTTTTTTAATGCATTAAATTTTCACTACCACTAAATTTTTTTTATTTAATGCAATAAATTTCCACTACCACTAAATTTATTTTATTAAATGCACTAAATTTCCACTACCACTAAATTTGTTTTTTTTAATGCAATAAATTTTCACTACCACTAAAATGGTTTTATTTAGTGGTTAACTATTTCTATCTGCATTTAGTGGTGGCTGCAATATTGCTGCATTAATACTAAGTGGTTTAGTGGTAGTAGAAACGATAATGCATTATAAATTCAATGCAATAAACCCAACTCTGAAAATGAACAAGCATTTCTTAATATATTTTTCTTTTACTAGTTCTGACCAAATTTTTTAATGTTTAATAAGTCATAAATTGAAAGTGAAAAAAATAAAAATCATAAATAATTATTTTTGAGTTTTATTTCTTTTGCCCAAAAATAATGATTATGATTGATTTTTATTAATATTACTCAAAAATAATCTTTACCATTGAAGAAAATCCTTAAAACTCATAATTATTATTGTGTAATTTTTATTATAAAACTCATAATGATTACGGTCCCTGAGTTTAAGTTTTCAGTGAAAAAAAATTGAACACGCCCATTTTTATGACCACCTTTTTTCGATAAAAATACATATATCCTAGAATGCCTAAAACAATTTAGCGATTTTTGTTGTTAAATGTTCGCAATAGTCCATAAAATTGTTTTAGAGAAAGGAAAAACTGCCTTACAGAGAGTATACATATACTTATTTGAGATACCATAAATGTAAAAAAAAAAAAAATCACAAAATGTCGGCCGGATGACGATTCTCCCAGTAAGGTACGTCGAATGTCCTTGGTATAGGCATGCATATGTTTAGTATGTTTTGTCGTACGTCCGCCACTACGGCTCAGAAGGTTAGTTCATAACTTTCAAAACATGCATATATCTGACCAAAGGTAGTGACGTGGCTCTGATTGGAAATAGGCGAAAATTTACAATAATGTAATGACGCTATTCCAAATGGACACACTCTTTCATTTGCCATGTATGAATGGCATCCAATTGTTGTTCATTTAAGCTATATTTACACCACTTAAGTTTTCATCTGATTATAGCAGTTACAACTCAGACGGCAATAATTTTGAAAATAGAAAATGTTCTATTTTCATTTGAGCTCAGGCAAAAACAGTAAAAATTAAATTAGATTTGTAATTAAACTATCTGAGTTTATCTGAGCGCGCTTCTGACATAAAACTCAGATGGGAACATAGGTGGTGTAAATATAGCTTAGCTATAAATCTGAATCTTATGTGTATTTGTTAAAATTTTTTATTAACAATTTTGTAAATTATACTATTTGAGTTAATATATTGTGAAAACTTGTGGTTTTAATAAAAATAAAATAATAGAAAAATGTGTTAAAAAAGGAAAACTTACGTATGTATGTATGCATTGTGTTTTTGTATTTGTACTATATTTGTCCGTAACCTGCTTGCATTTTCTCTTTCGATTTTTAACAGCTCATCTAGCTTTTCATTTATTTCCGCTTATCTTTCACTGGCTTCGTCCAGATTTTTATAACGCTCGGCAGGAGTTTTTGTTTTAAGCCTTTTAGGGGTGCTGTTTATTACAAGTGGAGATATTTCACGTTTTTTAGAAGTTGAGGGCATTTCTTCCTCATTCCCAGCACATACATCCTCAGGCGAGCCAATAGCAACACCAGCAACACCTTCCACTGACTGTATAAAACAAATACACCAACTATCGAATATGACACTGATCACTTTTTGCCTGCGTTTTTCCATCCGTTGACATCCTTTTGAGGTAGACCTGCGCTGTTTACCGATTCAACTAACTGTTGCCAAAGGGATGCAGTAGTTTTACACTTGTATTTGCTGACAAAGAAAATTTGTTTTTTCGATTTTTATAAGTTTGAAATTATTCAACAAATTTAGTTAGGCTGAAGTCAATGTCAAGAGCAAGTGCTTCTCATTGGCACATATTATTCAAAGAAGGTCGAGAACGCGTTGAATACGAACAAATTTAAAGACAACCGTGGTTTTTAACTCTTGAAGTCAACAAACGCCTGTCTATCCAAGAGATAATTAGCAATCAAAAGCTTAATATCACTAGGAAGAGTTGAGTTCATGGTGTCATTTATCCGCATAGAATATGATTGACCGTACCAAATGCTTTGATACTGATTACTATTTGGCAGTTGTCATATTCAAAGCCGTAGTTGTGCTATCGGATTCTCTGAAGCCATGATGGTGCGAGGCGTGCTGGATATTAGCAAAGCTCTTGCGATCAGTATACTGGTTGCCATTGAATGTTAAAACGGTAAGATTCTTATTACCAGATAGACTTTATAGTTAACCGATGTTTCTTCGAACCTAATATGCATTGGTTTAGAATATCTAACCAATTGCTTCGGTGGTTGACCAGTTAACTTCATTAACGAGCTATTCAATATTCACCGATAATTGCACAATCCATTTATCACACGGCCTTTCTATAGTGAGTATATGATCTGAGTTCAAGGCCGTTTGAGTTTGCCAGAAGGAGTAGGTAAGTAGCGATGAGCAGACGATGGAAAAGTCTGGGAAGCTAGAACATCTTAGCTTGACTAGTGCTACAGTCCTCATTTATTGCAACGAAGTTTGAGTCGCCTATTTGGTCAGCTATTGACACACTACGGGGATCATTCGGTAATTGCGAAAACCAACTCTCACGATAGTATTGATATCGCCAAAAATTTATTTTGTTATCACACTGTAAGAGATGAGATATGATCGGGCAATAGCTAGCTTCAATGCTGATAAATGGGAAATTTAAACACTATCGATTTCCAAATTGATAATACTAGTACATGTCTATCGTCTTAGATGGCAACAGTTTCCACAGTCACCATAATATTGATCTAACACTCCTCCTTATCTATTGCTGACATACGAAACAAGTTATTGGAATGTGTCTGTAGGGTATTATTGCCGCTGTTTTGGGGTTTATATGCAATGGAAAAAGTTTTATTATATAAACCGCTGTAAAATTAGGGGACCAGTCACGGTGATTGCTAAGACCTGAACATGGTCTCAAGTGGCAGCAGTTATTGCAGACAGTACATCTCACTGAGGTACTGTTACGTTTAATACAATTGTGACTTATAGAACAGATCTAAATATTGCGACTTGGATTAATAAAATTATGAGCAAAACTGCCGACATATTTTACTCACTTAAGAAAAAAACTACCGATGAGTACAAAAGTCGCACACGTTCCGTAGAGTAGATCTGATTGTTGTATATGTAGATTTGTCGAGTGAACGAGCTCGCGGATTACTCTTTCCGTCGCTGTACTTTATTTAGATTTGCAGAGTGTAAGAGCCTCCGAATTCGTTTTAAATTCTTAATTTATAGTTACCTGAATACAAAATCCTCGAATACTGTAGCCAATGACAAAAGCTCCTGAATTCCACTCGCCGTCTCTGTATTTAGTTTATTTCACATTCGCATGTATCAACATTTATTATAAAGTATTATTTTTAGCTCTTTTCCTAGACTAGCCGATTGTGCACACATCCGAAGCCAATATCGCAGCCAGAGTTTCACGAGACGACACTATTTCCGACTCCAATACACCTGATGCTGAAAACAATCCTGAAGTTCATAAATTTATTTGCAGAATAAGTAGTTCGTAAGATAGAGTAAGGTTTAGTTAATAAAGATTTGTTCAAGTTATTTATAAGAAAGGAGTTAAGTGTTAAATTAAACAAAATTTTTTTGCCTCAGAAATCTTCAGTGGAATCCGAATAAAGTTTTACCGTCTTAGCACTTATCAAAGTTCTTACTCTCAAAAGCTGCATTTCCTTCGTTAATAATTTTATATGCGGAGTTATTGATTCGGACCGCTAAATATTATTTTAATCTTAAACTGCAATATTTTCGTTCAAATTAAGAAAATTTTGATCCAATCCGGAGAATACGTGCAGAATTCAGCTATTTTTCCTTATTGATTACTCTTTGAACGTTAATCCTCTTAAAAATAGAATAATGAACTTGAAATACCTGAATTATTTATATTTTTTTATTAGAACACTATAAATACTATTAGAAAATTACTATGGATTTTTTAAGTTTTTGATAGAAAAATAAAACAAAAACAGCTTACCAGAAGTTTATAACAACTCTATTAGAAAACATAATGCGATATTTAAATAAAATATAATATAATAATTATTACCGATACTGGTAGTTTTGGTATATTTCAAGAAGCTGTATAGGATTTTTTTTACCTTGAACAGCCTTTGTTATAATAATGACGTATATAATAAATAAATCCGATAAACATAAAAAAATTTGTTTAATGCGAAACACGCTATTTAGAGCAAATTTTACAGCATAATTTATTAACTTTTAACATATTTGAATAACAGGAACTCAGAATATCTGATTTTTAATTGTCTTTTAAAATAATTTTATTTTACAACAATTTGAATAATCGATTGCTATTTGTTTTCATCAGTAAATGTAAAATGGCAATTAAAATAATATGGTATAGGTATAGTTATTTATTAAGAACTTATAAAACAAATTTTACTTAAACTAAACGTGGGTTCAGACCATGACTTTTTTCGTGCGTTAAACGCAGGCTTTTTATTTTTGTATTGGAGAAGAGATAAGAAAAGGCAGAGGGGTTGAAAAAAAGTGACGAGTTCTGTTTGCTTTAAATTTTTTGTAGTTTTTTTTTTACTCTTTGCCTTTCTACCTCACATGTACTTGAAATAGAGAAAATAAACATTGAAAAAATAACGATTTGAGACGCATAATATGAATGTTAGAAGATTTTGGAAGACTCATTAAAGAAAAATTAAAAGTGTCAGGGTGATTTGAATCATCGTCTGAATCCATTGTAAGTCAACTTAAAGCATAATAAATAGATATAACTTGTATATCCTTCTTAAAGGTTAATTCTAGAATATTCAAATACTTAAAAAAAGCAAATATGTATGTATATATATTGTTTATCCTCCTCCTTTTTGTAAGACTAGCAGTTCGAATCGATTAAAAATTTATGAAGGGATGAAAATCACAAATTCTTCCAACATTTTTGAGGTTTTTTCTTACAAATTTTTAAAATTTTTAAATTGCCTTCTTACAAAATCAGGAAGCTTATTTATGGTTATATTACAACTAAGAGAACTAAATTGCGCTTGCACCCGTGTGTTGTTTTAGTCCAAGAGCGATATTTTATATTAACATATTAGCCTACAAAATAAACCATAATTTATTATTAGTTAACAGAAGACAAATTTATTTTATTACCTGCGCAAATCTTTCCCAAGCATTCCCACGCCAAATAGGAAGTTTAGCAATTTGGCTAAAGCTTTTGAATTTTCCTTTGAGAGTCCTTAAATATTTAATGAAAAATCATAAACATTTATTTTGATTTGAATAAAAAATATAACAATTTATACAAACAAGGTTTTACACCCCATAAACTTCATTCAATAACAACTATCGTTCTATACCCTGCAAAAGGGATAAATGTTTAATTTTTTCTTGGCTAATCAATCTTTATTTCTAAATAAAATCGTTAGTCGAATCCATAATCTATTATGTGGCTCTCTCTATAACTTTTTTTACTGTCGCCACTTTTTATGGGTATTTAAATACCCATTAGGCTGGAATGGGTTAAGTTTCCTTATCACTTTTCCACAAGACGTCTACATGATATCGCTGAGTTTGCTCTCGATAAAGATAAAATGAAAAGGCTCGCAATAAATTTTAGAAAAGATGTCTATGCACTCAATACGTACATATCAATGAACCTGTTTCATCTTAATTTTATATACATTATGCCCGTATTCATAAAAAAATAAAACAGCTTTATTAATTGCTTATTTCACAATAGGTTTGTTCAGTAACTAAAAATTGTTACGAATTTGTAACATGTTTAACACGATTTGTATTTTTAATTTTATATCCAAAGTAAGTCGTTTTATGCACTTGATTTATTTTGTTTCGATTTTAATAGATCAGCTGATAGCTTTAGTAATGTAAGTATTATGAGTATCTAGAAGCTCGATACTTTACACCGTGGCCACAAATAACCGAATTAATTCAGAAACAGAAATTAAATAAATTTAAAATGAGTTTCTATAAATACATAAATATATGAAATGTATTGTTTTGGGGATAAGCATCTCTCTATGGCATTTCGTCTCTGATTAAGACTCGTCAGGAAACTTTTTCCCAAAGGTGTTAATCAGAACTACAAATACTTATGTTCAAATAGTTATAAACTAAATGCAAATCATATCCCATTTAGTATATGTATAAAAACTAGAGGGCTGCGCAAGCATAGCTTAAATGGCTTACAAGCAATCCATCCATTTTTTAAATATTTCATGTCAAGTACTTTTTCTTTATTATAAAATTGTTAATAAAGAGAAAATATTTTGAACTGCAAACAAAATCAAAAACATCAAAACTCTTATATAAAAAAAATACAAAGGATTTAAGAGAAAAATGAAATAAGGCAAAATTGCTATATAATATAAAGAAATGATACATAATTCAAACCAAAGAATATAAATCATATAGAATGTGCATCATGTACAAGTAAAATTTCTTATGGCGGGTCGTAATGTTGGAACCCGCAAAAAGAATTGTTACTCTCTTACTTAGCAAACAGAATTCGTTTATTCTCTTACTTTGCACACACAACATCACGGTGTATAAGACGATAGCCACAACAAAATTTTTACTTCGTGTCTTTTTTTTTTGCTTAAGTACAGAAACGGTTTCATGCTAACAACAATATTCACATACAATACAATTTATGTGTGTGTGTGTCTTATTCATTGTGAGCTGTTTTCGTTTTTTAAATTTTAAAACTTAGAGAATAATGTTGTTGGTTCAAATATTTTTGTGTATTAAAGAATACAGTGCTCCGATACGACTATGTAAGCTAGTGTAGGGCAAAGCATATGTAATTTGTAGTTGCGCGACGGAAAATACATTAATCTACATCGAATATATAGCGCCCTATTTAATATCGTTATAAAAGTGTAGTTAAAAATATGTTTTATTATTATTATTATTTATTTAAGATCAACAAGTATTCTTATGTTTATTTGAAATAAAAGGTTAACTAAACCAAAAAATGTAATTCCAAAAATATTAAAAAAAAACAAATATATATTCATTAATGACAAATTTTCGAATGATAAATTGATGATTTTTCAATTATAAGAAAATTGAAAAAATTTTATTTTTAATTTATGTATGTTTAAAATATATAACTGTATGTATATATTCATTTTTAGAAGAAAAGATACTTCAATTTTTTATGTTAAAAATAAATAATAAATAAATAATAATCAAAATTAAAATTATTTCTTAGTTTTTACTTTGAAGCATCAAAAAGTATATTTTGAGAATTTTCATCTCCATGAAAAGGCTAATAAGGTTACTTTTTTAAAAATTATTTATTGGATAGAATATCTATTTTTGGAACTTCCTTTTTCTGTAGTCCAAGAGCAATGCTTTCGAAGGAGCAGCAAATCCAATACCTCTATTCTGTGTTGAGAACAAGTGTTGGCAAACAACTCTGGGGTGGTTCGTTTACATGACTCAATAATAAAAGATTTTATACCAATTTTTTGAGGTTCAGATTTAAAGACATTATGAATTATTAAAATGTGTTTTTTGCTTGCATCCATTTAGCTATCATTCTAAATTATTTTACTTCCCAAAATGGTTTATCTGCAGATTCTTTAAGTGAAATTGTTACAGTAAATGTAAATATTTTAAAAAGCATTGGTATTAATGTTTATGCCCTTATATGTGATGAAGGCTCGACTAACCGAAAATGATTTTCCAATCTTAAAGTATCTGCTAAAAAAACGTTTTTTGAATTAAGCGATCAAAATGTTTTTTGCCTTTATGATTTCCCACACTCAATTAAATCTTTGCGGAATGGGTGGCTGAAATGTGACATAAAAACCCCGGATGGGACGGCAAGCTTTCAGGTAATTAGGGAATTGTAAGAAATGGAAGCAAATGCAAAAACAAAAATGTGCCCAAAACTAACACGGCAACATATGTTTCCTAACACTTTTGAAAAATGCTTGTAGTATTTGCCACACAAATTTTCAGCAGGCTTGTTTCTGCTGCTATTAAAACAAGGTCTGAAACCACAAAATTTAAGACATGTTCCGCAGAATTGGCTTTATCAACAGCTCAGTTTATGGAAAAAATGGCAAAATTTTTGATTGTCTTAATAGTGGCTCCCTTTATCGAGATAATTGCTACAGATCTGCAATTCAGATTAACAATGAAGTATATAAATATATTTAGTTCTTTTTAGAATATTTAAAAAAGGTGGAGTTTGTAGATCAAAACAAGCGTATTTTCTTTTCAAATAAAATGAAACTCACCCTAAATTCAATTCTTATGTTAACAAATGAAATTTTAAGGGAAGGTGGTGATTTATATTTCTTAATGACAAAGTCCCTCAATCAAGACAAATTAGAACACTTTTTCTGTCTTTAAATCTGAACCGCGAAAAATTGGTACAAAATCTTTTATTATTGAGTCATGTAAACGAATGACCCCAGAGTGGTTTGCCGACACTTGTTCTCAACACAGAATAGAGGTATTGGACTTTCTATTATTGGTTTTCCTTCGGAAACATTGCTCTTGGACTACAGAAAAAGGAAGTTCCAAAAAAAGAAAATTAGATATTTTATCCAATAAATAATCTTTAAAAACAATTAACTTTATTAGCCTTTTTATGGAGATGAAAATCCTTAAAATATACATACTTTTTGATGCTTTGAAGTATAAAGTAAGAAATAATTTTAATCTTGATTATTATTTATTTATTATTTATTTTTAACATAAAAAAATTAAAGTGTCTTTTCTTTTAAAAATGTATATATACGTACATATATATAATTCATACATACATATATAAATTAAAAATAAAAATAGAATTTTCTTATAAATAATTGAAAAATCATCAATTTATCATTCGAAAATTTGTCATTAATGAATATATACTTGTTTTTTTATATTTTTGGTTTAGTTAACCTTTTATTTCAAATAAATATAAAATCAATTGTTGAGCTTGAATAAATAATAATAATAAAATATATTTCTAACTACACTTTTATTACGATATTAAATAGGGCGCTATATATTCGATGTAGATTAATGTATTTTCCTTCGCGCAACTACAAATTAAATATGCTTTGCCCTACACTAGCTTACATAGTCGTATCGGAGCACTGTATTCTTTAATACACAAAAATATTTGAACCAACAACATTATTCTCTAAGTTTTAAAATTTAAAAAACGAAAACAGCTCACAATGAATAAGACACACACACACATAAATTGTATTGTATGTGAATATTGTTGTTAGCATGATACCGTTTCTGTACTTAAGCAAAAAAAAAACACGAAGTAAAAAATTTGTTGTGGCTATCGTCTTATACACTGTGATGTTGTGTGTGCAAAAATTTTGTTGTGGCTTTTTTGCTGTGTGATGTTCTTGTTATAGTTGTTGGAATTTCGTCACTGTATGTACTGTGGCTGAACGAAAAAACCTAAACAACAATGCAAAAGAAATAAAACACACATTAGCACAGTGCATACACTGTGACATTAGTTTCTCTTTGGTTTCTCTTGTTTTGTTACGCTCTTTTCTTTTGTTTTGCCTTTTGCCCTTCCTTCCCGCGTCTGAAAAAATGTTGACAAAATATTTGGATAAGTGTTGAGATGCGCATTCTATATGATTTATATTCTTTGTTCAAACACAGTAAATAAAACATTGGTCGGCAAAATTGATTTGTAATTGTGTTAGTGAGCTTAAAGGAGACTACATGTAAACAGTGATGCCAATTTAATGCTTTAGGCACTAATTTTAGTGCTTTTTTATGTTGCAAAACGGCAAATTTTCAGCTCTGATGCCAAAAAAAGAAAAGGCACTAGCTAGGTGCTTTTCAAATTTTCCAATGGTGCCTTTAGTGCTTTTTATAAATTTTAATATTTTTACATTGTCTAACAAAGACTTTTTGCAGCTCTTTTACTTTATCTTTGTAAAATAATTTTTTTTTTGTATTGGTAAATCCTTTGTAGGACATAATTTTTTTGGGACAGAATTTTGAAAAGGAATTTAAAGACGGAAAAAGCAAAGGAGATAAAAAATAATTGTGTCCGCTTTACAAAAAATCTTACAGGAAATTAGAGCGACTATCAAATTTTTTTTAAATTTCGCAAATGGTTGATCTTTTAAGTATTGCTAATATATTCGATAATAACAATAAAAATTATATTATTAGTTTCGTAAAATAATTCAATGTGGCGATACTATATCTAAAATAGAAATAGCTTAAAATGTTACTTTTGTATTGTTGTTGTTCACAATGATCAAATAAAATAAACCTTGTGCTCTTTTACGCCTTTGTCAGTTCGAAATTACACTTTTTATTACTTTTTTTTATTTATATGTGCTTTTTGTTCCAAAAAAGCTTACATCACTGCATGTGAACTCTCTCAGCTCAACTGAGTTATGAAATGCCGATCTATGCAATAACATCAGCGTTGTCGACTTGGTGCGATTCGCATTTCGGTGCGTTTTTTAAATAAATAAGGTACACATTTTGTAAATATTCTCCTCTGTTATGTTTTTTTTAATTATATTGTAAAAGGCTGTTTTATTTTTAAATATTTAATATAAAAATATTAAACTAAAATAAAAAAAGTGTTTTAAAATATTATAATAAAAGAATAAATACTGAACTATTCAAAACCTTGTTATTAAAGGTTGATACATATCGTTTTAAAACATATAAGTTGGATATTACAAAAAATATCTAGAACGAATTTGGTTAGTTTTTTAATTTTTTACTTTATATTTTATTTTCTAAAACCCCTGAACTGTAAAATATTGTAATACTTTTTATACAAAATTATTATACTTTTTTATGCAAAATTAAAATTTAAATGGTGCGATTTTTTCTCCGCTTTTGAAATTTCAAAGTTGACAACGCTAAAGAGAACCTTGTAGTGGCGACATGCATATATTTCATGGTGGAATTACTTACAAGGTGGTGTTACCAACCCAGCTGGGTTTTTTTTTTGGTCATTCCGCTCCTGTCAAAAGTTTTGTTTATATTTATGTTTTGTTTACATTTTGCTTTGTGTGTATTCGTGTTTTTGTTTTGGTATAGAGACCTGTATGTTGTTAAAAATACACACACACACTTCTGACATGTGCTGTTTTAATTCACCATACCTGCTTTTGACATTAAAGAGCTGAAAAAACAAAAACAAATTCCCTGTTGTTTTTGTACTATATTCACCTGCCACCACCTTGTAAGTAATTTCACCATGCATATATTTCTTGTTATTTGTTTTTTTTTTTGTTAACTGTATACCAGTGTTGCCAGAGTTAAAGTTGGATTTTACACATACAAAGCTTACATTATCCACAATTTTATAAATTACACAAAATAAATTTATTATTTGAAATGTAAAGGATATAATATTTATGTTATTATTTAAGACCATACTTATGCGTTCATATATCTTTTTAATACTTAAATATTTTTATACATGTCTATTAATTACATTGTACTAGGGGAAACGTTAATTCTTTTAAAGTTACTAGTATAATTACTAGTACAGCACAAACGGTATAAAAGAGTCTACTGTTCTAAATAGTTCAGGGGTACTGCTTGGAATTTGAAGGAATATTTGTGTTATTTCCAGTTTAACGTCTGTATTGAACTTTACCAAAATTAATTAATTAGTTTTTCTAGATCGTGTAAAAAATTACTTACAAAAATAAAGCTACACTTATACAATATTTGAATTTAAATTAAAATACGTATTGTAGGGTAAGATTTTCATTAGGATTTTATCAGTATTTTTAAGAATTGTGCTGCACTTTAGTGTAACATTAACAAACCATTGCAAAATATGTATCAAGAACTACAATATTTGTTGATGGCAACGCTTTCCAAGAAAATAGTCTGGTTGAGAAATGTTGATAAATGAAATAATGAATAATAGTAATAACCATTTCATACATGTATGTATAGTATACACATGTGAATTCTGTAATCCTGTTCTATACATATTAACTAGAAACTATGTATTTTTAATCACATATAAAAATTTTGAGCAAGTGGCCATTTTAGTCGCCGTGGTCTAGTGGTTAGTGTGTTGGCTTACTAAGACTAAGACCCTGGGTTCGACTCCAGGCTCCGACATCTTCAAAAAAAGATATATGAAAAAAAAATATTTCTTTCGGCGACTACCTCTCAGCAGTCTTCTGGCAAAAGCTCTGAGAGTAATTAATTGCCATGAACAAGCTTCTCAAGTCTGTCGTTCTGAGTCGACATTAAACTGTAGGTCCCGGTACTCATGGATAAAAATTTACACACACAACATGAGTGCTGCGAGAAGCTAGGCCGTATTCCTGACACAGGGTTGTAAAGGCCAGTTATGTATGTATGTATGTATATTTTTAACCAGTAAATAAATACAGTTTTACATCTGCTTTACTTTCTACTTTTACATTTATCTGTAACTTAACGATACTATAAATCCTAATAATAGATGGTAACAGGAATAAATATTTTTGAAGATTGGTATTTATATTTATTAATACTATTTCTCGAAATATTTTATTTCTCCTTTGAGAAAAAAGGAACCAAAACAAGAAAAAAGTTCACATGTATAGTTATTTCTAGCTAAAATTGGTTGTTATTTTCTGCAGTGTGTACACGTGGAGATTTTTTTTTGTTTTGCTTACTTTTTCCTTTGAAGCAAAAGAAAATCACTACTTATTTCAACGAATTAAATTCAAAATAATAATTTCATTATTTGTTAAATAATTTGCAACATCGTATTTAATTTTGGTTATTTTTATTCCATTTCGGTTACATATTTGTTGAAATACGGTTACAAAAAATTAAAATTCGTGGCAACACTGATAATAATATAACAGGAGTAGGAGAATGAGAGTAATGTCGTACATTATACGTATGCGTGTATATCTGATGTGAACAACACAAAATTGTTTTTGTTTAGATTGTTGCTTATGGATTATATCGTCCCCTCAAACAATAATGCATACACATATACCATTAATTTCTTATTTTATAATAAGTATCTACATAATTGATTCTAAATGTGGTCAAAATTTGGTGAAATTCTACTTCTACAAATTAGACCAAAAAATTAATTGAAATATTAGCGTATAATTGGGTGTTTGAAATTGTTCATTAATAATTGTGTAAGTTCAGGTATTGTGTTTTAATTAGTTGTTGCTCTGGACATTATTTCAAAGAAAAATAGTGTATAAAAATCACACCTTTTTTATACTATTTTTATTATTTCATAACAAAATAAAATATATTGATATACACAATTTTTTTATAATATAGATAAATGGTGTAAATGATTCAAATAAAATAGTGTATACCGTACAAAATAAGAAATTGATAATAATTTTCATACATATTGTAAAACAAATAAAATAGCCTAAGTGACATCATGGTACTTTGAATCGCATTTCTTTGTAATTAAAGCACTTGTAAATTAATGAAATATCATCAACTAGTAGCCTGATTATTCCACTGAATATTTAAATGGCCACAGCTTAAAAACACCGATTATTTTCTGAAATATTATTGTGTTCCCACATCTCTAATATTAATAAAATTTTAAACTTCATTATCTCGAAATGGCAAAAAATTATACACTTTTGTTTTATTAAGGAGACGATACGTTGTGAACAACAGAAAATTGTTTTTGTTTTCTTTGTTGCTAATATAATAATACAGGCCTGTGCAAAAATAAAAATTGCATACACAACGCTCTTGCTTTCAGACGCCACTGAAACAGCAATGAGTTAACATGCGTAGTGGATGTACGCTGATTTATTGTTTACAGTGAGAAGAAAATTAATAGCAATGCACTCAAATATTTTATTATTATAAATGCGTTTGGTAATCACCAATATCTTATTTATCATAAAACATTTAAAGATATAATTTAAAAGTTTTCAGTGATATTTTCATTATTTTTTTAAAAATTTTTTTTTTTTAATAAATTGAATACAAAAAACAACACTTAAAATTTTTTTTTTTGTTAAAAAATTAAAAGTTCTTTTTATCCTTTATAGCAGTATAGTATTTATAAATTGTTCTTAAAGTAATTAAATTTTTAGATAAAATGTTACGTACAAATTTTAATTAAAAAAAATACATATAGTTGCTGGTACTGCTACTTACACGTTCAGCAGTGTAATGCTCATTTTCTCACCAATACAACTACATTTTTTCTTTGACACAGGCCTGTAACATAGCTGCCAGATTTGACGATTTATCGTCATTTTGACGATTTTACGACACAAAAATAGCATCTTGACGATTTGACGATTTTTGTCCTTAATTTGACGATTTTTATTTATTTTGACGATTTTTGGAAATTCAATATTTTCAACGTTTATTTCTTTGAATTCTTTAACATTGTAAACAATTATTATCACACTATTTGTAACTGCTGCTTTTAGAAATTCAAATGTAGAAAATTACTCTATTTCTGAAATAATTTTTATGTATTTTTCACACAAAAAATCCAAAATTGGCTTTTGGAAATTCAAATTAATAAATTTAAATGTATATTATTATATTTCTGAAAGGAATTTTATGCTTTTTTTACACAGTAAAATCCAAAATTGGAGACTATTGTATCCACCAATTTAATGCATATAATTTTAAAAGATATTATTAGAAATAGAGCCAAGATCAAACATTTTGATTTGGTTGATTATAAAGATAAACAAATTTTTAAATTTTGAAGAAAATATATTTTTTAAGGAAATAGAAAAACATACTATTATTATTTGTTTCACAAATTTTTTTAGAACAGTGTGGCCAAATAAGATTTGATTTTAAAAACGAATATTAAGCTTTAAGTACTTAATATATATTAAACAAAAAAAAGTCGTTCGTTTTATGAATGAATTTAACTATTTTATTGAAGAATGTGAAAGACAAGAGCTAAAATCTGAATTAAGACAATTAAAGTTATTCAATTTAGAGAAAAACTTCGCCCAAAATAACCTAACCTGTTAGATTAAAAAAAATCTCAGAAATTAAAATGAGAAACTCCACTCTTTTTACCTAACTCTATCTAAGTTTATTCTGAAAAAAAAAAAATTAGATTTACTACATTATTTTGCAAACGGAAAATAAATATTTAGACAAATAAATCTAAAAAACAAAAGTAGTCTTTGGAGGCCATTACTTTTACAAAAAACCATTCTAATATAAGGAATTGAGAATAATTAAATTAAAATTGTAATTAATTTAAAATGTACCAAAACTGACTAAAATATGTAATGGTAATGCATGTGTATTATAAATATATTTACCCAATTCACAAAATGTTATATTGTTGTAGATTATAGTTAAATGGCATTTCATTTTGTGAACACCTTGTCGTAAATATTGTTGTAGATGTTATCCAGTGTTATCAAATTTCTTGAATAAAAAATTTAAAAAGAAGAAGAAAAACATTTCAAATCATATTTATAATACATTTGAAAACTAAAAAAAAAAAAAAATAAATATAAATAAAAAAAAGTTTTCCAACTCTGGTGTATTGATACGACATTTCGGAAACATAGGAAAAATTGTCGTACATGTTGTAGTAGTTTTTGACATTGAAATTAAAAACAACATTATGTACAATAGTTGTAGTTTGTCATAGTTTCTACCGATCTAAGACAACTATAACATTTTGTGAATTGGGTAAATATATTTTTAATGTTTTTTATTAATTTAGGTTTTGAAATTTTATATACATTTCTACTGTCAATTCTATTTTTCAGTTGTACTCAAATAAAAACAAAAGTTTTTTTAAAAATGTCATATTTTCTTATTTATATTTTGTTGACGATTTTTTGACGATTTTAAGGAATCAATTTGACGATTTTGACGATTTTTTGTCGATGTTTGACGATTTCATGGTCAATTTATCTGGCAGCTATGGCCTGTAATAATATAACGTGAGTAGAAGAATAAGAGAAAATGAATGTTGTATATATTATTCATGGTATCGTTTGGCCTAATTTCTCTTAAATATATAGTTTTGCTTTCCTTCATATTGTCAATATGCTTTTGAACGACAAAGACAATATTCTCTTGAAAAAATTTCAAATTTTACAAGAGCTTGTCTCTTAAGACACAAAACCACAAAACTTTTGTTTTTAATGAAGAGATTGAACTAAATTTTGTTATACGTTAAATTGCATAATAGTGTCGTCTGACTTTCAAATGGTCTTGCGCAGCCCTCTAATAAAAACCAAACAAAAGTATTTATATTGAATGTATTTGCCTATATGGCGAAAAATATTTTTGTTTTTAATGAGTTTCTATTTCAATAATAAAAAATTTTTTATTAAAAAACAAAAAATATTTTTCGACTTATTGGCGAATACCACCTATGGGAAAAAGTCTAATGACGACTCTCTTAAGCAGAGACGAAATGATCATAGAGACATGCTTATCCCCAAAAGCATACATTTCATATTATAATAATAAAAAAATATTAATATTGAATTATTATACATTTTCGAATTAAATTTGAATATTTTTAACGGATCTTTATTATACTTGTTGTATGAAATTTAATAGCCTAAGATCCTAATACTGGTATTCTTATGAGAATTAACATCCGTTAAGGATTATTTACAAACACTAACAGAACTGAACTAGTTTTCGACCCAGCTACGAAAGGTCTCATCAGAGTTCTTTTGTGTTATACATATTCATATTTTTATATTTCTATTTTTCTAGTTCAGTTCTGCTAGTGTTTGTACATATTCCTTAACGGATATTGAAGCACAAAATCACAAAATTTTTAAATTTTGTATACTATTTGCACAATTAAAGAAGTAGTTATTAAGTAATTCGATGTATCTGTGTATTACTACACAATTTAACCAACAAACTTTGACTGGTAAAGTGTTCATTTACTTTTCAATATTTTTGAGAGAAATTAAAACATTTTTCTTCTTACTCTCTCGTTGCTGGTTTCTGCTAGAAAAGTACTTGAACAGACCTAATTACTCCATAGAAATATGTCAATAAGCACTCTATAAACCAATTTTATTTTTATGAATACGTTTTTAATTAATAGTTTTTAATTAATTTTTTTTCTGTTTCACACAGGTTTTTGTAAATGTTTCCCTTCATTTGAATTACATTGTAAAACATATAGCTAAGTAGAAAAGGAATGTAGTTTCTAAATTCTTCACAACTAACAGTCAAATGTAAATATGTATTTAATATTATCGAATAATAAATAAATAAAAAATCTTTACTTTAAATAATAGTTTATTATATTTATTACTGCTAAAATTCCGTATTATGAGTGTTAGAAAAGAATCTTGTAACTTTATGCAATACACTTTTAGCTCATACAGTTGTAGTTTTAATTTGAATGAAATTTAATACTGTCGAATTATTTTTTCTACAACAACAGTGGTTTTTTTAGCACAAACAGTATGTCCATAAATTAATATTTAAATCTATTAATTTTAACATTGCTAACCACATAACCACTTTTTTTAAATGTATAACAAAACACACAGAACGAATAAAATATAAAAAATATACAAAATGTAAACACAAAAAGTATATACAAGCTAAGTCAGATTTATAAAACGTACATACCTTTGAGTGACAATTTGATATGCTGTTTTGGTTCCAATTTGTGGTAAAAACTGTAAATCTTTTATAGATCCTTTATTCAGTAAATCTAAAATAGCTTTGCGATGTTTAGTTAAGGCTTTTTTGGCATTCGATGGGGTTGATATGTCAGAATTACTATCTATATCTATTATTTTACTACTACGAGTAGAATTGCTTTTAAAATATTTATTTGATTTTTTCGAAGAGTTTGATATTTCAATTGTTTCTTCATATTTTTCATCAACAGAACTTGATAAGTTAGACGGCGGTATGCAACTACATTTTTTGTTTTGATACATTTCTAAAACAGATTTGCGCGAACTTCTGCGCAGTAATAAATTATCTTTTGGCATTGACATATTGTGGGCATTCTGTGACTTTCTAGGTTGATGCCTTTCAGAAATTCGAACTGAACGCCTTATGGATTTATTTACCACAGTTTTATCAGAAAAAAAATTTTGAGAAAATGAATCCGAAATTATTGAAGAGTCAGTTGTACCTTCAATGGGGCTTGAAGTTTGTGGTCTGTTTGCTATCGGCGGAATTTCAGGAATCTTGAATAACTCGTTACTAGAATTGAACTTAACAAAAAAAAAAAATAATTAATTAAAATAGTTCCTATCTGTTCAAACAAAATACATACCAATTGACACCTTGCATCTGGCTTTGTGATTTTATTTATTGATTTATTTGTATCCTTTTCACTATCTTCGCCTTTAGCCGATGCATTTTCTTCAGATAAAATTTCCTTTATAATATTTTTAAATTCTTGTCGTACTGTAGAAGGAAAACCAATGTAATTATGACTTAAGGCAGGTGTTTGAGAAATTAGTGTATGAACATTTTTTTCAAACATTTTCGTAAGATTATCTTCCAAATTATTTTGCAATTCTGCCATACATTTCCGCACAATAGGACTTAAACTTAAAAAAAGGAACCATGTTATAATCCAGTTCTATACATCGTTAGTTAGTTAGTATGAGTAAATTAAATAATTCAAAGATGACAGAGAATATTAGTTTTGGCATAAAATATATATTTGAAATTTAAATTTCTTTCAAATAAAATAAGATTTATAGAATTTTGAGGAATTAAATTAATTTTAATTAAATTTTCACTTCGCAAAGTTTTGAAATGAAAAGTCAACAATACTAAAAATCAATGTAGTTATAGAACTCTACTCCCTAATAATTGCCAAAAGTAAACTCAATAAACGTTTCTGAAATACCAAAATATGTACATAACAATTTAATTCATTGCAAATATATACAAGTACTTAAAAAGAATTCAGATATTTTTCATGAGTTTTTAACAAAATAACAAAATTCTTTTTTTAAATAATATAGGTCAAATACATTTGATGAACTTGGATTTTGGCAGTAGATTTGGGGGCATGCGCTTTAATTTTTGATTTCATAAATTTTTTCTATGAATAGATCTTTAACTCCATTTGACTATAAAAATTTGATTGATTTTAAATTACAGTTAAACCTCGATTAACCTTCTCCTCTATTAATCGGTTATATGTATCTATTAACTGGCATGCGGATCTTTTTATTTTTTCCCTCTATTATCCGTGTTTTACCTCTATTAACCGTGCTTTACATCTATTATCCGTGCCGTATTCAAGTCTTTTATTATGTAAACCCAAATCCGATGTTTCTCCTTTCATTGATTTTGCATTCTCTTTGACAATTTGTATGTTTTGTATAAGCATATGTGGTATATTTGAATATATAGTTACATAAATCGAATGTTTAAATCAAAATAAATAAAAAAAAAATAAATTTCTGTATATTTTAATATAACCTCTGTTACCCGCGTATTTCGATTATTCGTACGGTCCCACGAGAGCCGGTTAATCGAGGTTTAACTGTAAATCGATTGTTACTTAATATACATAACTTTTTTTCTATAGCCTTACTTTGTGTGTTGCTTTTGAAAACGTCCTTCAAAAGCTGTAGATGTTGACATATTTAAGCTTAATAATGAACCATTCGAATCGATGCTACGATTGAGCATGGATTCTCGATTATGAGTTGATTCCAATTGTGTGAGGTGTGGCAAATTCATAGCAATATTTAAATCTTTTACTCTATAATTTTTCATTTAAAGAAATTAAGCATATAAACATGTAGTATTTAAAATAATTTAAAAACTTATTACCTTTCGTAATTACTGACCATCATAGTTTGATTACATTTTTTTAATTCTATTCGCTGCTTTTTTGGAGTACAAAATGTATTACTTTTAATAGCAGATTTGGTTTGAGTGCCATATACGTTATTTAAAGTGGGCTTTAAATTCGTTGCTTTGGAATTTTTTACTTGTAGGGGTTTCACTTTGTAAGGTGTCTGTTTTAGCTTGGCATTTTTCTACAAAAAAAATAAAAAATACATAAAATAAAGGCAAAAAAAATTGTGGTTAGTTTTAAATTTCATTAATTGTAAAAAGTTATTTAAATAGCTTCGAAATAATAACAATTTAGTTTAAAGATTCATAACAATGGCGGCAGTTACGGAAAACTTATTAAGCGAAATTTCTCCATCTGTTATTAAGATCATTACGAATTTTTTGGATGACAAATATGGTCAAAGAAAGTATAAATATAAAATAGAGGAAGCAACTGAAAAAGGTGATAACTATATGGGAGTAGTTTATCGCATTATAATTACAACAGACAGTAGTAAAGAAAATAAACTGATACTAAAGGTACCACCTCAAAATCCTTTAAGGCGAAAACAATTTTTTGCTAGAGCAGGATTTTTAAGAGAAGCATTGGCTTACGATAAGGTATAACTAATGAAATAAAAAATATATATTAAATACTGTATATAGAAATGATTTATGTTCTTAGTTTCTGCCAATGGTGCGTGCCTTTCAAACTTCTAAAAATCTTCGCGAAGAAGAAACTTTTTTTGAATACCCTCAGTGTTACTTTACAACAACAGAGGAATTAGGCGAAACAATTGTTATGAGTGACTTACAAGTCGAGGGTTTTCATATGCACAATAGATTTGAGCCGCTGACCTTGGATTATGTCGTACTCGTAATGAGAATTTACGCTAAATTACATGCAATATCACTAGTAATTAAAGACCAATGCTCAGAAAAGCTTGATGAATTCAAAGTAATTGAGGATATATTAGAACAACGCAAGAATGATGTGCAATTGAATGATTATTTTGAAAGTCTAAAAAATACTGCTTTAAATAGCATAGATAAAGAAAAAGATGGCTTTTATTGGCAAAAGTTGTATTTATATTTTAAAAGCGGTACATTTTATGAATTATTGCTAAATCAATTGAACTCTAAATCAAGTGAACCTTATTCAGTAATATGTCACGGTGATTGTTGGATAAATAATATTATGTTTAAAGAAATAGTAAAAATAAATTCTTTTAATATAGAAGTAAAATGCATTTAATCAAAAGAATTTCTTTTTAGAATGGCGTTGTTATTGATGCGCGTCTCATTGACTGGCAAATAATGAGATATGCTTCTCCAATTACTGATCTTATGTACTTTTTGATGTCAAGCACTACCAGAGAGTTTCGTCAGCAGCATTTTAAAGAAATATTAAATGTCTACCACAAGGCAGCTCAGGAACACATCAATAGGTATTTTCGACAATAATGTTTATCATTAAAAAAGCACGATTTGAGGCTTATCCTTTGCAATATTTTATTAACTAAATTTATTAATACTAAACAGGTTGGGTTCGGACCCAGAAAAATTATATCCACGAACTGGTTTTGATACAGAATTTAAAAACAAAGGAAGTATTGGACTTCTCTTAGGCATGATTGTTTTACCTATACTTACAACAAAAAGAGAGGATGTTCCAGATTTAGAACAACTAAGCGCAAAAGTTTGCGCTGGCCAATCAACAGATGCAATGGAAGCTGGTTTTGTTGGTGCAAAATCTACACTTTTTCACCAGAGGTTACGGGGAATAATTATGGATACAATAGATTGGAATTTGATTTAAAAAAAGATTAAGATAATTTACCTTAATGTCTGCAATTATATTTTTAACTTCTGGAGTATTTTTCAATTGTTTAGCATTTTGTGCAAATCTTAATGTAGATAATGTTTCACTTAAATCTTCACGATGAGGGCTAATGCACGCCAATAGTGTTAAATATGAATTTGAGTTTAAAGAATCTGAAAAAGAAAGGAAAAATAATAAAAAATACTCATATCTTCTTCAAATGTTTAAATTTTAGAAAGTTCTATCTGTTGTGCTGTAATAAATTGCTTAATAACAGCAGTTACTGCTGCAGAACAGTGTCTCTACTGGAATTAGTATTCCCAACACTGGGATTATTAGACTAACAAACCGCCCATTAGCTAATGGTGTAACTGTAATAACTTTAAATTTTAAGTTAGATTAAAGCTACAATATTTTGTAAACTTTACTAAAATATATATAATTCTCATAATCACATTTTAAAATATTTAGTCAAATTCATAAGCTTTGATATTTCATAAAAAAACATCTATATAAACAAAAGTCAATGTTGTTTGTTGGTCATCGCATCAGTTGAAAACTGCTGGATCGATTTTGACGAATTTTTCTTTCTAATGATCGTCGTGATCCAACTTATTTTTTTACTCAAAGAAAAATTTTGCCCCGCCCATTTTTACACCCACTTTTTTGATCTTAACTGATTTGACTAATTTTACTTTCGAATGTTTGTACTAGTAAATTTAAAGTTTTCATCGAGAAAAATTTACCACGCCTACTTTTACGCCCACTTTTTTCTTTATCTACAAATACTATTTTTGTATATCTTCAGAATGGTTAAAGCTGAAGTTTCGGAATTGGGTCTGAATGACTTCATAAGCAAGACAAATCGTCAGCCAGAAAGTAGGCGAAATTTGACAAGTAGGCGTGACACCTCCCATACAAGTTAAAAATTGATTTCTTTATACATATGGACGTATCTTTAGAAGTGTTGAAGCTAAAATGTCTGAATTTGGTGTGATTGATTTAGTAGTCGTTACAAATTATCCGTAGAAAAAAAGGGCGGACAAGTAGACGTGGTAGCTTCCTGACAAACTAACTGCTGAGTTCAGTATATTTTTTAATTTGGTCTGAATTACTCCGTAGGCACTAAATATTATCAGACGAAAAATGTGCACAATGATAGTGTAGCGAAGCACGCCAGGTTTAAGCTATATATAAAATAAATATGAGGTAAATTACATATGTATTAATAAGAAATTTAACTTTCTTCTGAAGTCACTTTGTTTTCCATCATCCATTTATTGATGTTTTCCATCATGCACTTTCGGACCCTTAATACACGTAGATTGATTCACCTAATCCGAAGTGTTATGCGACAAGTGCTTGTCTTTTGATTTGCAGTCAAATTACACACCTAATTTATATCGCCCTGGTCTAGTGGTTAGTGTGTTGGCTTGCTAAGACGATAGTGCCGGGTTCTCAGCTCTGACATCTTGAAAACAGAAATATGAAAAAATTATATCTTTCAGCAACTACCTCTAAGCAGTCTTCTGGCAAAAGGTCTGGGAGTAATTGCTTGCCATGAATTTTAAACTGTAGGTCCCGGTACTCATGGATAAAAATTACCACACACAACATGAGTGCTGCGAGAAGCTAGGCCGTAACCCTGACACAGGGTTGTAATATCCAATTATGTATGTATGAGCTGTAAACGCTGAATTCGTTGAATTAAATAAAATTTTTGTTTGTCTTTTCCTTTTTATGGCGAAAGTGTTGCTCTGGAGTGCTACAAATTAAAGCTCTCGAAATTAATAAATTAATGATGGTTGTTAAAATTTGCTTGATTTGGGAATCGTTGAGGATGGTGAATGCGACAGACTTTCTTAACATTTACATTTCTTGTTTCATTTACGAAAAACATTTTAATTCTTAATATTTAATAAGAATACAGTAGTTTTGCGGTTTAACGAACCTATATACCATCAGGCTGGTTCGTTAAACTGAAATGTTCGTTATATGCAGTACATATTTTCCATCCGCTCCTGTTAAGATTTGTTAAAAAATATACAGGAGGTATAATAGTTTTATTAATTTATTTAATAAAAAATTATTTTTACATATAATATTGCATTCAAAGCTATAATAAAAACAAAAACGAACAATGCATAACATTTTGGCATGTAAAACTAACAAATCAAAAAATTGTATATGATTTAATAGCTTCTCTGTTTCGTCATCCAAATTTGTATTTTTTATACTTTTTAAAAGGCTTTCCTTTGACTTTAAATTTTAGACACTGTGGATTAATTAAATTCATAGATCTTTTACTGGCAAATCATTCCGGTGGTCATCGATGATTTTTATTTTGTCTTTCAAAAACAATCTTTTTCTTCCACTCATTTTACTGTTTACATGACAAATTAATACGCAAATCTAACTACATATAGTAACTTGAAGAGCTGAAAACAATGGTAAATTTGTTTCTACTCTCGATGTTTTTTGCTACTGTTGTTCTAACGATATGTAAAATTTGTTCTTTTTTTATATACAATTTTTGTTTCACTTGTTCGTTAAACTGAATACAAAAAATATATTTTGTTCTCTATATAAGGTACTCAATAGAAAAAATTCAATTGTTGGTTAAATGCTGTGTTCGTTAAAACGATGGTCCGTTAAACCGCGAAAATACTGTACTTATTAAGAACTCAGTTGTAATTGTAAATAAAAAACCAACACCACACAAGGAACTTAATTACAATTTGGCGTCGATAAACACTTTTAAAAAGTAGTAAAAATTAAACTATTTGCTAAAAAAACTGTTTATTTATTTATTTTTTTATTTTTATAAGTTAACTTTTTTACCCTGCGTTAAAACGCAAAATTTCACAAAATTATTATCACGGTGATTTTATTTTATGTAGGGTGACGTTACCATAGAATACCATAAAATTGACCCACAAATCGAACTATTTTATTTTATCTTTGAAAAAAATAGTGACACCACTGAAAAATGTATGTTTTCATGAAAATCAGCTGTTCAGAATTTAAACTGTTTATTATTGTCATGATTGTCCCTCTTCTTATTGTTTTTTTCGTGTCAGCAGTTTTTTTTTCTTTTTGCATAATAACAATTTTCAAAACAATTAATCAGTAGACGTCATAGCGGAAAAAGCAGTTGGTCCTCTCAAACTGTTGTCTGTCATCTTATCATTCCCTTTTATTTTATATGTGTTTAATGCTTTAAACGAATGATTCACTTTTATTTTATAGTAATTACAAAACAAATGGGGCACTTTAAATGGGTCAAAATGGAATTTTTCAAAGTTTGGTCAAAATAAGGAACATTCAGAATTCATTTTAAAGGTATGACTCCTCGGGCAAGGTTTCTTATTTTGATTCCTAGAATACGATTTTCCTCGTCACTTGGGCGTATTTTTTTTTTTCATCCCTACAAATCGATCCGCTCTAATGTATATACATACATATGTACATACATAAATAATCGAAATTAAATTACATAAATATTTTATAAGTTTTTCACAGACAAAGATACTATTAGATTATTACCTTGTAAAACAGAACTTAAGACACTATCTCGATAAGGTATTACTTTACTTCCAGTGGTCATGGCCTGTAAAACTTTTCCGATAGAAAGTAAGCCTTGATTTATATGTACACCTTCCGACATTGCCATGCCTTGATGCCCAGTACGCCTTACTCCTTCAGAACCGGCCAAATCAACAATATTCATACATGACATGGTTTCAAATTCATCATTTGCATTTTGAAATTTGGAACAAACATATATCGTAAATATAGCATGTGAACGTGAGCTTTGGGAGTTCATTTTTGTAGGACGAACATGACGGTTTTTGTTACCTTGCATAAGCAGAGCGTTACATTCATCAATATTAAATAAAGGTTTGCGACTTCCGCCAGTATATTTTTGACCTAAAAATTTAAAAAAAACATATAATAAATAAAAATTTATTCGGAATATTACTTATTAGCTATTCCCAAAACAAAAAATAAAATCATTAAATAATTTTTTTTTCTAATTTTTGAAGCCGTTTCCCAACGGAATTGAACACTGTGATATGATACATTAAAAACGTTTGAGTAAGAATTTCAACGAACAGGAAAACATAATTAGCCACTACGTGCAACGAGCTGCTAATTTTTTATTATTAATAAGGCTGTTAAAATTTAAATTATATTAGTTAATTGGTTTCTCTTTTTTAAGTTTTTAATCCCATAAAAAGTTATTATGTTATTATTATTAAATTGTTTTTTCTTGTTTTAATATTTCAATTTAATAACAATGCATATATGTATATGTATATCATCATTATATTGTAGTTCTTCTTTTTTAATATGTTTTTTAAATTTATTTCTTTGTTGAACCTAATATTTAATGAAATATGTTTTTTGGTTTTTAAAAAATTGTTCTATATATTTTATGTTCTTGAAAGTATATTTTTTTTTATGTACATATGTGTTTTTAAATTTTTTTAATAATTAAATAATTCCTGAACAAGCAACGCAGAGAAGCAGCGAAATATTAAAATAAATATTATTTTAATTGACCTGTAGCTTGATAAAAAGTTTAAATTTAATTTAAAATAACAAAGGTCAAAGAAACTTATTTACACAATGTAATTTATGATTTTATATATAATAATTAATTAACTGCTGTATCCACAAAAAAAACATTTTAAGTTTAAAATGAGCTTATTTGAAAATTTGAATCCAATATTTGTGAAATAAACCCTTAATAATAATTGATAATAAAGAAATACCGATTTTATTTAATTTCATTAAAGCTTCTTAAAGTAAAGAAGTGAAAAAAGCAAAAGAAACACACACTTGAAAAAAGACAACATATTGAACGAATGACCGAAATGAACAATCCGGATCGCGTTTAATTATCGATCTTCAGTTCAGTTTTAATTTCTAGATTATTATATTTTTTAAACTCTGTAAATTTGGAAATTATTGGAAAAGAACGGAAACAGACCTATTAATGGAAATTCTCAATACTTTAATATAATCTAAATCAAATAACACAAATCTTTATAAATACCTTTGACGGATATCGGTTCATTCGTGTTCTCTCTCAACAAATCGTAAACCTTTTCATTATAGATTTCTATAAATGATGCCGATATTTCTATTTGCTTATATGAATCTAATTGATCAGCACTTTCTTGAACTGTTAAAAATAATTCTTTTAAACAGCAAGGAATCACGCCAATATCATCTCCCTCGAAATTCTAGAGAATAAACGATTTAAAATCAATTAAAATTGGTAACATAACTTAATACCCACTTTCGAACTCAGACCCATTGTGTATGATTTTCCTGTACCAGTCTGGCCGTAGGCTAAAGCAGTACAATTAAATCCCAATTTCAATTTGACCAAAAGTGGCTTAATTAGGCTATCAAAAATTTCCTTCTGTGTGACATCTGGACCAAGAACATGATCAAAAGTAAACACAGTTTCATTGACAATAATATTCTATAAAACCAAACAGAGATTCAACACAAGCACAAATATGTAATATTTTAAACCTCACATTTCCACTGGGATGGTAAGTGATAACACTAGACGGAATGTTTTCTTTCATATATTTTTCAGTTGGTCTCTCAAGTACAGCAATTTTAACTGCATCATAATTATCATTATACATCTTAAATTAAATTACTAAACCGATCAGAATTTTAATTTTTAAATTATTTTGGCGTCGTTTTCTTTTCAAACTACTAAAAAAAATTGGCAAACTTTAGCTTTAATATATAAGACAAGGGAAGTGTTCGTAAAATATTAAGAATGTAGTCTGGCAGCCCCAACAATTTATGAAAATAAAATCAACCGCTATTTGCAGTGCATTACACGAGCCACAGATATAACAGATCTAAAAATACATTTCCAAATCAACCAAAACAACTTGTTTTGTGCAAAACAGGTTAATGCAATTCCATTATGCTGCAAAGTTTTTGATTTTGAACTTTCGAAATTAATTTGACATGTATGTTGTTAACAAATAAAAAAGCAAAACAAAAATTTAAACAAATAATTAAAAAATTGTTCTAAAAATATTCAGTTGTGAAAATTTTTGTTTAAAATGCAAATTACGATACAATTTTGGAAGCGTTTGTTAACATTTTTCTAAAAAATGTGTTTTTAAACAAATATTATAAATACTTCTTTTTTAATTTTACCCATTTTAATATTTTAGGCCAAATATTCACTAAAAGTAATAATGTCACATGAAGAATCAAACAAAAAACTCCTCGTGGTGTTTCAATCTATGTTTAAAAATGTATATGTATCTCAATGTAAAAGGAAGAAACACTGATTCTGTTTTTAGACAATTAATTTGTGCCAGTAGACAATTATTTATATTGTCTTATCCTTTGAACATGCTTTTATTTTCACTCTCATCAAATTTACTTCGGCAAGTCTGTGTTATTTTGTATTTCATATATCTATATATTTGTTGTAATTCTAATCAGCCTTGATTCTGCCTTTACAATTCTTTTTTGACCGAAGTGCCAAACATACAGTAGGCGCTACAGATGTTTTGAACTTCTACCTTTAAAGGTTTTTGATTTCGAACTTTAAATTCTACTTTTAAAGATAGAAGAACATATCATGTGTTATGTTGTTAACGTTGACTACTCTGTAACGTGAGCAAACTCAGAAAGCTCTATAACGTGAATCCTTTTTTAATTGCATATGACTCTGATATCACAATTAAATCAGTGTTTTACTAACTTTTATGGTGTGCTAGCTTGCCAATGTTTCTTGTGTAGATGATACCACTGAAATCCAGGACATTTGGCAAAAAATTAAATCACGACCATTATTTTATCGTAAGCTTGTTTTGTTTTAGTTTTATATTTTAATAATTCAAATAACAAAATAATTTCACTTTCAATGTGTAAAACACAGTTTTATATTGTAAAATTTCATAATTTTGTCATAAAATTCAACAATCGTGAACAACAAACATGAACTCCCTAGATTTTATTTAGTTCACGTTACCGTGAAATTAATCGAAATTAAAATTTTTATTTTTAATTTAGTAATATTTTATTGTACTTCTGTTAGTAATTCCTAAAGACTGTGGCAACACTATTTTATTTTATTTTCAACTATTTCTTACCCCTAGTCTGCACACGCCATAAACTTGGAAATAATTATGTTTTCAATTGCCAAATTCTCTTTCCAACATCAAATGTTCAAGTGTAGACCGCAAAAACATGTATTTCGACTTGTAGGTTAACATAGTTGTTCGCACATTTTGCAAAGAAATAATGTTAAGCATAGGCTGTGAAATTAGACTTTTAAACTCGATTTTTGCTTGAATAAATAGTTTTTCTCGTTTCTACATACGCTAAATTATTTAAAAAAAGCGTTTTAACTGTTCTATGAAATAAATAATAAATAGTGTGTTTTTTAGCCATTTTATTTATTTATTTTTATTACAATACGTGTTCTCCACCTAAAAGCATAAACATGAACGTAAACAATATTTTACTGTTACTCTGCCGATGCTGGTTTTTATGTTTGGACATAATTAATGTACGTGTAGACGGGGGGTTACAAAAATGTAGAGCAAATACATGATATCGCCGCTGTTCAGATTTTACATTTTGACATCTTGACACATACTTCTTTATACACAACAGTTTTAATTAAAAGCATTGGCAGCCATATTTTTACAGACAATATTTTGCTTAAAGATTTTTGGGGATACAATAAAAAACGGCTTGTTATATCAAACGTGGATAGGTTTTTAAAAGCTGTGGAAATAATTACATCGCGTTGATTTAATAAAAAAACATTTTTTTGCTGAGAAGGCTTGGATTGTTTTAGATATTTACTTTAAAGTAGCCGGTATCCCAATTTTTTACAAATAAAAAGGTAAGGCTCTTTCCAAAAACATAATAAAAATAAATATTTCGTAAAGAGAATTTATCTTTAATCTTTTTCCATTACAACAAGAAAAAGTGTTTTTAAATATATTTGAAAGTAAAATTGTGAGTAAAAATTTGCATTAATATGAATTGTAATGAAAAAAAAGACAGTACAGTGGTGTATATAAATAAAAAAGTGCGGAAAAAATGGAAATTTCGAAAGTCGCGTTAAATGTAAGAAGTTATGTTTTTGATGTATGAAAAACTGCAAATATTATTATTAAAGGTAAGATTTACAGAATCATATCCACAGTTAATTTGTAAACTATTCGCGTTAAATTATTATAGATAAATAATAATAAGTGAGACAAATATAAGTAATAACAATGTGCAGTATAAGATATATAATTAAATACTTACTTACCTATTACATGCCTATATTATATTTTATTAAGATGAGATTATAAGCTTGAAGAAAATTTCAGAGTATAGCATATAAAATATATATGCTTATAATGCAATAAAAGGTTGGTCTTAACGGTGGCAAATACTACAGCAAAGTAGGTTTGGGTCAGAAAAATTACATATTACTATGTGAAGTTCTTTTTTTGACAGTACCTATAAATTATTAACAAGTGCTTTTAACATTTATGGTATTAATCTACTCATTAGTAGTGTTCATATCCCGTGGAAATATTCCGTAGAAATAGCCGGTACCCAGTTTTAATAACGGAATTGAACAGGTTTATGCGAATATATTGTTTACCAAGTGGTGGATATTAAATTAACCATGAATTCGTCTTTTTAGGTACATTATGTGAAAGCTCCATTCTACTTTAAATTCCATATAAAACAATTGTTGTTACAAAAAAGTGTTGGCTCCTTTCTGTCACAATGAGGCTTTGACTACTAGTAGCAACACACTGTATTCATCTGAAATTCCATAACTAGTTCTTGAAGAATCAATACTCGTCAAACATTATTATAATGAATGGTTATTAATTAAAAGTTCAGAGTTGGATATAATCATATGAAAACATTTATCGAATACTTGTGTAGGATCGAAAACATCAGAATTCAACTGCTATATAGAGTTGTAAAGAAGAAGGCACTTTATAGCTTTCATTAGTGCTTTTACTTTCATGCCACAAGTAAGATCATGTGGTAGGTATCTTTTTTCCTGAAATATTTGACTAGTTTTTGTGTAATATTGGGTTAAATATTTTCAATCTTCATTGATTCTATTTCCTTTAAATTACATATGCTTTTAATTTTATGTTTTATTATGAGAATTTCTAATATTGATCATATATTTACTGTATCATTAAAGTCTAGCGCATTTGGTGGCATCGTCTCCATATATGGATAATTTTAATATCCTTGGGATTGTTATTCAAAATACGATTTTAAAACGAGTTCTTAGGATTTTCAAACAAAATGTTCTTTAGGATTTTGAGTGAATTAAATTTGCTAATGGTAATAATAATGGTTAAATTTTCGGCACCAGCAGCACACAGGCCTAAACCCATAACTACTATCAATATGATTTTCTATAAAAATAAGACAATAACAAAATAACCATTATAACAGTAGCACAAATAATCAACACTTATACTTCGATATTTTCCAATTGGCTTACAGTGCTTACAGCTAATTTAATCTTAGAATTTATTCATAAGATTAAACAAATAAATAAATAAACAGCTTTGAAATTTTTTATTTTTTACTGAGATGATATGCTTTTGTGCTCTCGTCGCATTTCGAAGGCTCGAAATTTCTTTTGTAAATCTTGCATTGTGCATATGGCTTGAATTCAATTGCTCAAAATTTCTTTTACATAAATGCGCATTCTATTTAAGTTTTATATCTTAAATGTAAATGTCTTATTTGATTGCGGATAGGATGTTTTCACTTCGTCCGTTTGTAGGACACTGCATCTTGAGTGTTATAATTAAGCCTGAAGTGGAGCAAAATAATTGGAATTAAGTATTTAATTGGTTGAAGTTTATAAATAATTATTCTATATTTTTCGAACTAAATTCGAATATTTTAATGGATCTTTATTATACTTATCGTATGAAATTTAATAGCCTAAGATCCTAATACTGGTATTCTTATGAGAATTAACATCCGTTAAGGAATATGTACAAACACTAGCAGAACTGAACTAGTTTTCGACCCAGCTACGAAAGGTCTCATCAGAGTTCTTTGTGTTATACATATTCATATTTTAATACTTCTATTTAACCCATTACTGATTAAAAATTGGTAATAAAGGGTAAATTGAAAAATAAATATGTAATTCCGGTTACTTAGAATATGGTAACACTTACATTGAAAAATATGTTGAATTTGAATAAATTTCAACAAATAGTTGAATAGTTGAATTTGAAAGAATTTTCAGTTCAGTACTGGTGAGAATAACATTAAAATATAATTCACATAATCTATTTCCAATAGATTGTGCTTTAAATAGAAGTATTAAAATATGAATATGTATAACACAAAGAACTCTGATGAGACCTTTCGTAGCTGGGTCGAAAACTAGTTCAGTTCTGCTAGTGTTTGTACATATTCCTTAACGGATGTTAATTCTCATAAGAATACCAGTATTAGGATCTTAGGCTATTAAATTTCATACGATAAGTATAATAAAGATCCATTAAAATATTCGAATTTAGTTCGAAAAATATAGAATAATTATAAATTTGCTGGCCACAGCACATAACCCATTACTGATTAAAAATTGGTAATAAAGGGTAAACTGAAAAATAAATATGTAATTCCGGTTACTTAGAATATGGTAACACTTACATTGAAAAATATGTTGAATTTGAATAAATTTCAACAAATAGTTGAATAGTTGAATAGTTGAATTTGAAAGAATTTTCAGTTCAGTACTGGTGAGAATAACATTCAAATATAATTCACATAATCTATTTCCAATAGATTGTGCTTTAAATAGAAGTATTAAAATATGAATATGTATAACACAAAGAACTCTGATGAGACCTTTCGTAGCTGGGTCGAAAACTAGTTCAGTTCTGCTAGTGTTTGTACATATTCCTTAACGGATGTTAATTCTCATAAGAATACCAGTATTAGGATCTTAGGCTATTAAATTTCATACGATAAGTATAATAAAGATCCATTAAAATATTCGAATTTAGTTCGAAAAATATAGAATAATTATAAATTTGCTGGCCACAGCACATAACCCATTACTGATTAAAAATTGGTAATAAAGGGTAAACTGAAAAATAAATATGTAATTCCGGTTACTTAGAATATGGCAGAGTTGTAAATGAATCATTCTTTTTTGATTTCAATTCATTTGAATTAGCTAAATTTTGAATTAATTCTTTTCAACAAAAAAAAAGAATTGAATTAAATTTGAATCAATTCATTTGAATTTAGCGAACATGAATTGCAATTCATTTCCAATTCAAATGAATTAGGCAAAATGAGTTGCAATTCATTTGAATTAGGCAAAATGAATTGCAATTCATTTTTTAATTCAAAAGAATTGGTAAAAAGAATCGCAATTCATTTCTAATTCATTTGAATTGAAATGATTTGGAATTAATTCAAATGAATTAGAAAAGTAACTTGTAATTCAAATTTATCAAATCAAAAATGAATTGCATTCAATTGAAGTAAACTTGGTGTTTGGAGTTTGGTCCTTCAAGTACTACTTATGTCGCTTTTGATATACGCTGAATAACAAGACTTTCAGTATTTAAAACCTATTAATAATTTATGAAATTTTGTGACGCACGAACATTAAAGGACAAACACTTTAGTAATACTTATGAGAGTTATTATAATTATTATATTATTATTATATTATTAAGAGAATTATTATAAATAAGTAATAAATACTTGGATTAAAAGTAATAGAAAATGGGTGATTCATTATTGGTAGTGGATATATTTTTATTATAAAGTACAGAATAGAAGTACTTGGAAAAAGGGTGATGCTTTTGCATTGCAGTCTTTTTTTCAGAATCAATTCAATTCAAGTAAATTGGAAATGTATAACAAAATCATTTTTCGAGTTAATTTAAATGAATTGGTAAAATGAATTGCAATTCATATTTTAACTCATTTGAATTAATTCAAAATCAATTCAAATGAATTGGGAATGAATTGCAATTCATTTTTTCTAACTCATTTATATTAATTCAAAATCAATTCAATTCAAATGAATTGGAAATGAATTGCAATTCTTTTTACCAATTCATTTGAATTGAAAATGAATTGCAATTCATGTTCGCTTAATTCAAATGAATTGATTCAAATTTAATTCAATTCGTTTTTTGGAGAAAAGAATTAATTCAAAATTTTTCCAATTCATTGCATGAATGATTCACGAATTAATTCAAAAATGAATGATTCGTTTACAACTCTGGAATATGGTAACACTTACATTGAAAAATATGTTGAATTTGAATAAATTTCAACAAATAGTTGAATAGTTGAATTTGAAAGAATTTTCAGTTCAGTACTGGTGAGAATAACATTCAAATATAATTCACATAATCTATTTCCAATAGATTGTGCTTTAAATAGAAGTATTAAAATATGAATATGTATAACACAAAGAACTCTGATGAGACCTTTTGTAGCTGGGTCGAAAACTAGTTCAGTTCTGCTAGTGTTTGTACATATTCCTTAACGGATGTTAATTCTCATAAGAATACCAGTATTAGGATCTTAGGCTATTAAATTTCATACGATAAGTATAATAAAGATCCATTAAAATATTCGAATTTAGTTCGAAAAATATAGAATAATTATAAATTTGCTGGCCACAGCACATAACCCATTACTGATTAAAAATTGGTAATAAAGGGTAAACTGAAAAATAAATATGTAATTCCGGTTACTTAGAATATGGTAACACTTACATTGAAAAATATGTTGAATTTGAATAAATTTCAACAAATAGTTGAATAGTTGAATTTGAAAGAATTTTCAGTTCAGTACTGGTGAGAATAACATTCAAATATAATTCACATAATCTATTTCCAATAGATTGTGCTTTAAATAGAAGTATTAAAATATGAATATGTATAACACAAAGAACTCTGATGAGACCTTTCGTAGCTAGGTCGAAAACTAGTTCAGTTCTGCTAGTGTTTGTACATATTCCTTAACGGATGTTAATTCTCATAAGAATACCAGTATTAGGATCTTAGGCTATTAAATTTCATACGATATGTTTATAAATAATTTAATATTACGGTTATTGTCGACACACAAAATTATTAATTCTTATCTAAACGGCTTTTACCTTAATATCCTACATCTGCTCAGAATTTAGCTTATGTCAAAGATAGAGATATTTCGTCTGGTAAAGGTAAAAAATTATATTCTGAATAAAATTAATGTAAATAGATCTCTTATATGATTTAAATCAAAATACAATACAATTAATAACACTGTGCGCCAAGGAATTTTTTCCCGGACGACAAACTCAAGGTGAAAGAGTGCTATCAGTAGACTAAAACCCCCAACGGTTTTTGAAAAGTTTGCTCGAGTTTAAAGGTTATAGCAATGCAAAGTTTGGTTATTTTGATGATTTTTTTCCATATAAATTTCATGTGGAGTAAATTGCTCGTATTAAATAAATTTAACAATTGAAATTTGATATTTTAGTCATATTATATTCAGATTTATTAGTTTTTATAATTTTGTAGATTTACTGGTATGTGATGGAAATCGATTTTGATCGAAATTGAAATCGAACGAAATTTCAAGTTGCTATAACTTCCAAGCCTTTTCAGATTTGGAATTCATGTTTTACTCATTACGTTAATGACTGACTATTGCCACTACACCGTTCATTAATATTATTTTAATATGTAATTAAAATCGTGTTTCATCACATACCTGTTAGCTTCATTCCAGGAAAAATTTGTGAATTGAAATTTTTAAAATTTTCTTCTCAGGTGCCAAGAGACATTCAAACTTTCAAACCTAGCTAAGTTTAATGCCTTGCGCTGCGAAAGTCCAGAATTTGCAACAACGCGGTCTAGCTGGGGTTGTGTAACCAGAATGGGATTTTTTGATACTTCAGGTTCCGGGGCAAACAAAGAACAATATAAATTTGAGCCCTGATGTCATACCTGGACTCGGAGGTCATGGAACTGGAACATTTTCTGAATGCTGAATCGCAATTTGAGCACAAGGAACACTTATAATGTAGTACTTAATTTTTCTTTTTTTCATACCGGTTACAGAATTTTCACACTCGTAGCAGTTTGAAGCATCATGACCATTAGAATTTATCCAGTGCCTCGTTTCTGTATTACTCGACTCGAGAAATTACTCACATGTGTGTTGAAACAAAAAATCGCATCGTTTTTCGAATCGTCGTTAAAAAAGTGTTTCTGTATCTGCATGCGAAAACAATCAAAACAAACTCTTTTCCAACTGGAATATTTCCAGTTTAAATGTGTGAAACGAAAGCAAAACGTCAAAATAAAAATATTAATTGTGAAAAACAGTGTTGTCAGATTAGGAGATTTATCACCAAAATGGGGATTTTTTTTTTCTGAAATGGGGAAAAAAAATTCATTTGGAGATGGGGATTTTATTGTGGATAATCGACAAATGTTTGACGATTTTTACAATTTTGTTGCTTATTTAACTATATATAATAGATTTCTTTCATTCTTTATTTAAAACCAAGGTAATTCCACTAACTACAGAATAGTGGTAATTTGGTGCCATTAATAAAAAACTGTTTCTTTTAGGCCATCAAATTTGATGTGTATATTTTTATGTAGAGGCAAAATTAGTTAATTTTAACAATATTTTTGAATATGTACATGGTTTTTTAAGTTTTGATCTTGGGAAATTTTAATGTTTTTTATTTTATTTACTTTATAATTGATATTTTATATAGAAACAAACAAAAATATTAATCACATTGTTCTAAAGTTTTTTGGTCATGATGCTAGATCATGGTCAATCTTTTTTATAGACCACCACTGTATATAGTATATATTTATACCTATATCAAAGCATATGTATCTATGCAAAATTATTGATACAGTTTCTGTGAGGATTTTTGAGGATATGAATTTTAAAATCGGGGATGAAAATTGAAAACTATCTGACAACCCTGGTGAAAAATGTAAACAAACCAATAAAAAAAATTATATGAAGAGAAATGCAAAAAAAATACAAAAATTGTTTTTTTTTTTGTTTGCAAAACACTTTTCGCACCGTTTTAATATGCGGCTTATTTTGACACTTCATTCGGTTCAGTTTTCACAAAAAAAAGATACAGAAACACTTTTACTCACATTTTTCCAATAATAATTGGAAAATGGCATAAATGACAGATAGTACTCGCATTATTTTACATACAGAAACACGTATGTGAGACACAGCACTTTTTGTGTCAATTCACATAGTTTTTGTTTCAATTTTTTCGTTTCATGTGAGATATTACTCGAGTCGAGTAATACAGAAACGAGGCACAGATCATCGGTATGCCAAACGGCAAATTTTTAATTCTTTTGTTCATCCAACTCATTAGATAAGTAAAACACATTTTGCACGCAATTTTAGAAGTCCATGATACTTATATTGGTTATGGCTGGATGGTTGAAATATCTCTCGTACGCGAATATAAATTCTGACGTAAAAGAACCATGTTTGGACATTTGTGGTGTTAAATGGCAACAAACATAACAAAAATTCATTATGTTGCAAGCCATTTTATAAATATAGGTTAATAGATTGAACCGCACAATTTATTATTTAGTTTAATTATGTATTTATTTAGAAGAAAATGTACAATAAAATGGGATAAAATTTAAGATAAATAACTAATGAAAATAGTAAAAATAATAAAAATCAATGGATCTGAAAATATCATGCCTAAAATACTTCATTTCAATTGTTAAATTTATTTATTTAATTACTTCACATAAAAAATATGTACATATGTACATATATGAAAATTTTTTTTTCATAAAGTAGCCCATCTTTAAAAGGCGATAACTGTAAAATTCGAGCTAACTTTTCAAAGCCATTTGGGGGTTTTGATCTCTACATTGTCGACTTTCATGTGGTTTAGGTCTTGTCCGGGAAATAATCGTTAACACCTATTTTAGGGCATAGTGTAATTATTCGTATAATTTCCTGTTCGAAGTGGAAATTTTTTTCCTTTTAGAAGAATGTTTCATTTTAAATTGCATTGCAAAATTCAAGTGTATCATTATTGATAGCAGAGTTGGGTTTATTGCATTAGGTTTAATTTTCCACTAAATTTAGTGGCAGTGGAACAAAAAAAGAGTGCATTTTCGCTTCTTATATTTAGTGGTAGTGGAAATTTAATGCATTAAATTTTGTTTTTTTTTAATACATTAATTTTCCACTACCACTAAAATGGTTTTATTTAGTGGTTAATTATTTCCAACTTCATTTACTGGTGGCTGCAATATTGGTGCATTAATAAAAATCTTTTAGTGGTAATGGAAGCGATAATGCATTATAAATTCAATGGAATAAACCCAACTCTGTATGTTAGTAATTCTCGATGTAATATTAATAATTAAAATTTGTTTCAATTACTTTCAAATAGTTTCTTTACCTTAGGGGCCACATAAAAAAAACGCTATTGCCACATGAGTGATTATGGGCAGAACATTGGCAGTATAAATCAACAGCGTTATTTTTGTTGATAGACCACAGGTTTTACAGTATATGGTGAAACAGAACTGGTCGTGAAATAGACTCCATTTTATTTTGACAGCGATTTTTTCTCTCTTATTTTTTCAACAATGTTACCACATTTTTATTCAATTTCATACATTTTGTAAACAAACTCATTTGTTTTTTTTTTGTTGTTGGCGCAAAGAAAAATAGGAACAAAAGAAAATCGAAAAAACATTTGAAAGTTTAAATAAATTAATAAATTTTGGAATTTGTTAAATAAAATGAGTGATATTACCCTGCAGTGCGCTGGACCGGTCCCAAATTGATTCTTTCACCTATCACTAAGGGACACTGTTAGTCTTTTTACCGGTAAAACGACCGGAGATTTTAACATGTGGTAGTCGTAGAAACAGTCAATTGACCCCCCTATAGATAACTATGGGACAGTCTGTTTACCGGTGCCACAGTATCAATCCCGTGATGTCGTCGTACCAGTAAATTAACTGGTTAATTCGGTCTGGTGAAATAAATAGTGCCACAGTATCAATCCCATTGTTGATGCCGTCGTACCAATTTATTAACTGGTGAATACGGTCAGGTTAAATAAATAGTTCCAAAGTACTTTACATCTTATTTTCCCTGATAATCCAGTTATTACTTATAAACATGTAAGAATAACACACAATTGAACCATACACATTTACCTCACATAGCAACAAAATTCAACTTTCATTGGCAATGCTTCTGAGTACAGGCATAACTTCAAATTATCACCTCTTCGATAACAAAGGGACAGAAAAGTGTGAATTGAAACCTCTTCGATAACAAAGGGTCAGAAAAGTGTGAATTGAAACCTCTTCGATAACAAAGATACAGAAAAGTGTGAATTGACACTTATTCGATAACAAAAGGACAAAAAAGTGTGAATTGACATCGCGAAAGACAACGTTGAGTCAGAAAAATAACCGAAAAATGGGTCAATTGACAGAATAAAACTGCAGGGTATAGACAAAATAATTGAAGAAGGTCGTAAACATAATTAAATTATAAAATAAATATTCAAAAACTCTCTTAAACTTAATTTTTAATATATTTACATTCACGAAAGAAAAAACCTTAAATGAAAATTCGTGAGGTTGCAGTCGTCGTTTTAATTATGTGCATGTTTTCTCTGAGAGTCGTTTTTGCTTGAAGTTGCGGTCGTATTTTGTTTAATCATTAAGAAAAGCGATTTGCCTATATGACCCTAGACGCCTTAGACTGGTTACGTGTATAATGTACGAGTTCCAACTAAGTTTTCTATCTTCTAGTAGTACACCTAAAAGGAATACAGTCACATGTTAACTGATACCTCATTATAATAGGTACAACAACCGTCTTTGAAAGATTCTTTCTTGAGAGCTCCTCTTTGACACATCAGTTGGTTTGGAAATTGTGGCTTACTTTGTGTCTAATATTGTGTATATAGTAAGTTAAATTTGAAATTACCTCCATTCTAGCAGTAAACTCGCGGAAGCGTGAATATTCAGAAGCGTGAAAATATACATACATTACAAAACACTTTAAGTCCACTCGTTTTTTTTTTAATATGGCAGTTATATTTTAGCTGAAATATATGTATAAATATATTCTCCATTTCAGATTATGATGCAGAAATAAGAAAATTTTGAACATTTGATTGTTCAAAATAAAAAAAAAATGAATGTCTTATATAATTATATACTTCGAATAACTATATACTTCGAAGTTTTGCTTATTCGCAAATGGTTACGTGTATAAGTTTAATATATTTTAAGGCTTTTCCAAAACTTATTCTTCCATATGAAACTCAAGTGAATTTATTTAAATTTAATAAATGAATTATGTCAGTAATAAAATATAATCAAAAATAATAAGAAAAACTTCACATGATGCTTTGAAAACTTCATCGCCTAGTCACAGAATCTGCACATATCGCTAGAAGCGATTCCTATCTTATTTAAGTGTCCATTGAGTCTGCAGTGCCCGGTCGGTCAGAAGTCTTGGAAATGTTCGCAGATTATTCCTAGAGAACTTAATGCATGACTAGTAGTCGCCGTGGTCTAGTGGTTAGTGTGTTGGCTTACTAAGACGATAGTGCCGGGTTCAAATCTCAGCACCGACATCTTGAAAAAAAGAAATATGAAAAAAATATTTCTTTCGGCGACTACCTCTCAGCAGTCTTCTGGCAAAAGCTCTGAGAGTAATTAATTGCTATGAATAAGCTTCTCAAGTCTGTCGTTCGAAGCCGACATTAAACTGTAGGTCCCGGTACTCATGGATAGAAATTTACACACACAACATGAGTGCTGTGAGAAGCTAGGCCGTAATCCTGACACAGGGTTGTAAAGGCCAGTTATGTAGTTATGTACAGTGGTGGCCATATCATATGCAACTAAAATTTAGTTTAAAATGAAATCCCTAAAACTTTTTCCCGAATAAGAAGAAAACTTCAATCGATAAATAGTATTAAAGACAATTTATTAATAAGCAAAATTTAACAAAAAAAAAATTAATAAAGACTTTATTTTAAAAACAACATAAAAACTTTTTTCAAAAAACTTAGTGTTACGTTTGGCCAAAACAAATGCAACTTATAGCAAAAGTCACAAAAAAAACTGCAAATCAAAAAATATTAATATTTCGTTGCTAAGCCTGAATTCTACACAGCTGCACAACGACGTGGCATAGATTCTATTAAATTATTAATTATCGTGGCTGGAATTGAACTCCACGCCTCTTTTATTTTAATGAACAACTCGTTCGCATTTCGCACGTTATTACGGTCAATTCTCTGATCAACAATTTCCCAAAGGTTCTCTATGGGATTTAAATCGGGTGATTGAGGTTGCATTCCATTAAAGTTATGTTTTCTTCTGCTAACAATGACTTCACAATTCTTGATGTATGCTTTGGGTCATTGTCATGTTGGAAGACCCAAACAAGTGGCATATCCCATTCAGCATACGGAAGCATTACATCGTTTAAAATATTTTTATATTTATGCTGATCCATTATACCATCGATACGGTGTATGGGGCCCACTCCATTGGCAGAAAAACACGCCCAAACAATTACACTACCTCCTCCATGTTTCACTGTTTTGGTGCAGTATTGTGATTTCAACCGCATATTTGATGGCCTCCTCACATAACGCAAGCCGTCACACCCGATTATATTGAATTTTGATTCGTCACTAAACAAAACCGTTTTCCATTTGGAAATTGACCAGTTTAAGTGGTCTCTGGCAAATTTTAACCGCTTCAGTTGGTTACGTTTTGAAATAAGCGGTTTTTTTTCAGGACGATGCGCTCGTAAGGAGGCATCTACTAAGCGTCTACGCACACTTCTAGCTGCTATTGGCAGTTGAAGGTCTTTTACTAGTTGCGAAGATGTAATAAATGGTTCTTTTTTGACAGTTTGCACGATCAAATTATCTGTACGTTGAGTTGTGTGTCGTGGACGTCCTCCTCGATGGATTACCGAAACTGTTTTTTTGGCTTTATACTTATTTATTATACGTGATATTGAACTTTTGGAAATTTTATATTTCTCAGATATCTCTTTTTGAGACATTCCTATGGAATAATCGTCAACAATGCGTTTTCTTAATTCCAAACCGAATTTATCGCGTGCCATTTCTAATTGGTTGTTTGTGACCGTATAAAATAAAATTGTTTGTTTAATATTTATTTAAAATGCTTTTTAACACTCAAGAAAAATAAAACTTTGCAAAAATAATAAAATGCGAATAGAACATGTGAGCTAAAATAACGGTATCTTTAAATTTCTTCAGAGTTGCATTTGTTTTGACCAAGCGATTATCGGTTAATCGGTTTTATCGATAAAGTTGATAGCAAAATACAAAAGATTTAAAGAAAAAATGGCCACTATTGTTTCAATTGAACCTTAGACATAAAAAAATCGACAGCTGATATACGTTTTATATTAAGACATAAATATATCATCATATTTCCAAATAGCAAATTTTAGTTGCATATGATATGGCCACCACTGTATGTATGTATTGAGTCTGCAGTGCCCGGTCAGAAGTCTTGGAAATGTTCGCAGATTATTCCTAGAGAACTTAATGCATGACTCAACACATTACCTTTTATAGTTACCTAGCAGAAGTTTGGAAAGTCTAAGGCCAGTCTGACCCAAAAGGAATTAGTGTCTCTCCCTGTGTCCTTTTTCCCCTAGTATGACTTTACCAGCATAGGCTGACATTATTGTCCCTGCCCAGCCGGTTCTGTTTCACCAGACAGTCCCATACTAGCTTTGAGTCGATTTTATAAGAGCCAACTGCTCGAATGGTAGCCTGACTGTCAGATAGAATGGCTATTTCCTGTTCTTTGTACTTTCTGTCCAGGGTGAATTGAGCGCATCTTTTAATGGCATAAACCTCAGCCTGGAAGATACTAGCCAGTTTTCCCGTGGGCTTGGAATATTTCGTCCCAGGGCCAAATATCCCCGCTCCTGTGCGGATGAGTTGAGTTATTCGCATATATAATTGAGAGAATGAAGTTGGTAATTTATTGTGCCATGCCGTTTGTGCATGGCTCCCATATCTTGTATTTCAACGTTAAGAAAAAAAAATTTGGAAAATTTCTTATTAATCGAATTGAAATTTTACATAAATGCTTGTTTTATTTAATTAATGTGTACATTTTCAAGATATACTATTATTATTTATATTGTCCTGTTCCGTGTTTGGAATATTCGTTGACATACATAATATACATAACTGGCCTTTACAACCCTGTGTCAGGATTACGGCCTAGCTTCTCGCAGCACTCATGTTGTGTGTGTAAATTTTTTATCCATGAGTACCGGGACCTACAGTTTAATGTCGACTCCGAACGACAGACTTGAGAAGCTTGTTCATGGCAATTAGTTACTCTCAGAGCTTTTGCCAGAAGACTGTTAAGAGGTAGTCTCCGAAAGAATTATTTTTTTCATATTTCTTTTTTTGAAGATGTCGGAGCCTGGAGTCGAACCCACGGCCCATGTCTTAGTAAGCCAACACACTAACCACTAGACCACGGCGACTAATCGTTGACGCATTTCGAAATTTTTGTCAAACATTTAAAAAAAATCTAGTAAAACGACAAAAGTTATTTTGGTATGTGATGGAAATCGATTTCGATAGAAATTGAAATCGAATGAAATTACAAGTTGCAATAACTTCCAAATCCTTTCATATTTCGAATTCTTTTTTTTACACATTAACTTACCGACTATTGCCGCTGTAATTTAAAACAGATAAGATGAGTTTTATATGACTTTAAAAATACAAACGATTTCAATTTCGATAGAAATCGTTTTTCATCACATACCCGAATACCTCTTACTAATGCCATCTAAAAATTACACTATTTTCTTATTTATCCACGCTGTTTAGAAGGTAAATGAACTGAAATGAAAGAAATTGCTTTCTTTATTAATTTCTAATAATTCATGTTCCCAGTTAAACCAGTTTTAGTTTAGGTTAGACTTCTAGAAATATCACCAGAAGGCAGATATGTACATAATATCCTCATGCAAGAACTTTGACTGAAAAAAATTTTGGAAACTTTGTTTAAGGCAAAACTACACATATTTTTAAACAACGTGTCTATATTTTGCTCTTTGTGTTAATTTTTATTATATTATCTCATTTGTTCTATAAATCTTTTCAAAATTCCATAGGTTAACTTAATAGGCAATGGACTCGGAAGATTCAAGACCCGGATCGTCTGCATCCAACACATCATCTAACTCTTCCCAAAATTCTGAACAATCTCTTCAATATAATGATGACGTACATAAGAATGAAAATCCCCCACGAAATGCTGAAGTGAGCCCAGAAAGTAGTTCAAGGAGTCGCCATTCCCGTCGTTCGGTATCTGTTTATGATGAAAGCAGAAATTCCCGATCCCGTTCAAAATCTAAGTCTGACTCAGATTCTTCTTCGAATACAAGTTTAAGCGATGATGATGAATCAAAGTCATACGATAACACCAATGCGGCTAAAGAACCAGCTCTAACTTGCAATGAAGATGATAAAGCAAATGACGGTAATAGAGATTTGTCAAATTCTCCATCAGCAATGTCACGTCGAAGTTCCCAAGACAGCAGCTTAACTTCAAATAGTAGCAGAAGTAATAGTGAGGAAAGAAAACAAGGTGTCTCAAATTTAAACATAACACATGAAGACTTAAGCGATGTAAGTGATTTAGAAAGTGAGAAACGATTATCAGTTGGTCATAATATTAAATCATCAGTTGAAAATGAAGAGTCAATAACTGATTTTGACAAGGAGACAGCGTTGGAATCAACATCTACTGACACATGTAATAAACAAACTGAAAATTCTATTACGGACTTACGTCAAAAGTTGGAACAAAAGAAGATTCAGTTGAATGTGAGTTTGAGTTGTTTTTATTTGAACATTTTACAGGCATAACAGAAACTAAAATACATACTATTACATTCTAAATCTTAATAGTATTTCGTGATTAAGCCCTAAATAAAGGTTTATGTCATTAAAAGTTAAAAAAAAACACTTTTTCTCACTTTAAAATAAAAACATACATATGAGAATAGACAAATAAGTGCGTAAAATTAATTTTTATCTTACCAAAAATAGGAGTAATTGTCTCTTTAATAAAACTTTTTAAAATTCTTAAATAGGTAAAATCATTGTATGCTAAATAAGAAGCCTCGTAAATAAAACAATCAAAAACAATGGTTGTACGCTGAGATGTCAGGTTTATTTATTTTAGTACTAAATATTAAATAAACACATACATATGTACATTCATAATTGGCCATTACAATCCTTTTTCAGTGTAACGTCCTAGCTTCTTGCAGTACCCATGTTGTGTGTGCCAATTATTATTCATCAGTAGCGGGACCTACATTTTAAAGTCGACTCTGAACGACAGATTATTTACTCCTAGAGCTTTTGTAAAAAGAATGCTAAGAGGTAGTCGCCAAAATATTTTTTGTTTTTAAGACGTCAGAGCTAGGGTTTGAACCCGTAGTTTTTTTCTAGTAAGCGAAGACACTAACCACTAGACCATGCCTTAATTACATCGGAACTAAATTTTTATTAAATTAAAAGTAGATTATTTTAAAAGGAATATGATTTTGGTGTGGGGAATTTCATTCATTCTGTTTCTACTAGATAATTACGAGTATCATTGTATTAAAATAAACGGTTAAAGTTTTTAATAAATTAAAAGTATTTAAAAATTTGTTTAAAAATCATTTTTTTAAATCTAATTTTTTTTGTAAAAGGAAATATCTGCCTCGCCTTCAAAAGATGATGATGAAATATCATCTGTAAAGGGCAAAGCTGATGAATCGTTAGAAGACTTAGTTAAGCCTCACGATGAAGATGCATTAGATTTTGAAGCAGAAGAAGGAGAATGTCACGATATTAGCAAGAGCGAAGTGAAACCAGTGTCGGATAAAGAGAATGATAAGGTAGAAGACAGTGAAAATGTAGAAAAAAATAGTAATGATGAATTGGAAGAAGGTGAAGTTTCTGACGAAGATGAAAAACGCCCTGAAGAAACAGAACCGAAACCTGTATGTAGATTTTATACTCGGGGCCAATGTACATGGGGTATGAGTTGCCGTTTTCTTCATCCAGGTGTTACTGATAAGGGTAACTATACCATGTTCGATTTAGTTCGACCAGTGCCATTGCCAGCAGGTGGAAATGTTAGCAATCGTAGTTCAAACTATGCACTTCATGGAGTTGATTATCATGACTATCGCAGTGAACGTACAGCAATACATCATCGTAATTCATCACTGCATCATAACCCTAGCGTTTATGCGCCTAACCATGAAACCCGAAAGGTTGCTTTAGATGGGCCAGTGGTAGTTGAGAGCGCATGGGAACGTGGTCTCCGAACAGCAAAGGAGATGATGAGAAAAGCTAATAAGCGTAAAGAACAAGATATGGATTTCGAAGATAAAAAAATGAATTTGACATTATCACCAGATGAGTTAGAAAAAGATCCTTATTATTTGAAAGACAGAATGTCGCCGACAGAAGTAAGCTATTAAGCATGGAAGGTAGTTAACCATATATATTTACTTTTTCTCTTGTTTTTCTTTTTAGAATTCTAAGCACCTTTCTTTGTATGCAGAAGCAATGACAGATGTTTACAGCACAGTCGATCGCTATGGTCGTGGACCTCCACTAGCCCATTATGATGAAGTAGATCCTTATGGACGTTCTACCCGCTATAGAGAGCTTCCACCACATCGCATGCCCCAGTATGAGGACGAAAGGCGTATGCGTCCTGCTCGTGAAGTAATTGTACAAAGAGTAGAACCAATTGGCCGAAGTGATGAATGGAATGATCCTTGGATGCGATCCAAATCACCAAATGGAAGAGGTGGATCGCGAGATCATGGAGAAAAGAGACGGCGAGAACGGCGCAGTTATAGCAGCAATTCATCTTATTCTAGCACAAGCAGTTCTCAATCCGATTCAAGTTCAGATTCTTCTAGTCGTTCCCTCAGCCCTCGAGATCGCCATAGACGACGTTATAATAGTATTTCGCATAAGTTATCACCTTCAGCATCTCGACGAAATGGCCGCAATGTTCGGTCAATTACTCCACCACCAAAAAGATCAAGAACTTCTCCAGGTAAGTTTCTTTATGAATGTTTTGATAAGAAAACAGTTGCATATTCTTATTCTGAGAATTAAATTGCATATTTGAGAAAAATATATTAAAAAGTATTGAATTTGTCCGACGAATTCATGAAAGCCCTAAGTTAAATTGAAAAAAAAAAAAATTACAGGAAAAGCAAAAAGATTCAACAAGCAGTACTTTTTTTACGTAGGAAATCAATTCAAATTTTTACCATAAAGTCGCCATTTTTTTTATTGCTGGAATGTAAAATTTTGTAGGAGAATCTTTTTTGATACGATGCACTTAAAAAGTTGATTCTTAATTCACTGTGACTGAGGGCTTTAGTTAAATCATATGACGATATATCGTATATAGCATTTTCAGTTTAAATTAAACCTTTTTCAAAATAAATAAAACCTTTTTCAAAATGAACGCAACCTTTTTCAAATTAAGCGAAACATTTTTCAAATAAAACGAAACTCTTTTCAAAATAAGTGAAACTCTTTTCAAAATAAATGAAACTTTATTTAAAATAAATGAAACTTTATTCAAATTCATTTAAACATTTTTCAAATTAAATTAAACCAGTTATAGAATTTAATAGAAAACAAAAGTAAAAAAAAAACCATTCATTTTTAATTATGGATAATGCCAAAATCCATATGAAATCTTTCAACTTGTTCATCACTTTCGGAGCCCAAGTTCGTGGGGAAAATATTCAAATGACTGAATAAGAAGTGCAAGGGGGCAACACGAAGTTTCTATGTTTTCTATGTCTATGGGACAGCCGTGACCGTCAGAATCACTACACCCGAAAAGTTTGACCCGAGCAAAGTGGACGTACGCACGGAGAGTACAATATCAAAAATGACCTCAGGAGAAGATAATATTTCCTCCATTACATATTAAGCTTGGGTTATTTACAAATATTGCGAAAAAGTTTGCAAAATACAGTCTTGCCATGAATTACATTAAACTAGAGAGCCACAGCGAGAAAAATGAAGCTGGTATATTTATGGGCCTCAAATTTGGAGTCTGTAGGGTGACCAAGATTTTAATGAGTGTTTAGGTCCAACTCATTTGGAGCCATGAGAAGCATTCCAGGACATCGTTCACAACTTTTTGGGAAAGTACAGACCTCCTGATTACGTTGAGAAGATCGATACATTAATGCAAAGTTCAATGCCATTGGTAACCGTTGGGTGAAAACATGTATAACAAAAGGGCCGTTATCATTTGAAAATTTATGCTTTTTAACTTTAAGGTTCAAATATGACACCTATATTACACTTTTTATTCAGTCATTTGAATATTTTCCCCACGAACTTGGGCTCCGAAAGTGATGAACAAGGTGAAAGATTTCATATCTCGATCGGACTTTTCGGTTGAACTCCACAAGGGTTTGAGTGGGGCCATACACCGAAAAACACAAAAAAACCGTTATCTAAAAAACGGTACTTAGGAAAAAATAATAACAGCGTTTTTCGTGCTCAGGAGGTCCCAATTAACTTATCTAGGAATGTGGCGTTCTTGGTATTTTTTGGCTGTAAACCAGTGTTATATACACTTACTATGTTATGTTCTGTGGTAATTTCACTTTAATAATGATCGGGCGTGGAATTTTATCTTAGAAAATGTTTTCTCTATCGGGTTCAACATAGGAGAATAAAGTGGTAAAAATTTAAGCGTACAGTTACTAAGTATTATCCACCGTATTTAAAATTTCCTGGGTTTTATGGATTTTGGCATTATCCATAATTAAAAATGAATGTTTTATTTATTTTTTTCTTTTGTTTTCTATTAAATTCTATAACTGGTTTAATTTAATTTGAAAAATGTTTAAATTAATTTGAATAAAGTTTCATTTATTTTGAAAAAAGTTTCATTTATTTTGAAAAAGGTTTCTTTTAATTTGAAAAAGGTTGCGTTCATTTTGAAAAACGTTTCATTTATTTTGAAAAAGGTTGCGTTCATTTTGAAAAAGGTTTCATTTATTTTGAAAAAGGTTTAATTTAAACTGAAAATGCTATAATAATAATAATTATTATTATTATTCATTCTTTATTAGTATTAACAATACTTTATATAATAAACAATATAAATAACAAGCTATATATTGTATTGTTTTTACAAATATTACAACATTCTATCTTTCGTAGTCCCTTGTAGAAAAGCGAATGTTGTATTCTCGTCGTAACTATCCTTTTAATGTTAAAATCGTTATTATTTATTAAATGATACGACATATGCTATTTGATCTTTTATATATTGTGGTGCGTCTCCATTTTTTGTTTTGTGAAAAAGTTTAGGATATTTAGTTTTAAACGCTGTTTAACATTAAGCCATTTTAGAGATAGTATAGTTTATTGAGGTGTATCTGTTGCATTTTAGTACGACGTGCATTGCCTTATTCTGAAGCTTCTGCATAAAGCAATAAAGATTTTAATTGCTTGTACACTAACTGCTGTATTCATAAAAAATATTATAGGTTTATGAAAGGCTTATTTGAGCATAGCTTTTTATGTTTTTATTTTTTTTTATTTTTTAATAATTGAATGAATATTTATAAAGAAATGAGAGAGATACATGCATACATATGCTCGAAAATAAATCATTAAAAAGAATGACTTTTTCAAATTCTTAATGGATAAAGTAGCATTATGAAATGTGCTAAAATTGCTTTTTGAATTTTTGACAATATTTCCCAAGCTTTGAGTCGTCGTTATCATTTTGAAATACCAAAACGAACAAAAAACAAAATTAATCTATTACATCTCTGAGTTAGTGTAGTCGCCGTGGTCTAGTGGTTAGTGTGTTGGCTTACTATGACATAGGTCCTGGGTTCGATTCCAGGCCCCGACATCTTCAAAAAAAAAAAGAAATATGAAAAAAATATTTCTTTCGGCGACTACCTCTCAGCAGTCTTCTGGCAAAAGCTCTGAGAGTAATTAATTGCCATGAACAAGCTTCTCAAGTCTGTCGTTCGGAGCCGACTTTAAACTGTACTCATGGATAAAAATTGACACACACAACATGAGTGCTGCGAGAAGCTAGGCCGTAATCCTGACACAGGGTTGTAAAGGCCAGTTATGTATGTATGTATCTCTGAGTTAGTAATATGTATTTCGTCATTGTCGGAAATACAAACGCTGATTTAGTAGTTGACATACTCTTTTCGTAACAATATAACTTACAAACTAAAATAAGATTCATCAGAACATAAACTTATCATCCTATTTCACAATGTCGAGTGACTGCTTTCATTCGCTTGTTGAGAGAATTAAAATTGATTTGGTTTCTCTATATCAGTATTGTATAATAAAATTGATTTGGTTTCTCTATATCAGTATTGTCTGCGTATAGAAAGAATAAGAAGAAAAAAGAGAAAACGTAATGATTTTTATACAAAGATCAATTTCACTATGTCGAACGCATTGTTAAAACTTCGAAGAAAAATTTCGAAATGAGTTAGATTTTTCTTTCGCAAAAAAAAAAACACTGAAGATTTTCATACACATACATCAGAGGGCAGATTGAATGTATTCACGTTTGCAAAGTATTTAAGGATTTGTTGCTTTTGCTACGCATTCATTCAATATTAATTTCTACTGAGGTTGCTTTATTCACACGTTTTGTTTTTGTTGATTGTCTTATGTATACTCTTTTTTTATAATGCTGTTAGATGCGATGCAACGAATGATCTCACACATTAAAAAAAAAGACCAATTGGCACATTGATTCCGTGTTTGTAAACAAGTTTGTGAATGCTGATGTTTACATGCATACATAAATACTTTTGAAAAAAGTAGATATTGCGTTTCATATAAAGGCATGTCGACCATTCACGTCATTCGTTGCTTTTAGTGAGTGTTAGATGGCTATAAGAGAAAACAAGCAATGCAATGCATGAGATTCGTTACATTCACTCTTATTGTGTTGTCTTGTAATGCTTAAATAAAATAGTGACAATTAACAACAGTGTTCTCATTTTACAAAGCTCATAAACAGGCAATCAAACTGCTCTCTGACATACATACATACACACATATTTGTAAAACTGCAAAATGTACAATAGATATGTACAAACAGATCTTAAGCCAACTATTATTAGCAAAATAGTAATTTATTTTCTATTTTTAAGGAAATTCATTAAACATATTTAATTACATAATAGGCCGTATTCCAATTGGCGACATCGTCATCGTGTAATGACATTTTTGTAATAGATTAAAGATAAGAGAAACATTTTTTTTATGTCGTCAGACGACAATGACGTCGCCAACTGGAATAAGGCCGAATACGTATCGAGTAAGTTCTGTAAATACAAATCGATTGGTTTGTTTCTTCAAAGATAAACATAAAACTTAATTTCGCCAATTATTTTAAACTTTTGGTAATCATAGAAGTTACATATTTGTATGTTAATAACCACTAAGCGAAAAGTTTAAGAAAAAAAAAATCTTGCCAAATATAAATTTTATAGCATTTTGATATATTATTTTATATCAAGGGTTACTGATATTTCCAAAACGCAATGATCGTCTATTGCCTCATAGATTAGTAGAATACTTCTTGTTGGGGCTGTAGTAAAATTCTCATATTTTTGATTAAGGTTACAAGAAAGCTAATGAGAAAATATTAATTTATTTTGTTATTACTATGCAAATAGTGATGCTAAAACTACATGTTTACTCATAATTCATAACATGTAATTATGGTTATGTAATTACAAAACCTCTTTCGACTTCGGTAGATATTAGTTGAACAAATTTGAATGTATTTAATTAATATTGTTACGAATTGTTCTTTATACTTTGTTTATACATATTTCCAATTCCAATTAATTAATTAATTAATTACACTCTATGCAACGTTTTATATATAAGAAACTGAAAACATTAATGTGAAGCCTTATTTATAGTGTACCTACAGTTTTTCTAGTAATTTGAACAAAAATTTCATTTAAAATTTTTAATTTGTAAAATTTTAACAAGTAGGTTTTTTTCCTATATGTATATTTTTTTGTAATTTGTATATATGTATGTATATTTTATTTTACACAATGTTGCCAACCCCGTATATCTTCTGATCATTTTATCAAATTTATTTCTAAAATCTATATTGTTGGCTTCACATTATTATTAACTTCAAAACTTTCACTTTATATTTCATATTTAGGTCAACGAATAGGAAATCCTTACTGACCATTATACGACCAAATACATATATAAAATTATAATAATATTAGACGCTAGTCGATTTGCAAATACAAATAATTATGGCAATACAATTTACAATTACGTTACGTATTAAGAAAAACAATAATCTTTCATAACACAAGGACTTAAAGAAAAATTTACAAGATCTGAAATATACTACAGAGAAATTTAATTTAAGGCGAAATAACATTTTATGTGAGAAGCTAGGCCGTAATCCTGACACAGGGTTGTAAAGGCCAGTTATGTATGTATGTAACATTTTATGGTAACTCTGCGTTGTCAGAAATTGCAATATTTCAGTATATTTATGAACGCGCAAAAGTTTTGGTTATAGAGATAATTTTTAAAAATTTTAAAAGCATTACAAATAAAAATAATGCACAAGTTTAACAGATGTTGCGCATTGAACAGCGTTGCCATGCTTTAATGAATTAGATCCGAATATAAATAGGGTTATAATAACAAGTGTTCCGACAGGGAATATTGAATTTAACAGATTATACTATGCTTTATTAAAACGTATTCAAATGTTGCGAAAAAAGTTTTATTTTCATCAACAGTTTTATTCTTTATTTTTTCATAAACATTTAATTGAATTTTTTTATAAACTTAATTTTAGGTTTACGTCAGTCTCCAAATGTAAAAAGAAGAGTTAACATTTCATCACCTGTTTATAATAGAGGAGGTGCATATAGTCCCGTGCAAAAAAGGAAGAAGTTATCGCCTTTAACAAAAAAAATGAGAAGTGAAAAAACAAAGTCTCGACATTCTTCGAGTTCTTCTGACACAGGTAGATTTAAAATTTTTTAATTATCTTTTGAAGATTTTTAAAACAAGATTTTGTAGATTCTACTGGCTCTGATTCTGAATCGGATTCTGCTACTTCTTCATCCGAAAGTTCTTCTTTGTCAAGAGATAATACTCCTCCAAAACGGTTACGAATTTCTGATAGATCACTACCTAATGAAAGAAAAGGAGCCAAGAAAGGTATATACATACAGTTACGAGCAGATAAATAGGTTCACATCACATTTTTTGATAAATTCGCCTTTAAATAACTCAAACAGCGGTAATATACATATATTGCTGAGTCTAACGTTTTCTACAATAATTTTTATAATTTTGGCGTTTAACATTTTAAACTAAAAAATTTTTCAAAGTGAACCTATTTATTTGCTCTTTGATTTTATACGGTCATTTTTTTTTTTTTTTAATTTTGTGCAATTTTTTACATAATAATTTAATTATTGTGATGCAGTATTAAAAGTGGGTATTTGCTTTAGTAATTAGCGACTTTTCCTTTTTTATTGCTGTAATGTAAACTATAGTCAAACAAAATTGATTTATCATTTTAATGTGAACCTATTTATCTGCTCGTAACTGTATATAAAGTAATATGAAATTTTTTAAAATAATCGAAATTAAATAATGTCGTTGATTATAGACTTACCGAAAAAAAGGTCTCCTATTTCAATTGAAATAAAAAAGCCGACGGCAATGGGAGTATCTGCGCTAAAATCTCCATCTCATGCTGCATCATCATCCGATAAAGATTCTAAAAAATCACGACGTGAGGAGTTACTTAAGCAACTGAGAGCAGTGGAGGATGCAATTGCGAAAAAACGGTCAAAACTGTCATAAAAACAAAGGCATATATATTTATGGTGTAAAAGATTTTCATTTATATGATTTATTATTTTTAAATTAAGACATCAGTGACAAATTTTTAGAATAAATAACACAAAATATATTCAAATATATTTCAATGAAAAACATACTGTTATGTTCCATAAACTTAATTCTACAATAATAAAATTCAATCGAACACATTTTTTAAAAAATAATCGTAATTTTACCCATGAAAGTACTTTCTTTAAGTTTCTGTATACGTATTATAAATAAAAATATTGAAATATAAATTTTGGTGTAATTTATATTGTTTGTTTACATATCGCTCATTTGCAAGAAGAGTGGCATAACTCAAAAAAGCGATTCTGAGATAAATGCATTTAAACATTTTAATTTAGCCAAACTGAAAGAAAACTACAAGACACTTTTGGTCGCAGGTGCTACTACGGTCTCGGTAGGCAGTTTAGTAATAGAGACCTCTCGCGTGCGACGAAATTAACACTCTACAAGTCGCTTATTCTCCCGGTGCTTCTCTATGGTGCGGAAGCATGGACGCTGTCTTGTGCCGATGCAGCGGTTCTGGGAGTGTTTGAGAGAAAAGTTCTTCGTAAGATCTTTGGTCCTCTAAGGCATGGCGATGAGTTTCGCATTAGAACCAACCATGAGCTGTATGATCATAGACTTAAGTTTTGTGAACATATTTCAATGATGGTGAACAAAGCAAATGGAGTTTTAGGATTTATAAAGCGTTGGTCAAAAGAATTTACTGACCCCTACGTAACAAAACAACTATACACTTCTTTGGTACGCCCTATTCTTGAATACGGGTCTATTATATGGGATCCATACTTCCTCACTTACGTTAACCTTATTGAATCTGTACAAAAACGCTTCCTTTTATTTTGCTTGAGAGGTCTAGGATGGAACTCATTCTCTCTTCCTTCATATGAGAACAGACTTGCTCTTATAAAACTGCCTACCCTGAAAAGTCGAAGAACAATGCTAAGTGTATCTTTTCTATTAAGATTAATACGTGGTGAAGTACGTTCTGAGTATTTGTTAAGTAAAATTATTTTTAATGTTCCAATTGACCGTCTCGTAACTTCCATTTATTATATTTAAAATATCACCGTACTGTATATGCCAACAATGACTCCCTTCGTCAAATATGTTTGAAGTTTAATAATCTTTATCATTTAACCCTGCTATTACGTTAGAAAAAACTTACGTATATTATGTTGTGGGTCATTTTATGACCCGATATATTTTTATTATAAAAATATTAATTTTTACAAAAGAAAAAAGTTTTGAAGACTCGTGATAATTGCAGTAGGTTTTATATAAACTTATGTTTGGTGTTTCGGTGCGATGGACACACATAATTATTACAAGTAATGCATTCTGTAAAGGTCTTTTTCTCTTTACTCGCCGGAAAAATGCAATTTGGGTCATAAAATGACCCTAACGTAGTAGTAGGGTTAATTGATCTTTCTGAGAGTAATGATTCCTTGAAAAGAAAAATTATTTTGTATTTAAATCATTATTATTAAATATTTATCATTATTATTTAATATTGTTTGTAAATTTTACTCTAGTCTGTAAGGAACTATTATCCATAGACATAATTAAATAAATAAATAAATAAATGAGCTCCTCGGCGATGTGGGCGTTGTCCAGCGTATTAACATCCAGCGGCTACGCTGGCTCGGCCACATTGTTCGGATGGAAGAATCTGCTCCAGCGAAGAAAGTTTTCGATGCGAAGGTCACTGGACGTCGGCGTAGAGGACGACCCTGTTTACGTTGGAAGGACCAGGTTGATGAAGCCCTGTCATCGATTGGTGTGACCAACTGGAGAAGGCGCGCGCTAAGCAGAAGCGCCTGGAGACTAGTGCTGAAGCAGGCCGAAACCCGTTAACGGGTTGTTATGGCCAGCTAAGTAAGTAAGTAAGTAAGGTATTCAAAATATGAATACTTATGTTAAAATAGTTATAGACTAAATGCGAATCATATCCCATTTAGTATATAAAAACCAAACAAAAGTATTTACAAAGCAATACATTTCTGTTTTTCAAAACATTTGCATTTAGTCTATAACTATTTTAATATAAGTATTTATAGTTTTGAATACCACCTTTGGGAAAAAGTCTCCTGACGAGTCTCTTAAGCAGAGACGAAATGGCCATATAGACATGCTTATCCCCAAAAGCATACATTTCAAATTATATTGAATGTTTTTGCCAATAAGGCGAAAAATATTTTTTGATTTTTAGATATGTTTTAAATTACAGTTCGTATCACATTTCTGCATTATAACTCAAAAAACACATTTTGTGACTAATCTCGCAAATGAGCGATATGAAAAAAGAAGATTTAAAGATTGCTGTTTTTACCTTTAATTAGAATTATACCAAGAATATCATTCAAAAATTTATAGGATAATAGTTGGAAATTATTGTTATTAGTTTTTTTAATCAGATTTTTGTTGTTAGTCGCCGTAGTCGTCTAGTATGTAGTTTGCTGGCTTAATGGACGAGAGCTCTGGGCTCAAATCCCACCTCTGACATCTTGAAGGAAATAATATGAAACAATATTGCATTTGGCGACAACTTCTAACTGAATGTTGGAAAAAGCTCTGAAAGTAACTGATCGCCATGAAGAAGTTTCTTAAGTTTTTCGTTCGGATTCTACGATAAATTATAGGTTCCGGTACTCACGAATAAAAATTGACGCATACAATATGGATGCTATGAGAAAGGGTTGTAATGGCTAATTACGTATGTATATATGTATGTTTTGTTACAAAAAGACACAAATTATACGTTTTGAATAAGTTTATCTTTAGAAAACTTTGATTTGACGCTTTAAGTTAAACCTGGGCCCAAATCGCGGCACTCGTTATCGAATGAACGTTCGTATCGAGTAAAATTTCGTCACGTATCGAATAACCAAATTATGGCACTCGATAGCTATCGAATCGAAATTTACAAGAAAAATGTAAAACATATGATTCGTACAAATGTAAACAAATTATTTTAAAATAAAAAGCAAGTAAGTAAAATTAGAGCGAAATAATTGTATAGTTTAATTTTAACTTAAACAAAATTATTTAGATTTCCTCATAAGGACCACCGCCAGTTTTTTTCTTCGATTCCATATTAAATGAAAGTTTCTTCTTAACATTATGCTTTTGGTCAGCAATCACCTTAAAAAATGTTAGAAAAAATGTTAACGTTATATAAGAAGAACTACACTATTTACCTTTCGCCATACAGCCACTTCCTTAGTTGGTGGACCAAATGTATTTAGACAATTTGACAACTCTTCCCACAACCTTTCAGCCGTTTCTTTTCTCTGTCCGCAATTTGGCAGCAAGTTCTTAGCCAAATGTGGATGTTCAAACATGAACTGTGCCATAACATCCTTTTGTTTGCTGTTTATTTTGTTTACATTTGTCCTGAACGGGAAAATAAATTTTTTATGTATTTTACGCTAAAAAATTATTTGCTACTTACATTTCTGTCGATTTTATTAAAAATAATAAATATTTTTTCTTGTTATATTTCTAAATAAACAACGCGTATATAATTTCGATTGCTCTTTTAGTACCGAATGGAATTTCGAGAGATGGCATTCGATCGAGTACTCATTATCGAATGCCATAATCTAAAGTTTCGATACACCTTACTCGTTATCGAGTGCGATGATCTCAAATACAAAGATTTCGATTAACTTCATTCGATAACGAGTGCCGCGATTTGGGCCCTGGTCTTTGACTTGACTTTTTTAAAAAATAAAATTTTTTAAGTTCGTAGGAAAATCCATTGGGAAGTTCAGGTCTGGCCTTCATCAGAATATCAGATTTACGCCCAATTTGCAAATGGCTCAAAAGGCCGTATTCCAATTGGCGACGTCGTCGTCGTGTAACGATATTTTTGTAATAGATTAAAGGCAAGAGAAACATTTTTTCTTTATTCTGTTACAAAAATGTAGTCAGACGACAACGATGTCGCCAACTGGAATAAGGCCGAAAGTCTTGGCGTGCTTGAGACTCTTGAGTGTTTCAATCATTTGCCAGGCTCCCATTCTCTAATCAGATTGATAATACAAGAAAGCAGTGCTGCACAGCAGGCTTCCGGACCAATATAAGTTTCGAAGACCCCTTCCCAGCCAATGCATCCGCTTATTCCACAGTGTCCAGGTACCCAAAAAACTGAACCCCATTTCCAAGCGATAACCTTAGAATTATCCCGTAACACCATTTGACAAATTTAACAACCATCAATGTACCAGTTCAGACTGACTTCACTCCGAACCAAACACTTAATAGACCAACATTCCCGATTCGGTACTTCAAATTGGACTTTCTGCCAAAGCACAGTACCAACAACATGAGATCCAAGACAGAAATTGGATTCCTGACTACCATGTGAAGAATGGCCAAATTCTTCGATGCATTTTGAACGACACCAATATGCGAGTTCAAACTAAGTATTCTATACAAAACAATACCTAAATATTTAACATCCCTAGAAAATAATGGTATTACCACTAAAAGAAGTACAGTCACATGTTAACTTATAACTCTTCGTGAAAGGTATAACAACCGTCTCTGAAGGATTCACCGGGAGTCCTTCTTGGGAAAACCAAAACCACATCTATTAGAGTACCAGATATAGGGCCACACAATGTACTATCAAATTTCCCACGGGCCATTATAACAAAGTCATCAGCATAATCAATTACACTGATTCCCTCATGAGACAAGATGGTAAGCAAGTCATCCATCCATAGCAATTGAAATAGAACATCCCTGGGGCGCCATTAGTCGATTCCTCTCTATCGAGGAATGAACTGATAATCCTGCCTTTAAAAATGGAGCCGATACAAGCTATAATTGGCTTTTCTACCCCTTTTCGTTCCAACGAACCACTAATGGAATCGAAGCCTGTATTATCAAGAAAGCTAAAAGAGCAACTTTTTTGCCCGAAAATGCTGTTTTAATACTTTTAAGTTGAGATAAAATTGCACTTCTAAGAGGTACTTGCCAAAAGAAATATTTTTTTATTTATATATGGGCATTTCCTGGGGTAACGAACGTACGTTCGTACAGTTTTAATGTACAAAGAAGGTAGAAAAAAAACTTTTTCCAGTATTTTTTTTTGCGATTTGATAGCATTTTAGTAGCTCTATATGTAGTGCAAAAGATGGATTTCATCGAGTTGAAGTTTTCATAATAATAGTTATAAAGACGTGGTCACGAACGTACGCAAAATAGAAGTCAACTTTAGCTGACAGTAGTGAAATGTAAAATTCTGCGAAATGCAACGGAATATTCAAAAGCGATAAAATAATTTTTAAAGCATACTAATGTAGGTCTCTATCCAGTATTTACACAATAAAATATCTCTATTGGTTTTCGTTTAATTGGCTTAAGTATCGGTCGCGAACGTACGGGTCGCGAAAGTACGATATTTCCATAGGTTTTTTTTGTATTATCACCATGCTTAATCCCATAAATATCGTCAAATTTCCTTTACGAAAAAACGTAATCCTCTATTTATAGTGTGTGGTAACTAGTACTGGCAAAGTATTGAGTAATGAGTTCCAAGTATCGAGTATTTTTACTAATTTTTGGGTACTTGTACTTTTACATTAATTTATAATTGTATGGAAAATTAAAATTTTAACCAGCAAAACAAAACTCCGTCTAAAAATACATTATTACGTTATTACAGTTAATGATCAACAAGCTCAATTAAAAATTTGTGCAAAAATTCACTTACAAAGAATATCTTTTCCTTTTATTAAGAGGTGACACATACATATGATATTTTTATAATATAATTAAGTTAGAGCATGCCACTATTCGTTTACAGATACTGATAAAAGAATAAGAAAACTTCTCGAGAACGTAATCCTTCCGATAAATAGATTTCAGTAAAGCACTTACAGTGTTTTTTCATATTTGTTTTATTAATAACAGTTTTCAATATAAAATAATGAAATTTTAACAATATTTGTGATATTATTGTTTTTACTCAACAGACCGTTAAAATTGTGCTTATTTTAGGTCCTCATCACAGAAAATCCAGTGCATCATTCTAATACTGGAATATTCGGTATATCATTTCACTTTTAAAGTAAAGTTGGAGACATCTTATCAATTATAAACTCATTGCTTATAGAAAAAATTTACTTACGGTCGCGAACGTACGAAACTTTGCAAACAAAAAAAGTCTATTTAATGGTAACCCAGAAGTTTCTTTTATTTATATACAAAAAGGTGACACCGAAATTAATTAAAATGTGGTATGTCTTTGCACCTATTGACGTTTTATGCAAAGCAATAACAATAAAATGATGTTTTCGGTCGCGAACGTACGATTAAAACCTAGGCAAGAAACAAAGCAAAAATTAACCGTTAATCGAACTTTTTTTTTCTTCCTACACATTTCCCTTCTTAATTGTTTGCAAAAGAAAGATTTTGAAGAAAGTGTGCAAACATAATACATTTTTTGCATGTAAAATAAATAAATATAAAAATGTCTTTAGAAGTAGTTTAAAAATTAAATTTTAAATATTTCAGTTTCTAGTCCAATTTTCTCAAGTAAAGCACCTGAGATATGATAAGAATCCAATTTATTATAAAAATATAGACTCTTTTTTATAATTATAAGCAATAAAATGCTATGATTATCAACATATTTTTTTTTCGATCCTGGTTTACCATTTTGAGGAATTGCCCATATATATTTTTTTGTTAAGATGTTAGAGCTGAGGTTTGAACCTGGAGCTATCATCTCAGTAAGCCAACACACTAATTTTTTAACTTTAATTTCTTCCATTTTTCATTTAAAAATAAAACAATTTTATAAAATTACCAAAATCATAGTACATCTAATCCTGTTTTTACACGGTATTTTTTTCACGATTTTGAGATAACAAGATTTTTTAAGAAAATTGTATCCTGTTTTTACACGACTTTTTTTACACGAATAAAAACATATTAGAAAAATTATCAGTGTATGTGGAGCATAAATTCGTAAATGAGTGTTGCCACATGCATACTTTAGATGACGGTTAAAATAAACTTTTAAAAATCTTGTTATGTGGTAGCATAATTCAAATGGTGAATAAATTACCGTAACATTTTTTGGCAAATGATCATGAGCACGAAACAGCTAAAAAATTTCAATCGGACCTGCAATCATATATGGCTCGATTAAGTAGCTGTATAAAGAGATCTCTAAAGTGGGATCCCTGTGTTCTATAGTTGAATTCGCCTTTAAAAGAATTAAGCCAGTTGCAGAAGCAGATATTGACAGCGAAGATGGAAATGCATACGTACTAGACATATCTTCCGACTACACTGATATTAAACAACCGCAGGGCAATAGAATGTGCTTGCTATCAGAAACTGATACTGATTTTTAAGAATATGATTTATTTTAGGAAAAATTGTGAATTACTTTTTTATTATTATTTTAAGTACAAATGTGGATTTAATTTTTATTTTGTTAATATACAAAATAAAACGATTAATAAAACTAAATAATATCATTTCATTTTGGACCTTAAAAGCTAATTGAATTAATCTACTTATACAGTAATATGTATAAATATATATGTATGTAGACTTTTTTGCACGGTATTTTACCGTGTAAAAACAGGATTTGGTGTACTCTCTTTTGACTCGGCGACTACGAGAAAGAAATATATTTTTGTATATCTTTTTTTTTCAAGATGTCGGAGCTGATGTTTGAACCCGAAGCTATCGTCTTAGTAAGCCAACACACTAACTACTAGACCACGGCGACTACATTAGCGTTTAAACCCGCCTTAAATGATGCTTTGGGAGACTGCACCTTTTGTGGAGTTATGGGAAGCTCTGTTATTGACTATTGTTCTTGTTCATATAACTTCCTACAATATGTGGACGATTTCAATGCAGTATCTAAGCCATATTTTGACCATATGCCATTATATCTTAAAATTAAAATTCATGACCACATAAATAATGTGGACATTAAACTCTCCTGGCAAAAATTATATTGAACTACTAAAAACCATGTTCAATATTTAAGAAATCTAGGTGCAATTTTAAACAATCAGCTACTTCAACATGCTTTAGTTAACGAAATGGTTACACAATTAAAATTTATTATGTACCAAAACAGAAATGGTTTATTGGAAATGTTTTCGTCTTTATTCTACCATGTATAAATGTTTAAAAATGTATTCAACAAGAATAAAAATTTTAAAGTTGTGTTCGATAAAAAAAAATAACAATCTGAAGCAACTTGATAAAGTTAAAGATTGATTCCGTGCATTTGATTCTCAGAAAATGCGTCCCAAAGTATATAAGGGTAACTTGAATGCCTTGATTCTATGCTTCGAATTAATAACATCGATGTTTGCGATGCATTGATAAACATCGAGCATCCCTAACTCAAACCAATTTAATACGATTTATCATTTCTCAATACTTCAGGATCTTTTTTAAAAATAGAATACTAAAATCAATAATAAAAATTAAATTTCACCATAAGTCCTACATATCGTCATATTAAATTCAAACGGACGAAACTACAAGTGCGTGTATTTCTAAATGCAAGAAGACAACTAAATACATATTTATATATGAAAACCTTACATACAAAATCATTCGTTGTATATAGGGATGTCAATCCTTATGTCTCGATCCTAAAAATTATATGATTTTCGGGATTTACAAAATCTTTGATTTTACTAGTGTAGTTACATCCGTTTTTTTTTTTTTATTTGAGACCAATACTCAGGGATAAACCCCTACTAAATGCAGTGCATTGTATTGGAATTTTTGGAAAGGACAGTAGATATACATATATTTTTCTTATATTATTCTTAAGCGCCTTAGAGAGACAAAATTGCTGTGAATTGATCATTCAAAGATCATTGAATGATCAACAGCAATTGCTTTATCGTTGATTGTGTGGTGAGTGTCTTTGCTTCGGTTTAGCTGTTATCTGCTACTTTCCAATAGGTGGCGCTTTTTCTCCTGATCATTCGTTTTTTTTTTTTTTTTGACATTGGTTAAGGTGAATAGAGTGGAAGCGGTTTCTTTCTTCTTACGTCCGTTTGCATTTAATATGACGACATGTATGTATATACATATGTATATATACCAACTTTTTATCATTAATTAAAAATTATTCAGTGCATTTTAAATTTTTAAAAAATTACACGCATTTTTTTAGGTGGTATACATATGTATGTATGTACATATGTTAGTAAGATTTGAAAAATAACCCTTTTAAAACTGCATTGCAAAAACAACCACAAATTTTTTTAATTTTCTATTGTTCTGTAATATACCAGTACTGTGCAAAAAATTGCATAATATTATGTAAGGAAATTTTGTCCCTTTTATGATTCTGTACTACATACGAGTATGTATGCATATAACAAATTTTTCATTATTTAGTGTGTGTGTGTGTGTTTACTCGTATATACACAGCAATAATGAACTATAATAAATCCATATACAGCCCACCAAAAACGAATTACATATTCATAAATCTACACATAATTTTTGAATATAGTTGTGCTTGTGTGTACATACATATACACAGTAGATTACCTGTGATCCTATTTGGGACAATAGCTTAATGAATTTTGTATAAAAGAGACATCCATATGTGCATGTATGTTCTATAGTATATGTATTTGTAATTAACAAAAAAACATAAAGCGAACATCTGCATATATTTTTTAAATAATTTTTCGTAATCAATAAAGAGGTAAAATTTGAAACTATTGCTCACTAAAAATTTTATATTATTAATATGAACGGCCTTAAGCTAAATATGTAGAGTTTTGAAAAAAAAATCAAGGATTCAATGTCTTTAGACTGTATTCTTAGTTTACAGTTTTCGTTTCCAAAAAATCCCAAAACTGATTCTTATCAAAAAAAGATTCTTATCGAAAATCCTTAAAGAATAAAATCTTGATTTAAATGAATACAGGGGACATATTACTGCATTCGATATCGAACGAAATTTCATACAATTTCAAAACAATTTACATAGAATGCCATAATTTGCCCCCATATTTATTTTTTGGTTAATATTTAATATAATAAAAGCAGACAATCCCTGATCGGGGGCGCGAGAATAGAGTCGATTTAAATGCGCCCAAGATTCATTGTTGTTTTATAACGCATAGGCGTGGTGGAGACGGTGGAACCTTGTCATCTGGAACATATTGAGGAGGCAGATACTCTTGATGTTCTGGGCATGAGAATTTACTGTGGTGTCGTTGGAATTACCACATTTTCTGAGTGCCGATAGAAGCATTTAAGTGCCTCTGTTTTTTAAAATTTTGCAGGAAATACTTCACTTCTTCTGACCATCCTAATATTTACAAGACCTTTATTCGACTCAAGATGTATGGTCCGGTGCTTCCAAGTCTATTTAGGGGCTTCTAGACTGTGTACAGTAAAGGACCAACATGTTTATTAATGAGGGTAGAGTATCCAACTCTGTAAATTCATTGGATCATCGGCGTCATACGGCTTGCTTTTCACTGTTCTATTGGTACTACCATGGAAGGTGATCTGATGAAATAGGAACATTAAGTTCGAATAGGCGAGTATTCTTACGGACCACAGAGCACACCCTTTTGTAGTTGCCTGTCCAGTGAATCGCACAATGCATTATAAAGAGAACTGGTTCTTTAGCCGCACTATTCGTTCATGGAACCTTTCTCCCACGGAAGTTTTTCCTGTTAATTACATATTAATAAGTTTAAATCAAACATATTTTCCTAGACCACCAAAATTTACTTTATGAGTAAGGGCGGTCCTGTGAGTGCTGGCCTTAACAATAAAAAGAAAATATTGCTACGAAGAAACAATTTTATAAAGCAAAATAATTATTATATTCCTTTAAACATATTAGTATTTCTAGCATTTATTATTATTATTTGGTACAGACCGAGCACAAATGCAAGACACTGCGACCTATCAGATTTATTGTGTCCCTTTGAGTCTACTGCTTGTTCAGCAGATCAACTGACTTCCTTATGAACATCAGTTGGTCTGAAACTTTAGTGGTAGATATGTCCGCCAATGACGCCATATGTCTCCCTAAACATATCCATCTAAATCTCTGCTGTCTCCGTTGCTTGTGAGCATAGTCTACAAGCATCTACATGTGTGATAGCCATTCTCATCAAACTCATCACCATTTCGGCGTCGGCGTGATAGCGGTGTCGTCTTAATGTGGCGGTTACAATAAATTTCTGAGAGTGCCGTCGGCGACACACATAATAGGGCTGATAAATTATGTTCGTATGTAAATAATAGTACATATTTATTATGCCACTTTCGGATTCAAGATTAATAAATGATTGACAAACAAAATTGACAAAATTTGAGACAAACTCAAACATATCCACAAAGATGGAATTTTTTATATACTATGTATTTATATAATACAATGTATTTACATATTATACAATCAAGTACGTAATTTTAAAAAGTTGAAACTTTTTTACCAAACAGTAACTTTAATTATAAATTTATCGTTACGTTATGTTCGATAACGTTTCTGTACTATTTTGTCATATCTAAAAATGTACAATTGCACTTAGTTGATATTAACATTTCAGGATGGTGACAAAATCTTCTCCAAAATCTTTTATAAAGTAAAAATACAAATACCGATTTTTATAAAAAGTGTTTTAAATTAAAGTTTATTAATCATGTGATAGGGTATTAATAAAAAACTTTCAAGTTTTTATTTCACCGGCCACAATGCAATAGAGCTGCAAAACAATCGATAGTACTATCGATAGTATCGATAGTTTCATTTTTGGCCGACTATCGATGGTTTCACTATCGGTAGCGATACTATCGGAAAATTTTAAAAGTAAACTTTTTCAACGCAGGTTTTTTGCCGCCGGTAAATTTTTGTATGTATGTTCTAATTTTTCAATAAAAATAATATATTGCATTTATTTAATGTAAAATAAAATAGAGTCAATATTTCAAAAAAGTGTTTTCCTATTAAGCTCCTTAGGGTAATTAATTTTATTTAAACTTAGTTATTTTTTTCAGCGGCAACGTCTACCTTAATATAACGATAACGGCGAATTATTGACGGCACAGAAATAATACAAAGAAGATTTAAAGTAAAAGTTTCTGGTATTATAAATAGTATTTCTGAAAGAATAAAGAATATTTAAATAAAAAAAAAGAGTTTTAAAAAATGGTGAGATTCCTACAATTATCAGAAAGTAAGTATTATTACAATACTATTTAATAGGAGTGTGTATGTCTGTCTGTGTTTAATAGAATATGGCAACGAATGATGAAGAGGATATTCAAAAAAAAATACGTAGGACGTATTCAGATGTTTGGACTTATTTTGAAATAACCAAAGATAAAAATTGTGCTAAATGCCGTTTATGTGGCAAATATTATAAAACTAGCGGCAATACTACATATTTATTAGATCACCTAAAACGTTCGCACCCTAGTTTCAGAGAAGCGGAAAATCCAATTACGACCATAGACCAAAAACGGACGATAAACTCCTGTTCATTAACAAAAATTATTGGGTAAACCTGGTATAACTTATAAATACCTAAATTTAACGCTTCTGTATCTAATTTTATTTATGAATTGTTTTTTATAATCCCTTTTAATTAGAATTTCGGTATTTACATATGTAGAATGTATGTTTTACGTTTTAAACGTTAAAGCCTTTTACGATTAACGTTAATTTAAAAAAATTATTAATTATTTTTTTTGTTTGGCAAATAATTTACGTTTTTTTTTTTTTTTTGTTATTTTGTAATAAAATTGAAATTGATGTTACAATAGTATACATATGTATGTCTTTTATTTAAATTAATACATTTATTATGAAAGACAGTTGAAAGCGAATAATAACCCATATACATTAGGGTGGGTCAATTTGTTCGGGACCGAAAAACATGACAAAGCGTATAGCAAGGTCGTAATCTACGAGAAATTCTAAGAACTTTTCCCAAAGAAACCATGGTTCTAAAATCAAAATCGAGCTTCCGGTTTTTTACGAAAAAATTTGGTGTTCAGGTCATCCGAAAATAATGCTATTTTTTTGGAAGTATTCATTGCAATTGGTGAATAGTTGACCTGTAATGCTGGAAGAGGGCTTATTTTAAAGGAAATAATCTCAGCTTTCTATATCTGTCCTCATTTATAGAAAATTGTTTACCCAAATAATGGTTTTGGAGGTTTATGTCAAAATAATGATAGTAAAACTGTTAAAAACTTAAAACTATTATTATTGTGAGATAAACCTCCAAAGCCATTGTTTGGGTAAGCAATTTTCTATAAATGAGGACAGATATAGAAAGCTGAGATAATTTCCTTTAAAATAAGCCCTCTTCCAGCGTTACAGGTCAACTATTCACCAATTGCAATGAATACTTCCAAAAAAATAGCATTATTTTCGGATGACCTGAACACCAAATTTTCTCGTAAAAAACCGGAAGCTCGATTTTGATTTTAGAACCATGGTTTCTTTGGGAAAAGTTCTTAGAATTTCTCGTAGATTACGATTTTGCTATACGCTTAGTAGGCAAAAAAATTGACCCACCCTAATATACATACATGGTACTTGCTATATTTTAATAGAGTTTTACTTACTGGACTTTCGATACAAATTGAATTCTACTCATCCACTAGATTTTTGAAGAAACTAGTAAAAATATATCCAAAAAATCGTATTGCGATTCTAATTTTCTCAGAAAAATAGAAATCCGATAGTATCGATAGTATCGATTGTTTTTTTTAAACTATCGAAACTATCGATGGGGCCGACTATCGATAGTTTTGCAGCTCTACAATGCAAAGGCTACTTTTTTGTTTTAGTTATGCTCGCCATTTCAGTAATGTGTTGTTGTTGTTTTAATGTGTTGACGATGTTGAGAAGAGAATGCAGTTTATGTTATTGCAGTAGATATTAGTGTTCAAATAAATGGAAGGAGATCGGCAATGGTTCTTACAGAGCAATAAAATAAATGATAATACAGGATACAGATATCGATATAAGAGGAAATTAGAGAATTAAGTGATGAACAGTTCTAATAAAAAATATGTATTTGAATTAATAAAGTGAAAAAAGAAGAAGATTAAACTTATAAAATAAAATAAATAAATAAAATAAATAATATATGAAATGTATTGCTTTGGGGATAAGCATGTCTCTATGGCCATTTCGTCTCTGCTTAAGACACTCGTCAGGAGACTTTTTCCCAAAGGTGGTAAGCAAAAATACAAATACTTATATTCAAATAGTTATAAACTAAATGCGAATCACATTTAGTATATAAAAAACAAACAAAAGTATTTTTTTGCAAACACAATCAGCTGACTATGTACATATGACAAATTTTGTAAATAGTGTTTTATAATTTAATTTATTTTCAAATAAATAGTACATAGAACATTATTCGTTTTTTTAGATATGTAAATTACATAAACTTTGTGGAATTTTCAGTAAAATGAAAAATTGTGTATTTGGATATAAAACCAACATTTCGGCAATACTCTGAAAAAATCATAATTGATTTCTGAAATTCTGAAATCTCCGAATAAATAATTTTTCACTTACCTGAAAATTCTACAATTTTGTAATTCCCAATATTCCTTCTAAATAATTTTTTCGCACAACTGTCATGGCGTTAATGTACAATAGTTGTTTGAAACAAACTCTACTATTTTGTAGATAGCAAAGGGCCGCACTAGAACCTCGCGGAGGCCGCAGGTTCCCCACCTATGGTTTAGAGGTTGTTAATAAGAATTCCAGTATTAGGATCTTAAGACTATTAAAATTCATGCAATAAGTATAATATAGGTCCAATTAATATTCGAATTTAATTCGAAAAAATATATAATAATTATAAATTTGCTGGTCACAGCACAAAGCATATTACTGATTACAAAATCGGTAAAAAGAGTAATGAAAAAATATATGGATAATTCCAGTTATTTAGAGTGGTAACAATTACACTGAAAAAATATATTGAATTTAAAAATTTCAACAAATAGTTGAATTTGAAGTTTACAGTTCATAAATAATGAGAATAGCATTCAAATATAATTCACATAATCTGTAACTATTAAAATTCCTACAATAAGTAAATTTTGAACAAAAATCACTTTTAGAAAAATTTTGAAAATGAGGAATGTTTAGGGGTCAATTTAATTATTTTGGAATAGCTTTCTAGCAAGTGTCATACATAGATACAAACTGGTGAGAGTCCGGAGTCCAAAACATTTTCAGTAAATTTTCTCGTATGAGCAGTTTTTAAGAAAATCGACTTAAAAAAATCCTATTTTAGAAAAAAGTAAAAAAATGCCAAGGGTTGGTGCCTAACATTTTTTTTTTCTGGAGAACCTTCCTAGCAAGTGACATACATGGATAACAACTGAAAAGAATTCAGATTTCAAAACACATTACCCGACTGAAATTGTTCGTACCATTTTTGGGAAAATTTTGTTTAAAAAAATCACTTTTTTAGAAAAAGTCTGAAAATTTCCAAGGTGCCAATTTCTTTTTTTGTAGGGGCTTTCTAGCAAGTGACATATATGACTAGAAGCTGGAGAGTGCCCAGATTCCAAAACATGTTATCCGGCTAAAATCGTTCGTACCATTTTTGAGAAAATTTTGTTTAAAAAAATCATTTTGAAAAAACTGATTCTTTTGTACAGTTTTTAATTACAATGCCTTAGTAATAATATAAGAATTAGGAAATTTAGTATCTTTATCCGGTGTTTATAACATACTTTGCTTTCTTCAAGCCAAAGTGAATATGTATGTTTACACATTGCTCCACAAAGAGTTTTTTTTTACGTTTTTAATATCTCTGTTTTGCCAAAATATTTTTTGTCAAAGTCCTTTGAATGAATTATACGAGTACATACTTCAAAAAACAATTCTGATGGAGCCGGCAGACTTCTAAAGTCCGAATGATTTTCACAATTTTTTGCATTAACAAACATTTTTAAAGGATATGTCAATATCTGCTCTGGCTCAATTGAACCCATACGCTTTTTAACACAAGATATTCCAATTTCTCCCTTTAGGCACTTCAAAAGCCTATAAAATCAATCTACATTTTCTAAAAAAACTTTGAAATGAAAATGTTTATATAATAATTTCATTTTCAGTAGTACTCGGAGACCCCCAAAAGATTTAATCAAATTGAGTATAATTAAATAAGTACAATAAGGCATTATAAGTAAGTCGGTGCGAATCAATATAATTTTATTTTTACAAAAATTAAATAAGCGATTAAACGGCTTCGCTACGTGATATCTCTTTAGATAGAAGAAGTTTACACAGATATTTGTATATGAAATACAGCTTGTCGTGTTCTCACACGATACATACATTCTAGGTATTACCGTGTAAATAAAAATCGTGCAAAAAAGGCAGGATTATAATAGAATGTATTAGCACGATTAAATCACGTTAAAAGACAAAAACAAATTTTAATCCTATTATACATTCATACATACATATGTATATCTGTGCATACAAAAAATTTTAATATATGTATACTAGGGTGGAATTCGCGGGAAGATCATTCTTAATTTGGATACTCATAAGGTGAAGTATTTTTGGGAATTTTTTCAGATTTTTCGGAAGTGGTTTAGAGGTCGCGCAAATTGATTTTTAATAAAAAATCGAGCTTTTTGAGCTCTATTTAATTTTTGGTTATGAATTCGTAAAAATCGATATTTTCTCGACTTTTGAGTCAATATTATTAAAGAAAATATTCCGATCTTTAATTTTATGTGCATAAATAATAAGTTTCGGCATTGATTTTGCACATTTTGATACATTATATAACAGTTTTTCCTAAATTTTCAACAAATATCGAAAACAATGGTTTATAACTTTTAAAATTTGTATAAAGACTATAAAAAGTAATGATGCAGTTTTAAAGATTATTATGTTTTAAATAAGCAGAAAATAAATAAATTTTCTTTTACCGTTCTCGAATTATACCCTTTTAAAGCTTTGTACCCATTTTTAATACTATAAAGTGTGAACTATGTTGGCATAGGAAATAAATATATAACAATTTTATAAACAACAACAAAAGAATTAGATTTGTTATACATCATTTATTGGGGTTCTTGCGATGCTGCCCTACAGTAAATTCTGAAAGTCGTTTCAGAAGTTGTGAAATTAAAATTACTACTAAAATAACTAAGTACTTGCAATTATTGAACTTTGTGCTTTGCTTCCTGGAATGCCTTAAAAAACATATAAGTGCAGGACGGTAAAAAAGCGGTTTTTGATTAGTGCTTGAGATAAATTTTATGGCATGAGATAAAAGGTTTTATACTGGAATCTAACTGAAAATGTTCAATTTATGTGTGCGGACACGACATGCTTCAATACAGGACGGCGGATTGGGGCATGCGTTTTACTTCTCCAAAAATTAAAAAAATACGTCATATTTTTGGCATGTCGCCAATTTTTTTTTTGGGACACACTAATGTATACTTGTCATGTTTTCAAAATTAAGTTCTGGAAGTTTTTTACCGTTTAGGGTAACTAAAATGTGTAAAAAAAGGATCAGTGGGTGTAAATAATTACATAATTTGTTTTGGAGCATACTCGTTACTTTTTTGCAGAAAGGTAACTTAAAAAATTACAACTGAAAAGGAATGCCAACTTCGTTCTATTTTACTTCAGTTTACACACTTACTGAGTGAAATTATATTGCAACGTGTATTTTGATGACATGTAGCATAATCAATAAAAAGTCGACTCCTTTTTTGTTTTAGCTACGGTATTTTGGATTTTAGATGACGATATAATGCGCGATCCATTTCTAGATTCCCTACTTTGAAAAAAAAAAAAACAGAAAATTCAAATTTAATGGAAAATGTTTATTGTCATTTGAAAGAACCTTCTTTGGCATTTATTTTTTTAAGACTATGTCTATCAAATGTTGGGCCTTGCTACGTCGCAGATGGTAAATTCGTTGAGTCCAATTTTTCGATGACTCGTTCGAGCATTTCAACTGGTAACTGGCGAATAACACGCATGATGTTTTCCTCCAAGGCCTGAATCGAAGCGGGTTTGTCCGCATAAACTTTAGACTTTACATATCCCCATAGGAAAAGTCTAACGATGTGATATCAAATGATCTTGGTGGCCAATCGACCGGCCCAAGACGTGAAATATGAGCTCACCGAAGTGTTCTCTCAATAAACCCATTGATTGATGCGTATTGCTGAAACCAAATGTCGGCGAGATCACGAGCTTCAATTTCTGGCATAGTCGGTTATCATGGCATGATAAAGGTCACCATTGACGGTTACGTTCGCACCAGCATCATTTTAAAAGTCGCTATATTTTCTTCACAGCAAGCTGGACGTGGTCTATTCGGTCGAGTATTATCCAATAATGAATCTGGGTCTCAAAATGGGTTATGGTGTTTCGAATAGTACGCTTAGTTGGCCGATTATGTTGACCATTTCTCACAGAAAGTTAATTTTCATAATAAAGTTGAACGATTTGTACGCGTTGTTTAGGCGTAAGTCTTTCCATTCTGCCAAACAATGCCAAACAATACTAAACAAAAATAACATGACAGCATAGCACAACTCATACGTGACCTGTCAAAAAAAGGCTATTGAAAAAAGAATCTCTACTTAAATCACCCGTTACATACGTACTTATAAATTTTTATATGTATTCGTAAATATGTTAAGAGTTATCGAAATGTCTAATTTCTAATAAATTTTGTAGTTCCAATTGCAGAACTGACTAAGTATTTCTATTGCATTTAACCTTTTAATTTCTACTGTTGTAAGTGTTATCTTTCAGTCTTTTGTTGATGCTGTGCTTTTGTAACCATAAAAAACGGATAGAGTTCAAGGGCGTCTTTGGGTTCATCCACATACACAGCAAACTGTTTACTTTATAAACATTCAACAATTAACCCTAATGAATTTGATTATCTGAATGATCTAGTACAATAAATATTTAGAGCGTTTCAGCATCCATACAACCCTTAAAATGAAAATATATTTTTTGAGTAGAAAAAGTGCATTTTTATCCCTAAATTGTAAACAATAACATCCTATGTTGTATGTGAAATAAAAAAGGAGAAAATAATATGTTATAATACGAATAATTATTATGTCAAGAAGAACACACAGGAGTCAAAGGTCTTTTGTAATGATTCCAGAATCTTTTGATGAAAATAATGATTTTTTATCTGACAATTTGGCATTAATTTATGTTTTGACAGCTAATTTTATTGTTTTTGGTATTCTCTATATGTTATTTTGCTATAAGCAATCATGTTTTTTTATAAAACAGGGTGTAAATTTATTTTGTAAATGGTTTATTTAGGGTTTGATGTGTCAATACACAAAATCATCATTATGCACAACACTAATATATAACATATCAGTAACATGAGAGAAGCAAAATTAAGTTCATCTTGTTTTGGCTTTAATAATTTTAATATCTGATAAAAGTGTTGTACACGTCTTCTTTATAAGTTTAATGATTATGTACAGATGTAAACAATAAATTAGTGTACATATAGCTATTGCCACCTATTGATAAATTCATCTTTTTTAGAACTTTATTTTATTCCGAACTCATTATACTTTTTACCCTTAAGACTTGACCGTAGTACCCTTTTTTCAATTATAGGAGTATGAATTATGCTTTTAGCTTTCTGAACAAACATTAACGCAACTCTCCGGCATTCTCTTCACATTCTGGACTGTGTAAAACCATGGTACTTCCCATAATCACCCTATATCCGGTTTAGTTGCCGGAATCATAACTTTAATCTTTTCCTTACTTTTAAGATCACCCTCAACAGTTGATTGGTTTTTACCTTCAAAAGCCTTCTTTTACAACAAAATTCAACTTCATCTTAACCGTCAAATGTTTTATCCATTTTATTTTATAAGATTCGCACTTTTTGGTATAAAGTTTAAATAATCCAAAGTTTCAAAAATGCTTTAGTGACTATAAGAATTTTTTTAAGTTTCCTGCTTCTAATATAACCCAATAAAAAAAATTAAAATCTTAACTATGATTTTTATCATGAAACAGAATTAATTAACTAAAATGATCAGAAATTGACCTGAGATTCGAACTTCCGATTTGCATATCATTAAAAAAATAAAATAAATTATTATTAAAAATTACACTGGCATAACTCATTAAAATAAATTATTGTTATATTGTTATATTGCCATGAAGTTCTATATTTATACGAAGACATTTGGCAACTATCTTTACCATGCGCAAAATACTTTTGAAACAGCATTCAGTTCTTTCTCAGTATATATTTTGTATTTTAGATTTCAAATACCTAAAAAAAGGGTTTTATTTGCTTTTCAATGTAATATCCTATTTTTAATCTTGTTATGAGGAAGCATTTTGCATGTTGGGTTTAGTGATCGACACTGTCCAACTGTATAAATAGTATGAAAATAATGTTCAAATTCTGGTACGTAAAAATTGTGAAAGTCCTTTACCGTTGGTTTTGCAATACATACGAGTATATTATTTTTGAGTAATTTATTAGTTTACAAAAAAATTTGTACCGCTAAAGTTAGTTAATTCCTGTGTTTTTCCAGATATTTGCTTTTCTTACAAATTCTTTGAGCTTTTCTCATTTACCCGGTGTTAAGGCATTATGTCATCTACACATTGAATGAAGGTTTTTGATCGTTATCACTTTGTTATCGTTGTGGTACCTGTGAACTTCTAGTTTAACGGTAGTTACCTTTTCAGCTAATTTTATAAAATTTCGCTTATTTCCTTCTTTCACATCCACCACTATATTTTTAAGTACTTATTTCATTTGCCAGTTTTTCAGATTCTACTATTTGATTTACATAAAGGAAGTAGTGACAAAGTACAAATAAAGTCAAATTAAGTCAAAGTTTTCAAAATTTCAGTAGAGGCCAAAAACTGTTTGTGGCTACGTTTTGAGAGAGTTTAAAATTGCGAACCAAAATACCATTTTGCGGAAAATTTTGATATTTTTTCGTATTATTTTATCAACAAAACAGTATCAACCAAAACACAAAGAAATTTGAATAAACAAATAAGAATAAATAGATTATTTTTAACTTGAATTAGGCTTAAATGAAAATAATAACTTTTTTATTACACTGGTTTACAGCCAAAAAATACCAAGAACGCCACATGCCTAGATTAGTTAATTGGGACCTCCTGAGCACGAAAAACGCTTTTATTATTTTTTTCTAAGTGTGTATTTGGGCTCCGAAAGTGATGAACAAGGTGAAAGATTTCACCAGCAAATGGAAGAAATCTAGAGACGATACAAATGCTGGTGGGATAAACAAATGATGGCGGACTATTGTTGGTTCCTCATTCGCGAAGGTCCATCCAAAAAAAAAGCGCAAAAGTTCAAGTTGCTCGTCATTTTAACTAAATTTTTTTGAATTTACGCCGAATATAGTGTGTGAGCAATGAAAATTAAAATATTGTCGTTCCACAAAATCCTTAATAAAAACTTTATTTTTCATCCGATTTTTTGAAAATACACTTTAAATATTGGTAACTAAATAGACTATTTGGTAAAAAAATAAAACATTCCAGATCTTCAATATAACGTAGAAAAAAATTTAAATAAAAATGAAAAATTTTGAAAAAAACGTAAAAAATAGGAAAATTTTGAACTTTGAGGTGCCATATCTCAGCCATTTTTTATCAGATAGAATTTTTCAGCATATCGACGGAAAAGGCACTCAATTACCTTTTCATTGATATACCACTTATCTCGATCGGACTTTTCGGTTGGACTCCACAAGGGTTTGAGTGGGGCCATACACCGAAAAACACAAAAGTACCGTTATCTAAAAAACTGCTCTTAGAAAAAAATAATAAAAGCGTTTTTCGTGTTCAGGAGGTCCCAATTAACTAATCTAGGCACGTGGCGTTCTTGGTATTTTTCCAAATTAATAATTTGTAAACCTGTGCTTCGCATCGCATAGCATTTATAGTTCAGCTTTTGTATAAACAAAAATTATAAAAAGGTAGTCCCTACATTATCATGAAAATTATCTCAAATGTGGTTTTACAGATGAAAGAGTACTCGGAATACGATGAAAGTTTCATGGTAGACAGATACCGACACATATATTTCTTGCGAATTTTCACAATTTTTATTTAATACCCTATTGTTGATCAAGTGCGATATAAAGTACAGTAGAATCTTGAAAAATTTAACGGAATTGTTCCAAAGGCAATCATCTTTTTCGAACTGTTTACTTTTATAAGAAATAAAAAAATTTAATAAAGAAAGAAAAACAAATGATAAACCTAAATTGTATTGATAAAACATGTACAATTTTTCGACATCAACAACTGAATTTCTTGACGTGTATCCTGTACGCACTATTGGCTTCATTCCATTCAGAGATCGGAATATTGTATGTATTTGTGAAGTGTTTTCTTGTGTGCTTTTTTATATGTGTTTGATACAGTCCCAAAGACTACATAATCATTTTTCTTTCGTTTTGAGATTGTCTCATCAAATACTCAAAAATTTAACGCCATCTGGTTACCTTTAAGACCTTGATTAATCTGTTTAAAAATCTGCAAATCTAACTAAAGTTTGTTTTTTGAAGATGATCATACGTTTTTTGCAATTCAAAATAAAGAAGACATTAGTGGAACAACAAAATTATAGGTCAACGAGTTTAAGTAAAATCCGTTTTCAGTAGTTTTTAACTGGGATCAGATTTTTTTTTAAGTTACTAGTAACACTCCGCAAATAAAGTGGTTATGATAACACATATACTTAATCATTCCAACAAATTATTAGGAATGAAGTTTCCTTTAAGTCATCCAAATATTTTTTTAAAGGAACTGTTAAAAAATTGACGATAATTTGTATTATATTTGGTAATTATTTTTGCCTCAAGGTTCTTCTTACAACAATTAAAATACTTTTTTAAAAGATTTCTATTTTATTATTGTTTATTTTGACCATTATATATATATATATAATAATAATATAAATAAATAATATAAATAATATACTAATAAAAATTTACTAAATTTGAGTTAAATTGAAAGAACTTCTTATTTTCCAATAGTCAACATTGGGGGGCCGACAACTACTATATTTGATATTTCTTCGTTCTTCATATTGGCATCGAATTAAATGAGGGAATAAAATTTTCTTTTTTATATTATTTTGAATTTATAGTGTTTTTGAATAAGTTTTCTACACTTTAAAATATTTTCGATTAATAATTGCTAAACTTAACGTAACTACTCGTATTTACCTTACCAAGCAACGTTTTTTTTACCTAGAAAACAATTACTTCTCCACATATTACCAGACTGTTACTGAATAAGGTCCATTATTACAACTTGCCTTTAGTTAAAGGTGAGATGTTATCGGACATTTAAAACACATTTCTTTGATATTAAGTTTTTTTTTTATTGTTCCATTTAAGAAATTTTTTTGGTTTATTTATGTAAGCATGCGTGTTGTTGCCTCTTGTTGTCTTTTAAACAAATTTAATGCCAAAAGTAATCGGTTCTTGTTCTGGTATTGCCGTATTTAAAAAAATAATATAAAAGTTATTATTATTAAAAAAATATTAATAACTTTTATTTTAAAGGTAAGTTGTAATAACGAAAAGTATTTAAAGGTCATTTTATTCCTCCCGTTAATGAAAGTTACCTTTAACTATCGAACACTTTATAGGCAAGTTGTAATAATGGCCCTAAAAGTAAAAAGTTCTTTTGACTTTTATTTTTTTATTTTTCATATATTTTTACTGCTTATCACGAAAAATAAGCGTCTTCATTGTTTTTTATTTAGATAAATCAATATACAATTTCTAAGCAGTTTGATTTATAAAATTTAAATTCTTGTTCAGTACTATCTTTGTATGTACGTGCTTCTGCATCTTCATATTGTTAAAAAGAAAATAACAATTTTAAAGGTGTGAACGGTTCATTATCCGCAAAGATGCATTAAGATAAGATAAATGAATTTCAAATTGTTCTTATACAGCCACTAAATGAATGTATGGAAGCATAGATTGGTAGAGAGATTGGTTGTAATACTTATCTGCTAATAAATTTTAGAAACTGAAATGGACAAATATATTTAAGTGTTTTATATGCATATCAATCAGGTAGATTGGTTATCTCCAATTGAATGTAATTCTTTGTGTTAATCACTTAATATTAATATGGGAACTATAAAAATGTAAAAACCAAAGAAGTATTGTAAGTTAATTGATACTGAGATCTGAAATCATGATAAATTACAGATATTCATAAAAATGTACAAAAAGTACATGCATATGAAGTATTCGAAAAATATCTATTTGTTTGCAGCCCTTTATCTTTTTGTTAAAGTTTGAACGATAGTTTGTGTGTGTATTTGTGTTGTTTGTATAATAATATGTATGTGTGTATGTATGTATACGTATGAAAATTATTTTGGAAGTTTTCAAATGTATAAATTTGCCTAATTAAATCAAGGGGAGGGTTAAAATATTTTAAAAATTTAATCCCTTTTTTTACTTTCTTATATCCTTGAGGTACAGTTGCTTCATTTATAATGCAAGTGGTGAACACAGATATTTGTATGTTCATATACATACGTACACGTTGTGAGAATGCCTATATGCTCTACGTGATGATCAAAAAATTTTAATTGAATTTGAAAAAAAAAAAATACAAAATTCAATGCAAACATGCAATCTTACCTTCCTTTTTATGACACGACACATTTTCTTGTTTTATATTGGAATGTAACCCTAATATTTTGATTTAACCTTTTCCACAGTGTTTGCACAACTGACATTTTTTAAGGAAAGGATTACCCTATCTCAGGTACGCTTATAAGTTTTAACTGCACTCATGCGAAATATGAAAGATCATTTCTTTTGTTTCATTTTCATTTATAATTTCAACTTTAAATAATTTTCAATTTCGTTAATAAAAAGAAGCTTGAAAACAAAAGATCATGAGATCAGAATAATATTTATTTTTAAAATATGTGTGACAAAGCAGGAAATTTTAGACAGCCGACATAAGAAACCCAAAATATAACCCTTATGATGACATGAATGACATTTCTTAACTTGTGAATGTTATCCTTTGTTTGGCCTTCTACAACCGGAAGAAAATTTGCCGTATGTCTTTTTTGTTTTTTCTTACAAGATGTTTGTGAATGTTCCTTAGTCTAGGGAACTTTGATTAAAATTATATTCAATATACGAGTAGAAATAAAAATGTTATACCAGGACATCCGTTGACACAGTTAGTAAATGAAAGTTCAAAGTGGTCTGAAACTAAACAACACTACCACCTTTGATAGAAAGTAAAACGAAAGAAATAAAACATAAGAAAGCGTTTTTTTTTTAATTAAAATATTACTTGAACATGAAACTGTGTACATGTATGTCTATTAAATATATTAAAACTAAATTTCAAGAGCTAAATTTATTTATTTAATAGTAAGTAATAAAACAATAAGCCCACAAGGCCAAAGCGTAAAATTTAGTGCAACAACTAAAGGTGTGATCGTATTTGACAAGTATTTGACAAACAAAGTCTTTGAGATAGTGTGACTACATAATATTATTAAGTTGTTAGTTTGCCTTTTGTTTGTTTGTAGAAAAATACTCTTTGTATATATGTATATATATGTTTTTTGTTTACATTTATATTCAAAGTATATTTTGCAAATAAAAGAGCTAATTTTGAGAAAACAAAATTATTTACCAGCAAATACAATTTTTTCTAATATGACCATAATGTGAAAACTATAAGACATACATATATTTTCGGTAGTTTTGGGCAAATAAGGGATTGATCTTATAAACTTTTTTTAAGAGCAAACAATGGCAAATCAAAAATAATAAAAATAATAATTATTAAAATTGTTTCGTAATAAAACTCTTTAATTCGAACAGAACTAAATTCAATTAATAAAAAAAAAAATTATAATAATTAAAAATGATCATTTCTAGTCATAAAGCCGACCACAGTCGGAAAATCAAAAATCTGGTAAAAAGTACATACATAATAACAGAAAATAACAGTGTATGGACAGTCGATGTAAGAAAATACTGGAAAGCGAAATTGATATAAGTAAGTCCAACTGGACACAAATATAATCAGTCAAAAAAAAAAAAAAATATATTTGTAGGTTTACGCCAGGAATATCCTACACTTACACTGTTCTTCAATGTGGACATCGTCAGCGTCCCGTCTAAGTCTCGATCATAAGTTGGAAAAAACATTTGCGAATGTACGAGTATAGCAAGTAGAAGATCAACCGTGTTAGCAGACAGAAAAAAACCAAAAAGTAAAACAACAAATTTAGTCATTTCTTTTAGTTTAGTTTGCTTACGGTAATGCACTATTAAAGATATTTGTGTCGATCATGTGCACTTCCTATTTTATTTCGGCGCTCCTATGAAATTATAATTCCAAACATATTAAAAGCAATAGAATGTATTTCTTTGTAAAAATAATAGTCAGTTATCAAATAGATTTAGTTTGTTAGAATTTTTGCATCGCTTTGATGCCACATCCGCGCTACAAACTTGTTAAGATAAACGTTTTATGCACCACGTAACTATAGCTATTTAGAAACTCAAAAAGTCGATCAAAGTCCTTAAAGAGCGGTTTGCCCAAAGCTGATATGCCCACCCTCCATAGGGCAGGACATTCACAGAGAAAATGGAATACGGTTTCCTTTTACTCCGGCTGTTTACAGCTGTGGCAGTATGAATTAATTGGAATGCCTATCCTGGCTGCTTGCTCTTCAATGGACCAAAAACCAGTTATCACTGCAACGTTCTTTTCAAAACCTTATTATAAGCGGTTAAATATCTTTGAAATTTTTTTATTACAGATTTTTCCTTCAAATCGCAGTCGATGTTGTTTTTCAATAAAAGATAAGAAAGAATTTAGCGTCATCTCTGATATTTCAATATTTTAAAATTTTTTATTTTTGAAAAAATACTAAATTTTTTTTTTGTATTCCCTGATTTTTGTTTACCTTTACTTTAAAATTGTTTGCTTAAAAAAAATTATAAAATATAATGTGTAGTGTTAGTTCAGGCAAATACGTTCAAACTTATTTGTGGCAATTATTTAGCTAATGGGAAAGTAGCTTAACATTGTGAATCCATAAAAAAACAGTTACAATATTCGGTATTATTAAAAAAGTTTTATCAATTGGATAACTACTCTTATATACATATATACATATATAAATACATAATATGTATGTATATACATATGTATGTACATATGAACAAACGAATTTTTCCATCTACATACATATACATATATGCTTATCAAATTCAAATGTATGTGTCTATAGATAGTATGATTATATGCGATTTGTAGTTTTTTTTTTTACTTCGATGGTTAGTCCAGTATCCCTTTAGTTGATTATTTTTGCATAGCAACCTCAGGATTAAATTTCTATGTACTTGTACAAAACATTTTTACAAAATTTGCTATTTATGTTTGTTTATTGAGGGTTAAATAGTGACGGGGCAAAACATTTTCATCTTTTTTTTTTGATTTTTGTAAACCTTGAAAAGTTTAAAAACAGCTAAAACAGTTTGAAATGGAAATTCGTTTTGTAAAAATGTAAAGGCAAAAAAAAAAAACGTCATAAATATAATATCACCCTCTTATCTAACGGCGGGCAGGGACAGTTGATGCAAAAACTTGTGATGTAATGTATGGACATACATATGTATGTAAGTATATATGTATGTGTGTACGTCAATTTTTTTTTTATTTTGTGTGTACCACCAAACAAATTTGCAGCTTTTTTTTAACCTACTTTAAACATAAAAGTGTTTTATCAATTTAAATTATTTGTAAATGTCGTTACAAATGCTTTTTCTTAAATTTGTGATGTTTTTTGTTTACTATGTTATACGAGTATACATATATACTAGTACTATACATATGTATATACATACATATGTATGTATGTTTTTACATATCTCTTGATTCAATATATTTCGTAGTTAAGTAACGTTGTTAAAGACGTAATAATATAATAACCAGGACAACCAGTTGGTTGTGGTTAGATACCGGAGGGGAAAGAAATAAGTACACATTTACGGTAGTGCATAGTTAAATAGTAAATATATATATGCATATATGCATATCATTAAATAAATTTTAAAGTCAAATGATCAATTTTTCTTACAATAACTGCTAAACTACTCCCAATAGTAAGAGTATTAAAGTTTGAAATATTATACAGGCATGTGATTGAATATTATATAGGTTGCCGTGATCTAGTGGTTATTGTGTTGGCTTACTAAGATGATGGCACCGGGTTCAAATCTCAGTAATGACATCTTGAAAAAAAAGAAATATGAAAAAAATAATTTCTTTCGGTACATATACATATGGGCAATTTCAAAAATTTTCGACATTTTGATATTTTTTTTTTCGAAATTTTTTTTTTGGATGACACGAATGACGCTTTGGTCACGTGAAGGGTGATATTTTAGCATACCAAAACAGTTCGCGTTAATCATTTATTGCAAACGGCGCGAAAGTTATGGAGGTTTTAAGTTAAAATCTCTTAAAAAAAATTAAAAGTTAAATTTATTGGTTTATTTTAATAAATGTTGTATGGATGCATGAAACTCATTTCAAATTCATCAGTGCAGTCCAGATTCATCAATGCACTGATAAAATACATAAAAAATATCAATTAAAATTAAAATTTCTTAACATTAAAAAAGGCGAATTTTTGCAAAAATGTGAATGTTTCACCGATTGTTATAATACGTGTTTATATAACGCATAACTAATTTACAGAAAAACAATGTTTTAACTTGCAAATTTAAAAAATAAAAAAATTATATAAGAATTATTTTTGAGGTTAGGATTTTTTTTTCGATCTGTAAAATTTAAAATCATGAAAATTTTTTAATGCCTATTCGGTTTTATTATCAAGCTTAAAAAAACCTATCATTTGCTGTTAATCGCTGCGGAATCTATACATAACTGCAGATGTCACAAAGCAAAATGTGTTTGAAGAAAAATGCCACTGTACCCGCTAAATATGGACCGAATTCAACCGTATTTATATATGATCTTTAGTTCACCGCCGCACTTCATTTCCAATACTTTACATTGATTTTAAACCACGGATTAATTAAAAAAAACGCGAAACAAAATCATGAAATTTCGCAAAATTTTTATTTTCTTTATAAAATTTTTGCGTTTCAAAATATTTTAACGCCTTCTTGACGTTGAGGTGCCATTTACTAAGAAGTTTAGATCACGCAATACATAAACCAGTTTTAAATAAGATTGCAAATGTCAGGCGCGAAAAACTGTCATTTTTGAAAAATTTACGCCAATTCTATAAAAGTTTGAGGTCATCGTTCTCAGCAACTAGCAGCCTGACATCGACGTGATATGGCGCAAATTTTAGCAAGTTATACCATCTTTTAAATACTGTTGACGAAATGCAATTTTCTTGAACGGCGCAAAAACGCTATAGAAAAAACTGCGAAAATTGAAAAATCGGAAAATTTTGGTTTCAAAAATGAACCACTGTACAACTTTTTCCCAAATAGTAGTATTGGCATAACTTTTATAGTGTAAATATCTACTAAGTCTAGTGACTTTATTTTATATCAGTGCGCATCGGAAGTTTAAAACTAAAAGTAGAAAAGTGATGAAATATGAAAAAACTCTTGAAAATTTCAAGCCTGTTTTTGAGTTTTTCAATATTTGAGTGCCCATAACTTTTAGAGATAAAGAACTGATGGTCTGAAATTTTGAATTTCCCAGTTTTCTAGTGTGGCCTACCATTCCCTTTTGACCGTTTTGGTCAATTCGAAAAACTGGAGAAATAATAAGCATCTGAACTCAGTTTCAACAAATGTTGAAAATTTTTGAAATTGCCCATATACATATTTACATATATATAAAGAAACATATATTTATAATGACAAAAAATAATTATTCAAGATTTAAACATTTTTGCCCGTATTCATAAAAAATAAAACAGTTTTATTAATTGCTTTTTTGACAACTACTCCATAGAAATATGTCAAATAACCACTCTATGCACCAATTTTATTTTTTATGAATACGGGCATTTATTTATTTTTATATTTTATTTTTAAGATGATATACGGTTTCTTAGCTTTGTTTTTATTGTTGAGCTTACTGAAAAAATACGTTTACTTATTGTAGAAGTTGGGATTATTGTGAGTAGCGCTGTATATATCTGATTTAATTTTTTAGATATTTTAGATAATAAGAAGAGTTTCACATGTAATTTAAATTTGTTAGAAAAAAATCAGTAAAATATTACACCTAAAATGAAAAATATTCGAAAATGTCGAATAGTTCGACAGTAAATAACCGGTTTTTCGAATAACTCGAAAACCGCCACATTTTTAAAACCTCTATATATAACAGATTTTTAATAATATTAAAAATAATTAAAAAACTATTTCATTAAAGTCCTTACTGACAAATTGCTGTCGAATGTTGGATTTTTCACCTAATGATAAATAATTTGCTCTTACCATCCTACGGAAACGAATGATTTAAACTCGAATATCACAATACAAAATTTACATTTGCCTTGATCCTGTTAAGCTTAGCAACACCGCCTAGCGGCAACTTACGCAATGAAATAGATTATATAAGGGCACTCAGAAGATGGGAAAAATATGTAATGAATTTCAGAAAGAGAAAAGGTGCACTCAGGGAAAATAGCGGTACAAAACTACCGAAATTGATACCATTTGGTATTGAAATTGTGCTTACTTCGTTACCGGTTGGTAACAATATTTCAATAACAATTCGGTATCACTTTGTTACCCACCGTTTTTGTTTTGATAACAAACAGTTCCCTTCTTGCTACCAATTTTGCTTATTTTAATAACAAAATGTTCTTACTTTATCAATTTTGTTCTTTATTTGATGGCATATCGTTCATGATTTAATAATAGGTCGTTCCCAATATAATAACAGATCGTTCCTAATTTATTAACTCATGGTATTTTTATACAATTTGTTCACAATTTTTCTTGATTTAATTTCTTATGGTATTTTGTGCCGTTTGTTCTTACTTTGATAAAGAATTAAGCTTTATTTGATACCGAAAGTTAACGAAATATTATTCATAATTAGTTCTTAATTTGTTACCAATGGTTACCAATTTTAGGACTTTTTTTCCCCCTCTGTGTGTTGAAATCGGCAGTGACCATATTAATAAATTTAAATTGAATTTTTTGACTTGCAAATTAAAACTTCTCCTTATATTCAAAAAGATAGTGAAATATATATTTTAAAACATAAGCTTTGAAGAGATATTTAATTATTTGCTTGAGCATCTTTAAATTTTAAAATATAAAATTAAACCTCAGTTATCTGGGGCTCTATTAACCAATATCACGTTTGCTTTGAATTATATCTATTCGTTACTTCAGATCAGTTCGAGCCGCTTTGTTGTAAAGACTTTAACCAATTATAAGTGATTTAAATATTAACAATAACAGAGTCTTACTTAAAGTCACCTCTTAATTAAATTATGCAAGACTAAAAAACTAAAACTATGGAAGAGATACACACTAAAAATAATAAGTTCCTCAAAATCGTTCTGAAACTGGTAAATTTAAGCAACGTTCACATTTGACAAATATTTAACACTATTTAATGCAAAAATTTCATTTTATGTAAACAGTTGTTAAAAAATTATTTAAAAAGAAATACTATTATGAAATAGTACTTACATTTTTATTTATTTAAATCAAGCCTGTTAAATTTCGATTACTATTAGCTATCAACTATACATTGACGACATGTACGACTGTAGCAGTGGTGGCTTGAACATCATTGCAAAAATATAAAATTACAAAACAAAAATTAATTAAAAAATTGATCACACTTCCTGAGGCTAATTATAATGCGCTTCCTTTGACGATGTCCAAACTGTAATTCTGTTCATCCGAATAAGATGACAATTACAAAAACTGCAATGATGGTGAGAAAGGAGAATATGATAAAAACTGTTGTTTGACTTTACTTGGACAAACTCATAGAAGTGTATGTATATTAGGGTAATAACTTTTTGCATTTTTTGCAAATATCAAATCTCCCCAGACAAAATCGTGTACGGCACGGGCAAATATTAAGAACTGCGCTTTTAGTTTTTCGCTATCGTTAAAAAAGGTTACGCACCAAACGCGTTAAAGCTTTGAATCAAACAAAGTTAAAAAAAAAAACTTTTTTTGATGCCTTAACGTCTGACCATCACATCTATATAATTAAGGCATGCTGATTTCAATAGTAAAGTCCGTTTTCGAGTCAATGGAATAATTGTCTTCCAAATTTGCTTTTAATTTCGGCTCTTTTTTTTGCAGTTTTTTGTATAAAAAAATCTGTTTTCACATATTTCATTTCATTTTTTTTAATAAAAATTCATGGCAATTCTTGTCGTTTTCATATATTGATTTTGAACGGTTAAGCAAGTCATTAATAAATTTTACGAAAGCCCACGAGTGTTTCCTCAGACATTGGGTACCTACACCATTTACAATTCCAAATCAACAATGCAGTAATATTTGTGTGGAACGTGGAATAAAAAAGTACAAGATATAAGTATATCCGCTTTGTAAAACATCGCGTACTTTGAACCTAAAGTTTATATCTTTTAATACCTACTTTTAATCATTTATTGTTATTATTTGGTTACATACTGACATATTTAGAAACCTTATTTTAAAAAAATTGTTATTAAAAAAAATTCAAAAAATATATTAAAGGCATTTTAGAAATCGCTGTCGGTGCGTAAGGTTTTTTTTACCAAATTGAACTGAAATAGTTTTTTTTATCATTAGTACAATATTTGCCATTAGAAAACCCCTGGGGAGAATATTGTCCAAAAAAAAGTTATCACCCTAATGTATATACAATAATAATTTCAGAATGTGATTTCTTAAAAAAGTATGAGTTAAATAGTTGATGTTTGGTCGTGAATATCTACAGACCCAAAGAACTCTGATGATACTACTGCAGCTGGAGTCGGCTTGGCTAGTGTACTTCCTTTACGGACATCATTTTTTCCTTTGATTATCGTAAAAATTCATTCATTCATTCATTCAAAAAAAAAAATCGAAATTCTTTATAGAATTTAACTTTGATCTAATTAAAGCATTTATGACGAAACAAAAAATAAATTATTTATTTTTCGATTAAAACGAGTTCTATTTTCATATGACAAACAATAAACAAAGCAGTATGTAAAATGACAATTTCGACATACATACGGAATTATATGATTATTTATAAGAATGTATGATAAAAGGGATAGCACATACAAAAATACACGTTGTGTGATACATGACCTCTAACAGATCTGATTTAGATTTTAAGTAATACATACATACATACATACGAGTAATAAAAAGAAAATAAAATATTTATTAAATAGTGATTACGTTTTATCATTAAATATTTGACTAATATCCACATATCTTTAGTATTTATTCAGTTTATGTCTAAAATGTCACAAAAGAAATAACAGTAGTGTTGCAAAATTGAAATAAATAACAAAAAATATATAAATCATATATATAATATTGTCGAATACTCCATTTTTATTTGTATTCTTTAATCATAATGAAAACTAATTCATATAAATTGGCTCCTGTAGTTAATATATTAAAACAAAATGGCGATGTGTATAAAACTGCGTGGGGTTGTTGGAAGGTTGTCCATTTAACATTAGGGTTGTAAAATACATTAGTCTTGTGTTGAATGGTTTTTCATTTAACACATTTATACACATACATACATATGTATGTTCAAACATCCTTACACAAAGTTAGCTTGTGCTGTCCAACACAAAAAATTAAGGGTCAGTATTGACAATAAAATCTGTTGTACGAACATATTTTTTACCCTTTACTACGAGTACAATATGGCGCTTTATTGTAATTCACAATTTAAACTTTTTAAAAATACTCGTATATTCAAATGAACTTCTACTTATAGATAAAATTGGTCAGCATTTAGCTTGGACTGTATTTTTTCTTAAAGCTGTTTTGGACTGAAGACTTTTCACATTGATATGAATGTGTGGAGATACAGTTGCCAATAAAACTATTCGACATATACTAATAATAGTGGTAATCACTTTTCGTTGCAAACGCCATTGCAAGCCTTCCAAACAGGCATTTAAGGATTTAGTGTCCTGAAAAAAATAGTGTTTTTAATTTTTTTGTCATCAGGAAGATATATTTTCTAACAAACATGGCAAATTTTGTCTCCAAAAAAGTTTAACGTATTTGAAAAAATAAAACGACAAAAGATACTGCAGAAAATTTTCTTAAATAATTGTAACTTAATTTTATGCTTTTTTTAGAATTAGTAATTCAGTATCTAACATCGACGAAACAGTAAAGAAATACATACAAAAGTTAAAGATTTTTGAACTTTTAAAGCCCATGAAAACTTAAAGATACAAAAATATGAAGTTTTTATATCTTCTCCTGAATATACGAGTAGTTTTATTGTTGATAAACTTTATCAAAATCGATGAATAAATATTCATTTTATTCATGTTTCAGAAAATCTTATTCTCATTTACACTCATTCATATTTACAGTAAATGAAGTACAACTCGTACCAATATATGAACAAATAAAAACTAAGGCCGTATGCATAATGAAAAGCTGGCAAGTTTATCACCCGCTATAGACTGATATTATTAAAACTGTCCATACCTTCTGTTTAATAACTAGTCAGAGAATACAAAAAATGAAATACTTTGTTCATTTGAGTAAGAATTTTCACGTATAGAAATGACAAACTTAGCCACTGTGTACAACGACCTGCTATTTTTTTTTTATTATAAACTAGCTTAAACCCAGCGTGCTTCGCTTCACCTACTACTATCATTTGTCTACATTTTTCGACTAATGATTTTTGGTGACTACGGAGTAATTCAGATCAAATTCAAAAACATTAACTGTTACCGATTTCAAGATATACTGAACTCAATAGTTAGTTTGTCGGAAAGTTACCACGTCTACTTGTCCGCCCTTTTTTCTCCTGATAATTTTTAACTACTACGAAATCAATCACACCAAATTCAGACATTTTAGCTTCAACACTTCTAAAGATACGTACATTTGTATAAAGAAATCAAATTTTAACTTGTATGGGAGGTGTCACGCCTACTTATCCAATTTCGCCTACTTTTGGCTGACGATTTGTCTTGCTTATAAAGTCATTCAGACCCAATTCCGAAACTTTAGCTTTAACCATTCTGAAGATATACAAAATTCAGTATTTAGAGATAAATAAAAAAAGTGGGCGTAAAAGTAGGCGTGGCAAATTTTTCTCTCTATGAAAACTTAAAATGGATTAATACAAACATTTGAACGAAAAATTAGTCAAATCGATATAGCCGTTTTTTGAATTTAGGTAAATCAAAACAAGTGGGTGTAAAAGTGGGTGTGGCAAAATATTCTTTTAGTAAAAACCTAAGTTGATTCACGACGATCATTAGAAAGAATAAATCGTTAAAATCGGTCCAGCCGTTCTCAACTGATGCGATGACCAACGAACAACATTGATTTTTATTTATGTAGATTAGGCTGCTAATATATTGTATAAAATTCTCGGCTCACGGTTTTTATTGCCAAACTCCTCTGAAATGGCTCGACCAGTTTTCATGAAATTTTGTGTGTACTTGTAAATCAGGTAGGTCTAACAATCGGTCAACATATATTTTCCATACCATAAGAGAGACACAACGGACAATTTATTTATAAAAAATGTACCGACTTCGAACAAATCCGTAGATCTGTGTACCACATAACACATATAGCTTACGTTTTTCCTTTTTCTTTTTTAAGAAGTACTCACAATAATGAAGTGCCGAAAATGGTGAACGATCATTTATTAAAACTATCAGCAACGCAAACATTGACGTTGATAATCGTTGGGTGTACCATTTGCTCCTCTCCTGAACAAGACATTCAATGCTCATATCATTGTTGAGTTTAGAAGTTTGGTGAAGAGAATCAAATACTTATATTTCCTAAAAATAATTAATATGGCAAAACAAAGTTGACGGGTCAACTAGTTACTTTATAAAATAATAACAAATATTCGACATATTGCCGTTTATTAAAGTACTATTATCACTGAAAAATGCTTTTTTTCCTCTGAGAAGAGAAATGATGATTTCTAAACAATTTGGCATAAAATCTACTACGACTTGTTGTATTTTTTGAAAAATTTGTCACTACTGTTTGTTTTTTTTTGGGCTTCATAAGGGTTTTAACTTTACTCTCTATAGAATGACCACAGAGGTGTTCAATGAAGTGTAGATTAGAAGTAGAAAGTGTAACCTTTATACTTTTAATTATATTGGCACAACCTATTATACGAGTAGCAATTCACCCACAGACTGAAAAATCAGTCAATATTTCGTTTGGTTTACGATTTACGCAACCTTTTCGACCAAAAGAAAATAAATTATTGTGTTTGTTTTTCTCAGAACAAATAAGATTAGCACGGAATTCGGGTTGCTTATTTACATCTCTTTAAGTGATATTTAATCCTTGCCTTCTTCTTTTAGAAATATACACATATCATTATCCTTGTTGATATTGAGTAAAATTCGTATACTTTTAAGCGATATCTTATTTTTCGAGTAGTTATTCGATAAGGAAATATAATGCCGTTCTTGTTAATTGCTATGAACAAGATAATCGAATACTCGTATGAAGGAATATATCGATATATGAAGCAATAACAAAAAGTGCTAATAGTAATTGCATACAAAAACCGAATAAACCTATATTGCTGAATACGTAGTTTGCTTTTTGATTTCTGTTCTGCTTTCAAATAATTCTGGTCTGTTGTTTCGAAACCAGCAATTTGACTAAAAGTATAAAAACTACAATCAACCACTTTAATTTGATTAGGATGTGTAAGGAAATAACTTTGAATGACGAATATTTTTTTGGTCACACTGTAAGTACCCAGAAAAATATTATTTGCAATAAATCCAAATAATCTAATATATAAGATTCTCGTGTCGCGGTGTTTGTTGCCAATCTCCTCCGAAATGGCTCGACCGATTTTCGAGAAATTTTGTGTGCATATCGGGTAGGTCTGAGAATCGGTCAAAATATATTTTTCATACCCCTAAATGTTACGGTGACCCGCCCCAAGAGAAAATGTATGCCTTACCTTAATAACGTACCGCCTTCGATGAAATTTTAAACTAGATACATCTCCGTACCGTAGAGCATATATGGTTTACCTTTGTTTTTTAAAGTAGAGGGGGCGGCACAAGGGCTATTTCTCCCTATCCCCAACTAACAAACTGATTTTGATTAAGTTTTGTTGGTGTCTTTACACAACTTTAGATTAGCAAATGTTAAGTTTCACATCTATTTTTCATACCCTTAAATGTTAAGGTACCCTCCCCAAGGTGAAATTTATGACTCACCTAAGTAACGTTCCGATGTCGATGAAATTTTAAACTAGATATGAATATCTGCGCACCGTAGAACACATATGGATTACGTTTTTTTTAAGAAGTACTCAGAGGGTGCGATACAGGGGATATATCTCCGTATCCACAACTATCAAACTGAAGTACCGAAAATAGCGGATAATCATTCATTAAAATTATTAGTAACGCAGACATTAATTGCTCATATCAACTTTTGCAGCTCAGTGAAGAGTATCAAATATATTTGAACTAAAAAAATGTTTCCTAGAGCAAATTTACATATGTATATGGCAAAACAACGTTTGCCGCATTAACTAGTTTTTTTATAAAATTCAATTTATAAATTAATAAAATATAAGCAGGGACCGTAACGGTTATAGGTTATATCCATAAACGTATTTTTTTATGGTTATTTTGAGAGTTTTTCCAAAAATCGTCAGCAGAAAAAGTTATTTTTCAACGAAAAGAAAAAAAAAGTTAAAAAAACACTCAAAAAGAGTTTTATTTTTTCGTCATAAAATAAAACTCATTTTGCGATACCACAAGACAGAAAAAATAAAACTCTGCTTTTAAAGGTTTCATCTAACTTTTTATTTTTCCTTCTAAAAGTAACAGTTAAAATCCGATTAATGATCATTTTTGCAAGAGCACCACAGATTCTGTGTGAGCTTTCTAAGACGATTAATTTGGTATATATGTAACACCATATAAATATATCTGTCGACTCTAACACAGTGATTTTTTTAGATTTATTTTTAAGCAATAACTGTTATTTGTAGTCCCTGAATCTAAGCTTTTTTTTTATATAATTTTATAACCATTTGGTTTTAGCCCATGATACTTTTTTATCTTAGTTTTTTAATAAAACATACGAATTAAATTAAAAATTGATTATTAAATGTATTTTAATAATTTTTGGTAAAAAAGTTTGTATTTATACTAAACTAGCAAATCCTAGCTACCTCTAATTGAATTAAATAGAAAGTTTGATTTTGTTCAATTAAGATACATACATACATATGTATATCCGATTTTTCTGCTATCAAGAATAATTTATATTATTCTAGGAAAATATGTTATGGGAAGGCGGAAAAAAGGAGTAATATTTGTGGACAATTGATTTGAACTCATTGACATCGTAATTGAGAGAGAGGAAAAACTCTCGCGAAAAGATAATTCAATAAACGACTTTAATTATGATTTATGAAAACTAGCATTTTAAAACAAAATCGAATTTGTAAAGAAAAAAACAAATTACATGCATTAAAAGCGTTATAACTGTTATTAAATGGACATACATATAAGCGGATTTAAAAAAAATTGTATGGAATATTTATATTCGGTTCGAAAAAAAACACAACTAAAATTGAATTTAATTAAAATTATATTCATTTTTAAGAAATATAAATCGATTATATTCATTTCATGTCCTCGAAAAATATAATAAATTTAACTTTCGCTAGGGAAACATAAAATAAACTTGGTTTTATTTATATGAAACAATTTGGGCCTAAGTAGCTTGAAGGTAAATATTGGACAGTTAAAATACAAACTCTTTTGGCCGAAAATACTAATAAATAAAATAAATTTAGTTGGCTCATATTTGGTAAAAACTATTGTAATTGTGTGTTCATTTGTTTCAAAATTGAATTCAACATATGTATTTCAACAAAAAAATTTCAAATTATCACATTTTAAATTATAGTTGCAATCAGGCATAGTTTATTTTAATACAAATTTTCGTAATTTTATTCATACTTTTATAAACAGAATATTACCTTTTTTCAATTAATTTTTATTTTTTTTTGAAACGAAGTATTTTTTGCCATACAATCTAACAACGAATATAATGAATACAAGGGTTTTGTGAATTCGGCAATTAAGTATATTTACTTTTTATTTAATTTTTTTTTATTTGTAGAAAAATATTTCATTTGGAATATAATAAATTGATTGAAATTGTAAAATATTCCTTCAAACATTGTATGAATTTTGAAAATTAAATTTTTTTTAAATCAATAAATTTATTTAATGTTTAATTGAAAAAGTTGTAGTTTGATTTAATTTAATTTCATTGTTAGTTTAAAATAGGGACTGAAACAAAAACAAAACTATATTTATTTTTTATTTCATTCACGTTGAACAGCTATGCTAAATAGTCCGAACAATCCCTACAACGTAAAGCGGCGTTGATTTTTATATATTAGATTTCTTCTAATTCTTCTTTTCGGTACTATTTATCGTGATATGAATTTATAAAATCTCTAAAGCTACAGTCACATTAGGCACACACATTTGAGGAAAAAAAGTAACAGCTATTTTAGGAAACCACATATGGGCATTTCCTGGGGTTACGAACGTACGTTCGTACGCTTTTGACGTACAAATAACATAGAAAAAAAACTTTTTCTAACATATTTTTTGCGATTTGATAGCATTTTGGAAGCTCTATGTGTAGTGCAAAAGATGGATTTCATCGAGTTTAAGTTTTCATAATAATAGTTATAAACACATGGTCACAAACGTACTCAAAATAGAAGTCAACTTTGGCTGGCAGTAATGAAATCTAAAATTCTGCGAAATGAAACGGAATATTTTAAAGCAATTAATTTATTTTTAAAGCATACTAATGTAGGTATCTATCCAGTATTTTCACAATAAAATATCTCTATTGGTTTTTGCTTATTTGGCTTAAGTATCGGTCGCGAACGTACGGGTCGCGAACGTACCACCATGCAATTTTCCATAAATACATATCTTTAAATTTCCTTAATAAAAGCTTAACACTCAATTTATTGCATGTAGTCACACTCATAACAAGAAATATACCAATTTATTTAATATGAAATAATGAAATCTTAACAATATTTATGATATTTTTGTTTTTATTGAATAGGCCGTTTGAGCCGTGCTTAATTCAAATTTCTCATCACAGAAAATCGAATGAATCATTCTGATACGTGGAACATTCGGTACATCATTCCATTTTTCCAGAAAAGTAGGGGACATCTTACAAATTTTATCAGCTCCAATGTATATTATATTACTTCTAGTAAAGTGGTGACGGGCAGAATTGTAAAAAGCCAAAACATCAGTTAAAGTAATGTTTTTTGTTGTAGTTATTTAAAAAACCTTTCTCGCTCCAACGCCATCGACAGCACCTTTTGCATGTAATGTTGCAAAAAATGCCGCTCAAGTGTTTTAAAAGCAAATTTAGCCATTAAGTCCGCTAAGCTCCAAAAAATAAATTTACTTTTGAATTGAGAGTTTAAGTCAGAGAAAATCAATTTGTTTTGAAATTGGCCATGTTGATTTATAATTTCTTCAATAGTATTCGTTATAAAAACGTACACATCGATTTTCCATTTGTTCTGTAACCTTTTTATTTATTTTTAATGCTAAGCGTCGTTTTCGCATCCTCTCAGCAGATTTTTCCCGTAAAATTTTTAGGTTTTGTGGATCGCTTTTGATTTTGTTTTTCATTTTGCGATTTATCACATGTTTTGCCCATCTATGAAAGTATATTATCGTGTAAAGAAAATAAATATTTACATTGTTTATGAGAAAATTTACTTATGGTTGCGAACGTACGAAACTTTGCAAAAAAAAAAAAGTTTATTTAATTATAACACTGAAGTTTTTTTTTCATGTACAAATTAGTGACACCAAACTTAATTAAAATACGTTATGTCTGACCCCTGTGGACGTTTAATGCAAAGGAATTACAATAAAATGATGTTTTCAGTCACGAACGTACGAACAAAATTTAGATAGGATACAAATTAAAAATTAACCGTTAATTGAACTTTTTTTGTTCTCTCTTCACATTTTCCTTCTTAATTAATTTGAAAAGAGAGATTTTGGAGAAAGAGTGCAAACATAACATATTTTTTGCATGTAAAATAATTAAATATAAAAATGTCTTTAGAACAGTGGTCTTCACAAAGAGAGTCACGCTAAAATACACTGAGAGATGAGATTGGTTTCTTCATTTGTCTTGTTTTTCACAACTTGAATGAAATTAGTGAAAATTTTCGTTTCCAAAACCTTTAATTTTAAAATTTAAACTAATTTATTAAAATTATTCATAAAATAAATTGTTTGTAAATGCTATAAACAAATTGAAATGTAGTTATAAGAAATATAAATATTAATAAGTTTATGTTGCTTATTATCACATCTTCTCAGTGTCTGACCAACCAATTTAGCTCTCTTGAACACTAAATAAACATAAACACATACGCAATTTTTGTCTCACACACATGTTTTTGTAATAATTGTGGTTGTCGTTTCCCTGCAGATAATGCGAGTACTCCATACATGCATGTAAAGAGTACTCCACAGTGGAGTAGGACTAGTCCAAAACTAACCCAAATGTATGAAAAAAACATGGTCCATTTAACATTGCGATGTCCTAGGGCTGGACCATGTAACCCATCGGACTAACCCAAAAACTACCCCATGGAGCACACTAGAGGAGTAGTTTAAAAACTACTCCATTAACTAGTCCATGGAGCACACTAGAGGAGTAGTCTTAAAAATAATCCATGGAGCACTCCACAGGAGTAGTTTAAACTACGTGATAAAAGAAAAAAACAGTACAGAAACGAAATTTATGGTTTAAATTTTTATTTATAAAAAATCATATACTCATTTTATATATAATTTTTTTGCTTTCCTTTTGTGTATCATTTTGTTGCAAATGCGAAACTTCTTTTACAAATTGTTCTAAAAATTGTGTAAGGTCGTAACGTTTCTGCTTGCCCACATATACACTAGCGGGAAATACTTTTATATTTTTAATATTAACGACTTTAAAATTATAATTTTTTAAATTTTATTTTGCTGTTTTATTTTTTTCACTTTAACGCTTTTTTTATTCTTTTAATATATTCATGCATCATATACACAAAATTTCACAATAAAATAAACATATGAATAACAGAGTTGCCATTGTGAAATATTTAATTAAAGACTTACTACGAATACTGGCAACAATGTATGAAAATATTAAACACGAACACTTGTGTTAAAGCAATAAGCTGTTGTTTTCAATAACATGGTCCATGTCTGCATTACATTGGACCATATTTGTAAGTAGTCCATTTCACAAAAATTGGACCATGTAACCAATTATTATTTGCAAGGTTAGTATGATGAAAACAAAGCATATGGATTTCTTTTTATGAAAGATTTTTAACATTGCAAATTTTTTCATAATTAATTAAGTTTTTGTTAGGAAAATAAAAAAAGACTGGTTTCTAGGAATTCTAAAAGTGATATCTGTTAATAAAGTACAATATACTGATGCATATTCCTATAAACGCATTTAATTTTTTTCTCAATTTTTGTTTTATCTTTGTTGTTCTCATCCAAAAGTAAAACTGAACTTATTAAATGAGAGGCAATTTAACGGCACTTTTTTAATGTAAACAAAATTTTTTTCTTAGTCTTGTTGTTTGCTTTATTTATGCGATCAAATGTTCTTCGTGCTATTTTAGGTGGAATATTTCTATAAACGCAGACGTGAAAATTGCTTTAAAAAAATACCAAATATAAAATATTATAAATTTTTGATTCTTTTAAATAAAGGTATGTTTATAATGACAATATCTCAATTTTACGACAAAATTTTCTCATTTAATTGATAAATTTAACAGTTATGAAGATGTCCAAAGGAACTTTTTTGTCCGATCAAGAAAAGATCCAAATTAAATTCTTCATGACCAAGGATGCTCCAATAGAGAAATTGGTCGTAAAATTAAACGTTCCGAGAGTGTGGTGCGTAATTTCTTTAAGAAAGGACAGAATTATGGTGTTCGGAAGCCTACAAAGGGAAATACAAAATTAACAAAAAGACAGATTAATCTTATAAAACAAGAAGCAACCCATAACAAATTGAATTCTAGACAAATAAAGAACAAACTAAATCTTCCTGTGACTTCCAAACACGTTGCTCACATTTTACGAAAAGATGAAAACATAAAATGGAAGAAGCCCAAGTGTAAGCCAATGCTCAAAAAGCACCATAAAAAAAATCGTTTAAAATTCGCACGAAAATACATGAAATGGGAAGAGGAGTGGAAAAAAGTAATTTTCTCGGACGAAAAAAAATTTAATTTAGACGGTCCTGACTCATACTCATGTTATTGGCACGATTTGAGATCAAACGATGTGCGGTTGTCGAAACGTAATTTCGGCGGTGGCAGTGTTATGGTTTGGGCTGCATTTTCTGCAGTTGGTAAATCTAAAATTTGTTTTGTTCCAACAAAAATGAACACCAAAATTTATAATGAATTGTTGGAAGACGCTCTTCTCTCTTTTATGGATGAAAAAATGGATGAAGATTGCATATTCCAGCAAGATTATGCTGCAATACACGTTTCAAAACAGTCTAGATCATGGTTTAACGAACACAGTGGACTGGACGGCTTGCAGTCCGAACCTAAACCCAATGGAGAACTTGTGGGGATACATGGCCCGTAAAGTTTATTCCAATAATGCCCAAAACGAAATCATAATGACATTAACAGAACTAAAACTTAAAATAAAGCAAGCCTGGGAGGAAATTGATTCCGATCTCCTTAAAAAATTAGTGGAATCAATGCCAGACCGTATTTTTGAGGTAATCCACAACATATTAATTGTATAATTAATATTGTATTAATAAGTTTAGTTGACCTTATTATTGATAAATATATATAAGCGTTTAATTAAGCTTTAGGTCTAATATATAATTATTTTTTCGATATTTCGCTACTTCTCTGCGTAGCTTCTTCAGGAAGTATTTTTATTTTAAAAATTTTTTTTAAAATACATACATACATACATACGTATTAAAAAATTGTGTCACATGAAAAAATATTCTATCAAGAAAATTTGTCATATAAAAAAATTTTTTTAAAAATAAAAAACCAACAAACATATTTAATTAAATATTACAACCAACAAACATTTTTTAGAAAAAATAATTACAAAATAATTAAATTAAATAAATAAAACATAAAAAAAAAAAAAAACATATTAAAAAAGAATCATAATGATATATGTATAAAAACAAAAATTATTTGTTAGGTGGTATTATATTAAAAAATTTAAACAAAAAAAGAAAAAACAAATAATTGTAACATAACAACTTTTTAAAAAATTAAAAGCTTTAAAAAATTTTAAAAAGGATATTATTAAACTAATACTTATAATTTTAACATTTTTTAACAGCCTTATTTATAATAAAAAATTTTTAGCCAAATGTACAAGTTCTTTAATTTTTGATTCTTTAACCAGTTATCAAATAAAAGGTATGAAAAATTTAATAATATTAATCTATAGCATCATTAGACATATCCTACAGCTTCAGGAAGAATTATTAATTATTTCTCGAAACATGATCATTTGATTATTAAGAATACTGCTAAAAATTTTATAGATAGAGTATTGACAATTAGTGACAGAGAATTTCACATCAAAAACCTGAAGATAATTAGGGCCATTTTGGCAGACAATGATTTTCCTGAGAACCTAATTAGTAAATTAATAGATCGAAATAAGAATAGGATAAAGTTTTGCGAAAATGGGAATAATGTTGATGTTAACAACAACATTGACTCTGATAATATCGTTAGTGATAATAGTATTGCTGACAACAATAGTAATGATAATAATAATAATATTGACAACGGTAACAGATATGATAATAATGGGACGATGAAGTACAGATCAATTACATATATATCGGGATTATCGGAACGGTTGAGAAACTCTGGAATATTTAATTCTGGAAGGTTTAAGATTGCGTTTAGGACTTACAATACTTTGGCAAAATTATTTAGTAAGACTAAGGATAAAATTAGTAAATTGGATATGTCTAATGTTGTATATAGGATTCCTTGTGGTGGTAATGACAATGAAGTTTGTAGTAAAGTCTATGTAGGTACAACAAAGAACAAACTTAGGACTAGACTCGCTGGTCATAAGACAGACCAAAAGTATAGGGACATTAATTCACAAAAAACCGCTTTATCTTATCATTGCTCAGAATCAGATCACTACCCGAACTTTGAAAATGTTTCAATTCTAAATACAGAAAATAATTATAAACGTCGTTATTTATTAGAGATGTTACAGATAATTAATGTACCAACAACACTTAGAATAAATTATAAAGCAGACACAGACAATGTTGCACAAACATACAGACATCTTATACACAAAAATTGTCAAAATTAGATTTTTACAGCTGTATTTATAATAAAAAGTTAGCAACTACTTAACATATAGGCCAAAAACTGGCAAGTTTATAGCCTGCTATAGATTAATATTATTAAATTTTTCATACCTTTTATTTGATAACTGGTTAAAGAATCAAAAATTAAAGAACTTGTACATTTGGCTAAAAATTTTTTATTATAAATAAGGCTGTTAAAAAATGTTAAAATTATAAGTATTAGTTTAATAATATCCTTTTTAAAATTTTTTAAAGCTTTTAATTTTTTAAAAAGTTGTTATGTTACAATTATTTGTTTTTTCTTTTTTTGTTTAAATTTTTTAATATAATACCACCTAACAAATAATTTTTGTTTTTATACATATATCATTATGATTCTTTTTTAATATGTTTTTTTTTATGTTTTATTTATTTAATTTAATTATTTTGTAATTATTTTTTCTAAAAAATGTTTTTTGGTTGTAATATTTAATTAAATATGTTTGTTGGTTTTTTATTTTTAAAAAAAATTTTTTATATGACAAATTTTCTTGATAGAATATTTTTTCATGTGACACAATTTTTTAATACGTATGTATGTATGTATGTATTTTAAAAAAAATTTTTTAAATAAAAATATTTCCTGAAGAAGCTACGCAGAGAAGTAGCGAAATATCGAAAAAATAATTATATATTAGACCTAAAGCTTAATTAAACGCTTATATATATGTATAATTAATATGTAATATATATATATAATATAATTAATTGTAATATATGTACTGTCCTTTCTAAAATTCCAATACAATGCACAGCATTTAGTAGGAGTTTTCCCCTGAGTATTGGTCTCAAAATAAAAAAAAAAAAAATAAAAGGATCATCCACCCATTATTAATATTACTATTGATCCTTAAAAATGGCAATTAAACTCTAAAATTAAGTTAAAAAATATAAAATGAAATACAAATAAAGTTTTTAGTTAACAATGTTTTAAATGAAGTCTTAGTTGATTTAATAAAAATATTATTTTCCCACTAAATATGTTCTTGTCTAATTTTTTCAAAATTCTTTAAAAAAACTCATGTGCGTTTATAGGAATATGCACCAGTGTACATTAAATTTAAAACGAATATAATAATAATAATTAACGATACAGGTAATTTTGGTACATTTTAAGAAGCTGTTTGCCAGAATTTTTGTTGAATTAAGCAACCCTGGTTGTAATATTCACTAAGAGAGCAAGAAAAACTAAAAAAATATCCGAACAATTTCGTTACCTGAGTAATATGGGTGAAGACCACTGCTTTAGAAGTAGCTTAAAAAGAAAATATAATATTTTCCAGTTTGCAGCCTAATTTCCTCAAGTAAACACCTGAGATATGCTATGAAATCATATTATTATAAAACTATAGACCATTTTTTATAATTATTAACAATAAAACGTGATTATTGTCAACATATCTGTGGAATTTTGAAAAAACGTCTTCTCTCGAAATAAGACAATTTTCTAAGATTTTTATAGTAAATATAGAATTTCCTTGTCCTTCTTTTGCTCTAATCCCCGTATTTCTACGACCTTTGGAAGGCAAGATATGCAGTTGACTTATCGACCTCTTTCAGACTTTCCCCCAATTTCAATTTGACAAAACGACTTCTTTCAGAGAACTAAGAATAATTTAAAAAATTGAATGTCTATAAAAAATTGTATTTCATTTTTATTTTTATTTTTTAATTATCTGCATATTGAAGGGAAAAATAGAACCCAAATATATTTTCCAGATCAACTTCTTTCAACCCTTTTTTCATATTCCATTTCAACAAAACAACTTGTCTTGACTTAAGCGATTAAAATAATTTTCAAATTTAATCAAAAAAATTTTGACAAAACGACTTGTATGGTGGAAGCTAATTTTTTTCTTTAAAATTTAAACAAAAAAAATTTAACAAAAGGTCTTAAATTAATTTTTTGTCGTTTTAAAGAAAACTATTGCTTCTAGAGGGAAAAAAAAGGTCGCATAATGTTCGTTAAGTATTTGTGTATAATATCCAAGTTCAAAATTTCTTTAATTTTCTAAGCAATTACTTGTATTAGCCTTTTTAACTGTTTTTTTGCTCTACTGAAAAGTTGTTGATTTTGAAAGAAGACGTTTTGTCAAATGTCCACAGATATTATTTTTCGATCTTGGTAGAACTTTCTGTGGAAATGCCCATATATATATATATATATATATTGTTTTTTAATTTTCCATTGCTTTACATTTTTTTAATTAAATATCGAAATAATTTTTCTTATTCAAATTTATTTTTATTTGTTTAATTTTTAAACAAATTTGTGCATAAAACTTGGTTTTTACATAAAATAAATTAAAAAAATAATGGTTACGCTGTTTTCGTCACATATTTGGCCAATGTGATTTAAGCTTAAGTTACACTAAAAATATCTTATAAGTAATGCTTTTACATTAAGAAGTATTCCACATTTTTGTTTTTGAACATCAATTTTATTTTTAGCGATGTTTTATCTCTAACCTCTATTATACCGATTTGAACATTTTAAACAGCTTTAAAAAGTTAAAAAATTAAGTGTTTATAAAATTATATGGTCTGGAGACTCGAAATCGAATCACATACAGCTTGTGGTGATCTATTTTATATTAGTTTTGTTTCCTTTTTAAAATGCTTTAATAAGATCAGAAACTAAATTCTATTAGGAATTTATATTAGTGGTGTTTTTTTCGAAACGAATATAAATATTCCATACAAATTTTTGTTTATATAAGCGGTTAATTTTAAAACTGCTTAAAAATTAAGCACATAAAAAAATGATGCCAAGTTAATTTTTTTTATCTTGACGTTATCTTTTTAAAATTCTATAATATTTCATAAATAAAAAAGAATAAACATTGTAAATATGGCTGAGGTGAAGGAATGTAATTATTTTTATAGTGTTTGAATTGTTTTTAGAAAAATAATTACACATTTTTTTATAAAAATTGTGAGTAATGTCCAACTTAATTTCTTAAGCACTTATGTCGTTTTTTTCGAAGCAGTATATCTAAGCGGCTATAGTTATTAAAAAAAAAACACCACTATTGTTGTTTGCAATAAACAAAAACAAAATCAAAAACAAAAGCAAGCTAGATTCTTAATAGAAGAGTTTTCATAAAATGTATGCATATAAAGTAAATTCCAAAATATTAGGTAATTTATTTTCATCAAAAACTGCGATTTTTTGTTATTTTTTTATTAATTTTTTTTTATTTTGTTTTATATGTATAAGCGGTTAATTTTAAAAGTGCCTAAAAATTAAGCACATATAAAAATGCTGCCCAATTGGATATTTTTTTTATCTTGACTTTATCTTGACGAATGATCAGGGGTACAGCGTCACCTTCTGGGAAGATATAAGCTAAACTACTGAAGGCGCTCGCCAGTCGCATTGACATCCACCGGCAGATGGGGCAACTGCTGTTGATCACGCCAGGATGAAGATATAACACTGGCCTTTGAGTGGTCAAATTGACAGCAACTTCTCTCATCAACAAAAAGGCGCATAATAAAATAAATCTATCCTTGTATCTTCAAATTCCAATACAATGCACTAAATATTAGTCTTAAAAAAACTTTTTTTTATTTTGATTCTTCTAAAGTTCTTTATAAAAAATTTTTTTTTGCGATTTATTTTTCATTTCATTATAGAAAGATTTTTCGAAAAAGAGTTGTCAATAGCGCTTAAGAACGATCGTATACATATGTATGTATGTATGTATGTGTACTGTAATAGAAACAAAATAATTTAAATAATTATTATTTTGCACATGCGAGTACATGATAATCTAAAAATAAAAAATATTTAACTTCTATAATACGAGTATTATATATTTTTTTTTGTTAGGTCGACTAATTAAACGTAGTTTACAGAGAAGGTAAAAGTGAATTGCTTAAATAATTAAAAACCAAAATTCAAGGATAAACTGGGATAATCTAACATATATTACAAAAAGTATTTTGTGGACAAATTCTAAGTAAAATTTTTTGTTTGTATTTTTATAGTCATATGACACACATTCAAACATAATAAAAGTCTACCAATTCAAATAATTTTGTTTGAAAAAAAAAAAAAAAAATACCATAATAAACTAGCAGATATCAAGAATAGCGAACGGGTTGTTTTAAAACCTATAAATAACTGCAAATAAATCAAATCATTCAATGTGCAAAAATTGGATGTGTTACAATTGACTTCACCGATGATCCAGCCATAAATACATACGGACTCAAATCTAATCATACACATATTCACATATTATGGTAGGATAAAAAAGAATAAAAAAAAAAAAAATAGAAAATATTGAAAACGCACATACAAAATGTAAAGTTTCATTGGTTTTGATGTTCTATTTTTTGTTGTTATTTGGTCGTCTTTCATTATTTTATCCCCTTGTGTTGAGTATCACTTTGTGTAAATATTAATGCAAAAGAAATAAGTCAAAAAAAAAAAAAAAACGATGAAATCGAAAGGTTTGAAAACGAATGTTAAGTATGAAAAAGGGTAATATGATGACAAACATACAGGCATAAATACTTACTTTCTAAACCCTTGCCATTTATCCATCCATACATTCATCCCAAGCGTGCAAATATCTATTTATTCCTGTGTGTATGTGTGTGTGTGCGTTTGTAACTTTCTTTCGGTTGATGTGTGTGCACGCATTGTATATAGTTGGGAGTGTGAAATTTTACAATAATTTTAAAAAATGGGATTCAATTTAATCAATATTTTTTTGAAATGTTTGTACGAATATCCTTTTGTGTCAATATGATGTTATGAACAGATTATGTTGCTCCCTATCTCACACGAATTGTGTTCAATATACCCAATTCTAATGGACATTTGAAACATTTCTCAATAGTTTTAATTTTATTTATGATTTGATTTTAAAGTGATACGATAAGCCTGGGAACAAATACTCTGAGAGCATTTTTCAGTGTAGCAATGTGGTGCGAAAGGGCATGTTTTGTGGAAAGATATCCTGCTGTTTTAATAGATCATATTGTTTGCCTTTTTTTTATAATTCATACACTATATTTACCTGATGCGTTTTATTTATCTGATTAAAAATAAAATTGCAAAATATGTCCTATGTCTCATAAATGCATCTTCATATAAATGCAGCATAAAATTGTATATTTTGTTCCTTCAATTTGTCACAGTTGTCAAATCAAAAAAAAAAAAAAAAAAAAAACAAAACAGAAACAAAAAGTACATTTATTTATGTATAAGTATGTACATATGTATGTATCAGAGTTGTAAACGAATCATTCATTTTTGAATTAATTCGTGAATCATTATTACACTGAATTGGAAAAATTTTGAATTAATTCTTTTCCCCAAAAAACGAATTGAATGAAATTTGAATCAATTCATTTGAATTGCAATTTGTTTTTCTAACTCATTTGAATTAATTCAAAATCAATTCAATTCAAATGAATTGAAAATGAACTGTAATTCAGTTTGCCAACTCATTTCAATTAAAAATGAATTGCAACTCATGTTTGCTTAATTCAAATGAATTGATTCAAATTTGATTCAATTCGTTTTTTTGGGAAAAAGAAATAATTCAAAATTTAGCTATTTCCTAATGAATTGAAATCAAAAATGAATGATTCTTTTACAACTCTGGTATGTATCAGAGAAAAGCAAAACAAAAATTTTGTTACATAATAATTAACATTCATACATACAGAAAGACGTTTAAAGTTATTTAAAAAAACTTAATGGTTAATTTTAAAACAATAGGCATTAATTACAACTTCTTTCAAAATAAAAAAAAAAAACACCGAAACACAGGAAGCTTCAATGATCCTTACTTGGCGTATTTTTTTTCTGTTTTTTATCCATTAATACACCGCATTTCAAGCCAAGTATGTACTCGTAAATAGTTTTTAATTATTTTATAATTTGATAATAATTCTGATACAAAATTTTTCGTAAAATTTATACACAATTTAATTGAAATTACATACAGTAGCGATCAAAATTGAGCACATGTTGCAAAGTTACATGGAAAAGTCTTTGCAAAAATAAACCTACTCATATATTAACATTTGATAGAGGCCTTATTTCCAAACTTGGTACTTTTGGTGTCGGTTATTATTTCTGTTGTTTCATAGCGAGCTTTCTGAGGGACGGCCCTATAAGAGTGGTTATAGACGGTGTCACTTCAAACGAGTATAAATTCGGGAGTATCGTAAGTCTCTGAAGAAAAAAGAGGACGGTGAGATACGTTTACTGTTCTTGGGTCAAACTGGCCTTAGACTTTCCAAGCTTTTATCCGGTAGCTATAACAGGAGGAGTTTTGAGTCAAGCATTAAATTCTCTAGAGATAATCTCAGAATATTGAGGGGACTTCCAACCGACCACTGCATACTCAATGTGCATTTGAATAGGATAGTAATCGCTTCAAGCGATATGTGCAGTTTTTGTGACATGGCGATCGAGTCATCAGAGCACGTAATAGTCAATTATGCAGCATGGTACCTTGATGATTATCAGATACCAAAAAGGGAATTGTCAAAGTTGGCACTGGTCATCAAAGTGACGAAACTGGGGAGATACTATAGAAACCCTAGTTAAGTTGAGGGCTGTACTTTTTGTACTTTATGAATGAATGAATGAAGCCCTTATCATAACCCAATAAAAATATAGGCAATAGGAAAAAAACTGGCAAATTATTAAAGGGCACAGGAAAGCATAGTAAAATTATGGCAACGTATAAAGAACGAATGAAACAAAACGTACAGTTATTTTTTGAGTGTTTGCTTAAACGCATTAATGGCTTTAGAAATAATAACGAATTGTGGATTTTAAGTGCTCAGTAGCATATTTATAGGCAATATTTATTTGTTTTTTATTATTTCTTTTTTAAATCATTGTATTTGAGATTCTCTATTTATGATTATAAGCCTATTAATGAATAAATACAAGTTTTTTTTCTTATTTGCTTGAGTAGTTTCATTTGCAGCATTTTTTCCATATAAACTTGAAACATGTGCTCACTCTTGCTAGGGTGGTCAGATGTCAGGTGTGGACCCATAAGATAAAGTCAATGGACGATCCTTATGGACAACTGTACAAGAAGACATACTGCCTCCACAACAAAGCTTGCTGGGCATTTGAGACAGGCAGGGAGAAAAGTTGCATCAGAGGCACTTTCCAATGAGCGCAAATGATTTTGCCACTAAAGATATTAGTCTAGGGCTCATATAGGAGACCTGGGCTATAAATGACAGAGTCAGAGGACTTCAAATAAGACGTGTAAGTTGGTGTATGCGGCTGGGGAGAGGTCCCGGGCCGCTATTTTGGTAAATTCTAAATTCACCTTCTTTCCCATTACATAGTTCATTACTAGGGACCTGGTGGCTGTAAGCGTCAAACTTATTACTGATGTTGGTATAAGGGTGGTAATATGCGCCTCTGCTTATTTCCCAGGGGATGTGGAATGTGCACCACCCTTGGAAGTCTATAATTTCATCAAGTACTGTCGGGAGAACAACCACCACTTCGTAATTGGATGTGATGCGAATGCTCATCACATAGTATGGGGCAACACGAACAACAAGGATAGGGGTGATTACCTTCTCAACTTTCTGGTTAGCAATAATGTGACTGTGGCCAATAGGGGCAGCAGACCTACATTGGTTAACGCCATAAGGTCGGAGGTATTGGATATTACCGTGTGTGATACATTCACGTCTAATCTTGTGAGGGACTGGCATGTGTCAGACGAAGTATCCTTATCCGATCATATGCACATTAGATTTGATTTGGTTAGCGTTGTTAGAACCGATGATGGGCCAGTAGTCTCTAGGAAAGTAAATTGGACCTGCTTCAGAGAAAATGTGGCTAAATAAGTTGACTGGCTGCCAGATTCTATAGAGTCTGTTGATGAACTGGATCTGGCGGCAAATCAGCTACAGCCGACATTAAAGTCCTCTTTGCTCAGCTGCTGCATTTACAAACGTACACATTACGTTTAAATTTATATATCAGGCCATTATGTTTCAGATTATTTGTTAAATTTTACTTTTGTTTTTTTGTTGTGTTTTCGTTTCAAGTTACATATTTTATTTTAGTTTTCTAGGCATGCTTGAAAATTTCTGCATATTACTAGAATTTTATTAATACCACTTTCCATATTTGCATTTGAATGAGTTTGTTTTGCTTGCTAAAAAGATTTTAATACAATTTCGAAATTAAATTACACAAATTATTTAAATTAAAATTTTTTTGTGTAGTCGCCGTGGTCTAGTGGTTAGTGTTTTGGCTTGCTAACACATGAGCCCAGGGTTCAAACCTCAGCTCTGACATCTTAAAAAAAAAAAAACAAAATGAAATATAAAAAATTTATTTCTTTCCGTGACTACCTCTCAGCAGATTTCTGGCAAAAGCTCTGAGAGTGACTGATTGCCATGAACAAACTCCTCAAGTCTGTCGTTCGAAGTCGACTTTTAACTGTAGGTCCCGGTACTCTTGGATAAAAATTAACACACGCAACAAGGGTGCTGCGAGAAGCTAGGCTGTAACCTTAACACAGGGTTGTAATGGCCAATTATGTATGTACACTTGTGAACATATAGTTAAGTCACTTAAGCAACATTTTTTATTTTGTTAACATTAAAACGATTTAAGATAAATGGAAAGAAAAACAACTAATATTTACTTATTTATTTTATATGCTTAATTATTAATTAACAAATAAAACTTAAATAGCTAGTCAATATAAAAAATGTTTGGATACGTAGTTGATATCACACTTAAAATTTGACTGGACACATAATTATGTTACATATTTGAAAAAAAAATATATATATATTACAATTTTAATTTAATTACTTTGTTATTCACCCAAACTATTTAGAACCTTTAATATTTTGTGGGGTACCTTCTTTTAAATCTCACTTCAGTGCATCTTTGTGACATTGACTTAATTAAATAGCGACACTGCTAAAATGACTAATGTCATTCCATTCTGCCTGGATGTGATGCCAAGGTTTGTTATTGCTGCAACTGCTCGTGTTACGTTCCCACCAAGAGTTTCAATAGGGCTCAGATCTGGACTTTAAGCTTGTCAATCAGAAACACTTATTTTTTTCTTAACAAACTAAGCTTTAACTACTCAAAATGTCGTCGTCATCATACTGAAACATTCACGCTAGTGATAATTCGTCCACATAATCTTTAATCAAATTGTTCTGCAGGATGTTTTCATACATTTTCTCACTAATTTTCTCTACGATTTCTACCAGAGGACCAACACTGGAAGGGTAAAGCAATCTAAAACCACTATTGACGAACCTCCATGCTAATTGTATATTGACAAATCATCTTAAATAAGATCTGACATCGTTTCTGAAGACGGTAAACTTTGACTCATCACTCCACACTACTTAATTTTAAAATTTTGCGTTTTTATGAAGGTGGATTTTCGCAATCCGCAAGCGTTGGTGAATATTTTTTTTTACACATAAGATTTTCTTCTCTCAACACGACCATGGAGATTATTTTCAGTCAATTGTCTTCTTACCGTCGTTCTTGACTATATTTTAACAAATCCAACTCCATGCATGATCTCATCTGTGTAGATGTGAGGAATAGGTCGGATTTACTCATCCTTCAACAAAGGTCATTTTGTGTGGCTTTTTATTTTGCAAATTATTAAATTAAATTAAAGTTTTAAATTCTTATAATGTTTGATTGCATTGACAACTTTTGCTCGCGATATTGATAAATTTTTTACCACTTTAGCGATTGAACCAATATTATGGATGAAATTCCAAATTATTTTCCTTTCAGCTGAAGTGGAGCTCTTATTTTTACCCATACCTTACAAACTTCAGAGAAAACAGCAGGAAAAGATTCTAAAATATTTTACTAATAACAAGAAACATTATTGCCCACCAAAAACCCAAAGAAAACCACATATTTATCTTTTATACTTAAAATAACTTATTTATTTGGCCACTTACGTCAGCGAATTGTGAAGAAATGGGGGATAGCTTGCTAAACTACACATTGAATGTATAAAATATTTTTATATTTTGAAGAATTCTAACGGTACTACATATTTGTAAAAAATTCAAATCATTGAAAAAACAGTGTACAGCTATTTTTGCACTGGAAAAAATATATTTCATGAATAATTTAACTCTATGTCCACAAGTGTATGCATACACCTTTTTTGCTTAAAAACTAACAAGTGGATAACCGACACTTTGGTTTTAGAATACTTTGTGTAAGAAAAACAATACCTTAACTGCATATCGTCTCAAGAATTAAAGAGCGCTGTAACTGACAAAAAATCGAAAATACGTTTTTTGAATAATTTTTATCAGAAAAAAAAATAAGCGTCGTTTAGTCCCGGTCCCAGATTTTTATGATGAGAAGAAATTCACTTACGCCGTCTCCGTTTTGAAAAATACCAGTGACTTCTTTCTACCTTAATACAGGTTTTTTGGCTCTGGTGAATATTAAATGTTTTGTCAGTTACAGCGTTCTTTAATTCTTGGGACGATATGTAAAAACAGAAAAATATTCGTTCGAATTCGACTTTCCTGGATAAAAATTGACGCACACTATATGGGTTCTGTGAGATGCTAGATCGTAGCTTCGAAAAAAGGTTGATAATTAGGTATGCATGTATGTATATATGTAATCCATACAAAATGTATATGTATATGCATACATATATAGATAAAACTACCGAAAATGCAAAAGGGTATGCTTTTTCTTAAAATTGAACATGGGAGTGGTATCGCCTATACAAATTTAATAGTATGATTACTTATACTTAGAATGTATTTCTTGATAACAGTTTAAACTAAAGTTTTTAAATATAGTCGGAATGACTTCATGGTTAGGGAAAATGCACAGTCACAAAATAATCATAATCAGACAAGTGGGCGTGGTACCTCCTATACAAAGTAAATGCTGATGTCTGTATATCTTAAGAACGGTTAAAGCCAAAGTTTGTAAATTTGGTCTAAATGACTCAACGGTCACTATATGTACATCATGCTCGTATCTATTTTGAATGAAAAAAATGCGCTTCTTAAGGATTGGACATTTGATCAATCTATATATCCATAAAATATCTTTGAAACGAACTTTAAAAAAATGGACTTAAAACTTATATGAAATCTATTTTCTTTCTTTTTTGAATAAGGGTGATAGAGTTTGTGAACTAATATTTAAAAATTAAGTTTGAAAAAAAAAAAGAAGAAACAGAAATAAAAACAACCTCAACATCAAAATTTAGAGTTAAATTTAAAAATCCAAAAAACCAAACGTTTGCATATTTATACACATTACAATACATATTTATATACGTACATACTGTAAACTTTTTCATAACAATATGTGTTTTATTTATTTTAACATACTCGTACTACACACTCCACATCTCTTGTGTATTATAGAGATGGAATAGTTCTTGAATACATTAGAAACCAGACTGTATTTTTTTGTTTTTTCTATTTTTTATATCAGGACGTACCTATGAATGTGTTTATATGGATACGTGTGTATGTATGTTATAATATGCATACATATATTTTAATAGTGGTCTTCTGTTATTCAATAGATGGGACAAAGACCACACTTAGATATGTATTTACATACATACATTTGTACATATGTATATATATTTTTTTAAATTACAAAAAGACCAAAGCTGTTAGTTATCCTTTGGATAGATAGACTTCTGATACACGGTCTTAGCAAAAGTTGCCATAGTTCCAGTTACAATTTTATTCAAAGCAACATTTTTCTTTTTATTTTTCTTTTTCTTGTGTTAAGTCTTTTTTTCTTTAATTTTTTTAAGTTTGGGGTTGCAATGTGAATATTTTACTTTTCCTATTTGAGCCTTAAGGGTTTTTTGAATTGGTTTTGGATATGAAGACACGAACGTGGCACAAGAACGAACTAAATGACTATAAAAAGGTCTTTGAAGAGGGTCAAATGGATATAAATTTGTGTATTTTGGGGCAGTGTTAAGACCAGTTAGTATTGGATATTCATACACACGCACATGTGCATATACCAATTGGCATGTTTACATATGCGGCCACAAATTTTCACATATTATACACAGACATTCATATGTACATATGCATACATGTACGTGTGTACTCTCAAATAAAATATTGTATTTATATGTGGGCAAAGAAACAAAAATACTTACTTAGCATATATTTCTTAATTCTAACATCTTGGCATACATATGTATGTATGTATGTATGCATGTATGTGATGTATTTAAGAATATGTTTGTGTTTAATAGGGTGTTCAAATTAAATTTTTCGTTTCCTTGAATTATTCTAAACAACACTGTCGTACAAAAAAGAATATGTATTCCTAAAAATATATAGTAAGTGATAGCATTTTTCTGATAGCTATTGTTAAGTAGAAATTTAGGAAATCATTTAGTAACCGGTAAAATGAAATGAAATTAATAAATCGGGTATTAAAATTAAATATGTAAACAGCATCTGCAACAGGAGTCTGAGACATTTAAAAGAACCAAGCTGTGGTTCTGATAGCATAACGTATCAAAAAAGGTATGATTTTAGAAAACTACTCCAACCCATCATTTATTCTTTTATACTTGACAGTTCTTAACAGAATATTAGTATAACTTACCAGATGTTTATTTATTTATTTCATTCATTCATAAGGTACTAAAAGTACTTAAATATGAAATGGGGGATAGAGCACATAAACTCCCGCACGACGATATATGCTTGAAACTAACAAAAATTATCTTTAAAAAGCAAAAATTAGATTTTTCATACTGTATGTACATTTTATTGGACTACTGTATGTACGAGTAATATGTATAGGGTGTTTTTTATTGAGATATAGAACTTTAAGTTGTCATCACTTTTTTAACTGGCGGCCATTTTGTCAGCTGTCAAGTGATTAATATTTAGTTTGGTTTGCCATTTCATCATGAACAGGTTGACAAAAGAACAACGCTTGCAAATCGTGCAAATTTATTTCGAAAATAATGGTTCAATTCGCGAAGTTTACCGCAAGCTCCGTCCATTTTATGGTCGACATAATCGTCCATCAGAGCAATTAATTCGGTTAACCATGGATCGTTTTCGCACTACACTTACTCTATGTGAATAATACGCATCCGCAGAGACGTCGAACAGTGCGCACTGAAGAAACAATTGCCGCTGTAGAGCAAAGTGTTGAAGAGAACCCGAATGAATCGATTCGCCACCATGCACAGCAATTGGAGCTTTGTCCATCAACTTTATGGAAGATTTTGCGCAAAGATCTTGGCTTGCGACCTTACTAGATCAAGCTTGTGCAAGAATTAAAGCCGCGAGACCATGCAATGCGTCGTGATTTTGGTGTATGGGCCGAAAATGAGATTGATCTCGATGCTGATTTTCATCGCAAAATTTTGTTCAGTGATGAGGCTCATTTTTGGTTGAATGGCTACGTCAATAAGCAAAATTGCCGCATTTGGAGTGAAGAGAATCCACATGAAACCCTTGAGACGCCATTACATCCACAAAAACTGACTGTTTGGTGTGCTCTATGGGCTGGTGGAGTCATTGGGCCATACTTCTTCCGAAATAATGCTGGAGAGTCAGTTACCGTTAATGGAGACCGGTATAGAGCCATGATAACCGACTATTTTGTTCCCGAATTGGATGGCATAAATGTGGATGAGTTGTATTTCCAACAAGACGGCGCTACATGCCACACAGCGCACGTCACAATCGATTTATTGAAGGAAACATTCGATGAGAGCATAATTTCGCGGAATGGACCTGTCAATTGGCCACCAAGATCGTGTGATTTGACACCATTGGATTATTTTCTTTGGGGATATGTGAAGTCGCTCGTCTACGCCAACAAACCAGAAACGTTAGGGGACTTGGAAGCCAACATTCGTGGCGTTATTGCCAACATACGGCCCCATATGCTCGAAAAAGTGGTTGAAAATTGGACCTGTAGAATTGGCTTTATTCGAGCTAGCCGCGGCGGCCACATGCCCGAAATCATATTTAAACATTAATGGCATAAAATTATCCTTCCAATAAAGCCAAATTGATGGACATTAAAACGATTTTCTTGTGTTTTATTTCAATTCGAAGTTCTATACCTCTAAAAAAAACACCCTATACTTTTTTTTTACTACATTCATGGACACCCTAATGAACATATTTATGGATTGTGCTTTGGGGTGGATATGAACACACATTGGTAAATAAAAAGGAAAATGTAACAAGTTTGGAATTGATGGCAGGCAATACTTTATATTGAAAAGATGAAATTTAAGTCTGTTCATATGTAAATGGTTTGTTTACCCTGCCCAACACTGTGGTGTTTTACTTGGTTTTGTTATTTTTCTTTTATGGTCATTTCGATGGACGGATATGACGTCGTTTGGCATCGTATTTTACTTTTTATAACCTTTTTTGTAAATGACAATTGAAAACAGTGGGAGGAGAATATGTTTTATAGTACGAGCATTGTTAAATAGATAGTATGAAAGGGCTGTTTTGTATTTCGTCTTATATATTTAGATATTAATGTTGCTACTTACGATAATTTGAAATATTTTTGTGTAAGATTGTGTGTGTTTTATGTAGCCTTTTAGGATTTTAATATTTGTTTTTAAGTAAGAATTTACAAGTCTATAGTGTTTTCTGTTAAACTAAAATGAGTATTTTAACAGACCCTTAAATAGTGATTTATGACATACTAGTTTTTAAGAATACAATTTTTTAGATATTTTCAAACTATACTACCACATGTAGACTTGTTAATACAAAAATATTTTTTTTTAATTTTTTTTTAAAACAGTACAAAGGTAATTTTTAATTGTAATATGATACTTCTACTACTAGTTGTAGTACTTACATACATATAAGGCTTTTATATTTATAAATCAACTTCTAAAAAGTTGTCATCTGTTTAAATATTAGAAAAAGTTTATTTCTTCACAATTGTTTGCTTCAGAAGTACTCTATAGATTGAAATGAATGGATTTACTGAAATTATTGCGCATCCATCAATCAAAGTATACAAATGTCTTTTTCGTAAAGCGACAATTAAAAAAAATTAACAACTCTTGACCATTAAATCAAAGTTTAACTAAAGAATTACCCAAATGTCTTACCCTTTGTCGGTAGGGCAAATATACTTGTGCAAGAAGAAACAAAAACTTAACTTCTTATTGTGTTCAGACAAAAAATATTATGCTGAAAGGAGGGTTGTTATTAAGAGCTAATGCGTTTTTTTTATTAACTTTTTGTTATTGGTATAATATATTTTTCTTCAATTTGCTTACACGCAAATCAGACTGATTTTTTATGATTAAAAATCGTGATTTCAGAATATGTCTTTGTTTTCTAAGATGATAATGAAGGTTAAACCAAAATTTTTTCTGAAGTAAGGTGTAAATTGAATATTATATTTGTATTCGCTGGTTTTATGCTTTAAAATTTACAAACATGCATATATGTATATGGGCAATTTCAAAAATTTTCGACATTTTGATATTTTTTTTTTTCGAAATTTTTTTTTTGATGACACGAATGACGCTTTGGTCACGTGAAGGGTGATATTTTAGCATACCAAAACAGTTCGCGTTAATCATTTATTGCAAACGGCGGGAAAGTTATGGAGGTTTTAAGTTAAAATCTCTTTAAAAAAAATTTAAAGTTAAATTTATGGGTTTATTTTAATAAATGTTATATGGATGCATGAAGCTCATTTCAAATTCATCAGTGCAGTCCAAATTCATCAATGCACTGATAAAATACATAAAAAATATCAATTATAAATAAAATTCCTTAACATTAAAAAGGGCGAATTTTTGCAAAAATGTGAATGTTTCACCGATTGTTATAATATGTGTTTATATAACGCATAACTAATTTACACAAAAACAATTTTTTAACTTGCAAATTTAAAAAATAAAAAAATTATATAAGAATTATTTTTGAGGTTAAGATTTTTTTTTTTATCTGTAAAATTTAAAATCAGGAAAATTTTTTAATGCCTATTCGGTTTTATTATCAAGCTTAAAAAAACCTATCATTTGCTGTTAATCGCGGCGGAATCTATACATAACTGCAGATGTCACAAAGCAAAATGTGTTTGAAGAAAAATGCCGCTGTACCCGCTAAAGATAGACCGAATTCAACCGTAATTATATATGATCTTTAGTTCACCGCCGCACTTCATTTCCAATACTTTACATTGATTTTAAACCACGGATTAATTAAAAAACACGCGAAACGAAATCATGAAATTTCGCAAAATTTTTATTTTCTTTATAAAATTTTTGCGTTTCAAAATATTTTAACGCCTTCTTGACGTTGAGGTACGATTTACTAAGAAGTTTAGATCACGCAATACATAAACCAGTTTTAAAAAAGATTGCAAATGTCAGACGCGAAAAACTGTCATTTTTGACAAATTTACGCCAATTCTATAAAAGTTTGAGGTCATCGTTCTCAGCAACTAGCAGCCTGACATCGACGTGATATGGCGCAAATTTTAGCAAATTATACCATCTTTTAAACACTGTTGACGAAATGCAATTTTCTTGAACGGCGCAAACACGCTATAGAAAAAACTGCGAAAGTTGAAAAATCGGAAAATTTTGGTTTCAAAAATGAACCGCTGTACAACTTTTTCCCAAATAGTAGTATGGGCATAACTTTTATAGTGTAAATATCTACAACGTCTAGTGACTTTATTTTATATCAGTGGGCATCGGAAGTTTAAAACTAAAAGTAGAAAAGTGATGAAATATGAGAAAACTCTTGTAAATTTCAAGCCTGTTTTTGAGTTTTTCAATATTTGAGTGCCCATAACTTTTAAAAATAAAGAACTGATGGTCTAAAATTTTGAATTTCCCAGTTTTCTAGTGTGGCCTACCATTCCCTTTTGACCGTTTTCGTCAATTCGAAAAACTGGAGAAATAATAAGCATCTGAACTCAGTTTCAACAAATGTTGAAAATTTTTGAATTTGCCCATATGTATAAGTTTTGAATATCAAAATTAAAACACAAGTACAACTTAAATAACGAAATTATTTAAAGTTTTTCATAATCGAAAAAATTATGAAACATTTTTTTTTTAAATCTTGTCGGATATGAAATCTATACAAACGATTCAGTCTGTGAATTAAAATTGATTTTATTATCGTCCTTAAATGAATGGTGTAAATGGAAAGTGTAGGGGGAAAGGGCGTATACGAGTCAGAAGTCCTATGTCCATATTTTTTCTATACAGTAATCCCCAAATAATTGTCACCATAAAATATTTTAACAGTTTTGAGTAATTATACTTATACAAGAAAATATTCAAGCTAATATACTGAACTACCTTTTTAAGTTTTTTAATTAATCCTATTCTTTTATTTCTTTTATAGAACCAAATAAAAAAAGCATTTCGTCTTTGTGCTGGTAAAGCAAGATGTGAGAATTTATATTTCAGCGTAATTGATATCAGAAACAAAATAAACCAACAACCATGTGCATACCGAAAAGTTAAGAACTCGTTAGCTACTATGCATAACAATTTTTTTACGGTCTGCCAACTGAATATAAATCAACTCTGAAAATAGTTGTGTTCTCTTAAAAGCAACCCTGATTTTTATATTTTTTTATAAAATGTTTGTATAAAGACAAAAAGAGTGAAATTAAAAAAAAATATTTAAAACTATTATAAAGTTCTGTAAGTTTAGAAAAGAACAAAATAAGTAGTCTCATAATATCAACTTACTGTTACGATACAGAATATGCTGCGGACTTTAAAAAATGTACACACATTGGACGAATAGTTTACATTCATTTATTCTGAAATTCGAGCAATGGCTTGCAAATATAAGTTTGACAAAAAAGGCCAAGTGCTAGAAGGCAAACGGCTTCACGATCTGCGAAGAAAATCGGTCACAGCTGGTATTCACAATAGATTCATCAAACAGACTCTTGGACAAATGATTGATCTTAATTGCCTATTACAATATCTTAATTTTGAACCTGGAAAAACAGGATCTTCTTACGATATAAATAAGGTCTCAGTTATCTAGCTATGGCAACAATTAGATGAATTCAATAATAAAATGTTGCATAACACAGGACAGGATGTTCCAGATCTACCTGGCTATGATTCAAATTAATATTTTCGCATTGAACAAGTTGTTCAGTTAGTAATCATTCAGTAATCGTAATTAAACGGTGATTACATTTTTGAACCTATTTAAAGGTTGCTATTCATTAGCAACAGAGGTTTGACGTTCATAAAATGTGATATGCAAAGATCAATATCAAGATCAAGGCTGCAAGTCATATCTATTATCTAGCCGCTACTAAAAAAAACTCCCAAGTGGCTTGACAATTGTTGGAAGATCACTATATGCTACAGCAGTTTAGATACTTCTCAACCTGCCATATGGCATTTATACGTTAAGTGCTGTCAAGCAGTTGCACTATATTATAAAAAACTGCTTGGTAACCCTCTCTACAAGGGGCAAGAAGTTAACCTAATTATATAGTAATTAGTTCCACAGCTTGGACTGCCAGCAAGAGGTACATCCATCTCAAACAATAGTATTGGAAAAACACCAGACAAAGGTTGAGCATCGGATCAATATTACACCTTAGTTTAGACTTAATAATTTTTCAACTCGTTAGGAGGAACTTTTGTTGCCACAAATAATTGCTTAACTCAATTGATCGATTTTTAGAAACATTACACTGACAGGTCCAATTTCCGTGGTTCAGACAAAATCGAAATTTGTTTTAAGCGCAAAATATTATCACCAACAACTGTCTATTCGACAAATTAAACTGGCTGACGACATTCCAGTTGTGAAAAACGCAACTGTTAGAAAGAAAAGTTATTTAGTCAACAACAATCATTAATATATAGGGCATTGATTGCAAAAGAGAGAGACTTAATATGGCTATTGACTTTATTTGGAAACTTGAAGAGATTGAAAGTACACAATATTACAATGTGAAACACACTTTAATCAAATTACCATACATGAAAAAGAATTTTCCTTGTACGACTCTCATTCTGTTATGGGCAAAGCTTTCTACCTCTTCCTCTCATTTCAATACGAATTATCAAAGGACGATTTTTTTAAAGACCATTAAACACAATCTATGACTGAGTACGAAATATTAGCAAATTCTTTGAATAATATTTTGTACACCGAACCAACATTACAGACCGAGTTTGTCACGGTTTTGGCTGCTGCGTTTCGTGTTTACTGCAGGTATAGAAAATATGTAACACCAACTGTTGATTTAACTTAAAGATAAAGAAACAATCAATAGCATACTGGAAAAGTCACTAAAATCATTAGCATTTCAAATTAAACATCACCACTTATGAAACCAAACCATTGCTACATCCAACAATTAGATACTTCGAAGAAATTATCTGAGAAGAGTTTTTATGTTGATAATGGTTTAGGTGGAGATACAACTTAAATACGGCTCTGGAAACTCAACGGCAACTACATCAACTTATAGTGGTATACTTTCTTACTTAGATGACCATAACAACCCGTTTATGGGTTTTGGCCTGCCTGACGTCAAGTGACCTTCGCATCGAAAAATTTTCTCGCTGGGGAAGATTATTCCTTCCGAGCAATATGGCCGAGCCAGAGTAGCCGCTGGATGTTAATGCGCTGAACAACGCCCACATTGCCGAGGAGCTCATACAGCTCATAATTGATTCTAATGCGAAACCAAAGACCTTACGAAGAACTTGGCTCTCGAACACTCCCAGGACCACTGCATCGGAGCAAAACAACGTCTATGCTTCCGCACCATAGAGAAGCTCCGGAAAAATTAGCGACTTATAGTGTTAATTTCGCCGCACGAGAGATGTGATTCTTCATTTGATCTGCAGACAGACATCATTCTTGCTGGTAATGGCGGTTTCAAGGTAGATGAACTCCTTGACCACATCTTTTCGGTTCTGACTGTTGATTGAATCGTGAAACAACAAAGTTATACTCACCCAGTTAAAAAATTTATAGCCAAGCGCGGAATATGTAGGAGTAGGAAACATATTCCAGTTTTCCCAAGATAAAGATTCTTAAGATTGTATTTCAAGTAAAGTGCTTGATATTCTTTATAAAGTTTGAAAATAGTACAAGTAAAAACTTCGTTAGAGACTTTAGATCTGAACTGTATTAAATATATGTGGCGTTATTGGCTGAAATAATATAAAAATCCGTGAGTTTGAAAACGAAAACGAAATCAATAATACTACTTTTAGTTTCCTACTAAAACACTATCTAAACTCCGTTTATAAAAGAGATCGTCCATCTTTTTTTTTTTTTTTTTTTTGAAGCAAATATTTTTGTTGTTGTTGTCGAATAGTTTTTTTGACCACTGTGTTCTTCCCATTTCCAATAGGAATAACATAAGCCAATCAGGTTGTACTAATTTTATTTGTTATTGTCCTGTAAATCACAAACACAACATACGAAAACTTGTACGATTTTCATCCCCTAATGGTCATTTTCTATAAAATAGGGGATGGTTATTGTGTCATATAACACAATACAATAGTGGCAATGATAGAAAAAGCGGATTTATTTATAGTTTTAGGCAAGATCAAACAATACAATAAGCAAATTTGACAAAAAAAAAAAAAAAAAAAACAGAATGTACATACTTATATGCATGTATATACATACAATGTATGTATGTAAGTATGTTTGGATATGTAGATGACTGTATGCATGTACATATGTAGTATCCAGATGTTAGAATAACTGTTTTAATAATTTTAAAATTATGAATCTTTTAATAATTTTACTTTCGAATTCATAAACCGTTAATATTTTTTTAATACAGCAATTAACCTTTAAATACATACTTTATTGTGGATTTTTCGTTAGGAAACGTTTAAAAACCATCAACTGGACTTTTTTTCTCTGTTAAAATTGAATTCGTTTCCAAATATGTAGTCGCCGTGGTCTAGTGGTTAGTATGTTGGCTTACTAAGACATGAGCCCCGTGTTCTACACCCAGCTCCGACATCTTAAAAAAAAGGAAATATGAAAAAAATATTTCTTTCGGTGACTACCTCTCAGCAGTCTTCTGAGACAAGCTCTGAGAGTAAATAATTGCCATGAACGAGCTTTTCAAGTCTGTCGTTCGCAGTCGACATTAAACTGTAAGTCCCGGTACTCATGGATAAAATTTGACACACACAACATTATTGCTGCGAGAAGCTAGGCCGTAATCCTGACACAGGGTTGTAAAGGCCAGTTATGTATGTATGTATGTAGGTACTTATCTCAAGACTTGTGTGACTGTAAGTACTACCAAAAGTCTGTGATCTTAAGCAGTAAAAACTAAACATATTATTTAACAGGCTTGAAATGATTAAAAATTAACAAAGTTACCAAAGCATTTTTATATATACCAGCGCCGAAGTATAATTGACTTTACATATAAAAGCCTTTCATTCTCTCTTTGGACAACAGTGGTACACTGAAAGAGGTCATCAAGACTAATTCTCTAAAATGTTTTTAAGAACCATAATTAGGACAAGTATTATTGCAAATGACAATGAACCGGTTAGTTTATATTAGGTCTAAGATCTATCAGAGGGTTCCAAAATATGTCAATTAGACCCTTCCTATGATATTGCATAGTGATATTACTCTCTATTACTTACCATTATGTGGTAGTTTGGTGTCAGTCCATTGCCCTATAGCAGAGGTGGCGAACCTGCGGCCTCCGCGAGGTTCTAGTGCGGCCCTTTGCCACCTAGTACAAAATAGTAGAGTTCGTTTCATACAACTATTGTACATTAACGCCATGAAAGTTGCGCGAAAAAATTATTTAGAAGGAATTTTGGGAATTACAAAATTGAAGAATTTTTAGGTAAGTGAAAAATTATTTATTCGGAGATTTCAGAATTTCAGAAATCAATTATGATTTTTTCAGAGTATTGCCGAAATGTTGGTTTTATATCCAAATAAACAATTTTTCACTTTACTGAAAATTCCACAAAGTTTATGTAATTTACATATCTAAAAAAACGAATAATGTTCTATGTACTACTATATATTTGAAAATAAATTAAAATTATAAAACACTATTTACGAAATTTGTCATATGTACATAGTCAGCTGGTTGTGTTTGCAAAAAAAATTTGATTAGCGCTAGCAGCGCCAACTACCTTGTCTAAGAAGTAAACATAACTCGGTTTCAGATCTCCCATTTGAATGTCACACCTTGCTTTAGCTTCTCTGACTCGCATCTCTCAACGCTTCACTGTTGAGTAATTTATAATTTTTCAAAACATTGCTTGTGAAAATAAAATATTCGATAAATATGTAGGTGTCTTGGATTGTTTAATAGAAAAGTATACTAATAGATTTTCTGATTTTGATGAGCACACTCCTGCTACGAAACTGTCATTTGAACCACATTAATAGATAGATCCGAGAGATATTTAATTCTATAATACGTTAGGGATGAACAACTTGAAAACATACGTTTTTTTTCAATTTCTATATATTCTAAAAAACGTTTTCACCATCACAACCTGTCGTTTTTCTTTGTCAAAAATTTTGATGCGTTTTATATAAACAATCGGAAAAAATATATCATGAATAATTAAAGAGAAGGCTTTTTTTACCGAATTTTGCTAAAAATAAATCTATTAAGAAGAAGGCATCAAAAATTAATATATAAAAATTTGTTTTCTAAAAAACAGTATTTGGTTAACTTATTGGAAAATTGTTTTTGCAATATTTAGGACTAAAAGACAAACAACGTCAGGTCAATTTAAATTGATGGTTGATTTTATGATGGAACATAAGTTCATGGGAAGAGAGTCAGCGCATTACGACCAGAAGATCAAAATGCTTTACGGAAAGAAATTACACAAAATGTTAATATAAATGTCCCTCCTGCTAGAGATGTAGCAGGATGGACAAAGGTAAGTGGATCTAATCAAAGGCTCAAATTTGAATTCTACTTCAAATTATCGACTACATGTGAATATGAGTTGTGAAATTTCTGTAAAATCCCATTTGGAAATGACTTTTCATACCTCCAAACTGGGTAATAGCAATATCCGCACACATCCTAAATTTAAAATATTTAATTCCTAAGGTATGGCGAGACCAATACAAAAAGCAAACTGGTAATAAATAAACAGCAAATGGAGGCCACAGGTGAAGTTCTAACAAAACCATTGCGTTAAATGATTTGGATGAGGCAGTGTTTACTATTAAATTATAAAACATCCGTAAAAGGTGTTTCAAATGTAAATTCACTTGGAGTATTTGGAAAACCGGAAGCATTAGAAGAAGGAGTTAGTTTAAATATCAAGAACAGTCATGCTAAAGAGCCAGTACCCAAAAAAAAAAAAAGAAAAAAATTGAACAACCGAATTTTTTGCAGCAGCAATTAGAAGAGTTTTATGAAAATTACCAGCCTGTTTTTAGAACACGAATGGTTTTTTACATTCGTCTTTTTATATGAGAAACACTAACAAATTTGAGTGAACCATGAAATTTTAAAAAGCCATTCGGGAATATTTTGAGGATAGGTCGAAGATTTTCTAAATATTTTTGTATTAAATTTTATGTTTTTTATGTGTGTTACGAAGCTTGATCCAAATATACAATTACTGTCAAACAAAATCAAAGCCTAATAAGTCACGAACTTAGTAAATAACGAAATATTTTTTATTGTATTTTTTTATAATATTTTTTATATTATTTTAAATGTATATTCTATTTAAAATTTTGTAGTATTATTGTTTATTTTTTCTAAATAAATTGTTAAATCTATAGAAAAACTATAATAATTTCACAAAAAGTCACTTTCTTAGGTCAATCAGCTTATGCGGCCTCTCGTATTGCTGACTAATTTAAATGTGGCCTCTAATGGTAAAAAGGTTCCCCACCTCTGCCCTATAGCTTCATAATATACTACAAACGTACATATACATATGTATGATATTAGTCACCTTGAACGGATTACTGTAATACGTGTTCGCGTAGAAAACTTTAGAAAATTAATTCCGAAGAAATAAGTATTTTCTAAGGCCTTATTCTAAACGCGTGTAGATGGTTTTTCGTCCACGCTAGAAATAAAGAAGAAAATGGCAGGAAATTTCTTTTATTTCCTATTTTTTATAAAACACAGTAAATACAAAGTAAAAAATTTATTAAATCCTGTTTAATGAGTCTTAAAAACATTAGGGTATTGTGTTTTCAGATTTTCATAATCTTTTTTACTCGTATTAATCCATGTTTGCATTGATTTCTTAATATTACTTATAAAATTTGGCTGCTAAGATTTGGTAAGCCTTTTTACTTTCCCATATTAAAGTAAAATGTGTACTTCACTCCTTTCAGATTTTGAGGGAATATATATTCGTTGTTTTTGTAATTGAAACAAATTATTTATTAAGAAAACAAACAAAAATAACAGAAAACTCTCTATAACGCATTGTGCGATTTACTGGACAATCAACTACAAAAGGATGTGCTCTGAGAGAGGTACATGTAGTCCGCAAACTTACGCGACTATGCGGAATCAAGTCCTTTATTTCATCAGAGCACCTCCCATGGTAGTACCGATAGAATAAAGGAACGCTCGCCACATTGCCATACATAACTGGCCATTACCACCCTGTTTCAGAGTTACGGCGTAGCTAGGGCATTAAATAAAAATAATTTAGTAGTAGTGAAAACTTAGTGAACTAATTCTGAATGATTGGTGGCTGGCATTATAGTGAATAGGATAATTTATTACATTTGAAAGTACTAAAATTTTTATTAAAACAACAGCAACAATTTTATACTTTATACAGGAGGACTAAGTAAATTAAGGAAATAACGTTCACTACTATTTATTTGGGCATTGACTTAAAATGTGTATACATATAATAATATTATATCCATGTATATTAAAACAATAGTGGAACTGAGGTAGTGGATCTAAATTTGCATTCCACTATAGTGCCAATGGATTTCTAGTCCATTACAATTAATCTTTTAAAATTAATGCGCTAAAATTCCATTACCACTAAAGTCGATGTATTTAATACCCTAAATTTCCACTACCATTAAGTATAAGAGGCGATAATGCACTATCTTTCCCACTAAAACTAAATTTAGTGGAAAATGAAATCTAATGTAATAGAGTAAGAAAAGTTATTGAAATGGGATTTTTTCTTTTTGCTAAATATGATCATATTGATAAAATTACGTGCCTGAACGAGAAATCCAAAAAAGTAGAAGAATAAAAAATGTATGTTGCACATGTTGAGACTCGTTTTTAAAAACAGTTTCAGTTATATAGACTGTAATGCTATAACCGGGGTAGCAAAAATCGCTCTGGCACTATATTTCCATTTTTACATTGTGACAGACGACAATGATTTCTGCCTTGGAAAATAATAATAACTGGACGTCAGGTCAGATACATTGGATACTTTGTGATAAGAAAAATTATCAACGATACTCAAAAATAACGAACATTAAACGGCACTTTAAGGCCTCTGTAGACGATCAAATAAACTCATCAACGGCTTAATTGCGTGCGTGCTTTCGTTTTTTTTCGGTTTAACATACACATTGTCGGCTTTGATTAATGAAATTTAGAAAGTTTTGATTTTTCATTTGATGACTTTTTATTGGAACGTTTCCATTTGTGATTGACAAGCATTATCTCAGTTGCATCGATATTGTAACAAAAAATAAAATTTGTTTTATTGTGAATGCTGTATGTGTGTATTTATATTTTATAGGATTTTTTACAAGGTAAATTGTTTTATTGGGTGTGCATATTTTATTTGATATTATATTTTTTAAGGTAAATTGTTTTTAATAATTTTCTTGTCATGAATAAACGTCATCCGTTGAAGACAATTTAGCCAACCGACACTACAAAATCAAAATGCAAATAATGATTGTCGTTTTTATTTGTGCGTCTCCTTTAAATCGTCAAGCACACAACATATGCATTTTTTTTAAATTATTTGATAGTCTCCGGGCCGCTTTAGTTTGGCGGAGTTTTAATGTGAATACATACATACATATATGAATGTATTTTTTTTTAATGAGTTAATAAATAAATTATTTGTTTTAATGTCGTATTGCATGCCTGTAAATTTTACATACATTGTGAGCCATTGTATTTTCATTTTAAGTTCACATAATGAGGTAAAATATTTACTCTCTTTCCGCAAAGTGTAACAAATTATTAGAATTTAGAGGATTCAAGGAACAGCTGATTGCTTATGCTGATAATTTTAGTGGATTTAATTCAATCATTTTAATCACACAGACATTAAAACAAATAAAAATTATTACTTTAATTCTCCAAGTGCTATTTATTTTGTTTCTTTTCGTTTTTGTTCAAATTTATTCAAGATTGTTTAATTATTTGTGTTTTATATTCAAAACAAGTGACGTTTTTCAAATAATATTTTTGGACACACAAGCATTTATAAAAAATAACAAGAATTTCTATACATCTTATATGAATGTATGTAAATTGAATTTTAATTTGGGTTTTGTTTCTCTTTGTAAAATATTATTTAAAATGAACTTTTATTTTTTGTATATTTTTTAATTTTCATATGTTTTTTAATTTTTTACTGACAAAAATTTGTTTGACAAAAGTAGTAAACTCTCAGTGAAGAACTGTGTCTCTCTCTGAATTTGTGTTCTCATTTACTGACTTTTGTTGAAACGAACGCAATCAGTAAAATATTAAAAAAAACCAAAAACACAAAAACTTATGAGTTAACAAACACACCTTAAGCCAACGAATTAATAATTAAGGGATGATTATCGTGGTGAGTTTAACATGCAACATGTTTGATTCGAACCACATTAGGCACTCTACACACTAACAGATGGCGCCTCTGTTCAAATAATTAAATATAATCAATAGAAAGAATAAAGAGAGATCGCGCGGCCAAAATTTTTTGTTTTGGAAACAAAAGAAAAAAAAAACAAAAAATCAAAACAAAACAAAATATTGCAAAATAACAGGTTAGTTTAGAGAATACGGAATGTACTAAAGTAAAGTACTGCCTTTTTTTTAATTGAATTTGTTTTTTTTTTTTTTTTTTTTTTTGTTACATAAATTTATAATTAAATATTATTTTCATTAGGTTGTAATTGTCCAGCAGAATTTTTTTTTAAATTTGGAAACAATAAATAAAATTGTAAGCAACAATGGAAGCACTATATTGTTTATTCATACCTTTGGTTTTTATTTTTGTTTACTTGTTGCAAAATCTGATGCTCTTTGGCAGCTCATTTCATATTAAAAATCATGCATTATTGCTGCGCACAAGTAAGTGATTGTTCCCAATTTCTCCTTTACAAAGTAACTTACTGGTAATCACTATTTTCTGCTGGGTGATACAAATGCAGAAATGTAATAGATAAATAGATAGATAGATAGATAATAGATAAATGTGCGACAAAGGATTTCTTACAGCTGCGGATTTTGGTAATCGGGGATATACAATATTTATGTTTGTGTTGATGGTGTTCGCCTTAAAACTATGTATATAATACATGCTGTTGATATGTGCTTTAAAATATTTTTTGTATTCCATTTGAAATACCCAGAAGAAGCTTAGTTTTTCTGGATATTTATTAAACACTATTTCTACAAATTGAAAAATTCCAAAGCTAACACTAAAATTTCTACACTCTGCAATGTATTAGATTCATAAAAACTTAAACTGTAATATTTTAAAATTCTTTTAAGTTCTCTTATTATTTATACAATATGAATTACACATATTTTTTAGTTTTTTATATTTTATCTTTTATAAAACTGTCAAAGATTTCATAATAATTATGAATTAAATAGGGTCTTCATGTAACCAGATAAATGTCTCGTATACTGCGTATACTGTGTAAGTTTACGATATCGTAAGCATTTTGACGAGGCATTTACATACACTAGTTTCATGAAGAACCTAAATATATAAAACTTTGTAAAACTAAGTACTGAATTTTTAATATAATGTGTGAGTCTTTCACAAAAATTATTAAGACATTAATAATTATTATGAATTTATTCATAGAATTTCATAAAACTAAGTATCTAATTCTCAGACCTTATGAAACCTTTCATAAGATTCAAATTTTGTGAAAAGTTGCATAATATTTATCTGAGAATAAAATACTTAGTTTTATTAATATATTCATAAATATTTATGCATATAAACACATAATTTATGTAATAAATAAAATCAATTCATGAAAGCTATGAACCCTTTCATAAAAATAGTTTGCATTTTCATTTATGTTACAAACGCATTTTGAAATTAATGAACACATTTATCAAAAAACCCGGTATTTTAATTTTTAGGAACAAAGTTCATAAATTCTACGAATACCTACATTGGAAAATTTTTTATGAAAATTTTCATAAAATGTTAGGATTTTTTTCATAAATATTATGTATTTGATCACAATGACTGCAGAACTAATTTTCCCAGTAGTTTTGCTACAAATTTATGAATTTGTTCATAAATACCTTGAAAATCGTACATGAGGAAATATTCATAAAATATTCATGTATTTTATGAATTTTTTTTCTGTGTATGTTTGCAAAATAAGGCCCTAGGAAAGGAGGATACGGCAGTAAATCTTGAACACATACGATTATGTATGTACACAGAGGGAAAAAAGGCGTTCTAAAATTGTTAACAAAGGGTATAAAATTAAGAGCGTATCGTGAATAATATTTCGTTAACTTTCGATATCAAATCAAGCTTAATTCGTTAATAAAATAATAACAAACGGCACAAAATACCATAAGTTAATAAATCAAGAACAACCGGTAGTAAAATTGTCAACAATTGTATAAAAATACCATAAATTAATAAATTAAAAACGATCTGTTATTACATTAGGAACGACCTGTTATCGAATCATGAACGATATGGTATCATATTGGTATATACGGAAATAATGATTCCCTACTATTTAAAGTTATATATATATTTATTGGTAACTTTAAATAGTAGGGAATCATTATTTCCGTATGATTAAATTAAAGTGGGGAATGGATCTACAGCTTTGGATTACAACAGATTAAAAGCATTTAATTTAAACATGACTGCCAGTAAGTTTTTTTTAATACTACATCCATCACTTCATGTGTTATACTATGGAGTTAATATAAAATGTTTTAACCACCATTTTCAGCCATATAAGAAGTTGGTTTCCTTTAAGGTAAAACTGATTTCAGAATTTGTGAGTACCCCACTGCATTTGTACCCAATATATAATTGAAAATTCTATTTTCAAGATAAGTATGTATATATAAATTTGTTCAACAAGTCATCAATTTTAAAGTACATATGTATGTACTTAATGTAAAATATATATCAACATTTTTATTATATATACATAGATTTTATTTAATAAACATTGTAATATAATTTTTTTTTTTGTGTTTTAATTGTTAGGACTTAATGGGTTATTTCTTTGTAGATAAAATAATAACAAGTCGTTCACAAAATAAGAACAAGTGGTAACAAAACAAAACGCTAATAATGATTTGTAACAAAATAAGAACGGTGTGTTAACAGAGAAAGAACGGTCCGTTATCAAAATAAGAACGAATGGTAACAAAGCAAGACGGTTACGGTATCAAAGTAAGAGCCATGCGTTATTAAAATAAGAAAAAATTGTTACAAGAAGAGAACAGTGTGTTATCAAAACAATAACGGTTGGTAATAAAGTGATACCGAGTTGTTATTGAAATATTGATAACAACTGTTAACGAAGTAAGCACAAACAAACTTAACTCAATTTCTATACCAAATGGTATTTCGGTAGTTTTCTACTGCTTTTTTTTTCCGAGTGTATGTTAACAATGCATTACAAATGTTTATTGGGCTGATAACACTGTACAACAATTTCAAACTTTTTGCAAAATTACAGGGTTCTGACGATTGATCCTGGTAGAAGAGACTAAAAAATATATATGTATGTGTGTCGGCATTTTGAGATATCACATCGGAATTTTATTTTTGAGGCGGTTAAAATTTTCCATCTATGGCCATATCGTTGTATAAAACTATGTTTTTCTTATATCTGAGGTGTATGGTATGTTCAGCAACTTTGTAGAAAATATAAAAATATAAACAAATACTTTCATAGAACATATTAATCCTCTAACTCCCCCGCATAACTGCGTTTTGCGGCATTATTCTAACAAATCGTAAAAAGCACAGGGAAAAAGGGGAGGGGCGGAGATGAAATGTTCTATAAAAATGTTTGCCATAAAAGTTTACTATATATGTCAGAACACACAAAAATCCAAAATTTAACGCAAACACCTAAAACAGTCAAATTCAAGATTGTTCATTTAGGGTTAATTTAGTTATTGTTCAAAAATATATATCACCCCATCCCTGACTTTAAAGTACTGAGTACTTTTGTATATACGTCCCTATGAATTCAAATATTTGCCAGCATTCTTGGTTATTTTATTTTTTAATCGTTTTCCACTCAAAACTAAAATAAGGAATGCAGTCTTGATATGTAAAGTATCCATGCTTTTTACGCAAATGGGATAGTAGATAATGTGGCAATCCAGCTCACTCGAATATAGGCGAACAGAACATCATTCATCCGCCTCTAGTACCAACGGAACAAATACTTCTGCCACCACTTCACATAAAACTTGGTGTTTTAGGTTTAGTGAAAAAGGAGCCAGTTTTAGTGTTTTTGAAGTCGCTTTTTCCGAAACCCCTGTGAAGCAAAGATTATAGAAGGTATACTACATCTTGCAGCAGAAATTGTTGGTTACAGTTTGAAAAAGTTTTTGCTTTATCTTCAATCCAAAAGGTGTTTTTGTATGACCTGATATTAAGAAGTCCATGCAAAATTCTGAATTTGATCTTATTCTCTCCACGATCAATCGTCAGAACCCCGTAATTTGTTTTCGTGTTGAACAGTGTAATTAACATTTTTTTTTTCGAATAAAACTTTAAGAATTTTTGCTTATGGTGGAAGGCCAATGTAAGCGGCTTGCAGTCTCATGCTACAATTAACTGTTTTGTTAATCGTCTGAATATGATATTTAAGGGAAAAATTAAAGCGGTAAATGAAAACAAAAGCTATTTTAGGAAGATTTTAAAATTAAAAAATCTTAATTCATTTTTCACTATCCAATTAATTAACTCCTATTCAAATATCAATAAATAATTTAATTCAGTTTGTTTTTATAATTTTTTCTATTCTAATAATTTCAAGGCGCAAAAACAAAAGTTGAAATATGTTTTGGTCTGCCGGGTAGCCGCTTCTAATGGCATTGTCAAATTTATTTAAATGTAGAGTGTAAAATCTTTTGCATGAATATTTTTGTTAATAAACTAATGTTTTTAAAATTGGTAATATAATTGCCGTGTATATTGACCACTTGCCGTGTATATTGACTTTTCACAGGTTTGTAAATCTGTTTTAAGTTTTTTACAATAAGTAAAAAATGTGTAATTTTGGCGTGCGTGTTCTATGAACTTGACACCCTAGAGTCTACTAATTTACGCAATCTAATAAAATTAGAGTAGGAAAATAAACAAAACTGAACGTTTGATCTCATTTTGTTGTATTCTTTACAATAAGTAAAACAAAAATAAAACAGAAACAGTGAGAAAGATTGTCCCATTTAATTTTGTATATTGTTTTTGTTTTGAGTACTACAAATACACTAACTCAAATGTGCGTAGGTACAACAAAAAATTAACGAGAAGAAAAAGGATAGAAGAAGAAAAAAGAAAAGAAGAAGAGAAAAAAACAACAAAAAACAAAGCAAGCATAAGAGCGAAAAGCTAATTGTTTCATTTGCGCTCTTTCTCATTAAGAAAGTATTTGTTTTTGTTTTGCCATGTACATGTACAATACCATTAAAAAATTTTGAAAAGTGTATGACTTTGTTGTAACTTTTACGAAATGTTTTGTTTGTTTGCCCACTCTGATTAAAATTAAAGGTTGTAGATGACTAAAAAATTTGTGTTTTAAATATGCTCCTGAAAAGACTCCCCCTATTAATCACCTGAGAACCCATTCCATCTTCATGGATCCTCGAATTAAAAATTAATAATGTAATAATGTCATAAATTATGAATAAAAACAATATATACTGGTATATTGACATTTGAAAAAAAGTAATTTTGAGAATTAATTGATTTGAAATTATTTAAAATTGAACATTTTGTATACCATTAGCAAACCTTTGTCTCTATCTATGCCTGTGTATATGTATGTGGTCAATTTATCAGCTGCTATTGCAAACCACCTAAATTTTTGTTTTGTAATCTCATGTATTATAAATCTATTAAACTAGTTTTGTAAACTTAACCGGACACAGATGTGTGAATACATATAAAACTATTGGTATATATAACTGGTTTCTTTTATTTTCTAATGTATTTCGAAAAAAGGGCGATTCGAAGAAATAAAAGACTAAAAGATATATTCATACGCATCTACATTTAGCCAATAGAGGCTTCAGAGGTTGCATATATCGACCCAAAGGTATGCACAAAACACGCGCAGCTTTGAAATGTTTTTAAAACACGCGGCTGCCCTAACCTCTGCAAATTAATTGTATAAAGGGTGTAAATATGTATGTAAATTAAATAATTCAACATGCGAATAAATAAATATAGGACTACATACATACATATGTATGTATACATCCAAATGTACAAAAATACATTTTCAGCAAATGCATGCATTAAATAAATTTTAATTGTTTAATTCAAATGAAGAAATATTTAATGGCTTAATGTTTCTCACAAATTTCATTTCTTATATTGGATCGAAAAAAATATTTTGCTGACTTAAGATAAACCAATCTCTGATGGTATTAGAGAGCTGGCTGTTGTAGGCATTGATCGAATTAGGAATCGCACGGACTGATTATAATTATGTTTCTTTGAGGATGTCGCATAAAAACGGCGCTAGAATTCTATTTGTGTCTTTGGATCAAAACGAAAACTAATCAACCAACCTAATCCATTTTTCAAGGTAGGTTTAAGTAGGTTTACTCAAAGTTCATTATACAGTTCATATATGTATATGCATTTTTATTAGAAATTCTATATACTGATTTAAATTTTCATCTACATTAAATAGATTATGAGCATACGAGCTGGTCCCAATATTAGTCCACCTACCAAGGAAAACCCTTCATAGTTTTTTATATCCTTTTTTTAGCTCTACTTAATAGCTTCAATACATCTTTTATATTAAGAAGTGTCTAGGTCCTTGAAGTAGCCCTTAGTCTTAGACTTCACCTCTTCGTTGCTGGCTAATATTTTACCATCGTGCCATCTTTTTATACTTCGATATATAAAATAATCCGAGGAACTTGAATCAAGCGAATGAGATGCGTGATAAAGCAATTCGAACGCTAATTTATTGGTTTTGATATTCGTAATACGAGTAGTTGATGTGTGAACAGTTAAACAACATTGTTTTCTTTTTGGCATTAAACCACGTAGTTTGAAATAAAAGCTGTTCTAGCTAAATGTTGGGTGGGATAATACTTTAAAAAACAATATGCTTCAAAACGAAGATTTATTTTTTATTTGCTTAAAAACAATAATTTTATAATCAACATTTTAAAATGTTTACAAATGTTGAGTGAACAAAAACAAACTTATGATTGGAAAAACACAAAAACCAAGATGTTTTCGAATCAAAGACTTTCCCAGAAAAGCTCTGCTCTTGCGCAATTACTGTTCCAAGTCATCCGTGAAGCCGTATCTATAGTTGCATTGTCATGATAGCAATAACGATAACGATAAAATGTTGATTCCTTAAAATTCATTGCCAAAGGTTAAACATCAAGAGATGAAATGTTTAGGCACATTAATTTAATGGGCTCTTGAGAACAAGTTTGAAACATGAAAAACACTTTTATTGAGACTATTTTATAAAAAGCCGTTTAAAATTAAACTTCAAAACTAATGTGGTTTTTACTTGAAATGTTATATTTTAAGAAACTATTTACACTACGAATGTATGAACTAACACTTATTAATTTAATATGAGTTGGAGAATATTTAAAATTCACTCTTTTTTTTAATTAAAATAAAAATTAATTCGAATTAAACTATCTGGTTGTGCTTAATTTCACACAAAAAAAGTACGAATTTTCCCTCATTACGAAATGTCCTGCATTACAATTTCGGATTATTCTACGTCCCTTGTAATTTAAATGTGTTTTGTGATTTAAAATTTTTACAGTCTTGTTTAAACACATATGTATGTTTTGTTAAGTTTTTGTTCCATGTTATTTCTGTGTTGTAAAATATATTTTTTTGTTTATTTTACAACACTTGATTCGTTTCATATCGAATAACAGAAATAGAAAATTTTGTACTATCGAAATATTTTCCAATTCGAAAAAGTAGTGGTCCCCTGGTGAGAAAGCCATACAAAGAAAATGTTTGATGAGATAAAAAAAAACAAAAAAAATTCTGTACCAAAGAAAGTAACCACAGACTAAAGTCTTGTGCTGAGCAAATATATGTATGTGGTTACGAACGTAGTATCCGTTCAAAGTGCGTAAACCCAAAAAAGTAATTGGCAACTTCTGCATATTCTGGCCACAATCGTTAATGATTTTACATACATACACAGTTTTACAAATCTTCTGGCATTTTGTCAAAATGTAAATAGAATAAATGACTTTTCAGTTTCATGTATAAACTCATAAGAAGCCCTTTTAAAATTGTATGAGTCACAAAAGTATTTTAACATTTAAACAATACATTAAGAAGATATGACTAAAATAAGCAGTACTTGTATAACAAATAGTTAAAATGCTAATACGGTAATGCTGAATTAGATTAAAAGAAAACGGTATTTACAATATCTTGACAAAATAAATGAATCCTGAAAAGCAAGCTTTTAAATCGTAACACACGATTTTTAATGTGTTCCGCAAATATCAAAAACAAGTTCTTGCTATACTTCACATGTCTATCAGAAAATTAAAAGTACGTACTAGTCTTTTTTTATATTCAAATCCTAAAGCCTAAATTTTTAGAATATTAAATTTGCAACTACAACTAAATATAAATACTTATATACATAATTGGCCATTGCACCCCTGTGTCAGGGTTACGGCTTACCTACTTGCAGCATCCATGTTGTATCTTATCTTTAGTTTAAAGTCGACAGACTTGAGAAACTTGTTCATGGCAATCAGGTACGCTCAGAGCTTTTTCTAGAAGACTGATAAAGCGGGGTTTAGACGGTAATACAAGTCGTACGACATGTCAAATTTTTGTGTAGAAGAGAATGAATAGTATCGTGTAAAATTGATATGTAATGAGACCGTACGACATTGAGAGAAAATACGGATGAAAATTTGACAGTTGTACGGCTCTTTGTTTTTTGAAATTTTTTTAAAAAAACCATCACATTTCATTAGACCAGGGATGCATTTTTATGTTTTTGTTTGTTTATATTAAATGTATTCACGATGCATGTAAATTTTGTGTACATGCGTATGTGCATTTTATGTTTTCATTTTACTTTGTTTTGGAATTTTACCAACCGTATAAACGCAAAAAATATCTGTCGTAAGATGTTTACTCTCATTTTTAAAATACGGATGGAATTTCATAATATTTTCTCTTTGATTTTACATACGACTTGTATTACCGTCTATACCACCCTTAAGAGGTAGTCGCCAAAAGAAATATTTTTTCATACTTCTTTTTTCAAGATGCCAGAGCTGGGGTTTGATCCCGGAGCATTTGTCTTAGCAACCCAACACACTAACCACTAAAACACGACGACTCTCATGTTAAATACCGTTGAATAATTTTAGTATCTTGGCTTGGACAGCACTTCTGTTCTCTTTTCAGATACTGGTAAATAATATATACATATGTTTAAAACAAAAAAGTTATAAAACAATTGTAGGTAATATATATTATTCAATTCTATTCTATGCATATGTATAGCATATATAATCTATGCATATATGTATATGTGACTGACGCGTATTGTTTTGTTTATATGCTCCGCTATGGCACATATTTGTATATTTTAAATTTTTTTTTATTTCGGGAAGGCAGTAACTTTACCTGTCGGTAATATTTTTAGAGCCCACTGTATCAGTTTATTTTGCAGAAGCGTTGCCATAATGTTACTTTATCATATTATGATTTGTTGACTTTTCCTTAAATGAACATGTTAGGAAATTATGATTTTTTGTTTTTAGTACGTTCGTAATTTTTATACTCGCTTCACAGTTGTCGAATTTTTAACGAAGAACCGAATTTTTTTATATTTTCTTTAAAATATTCTTCCAATAACTCCAAGCGCATCATTATCTTTATTACTTCTATTATATTTTCTTTTGCTAATGATCTGAAAATCCTACTTCGAATTCTAGTGGGGTTGCTGATCATTTATACTAATTAATTTCCGTTTCATTATCAAACGACTTATAGCCTGTTAATGGAAAAAGAATTGCCTCCAACCCACGTATAAATACACAGTACAACACGAAGAAAAAAATTACGGATACCACTACGTGATAAAAAACCAAAAAAAAAGAAGACCCGTATCTCCGAGTTTTGCCCAAAGTCATGAAATTTGTTTTTTATGGGCCTGTAAGCGTTTGGGGCCTCGGTATCATTTTTGCAACAAAGTGATCATTTTCTCAGGCTCATATCCTGCAAACCCGTTCAAAATTTTAAGTTACTTTCTCAGGCAAAGTTGTTGCTCTTGTCATGAAGAACAAAAATTGTAAAGATATAAAATCAAAAAAACTCCACCATCAAGACAAAAATTGCAAAAAACTTTAAAAAATTCGATCTTTTTTACCTTTTTTTCCCTAATTGTGTCCATAGGTAGCAAAGCATTTAAAATTTAAGGAAAAATGAGCTACAGAAATTTACCTAAGATCTCAATACAGCTATTCTCATAACCCAATTAAATGAAATATGTATGTATGTATGTAAGCAAATAAATACAGTAGCATCGAAGGGACATAATTTCAAATATTTATTTGAAGTTCTCTTGAAAATATAATGAAATATGTGCTTTAATTCTGTATATTTTTGCGAGAAGTTCTCTCCTCAAAACCTAAAACAAAGTATTCCACCATTTTTAAATTTGTAAGTAAAAAGTGTTTCTAAAAGTGAAATTGGGAAATTACTATGTAACATTTTCTGGGCGGTAGTAGTTGAATTTAAGCGTCCAACCAACGCCACCCAAATCCGGAACACTACAATTTCCTGGATAGCAGCAACCCCCCTTGTTGAGGAGGTTAAACTACTACCCAGCATGCCACAACCACTACGAGTACTCCCCGAAGGGCCGCACCCAAACCATCAGGCCGATTTGCTTTACTCACCGAATGACCGGAAGCACAAGCGCACCGGGGGCTTCCTGTTGCCCGCAGTACCAGATTAGAGTAGGTTTCTCCTGTCAGTCCCTGAGATGGTCAGTAATAAATTACCAACCTCTCTGCCTATAGCGAGCGCCAGGCCACTCAGAGCTATGTGAACTCCATATTCCCCGGTATGTACAGGCCCCTGGTGTGACGTAAATCACCACAAGCCATTTACTGTACCCCTGGGGGGAGTGTATGGTGTGTTGGCTTACTAAGACGAGAGCTCCGAGTTCAAACCCCAACTCTGACATTTTGAAAGAAAGACATATATGAAAAATATTTCTTTCGCCGACAACATTTTAGCAGTCTTCTAGCAAAAAGTTTTGAGAGTAACTGACTGCCATGAATGAGCTTCTCAAGCCTGTCGTTCGGAGTCGACGTTAAACTGCAGGTCGTGGTGCTTATGGAAAAAAATTGATGCACACAACATGGGTGTTGCGAAAAGCTTTGCCGTAACTGTGAAAAGTGTTGTAACGGTTGTGTAAACAGTTCATGCATGACAATACTCCTAAATCAAGGTTACATAACAGTCTTACTCCCATTTGTCTCATATTTCCAGTATCTTATGTCAGAAAGCTGAAATGACAGAGAGTACAAGTACTTACAAGCAAAAATTACAGAAACCCTTTCTTATAGTAATCGATTTGCTGTATCAATTTACATTATTTTTGTTTCTATTGTCTTTTTTTATGCGAAAATTTTCTCAATTTGATAGTTACAGAAAAGAAAACCTGTTTTTAATATAAACATTATTTATTAAGACGTTTATTTAAAAAGAGTGATGATTTTACTCTTTAAACTATGGGGAATTTTATCCAAATGCTTTTGGCAACGCTGTTTGGCCTTTTCCTTATAAAATGCACATATGTACATACGAATGTATGTAAATCAATGCTCGTATATTTACATGCATGTTTTTTCTAGAGGATATTGAAATTTTGTCCTTTTTGACCTTACAAGCCAAATTAATTAATTAGGCAGCAAAAGGGATACCAATAATTTTCTTCCTAGATAAACTGAAGCCATTTGCCTAAAAATCTGTGTGAAAATAACTAAAAAAAAAAACAAACTTAAAACTAAAAGCACACAAACATTTTTGGGACATTACTAGAGTCCTACAGCATCAATCGGTAGACAACATAACACCACCATTCAACATTTTTGCCCCTTCTTTTTAATATAAAATTCCTGTTTTTTTAGGTATATTTAAGGAAAAAAATAGTTTTTTTTATAATGATGAGATTAATTCAATAGAAATAAAATAAAAGGGATGCTGTGAACTTTAAACTTGTCGGACTTGAACTTTAATATCATATTGTTATTAAATCTGTGGTAATATGCAATAATAGCTTAAGTCGACATAAAGTCAGGGTTGGACTGTAATGTAGAGTGTTGTACACAGAAAAAAATATCACCAAAATTCAATCAACAAAGTAAGTTGTTAATGCGAAATTTTATTTTAAATATGTGTTTTATAAATACAATCAAATATTTTTTTGATATTACAAATATTAGGATTTATTTTCAACAATTTATGCTAATTAAAATTGTTTTTATTATTTAAGCAATATTTTCAAAAACAAGAAGACTTAGTTATAAAAAAACAACAAAAACATATGAGATTTATAAAGAAGTTTAACAAAAATATTTATTGAAAGTGTTGAAATTTTTTCCAACAATTGGCTTGTTAACTACAATTGTTGGAAAAAGATGGTACCGTTACATTTTTTTCTTTTTCTCAAAGTAAACTTTGACAAAAAAATAAAATAAATTATTACGGTACCATACATTTTCAATAAAAACGATTAAATAAATTAAATTAAATTAATTAAATAAATTGTTGAAATCTTTGCTTTAGGTTAGTTGCGCATATTTAGTACAAAAACAACATTATAAAAATTAGGAGTGACGTGGTGTAATGGTTAGAGCGCTTGCATACAACACACAACAGCCCAGGTTCAAATCCCAGCAAAGGAGAAAATGAAGACGATTTAATTTAAAAAAAAGATTGATAAAATAGTGCAACAAAAACATTTACTGAAAGTCTTGTAATCTATTCAACAAATAGTTTGTTAACCGCAATAATTGAAAAAACATGGTACTGTTGCATTTTCTTTTTTTCTTTTCTTAAGGAAACCTACAATTGTCGTATTTGTATTTACAAAAACCGTTGTTAGCGCAAAATTGAATAATATTTTAATTGTATATACAAAAATATTTGTTGTATTTACAATCTAGTTTTTTTCTGTGTAGTGCACATTTTTGTTTGATATGTCTCTTACCGATATCTTAAACCACATTTTATTTGCAAGAAATAATAATTTGTAGTAAAATTAACACAAATTTTGAAATATGACAACGTGTTATTGCATACGGACTCAAAAATATTTAAAATCAAAGTTTATAAGCATGCTAGTCAAATTGACAATCTTAAATTTTTGATGGCAGGACTACAAGGTTTTAAATATCAATTATCTCTGCCTGGTTCCTCGCTCTTACATTTTATTTGCATTTGAGTTAAATAATTAAAAAACACGGAAGTTTAAAATAATAGGGCGTTTTCGATTGAAATTAAAAAACAGGCAATGCACATACTCATATCCGCTGTAATTTACCAAAGTAATTTCCTTTTCTAAATTCGCTGTAGCCGCTTTAAATACGAGCAATTATGACATATGAGTATAGATGTACATGTGAGTATAATTATGTTCATATGTATGTAAAGGGTGTCCGCCGGGAAAGTATACTACTTTGTTTGTTTATAATTTTTGATAAAATAAAAGGGAATGGATCTTATATTGATAGATGTTTTATTTAATGTCAGCAATTATGTATGGAATACAATATCAGACAAATGTCCGCCTCTGTTAGCTTCACAAATGCGAGTCCTTTTCATTACATTCTCACAAATTTCACTCGGTATTTCATTAATTTCATCACAAATATTTTGTTTGAGCTGCTCCAGCATTTCTGGTTTGTTTGGATAAACCTTGCTTTTCAGATATCCCCACAAAAAGAAATCCGGAGCAGGCAAATCATGGGACCATAGAGGCCTATCAACATCACCATTCCTTGAAAAAACTTGTTGTGAAAAGAGGTTTAGCAGTAATTCCATTGTAATCCTGGCAGCATGTCATGTCGCACCATCTGGTTGAAACCACATGTTAGTCAAGCCCAAAGCATGCAGGTGTGGCGTTAAAAAGTTTTTAATCATAGCACGATATCCCCAGCAGAAAATTTTTCAAATTTGAAAGCAATAAATAAAATTGTAGGCAATAATGGAAGCATTATATTGTTTATTCATACCTTAAATCTTCCAAAAATGCTATAGGTAAGGTATTATTTTTGATTTTTTATACTATTTGGTTACTGGTTGCAATAAAATTGCATTTCTATTGCATTTTAGCGGCTCATTTCATATAAAAATTATGCATTATTGATGCTCACGAGTAAGTGATAGTTCACAATTTCTCCCTTACAAAATAGCTTATTGGTAAGCACTAATTTCTGCTGGGTCGCTCCCCATTGACAGTTACCATTACGCCGTTTTCAGTTTCAAAAAAGTTAGGCCCAATGATTCCTCCTGACCAAATTGCAGACAAGACTGTTACTTTTTTGATGCAAAAGTGACTGATGAACAATTTGGGGGTTTTCCAATATCAAGAACCGACTATTCTGTTTATTCACATATCCATTCAAATGAAAATGTGCCTCGTCATGGGGTGTTCATGGGCGAATTTTAACATCCTTTTGGCATATGTATGACGGCGTAAATAGTATTCGGGAAGAAGCTCTTGTGTCAACTGAATCTTAAATGGAAACAAATGCAAATCTTTGTGCAAAATTGTGGCCAAAGATGTTCTTTGAATACCAAGTTCCTGAGCAAGGTATCGAATTGAGGTTGATGGACTGTTTTGAACACTTTCTGGAACAGCAGTTGATCTTGCAGTATGTTGTGGTCCATTCTTGGGCCTACAGTCCCTCTTTCTTCGAAATCATTCACACCACGATAAATATTTGTTGTTTCTCGCAAAAATTTTACGTAACCTTCTCATCGTCACATTAATCGATGATTGATTTCGATAAAATGTTTTAACGATTAAAACATGTCGATTTACCGAATATTTTTCTATAATAAATTTGCCACGTATCAACTTTACGACTGCCAAATATGAACTGTCAAGGCTAATGTTTACCAAAATGGCGGCAAAGCAAAGTGGTATACCTTCCCGGCGAGCACCCTGTATTTATAGCAAGCACTAAAATAACATACATTTTTTTGTTAAACTTTGATATAAAACAGCAGTCTGTGAACTTCTTTACACTTTGTTTAATTTAAAAAAGAAAACATTTAGAATTAAAACACAAATTGAAGAAACGAAAAAACAAAACAAATTTAAGGATTGAACGAACGACGCAAAGAAAGCAAAGCAAATACAAGAAAATGGACGATAGAAAAATGAGAGAAATGAAAGACGAATAAAGACTTAAAGGGTACGTGAGTTATAAGTTGGAAAATTGTTACTATAGATTACCTGAAAAATTAAAAATATTATCAAAATAAGAGCTCCTAATGGAAAAAATATTTAATTTTATTTAAATAATGATGTACTCGTACTCGTGTATGTATGTATGTACATATATGGTGTAAATTATCTTATTTAAAACTGATGTAATGCGGTAGAATTTAGTGTTTTTTAGAATTATAGTCTAAAGTCTTATCAACAATAGTCTATTAATATTTGCCCCTTACTACTTTAAATATAGGAGTTCAGAGCGACTTTCTGCTATGAATTTGCACAAGGCTTACGAAAGATAAAGTGATTGAGAACAGCGTGACCGTTTGTGCCACTAAAGTATCAATTTGCTACTTTTCTGACCTACTTGCCACTTTTAGTGCCACTCTTTTAAAATGTGCTAAATCTGCTACTTTTTTTTAAACATTGCCCCTTTTTGCCCCTCTTTAGAAATACCAAAATTTTCTTAATTTTTTTCGCTATTCTTATGGCAGATTTTTTTTCCCAACATTTTGTTACAAACATTTTAGCTTTCCTATAGCAACTGTCACTATTTTTGTTTCTAAATTCTATGTATATACATATAGGAAAACCTCGTTTTTTTCTAGTTTAGTGGACCTTTTTCAAAAGTTTTTTTTTTTCTCTGCACTTGTGAGTGAGTAAACGCAAATCGTTGCAAAATTGGAAGTGAATTCCAAAATTTAAATTTTTTGCTGTTTTAATTATGGAAAGGTAAGTTCTTATTTTCGTTTAAATCCAAAAGACCGTATTGACTCTTTTTACATTGTTTTTTTTAACAGAATAAGCAAAAGGCTTGAGAAATTATTTAAACATATACACTCAGTCACAAAACTCTACATACAATTTAGAATATGTATGTGTTTTTTAATAGAATATCAGTAATTTTTGTTTTTTTATTTGACAATATACAAGATAATTAATTTAAATGAAAATGGCATAATTTATTACCTTAAATGAAATTAATTGTAATAAAAATATTAAACAACAATATTTTTTGTGGCAGCAAAAGTGTATGTAAATACCATATTCTGTATTTCAATTTGAAAGTTGTACAAATTATTAATGGCTTTTGCATTAAAAACTATTTTAAACTATTTAGACATTGAAGAAGCACGTTTTTTTCAAACTTTAATCTTGTATATCTCAAAGAAGAAGCTAGTTAGGCAATAGGTTAAACTTTCAGACGATATATAATTAAAGGTGAATTCATATTGTTTTATTGTCTCGAATATGTCAAAACACTGAGTTTCTGAAAAGTTTAGGCTGAGATATTTTGAAAACCGGATGCGACAGGATAATGCTAATATCATAATCAGATTCAGCGCGGCTTAAACCTTTAGAAAAGCATACACTAGTCTCTTGATAAGTAATACTTAACACAATATGTGGAATTTTGCGACTAAGTGTATTTGTATCTTACGGTCTTATGGGTGTACTTGATAAAATTTATGTCATTAAAAATATGAGCAAACATTAGTACCTACTTTATAGGTACATATTTAATAAAACCCAATAAAATAAAAGTCAGCGAGAAAAACAAAATATTAACTAAGTTAGATTTCGACAAGGATGTTTTTACAGACGAGGAAGTTGGGTCTTCCTCTTCTGACACTGGTTCACCGGAGCAGAAGAAAAAAAGAAACCTAAAAGAAAATTTTTAGGAAAGAAAATACAAATGGCTTAAATACGATATAAAAGCAAAAAACCCGATTTCTATTGCTTGCAAACAGCAGCCAATTTGCCAAAAAAAACCAAACTGATTGTCATGCAAGAACAACTAAACATTAAAAAACAAATTGTTGGAAGCTGATCTGCAAGATTGGAGTCCAACAGAAAACCTTGTAAAGAAGATTATAAGTACATTTCCAAAGAATTGAAACTTAAGAAAGTTTTACCTAAATGTTCAAAAAATACTTATTAAAAGTATAAAAACTCTGATTTTAGTATAAATGCTTTTATGAATATTAACGTTTTATGTGTGTTGTTTTATGTTCTTAAACTTGTCAGAAAAATTTAATGTCTAATAAAAAGAAGAAAATAAACTTAAAATTACGTTTTTACCTTGAATTTTTGTTATTTAAATAGTTTGCCCCTTTCTTACAAAAAATCGTCTTTTTTGTGCCACTTTTATTTTTTTCATCCCCTTTTAGTGCTACTTTTCGAAATTTGTCAAGGGTCACCCTGATTGAGAATATTTATTCATTCGGCTGTATACTACTACATGCCCAGCGTTTTGAATATTGGCGCTCAAATGTCCACATGGCCAGCACTGAACTAAATACATATTAAACACAATTTAAAATGGGAAAACATTAATAAGTATTCCACTTTAAAGTTTCATAACACATATAAAAATGATTTTTACAATACACCGCTCAGTGTTTTGTTCCATAGGAAAAATCAAAATAAAAATTATATCTTCGATTTCAACGATACTTACAGCCTGTTTCCAGAAGACGAGTGGTTTAAAACGTTATATATATCTAGATATATTTTTGATGGATCTAAGTATTTCAAAAAGTTTAATCGAATATAAAAAAGTATGTTAATTATAATATAGTCACCGTAGTCAAGTGGTTAGTGTGTTGGCTTACTGGACATGACGTACGGGTTCAAACCCCAGCAGCTGTGACATCTTGAGAAAAACAAATATGAAAAATATTAATCTGAGAGTAACAGAACTGAACATAAACTGTAGGTCCCGGTACTCATGGATAAAAATTGACACAAACAACTTTATCCGAAAAGATGACTTTTTTTGTAATTTCGTGCAATTGTCTCTGTTTTGTGAGGCAATAGAGTAACATAAGTATTGTCACATTCGAAATAATCCCACATTACAAACGCTTAAATCCTTATTTCTGCAGAAAAGCAAAGAAGATAATAGAAATTAGCCTAATTTGAGCAGTAGTTAAGGTTGTTATCTATTCTTTTGCTTTGCTGCCTTCAAAAAAAAAAAAAAAAAAAACGTTTGTATTCTAAATTTGACAACTTGCTGTCTGGTGCTTTCTGTCGTCTATGTGTTTAACTCAAAACGTTAACGTATACATAATTATTATACGTATTATTTATAAATTATGGAAATCAACAACAACTTTTCCATTTTTTGATTTTACTACTTTATTCCCAGCCAGCATTTGGGTGATTGATTTTACTGGGTTCATCTTTCTTACTTAATTTTGACTTCTTTAGGTAGGTGATTAAAAATTAAGTTTTCATATCGTTATTTAAAAGTAGGAATGCCAATCGGGACTGGTTTTTGCCAATCCCGGGATTCGGGATTTTGAAAATTCAAATCCCAAGATCCCGGGATTTTTTGAAAAATAAAAATTAAAACTATATTAATTTCTGTATAAGTTTATTACAATTTTTATCAAAGAAAGACCTTTTAAATGGTATAAAACAAAAGCTTTGAATTTCATTAATATAAAAACTAACCAAAAAACAAAACAAATTGTCAAAACAGAGTAGCAAATAAAGTATTAAAGTATTCGGTATTTCAAAATTACCACTAATATTTAAAGTTTAAAAATGTACATACCATCGAATTTGATCTACAAGAAGGTATGACTCAAAATTTTAAAAATTTTAATAGAGGCCAATTATTCTTTGTGGTTACATTTTTAAAGAAGTCGAAAATCCGAATACATAATAGTAAGCAAATTACACTTGGAAATATGTTTACATTGTTTGTCATTTAATGTTTTGAAATTATTGCAAAAACAACCAATTTTTCGAGTTAATAATATATCTGAAATATTTCGATTTTTTTTTGTTATCTAAATATATAAAATTGAATGTGTGTTTGTTTCTTTGTTAGTTTGTTTCTTTGTTTGTACCTAATAGGAGACCAAACCTCTAGACCGATCTGTCTGAAATTTTCACAACATTTAACTGGGACTCCGGCATGATTAATAGGGTACTTTTTTTTCGACCACGCTCACTTTTACGCCCACTTTTTTAAAATTATGTAATTGCTCCTATATAGTTTTTAACAGATTTACTTCAAATTTTATACACATTATACTACAGGAGAGGTATAAATAAATATTTCTTACGCCACGCCCCCTTTCACGCTTAACTGTTTTAAACTTTTTGTTCTCTGTACAAATTTGTTCCTTCCAACGGACTTTTTTTATTTGGTAGTATATTGCTCTTAATACCGTTAAAGTCGCCATATAACTATGAACCACGTCATCGCCGTTAATTTTATTATATAACGAGGGGTAGCGAAGAACAACGGGTTCAGCTAGTTTTATTAATAAAACTGAAATTGCAACCAAATTGAAATAAAGAAATTTGATTATTTTTTAACATGAATAAAAAATAATACATTTTAAGAAAGTATACGATACATTTCTATTTCAACTATTGTTTTAACTTAAAATACTACTGTCTTGTTGATAAAAGGGTAGTCAATACTTTATCACAGAAATGGTCTTTAATGTGGTTTCAAAGATGAAAGAGTAATCGGAATATATTGAAATTTTCACATCGATGATGTTATTTGATTTCTTGTAAAAAATAAAATTTTAAATATTTTTAGTTAATATTTTAAATTTTATTTTTTACAAGAAATCAAATAACATCATCGATGTGAAAATTTCAATATATTCCGATTATATATATGTTCATGCGTATACATTTTTAAAGCTTTAAAGTAAATATCTATATAATATTTAGTCTTCTTTTTCAGTTTTCGATTTTTTACATTTTGTCTTCTCTTAAAAACTTTTGAGAAAAATTAAAGCATCCAATATGTCATCTGAAAGGCTTGGATTTTATTGCCAATATATACCACAAAAGAAAAACAGCATTCAAAGTCAATGATGTTGAAAGAATTGTCAACAATCTGTTTCGAAATACTTCTCTCTATCTTAACCTAAAATAAACACTTTTATTTCGTTATCAATATATGTCTCCATTTCATCATTAGAACCTTTTTCACTTTTCTATCACTTTAATCAATTTTTTTATTTAGGGATTGATATGAGTAATATGTCATTATCTAAGGGCGAATCGAATCTATAGTTTTCAAAAAGGTTTTGTAAATGTTCTTTGCCATAAAATTTCAAAATAAACTTATTTAGTTCACCTTTTATAAAAAGGATATGGCTAATCCCGTAAATCTCGGGATTTTTCGGGATCGGGATTTCAGGATTGGCATCCCTAGTCAAAAGGAATAGTCAAATATGTATATTCCCTATGATTAATATTTATCAGTAATTACTGATCGCATTTTTTAATCATATTTCTGAGTTCTTTTTCACTACTCTTGGAGACCAAAATTAGATTTTATTATATTTTTTTTACATTGTTGTTGTTGTAAAATCGAAATTTGCTTCTTCATGCTGAGTTAAGCAGTTTTAGGTTTTCAATATGATTCAATTCTGATTTTGTGTTTTGGGCGTTTAGTGTTATAACGGGACATTTTTTATAGAGTTAAATGTTGCAGATTTCTTAAGTTAAAATGCGATTTGATATTCATATCAATTTGCGTGGGTGGTATAGCGGTTAGAGCGCTCAAACAGAAATTTAAACGACCGAGGTTAAAATCCCAGCGAAGGAGAAAAAAATTATAAAAATAAAAATTTGCGGTTTTTCGAAAAATTATAATTTAAAAATAATAATAATATACTAAAATTAAATGGATTTCAATGGAAGTTCAAATTATAGTAAGAATTGACTCAAAAATGGGTCGAATATTATAAAAATATCATCATAAAATGTTTCAAATTAAAATTAAATGAATCTAAGAAATGAATCAGAAATAACTAAAAATATGATCATAAAATGATTGCAAATTTAAGTAAAAAGCGACTAAAAAAGTGATAACAAGTGATATCAAATATATGTACATGAAAACTGCATGAAAGAAGACATCATAAATGACTGTTTAGGAATAGTCATATGCAGGGTACCATTTTCTCCCGACGGCAGAGTAATTTTTAATTAAAAAATGAGAGCAGTTTTGATTGTTTTAATCATCTACAAAAATCAAATATGACTAGTTTTTGATCAATATTTTCGCAAACTGATGACTGGGTTATTCTATTGTGATAACATACATACTTATATACATATACTATATGTGCAGTATTTAATTGCTAGAATTCAATAGAAATAAAAAGAGTAAACTAATATAAGAAAATGTAATAATGATTTTACTTTATGAAATTATATCTTTTTAATAGTATGTACATACTTCTCATGTATGTACAGTGGTTTAAATTTGTAGTTCTCAAGTGGTTCTCACTTCATTTACAAAATTCTTATAAGCAAATACGAGTATGCAAATACTCTTATATTCTAATTAATTTTAAATCTTTTGTGTCTTCTGTAAAAAAAATAAGGGGTAGTTACGTTCGTTTTAAGTTTCAGTTATTTACATATACATATGTATATCTACATATGTATTTATTGTATATATACTATGTACAAAAATATACCTATACTTGTACTTTATAACGAAATTGCAACTACCATGCATACTACAGTTTTTCTTGAATCATTAATTTCTTTTTCAGTTCTTTAACCGCTTTTTTTGTCAAACTGAAAACTGTGTTCTTGATGATATTTATTTGTCAAATGTTATGCATCTACTCTTTGTTAAATTCATTAAACAAATGGACGACAAAAAATAAGTTCTTTCTTCACACTCGTATTCATATACAAATATATGTATGTATATATGTGGAGGTGTATTAAAAATTACTAATTGCTATAGGCTTAAAAGCCTATTCTCTTTGTAATTTTGTAAACTTGAAGATGAAGGTTATTGTATTCACTGTCAATACTTTTTTTACTATCTACACATGTAGTCAATAGGCAAAAACTTCCTGTTTTTTACTCTTGCTCAGCAACCTGTGCTTAGAGGTGCAATATCGTTCATAAAAACATCGCTAATGGAACCAATATCTAAATGCTCACAGTAATAGCATGGTTATAGTGATTAGAACGCTCGCACAGAAACTCAAACTATCGAGGGACAAAAATTATGAAATAAAATTTGAGGTACATCATGAAGAAACCGCTCCTAGACATATCTAGTCTATTCCACCAAAAACGAATGATCAGGACTGCAGCGCCACCTTCTGGGAAGATAACAGCTAACATACTGAAGACACTCGCCACTCACATTCAAAATCTACCGACAAATGGGGCAATTGCTGTTAATCATTCAAGGGTGAAGGTATAACACTGGTCTTTGAGTGGTCAAATTGGCAGCAACTTGTCTCAACAAAAAGGCGCATAATAAAAAATAAAAAAAAATAAAATAAATCTATCTGTGTATGTATATTCAAATTACAATACAATGCACTGCATGAGTAGGAGGTTACCTCTTTGTATTGGTCTTAAAATAAAAAAATAACTAAATAGGAATTTTGAATAGTTTTAACAAATATAAAAAAGTAGGTAAAATAATTTAGTGCTACAGCAAATACTCTACAATACAATTGAAAGTAGAAATGAATAATTAACTTCGCCCAAACCGCCTAATTGAGCGATCAGTTATTAGGATACTTGTCATGTAAAAACAAAAACAATCACAGCAGATTTCATAAAATTTTTCGGTTTTAAAAGTGGTTTAACTCGCATTTAATTTTGTCGAATTCAACAATGGTTTTCTGAAATGAAATTGGTTTGTCAACAGACAAACTTTCATTTTTGGGACAAATGGAGTGTTTACACAGCATCAATGTATTTGTTTCATCCTTACCTGTTTTAGGTGGCTACTGCGTATATACGCACTGTATGTTCTGAATACATACATACATACATAATTGGCCATAATAACCCTGCTTACCGAAGCTTGTTCATGGCCATTAGTTACTCTCAAAGCTTTTGCCAGAAGACTACTAAGAAGTGGTCGCCGAAAGACATTTTTTCCATATTTTTTTCTTTCAAGATATCAGAGCTGGTGTTTAAACCCGGAGCTCTCGTCTTAGTAAGCCAACACTACTACATACTAAACTACGGCGACCACAATATGCAATTGATGAGATTAAAAATAAACACAACTGCATGGATAACCTTAGCTTTCAATACTTTAGTAGGCAATTTGGAATACCATCCAGTCAATGATAAATAGTTAAAAAAAAAAAAAATTATGACCGAAAAAACCTAATTTGTTGAAGACTATTAAAATTCTGTAAATAATGCTGATGCAGTAATGGTAGATTCGGAATTTAGAGAGCTTGCATTATATTGGTAATGAAAACGAATTTCTGATGAGATTACCGTAGTTCGAGACAAAAACACGCTCAGTTTAGCTTGATTCCTCGTTAAATTTTAAAAAATCATTTCAAAAAAATCTAAATTCTTAATAGAATTGAATATGTAAAAGAAAAGAGCATATCTCGCACATTTTGGCAAATGCGTTTTTTCGTATTAATGAGTCTTAAATGCTTCCGTACTTAATTTATTTTTGAAAAACTAACATCCCTAGCATTCGTTCTACGTTAGACGTCATGAAAAATTGCGAAAAGGTTAAAACTCTAAGATATATGCCTTTTTCGAAATTACTGTTTAAGCAAGTATTACAAAAATATTATTTCATTTAACGATTAAAGCCGTTATTTTTCTTCTTCTCAACGCTTACATCTATAAATTTATTCAAAATTTTATATCTGTTTTGTGACGGCTGCCCTTGGCAAAATTAGAGAAATATAATTTTTGATGACATTATCTTTACAAATAAATATAATGATCCATCTAGAAAGAAATTTTTCATTTGTCAATAGGAAAATAAGAGACGAAGATCGTATATTCATCCATCAACTAAATATTGATCAAATAGTACAGTCCAGTAATACCAATTTAGTGTTGTAAGAGTAAATACAGCGGATACAACAGACTTTAAGAAATGGGCCCAAATTAATTTTAAGGCTAAAGATTTATCAGTAAGAAGTTATTGAAAAAATTTATCTAAAAACTAAAAAGTTAGTTTTCAAGTATCGACTTATTATGTGTTTATTTTTGATCCGAAAACTTCAGGAGAAGTAATAGCAAAAAGTGAGATAAACAAAGACATCTCTAAGGAAATCTGAGCACAAAGATATAGAGGGAAAGGCACTTGTAGTAACTTACCAACCCAAACTGATAAAGCTTATGGGGATAAGTACCTATTAATTACATTAAAATTGCAGTTATTGTAAAATTAAAGCAATATATTCCGACAGAATTTATAGCTACAAATGAAAAAGAGCTTCCTGAAGAAGGTTTTTTATGAAAGTATTTTTAGTAGAAGTATAGCATTTAAATTTTTTGATTCCTTAATTTTTGTCAAATTAATATGGTTTTTTCTGTTAAGTTTTGTTTACTCGATATCATAAATTTCGAAAAGGGCACATCTCATTAATTTTCAATATATAAACAAATATATATAATAAAGTCAGTAACTAAATATTTCTATAATTTGAGGTTACAAATTAGCCCCAAAATATAATGCGTTTACAATTTGTTTAACTATTATACTTCATTAAAAAATAATTTTTTTTTAATTTCCTATAAACTTTAAATATTCCGACATGTAACCTTTTCGAAATTGCACATTCAATTTAACTCTGATCTAATTAAAGCTAGCATAAACCCAGCAGAAAATTTTTCAAATTTGGAAGCAATAAATAAAATTGTAATCAATAACGGAAGCATTATATTGTTTATACATACTCTAAAGTTTCCAAAAATGTTACAGGATAAGGTATTATTTTTTATTGTTTATACTATTTGCTTACTAGTTGCAATAAATGTGCATTTCTATTGCATTTTAGCGGCTCATTTCATATAAAAATCATGCATTATTGGTGCGCACGTGTAAGCGATTGTTCACAATTTCTCCCTCACAAAATAGCTTACTGGTAAGCACTAATTTCTGCTGGGAGCCCGGTGTGCTTCGCTACACCTACCACTACCATTTGTTCACATTTTTCGACTGATGATTTTTAATGTCTAGGAAGTAATTCAGACCAAATTCAGAAATTTTAGCTGTAGCCGATCTCAAAATATATAGAAGTCAATACTTAGTTTATATACAAGGCACCACGCCTTGTCCGATCTTTTTCCTACTGATGATTTTTATTGACTACAAAATCAATCAAACCAGATTCAGAAACTTCATCTACAACACTACTTAAGATGTATTTAATTTGTATAGGAGGTGCCACGCCCCCTGTTCAATGCAGCCTACTTTCTGGCTGATGAATTGCCCTGACCGTAAAGTCAGTCAGACCCAATTTCGAAACTTTAGTTTTAACCGGTCTCAAGATATACAAAAATCAGTATTTAGTTTGTATGGGAGATACCACGTCCAGGTACAATTTTGAAAAAAAAAAACATACCATATTGTACTTTCGGTAATTGAGTCTATCTATGTTCCAAATTTCAACAAAATCCGTTTAGTCGTTTAGGCGTGATTGACAGATAAACAAACAGACAAACAGGCTTACAAAAAGATTTAAATTATGTTGTATATGTATGTATAAAAATATTTGTTACAAATCTAAGAAATAGAGAAAATAGAGAAAAATGTTAACTACATATGTATATACATAACTGACCTTTACAATCCTGTGTCAGGATTACGGCCTAGCTTCTCGCAACACTCATCTTGAGTGTGTCAATTTGTAACCATTATTACCGTGACCCTCAGTTTAATGTCGACTCCGAACGAAAGATTTGATAAGCTTGTTCATGGCAATTAGTTACTCTCAGAGTTTTTGCCAGAAGACTGCTGAGGGGTAGTCGCCGAAAGAAATATTTTTTTCACATTTCTTTTTTTTTGAAGATGTCAGAGCCTGGTGTTGAACCCAGGGCTCATGTCTTAGTAAGCCAACACACCAACCACTAGACCACGGCGACTACATAAAATGTTAACTAAATAATGTATATTTTCACTCGTAATTTTATGAAGTTCAAGGATGTAAAAATAAAATTTCGGATAATTTTATAGACATTTAATTGTAACATACATCTTATCACAGACCAAAATATGTAGATCAATTAAAAAAAAATTTGAAGACTCCTGGATGAGCCATATTATTCTACTTTAGCCTAAAATTTTACAGTCTATTTTACGATATAAATTTAATATACATTTTATATTTAAATACCATGAACGAGAATGTCCAACTGATTTAGTGTAAACAATCTTACAGCTGTCAATTTTTGTTTATATTTTTATTTTTTTTTTGTTTCTATTTGTATGCTTATGTTTGCAATCAAGGTAGAATCATTAATTCATCGAGGATTCTTAATTCTTTTTACTTATTTAGGCACTTCTTTTCTTCTTTTATATTCATTTTTAATACAATAAGGGGTTATCCGTTTTGCGGTTTCAAAAGTAAACCTAAATAAAACACATATAAAATATTTTTTTCATGATATTTCTTTTTTATTATAAAGTTTGAACGTTGACATTATGTGCGAAACACTACTTCATTTAAACAAGCTTTGATTCTTTTGAGGTAATTTTCGACCACTTTTTGACACATGTTGGGCGGCATCTCAGCCATAACTTGACGAATGTTGGTTTTTAAGTGCTCAAGAGTTGACGGTTTATCTGCAGAAACACGGTCTTTCTCGTAGCCCAACAAATAAAGTATAATGGTGTCAAATCGTATGATCTTATGGCCGGTTGATATCGCCACGACGAGATATTGATATTCGCTAGAGTTGTGTGGCATGTGGCACCGTCTTGTTGGAACTACATATTCTTCAAGTCGTATTCTTCAATAGCAGGCAAAAAAAAATCAGTTATCATATGACCATAACGCTCCGAATTGACGGTGGCGTCGTTTTCGAAGAAGTAAGGTCCAATCACACCTTCGGACCAAAGAGCGCACCAAACAGTGACTTTTTCTGGACGTAATGTCCTCTCTTCAATTACTTGAGGATTCTCAGAATCCCAAATACGACAATTTTATTTATTAACATACCCACGGAGTAAGAAATTTGCTTCATCGCTGAAGAAAATTTTGTTCGAAAAATTGCCGTCCATCGCCTGTTCTTCAAGCACTCATTCCACGTATCTACGACGTTGTGAATGGTCAGCTGGCTTCATTTGTTGCATGAGCTGGACTTTATATGGATGTAGGTGTAGATCAAAATGCAAAATACGCCATAATGTGCCGTAAGACAGTCCTAATTCCTGAGAACGACGAGGAATTCGCACATTCGGGTTTTCGGCAAAACTTTCCCTTACAGCAGCGATATTTTCAGTGGAACGAGCGATACGATGATGCACAGGCCTTACAAAATTTGTAACAGCTCAAGTATCTTCAAATTTCTTCCCAATTTTGCTCCTTTTAAAGCACAATATGTGGCTGTGGCAGAATCACCATTTTTGTAGTAAGTTTTGATCATTTTTATGCGTTGTGTGATAGATAAGCCATCCATTTTCGTCAATGTCAGACTTTCAACTGAAAAGAAAAAAATTGGTTTAACAAATTAGTTTGATAGATGTCGAATTCCAGTCCCATACTTTTGAAACCACTAAATGGATAACCCGTTACTACTTATATGTTTTCTTTAGCTCTTCTATAAGTTTATCTTCCAGTATTCACAATTTTTTTTTTTTTTGATTATCAGCTGACTACTTATCAAAAACACATAACGCGGTAAAACGTTCAGAGTTAATCAACATTCTTCCACAGACTTGTTCTATACAAAAGCACTAGTTCAACTTTTTTTTGAAAGAATACTATAGCAATTTTTGTTTTGATTTTTTTCATGTACATATAGCACAAACAAGTATTTATCGTAGAAAAAAAAAATTTGAATTAGATTTAAATATTGAACGTTACACAAAACGCTGTCAACTTTCAGAACGCAGTAAAATCAATCAAAATGAGACTATTTTTGGGAAAAAGTACTAAATTTAATATTGAAAAGCTTTTTCCTCTTTTATGTTTTCACGTTGTTCTGTTGGTACACCATTAAAAAAATCGTTCAAGAAAGCACCATTTATGAGAATGTACTCTTATTAGTAGTGGCCGTAGTCTAGTAGTTAGTGTGTTGGCTTACTTGAAATGAGTTCCAGGTTCAAACCCCAGCTCTGACAACTTGAAAAAAAGAAGAAATATGAAAAAAATATTTCTTTCGGCGACTTCCTCTTAGCAGTCTTCTGGCAAAAGCTCTGACAGTAACTAATGCCATGAATAAACTTCTCAAGTCTGTCGTTCGGAGTCGACTTTAAACTGTAGGATAAAAATTAACACACACAACATTGGTACTGTGAGAAGTTAGTCCGTAACCTTGAAACATAGTTGTAATGGCCAGTTATGGATGTACATATGCATGTATGCATTTTTACTATATATTGCTCTAAAAAAATTAAAATTTCATGACTTAAATCCATTACATTGTTAGTAAGTACCAACCTTCAAATGATACTTTTATAAATTTGACAGCTATCAAAAGTTTTGGAAGTTATTGCAACTTGAAATTTCAGTCGGTTTCAATTTCAATATAAATTGATTTCCATTGCATACCAGAATACAAAACCGAAAATCGATTCTGATTTAAAGCGAATCTTCGCAAAATGTGAGTGACAGAAAATAAGTTTTTGGTTAAAGATGTTAAAGGTTGTCATAAGCTAGATAACTAGCAGATCAACTGAATACTTAAAATTTCATATATAAATACCAATAATGCCTATACATAGTTTTAACATTGCCAGATTTATATATGTATAATATTTCTTTTTATATTTGCACAAACTCATTGCATAAAATCCCGTTGAAATTCTGCATCTAGGCCAGGAAACAACAAAACTTAAATAATAATATTCGATAATTCGTAAAATGGATTAATGCCACAGCATTTTTGTATGATAAGACTTAAGTCCAAAAATCGAATGTAGTATTTTTTTGGCATATGTCATTAATAAAATGTGCTAACAACAACCCACTTTCTTTTTTTTATAAGATTTTTAGATATTGTAATTACATTTTTTAATCATAAATTTGAAACTTTATTTTTACTTCATTGTGCCTTAGACTAGGGGGCAAATTACGGCATTCGATATCGATCGAAATTTGTATGAAAATTCTTTTAGAATTGAGTGAGAGTGTCTGGTGAAAATCGCATCAAAGCTTAGCACACTACTCGCTAGTTTGCTGGAACACACAACTTGAGAAAATTGTATGTGTTTTCACTCCAACAAATGTTTCTTAAATTATCATTTCTATGTAATATGAAATGTATGCTTTTGGGGATAAGCAAATAAATTAATGCTATGGCCATTTCGTCTCTGCTTAAGAGACTCGTCAGGAGACTTTTTCCCAAAGATGTTATTCGAAACTATAAATACTTATGTTAAAATAGTTATAGACTAATGCCCGTATTCATAAAAACTAAAATTGGTTTATAGAGTGCTTATTTGACATATTTCTATGGAGTAATTGTCAAAAAAGCAATTAATTTGTTTTATTTTTTATGAATACGAGCATAAATGTTTTTTATCACAAAAAAAAAAAAACATGCACTAAAATTGAAAACATATAGAACTAGGCACTAACTTAGACATTTTTCACGTCGAAAATTAAAAAAGCACTAAAACCGGTGACAAGGCTTGGTAGTAGTAGTTCACCTATTGTAAATTCGACTTGGTTAGAGCTATGCAATAAATATGACAAATTTCTAATTATTATTTTTTTCAAAATTATGTATGCCGATTTATAAAATTTGTTTTTATGAATTCAATTTAATTAATAATTCTAATTTTTTTCTTTTCCAAAAAAGGAAAAAATAAAACTGAAAGACTTAAATAGAATTTGTTTTTTAACTTGACAATAAACTACAATTAAATAACGCCATTTTGATTTTATTTTACTTTTTCCAAATGAATGAATAACTACATATACACACCCACTGGTCAAAAAAGTTCCTTTGAAGAGGAATGTTGTTGAATAAAGCATAGTTTGAAGCACAATAATGTACACACGACGCATCGTGGTCAACATGGCCTTTGCTATGTTTTAGTTAAAAACATCATAGATGGGTATGCGTGTGTCATTTATAGAAGACCTCTGTCTGTTTTTAATAAATCAAATTCAAGGGTTGAAAATATTCAACCCTTTTATGGTTTTCCGTTCTGTCGTAAGTAAATCCAGTTGATATATTTTTAATAAAATACTCGTATTGTGAATGTGTGTGCATGGCTAGCTAATACTAAAATAAATAAATGACAACACCCTTCTGTTATCAAACCTATACACACACACATAATCACTATACTGATATACGTACATACATACATATGTATTTTATATATAAATATCCCAACAATTTGTGATAATAAAAACTATTTCAATAAATACTTAAATAATACGAGCTTGAAATATGTACATATTTTTCGATCAGAGCTAATTAATTTAAAGCTATAACTTTAAGGGACATTACGAGTAATACAGTCAATAGTAAACGTTAACTTTAGTTTAAACCTCACGCTAAAAGTTAGAGAAAAGTATATCTACTTAAAAACTTTAACTTTTATGTTTAAGTTTACTAATAATAAAAAAACAGAATTTATTTGTCCGATAACAATTTACCTTTTACTATAAGCAATTTGACCGTAACAATTCCTAATTGAATACAAATTAAGTAATGCTAAGAACATACAGCCTCAGGCTAGGATTACACAGTTGCGGCAATATACCAATTTAACATAACTTTTATTGTCCCTTTTCTGCCGTTACCTGATTTAGATAAAAGTGCGTATTTCATATACGGCAATTAATACACGATTCATATACGATCATTAAGAACATGTGCTTCTGTCGTTATTTTTAATGACAGAACGGAATATGTATGGTCAGTATGGTCTTTCCAAATCCCGTAATACTGTATTTGTGGTCAAAAGGTTGTGACGTTACTCCTACTCTAGAATCTTTATGTCTAGAAATGTCTAAACCGATGGATTAGACAGTCAATCTAATTCAAAGATCTTATTATCCGGTATGTGATGAAAAACGATTTCGATCGAAATTGAAATCGAATGGAATTTCAAGTGGCTTTAGCTTCCAAATCCTTTCATATTTAGAATTTATTTTTACTTATTACCTTACTGACTATTGCCACTACATCCTTGATTATTAAAGGTTTATAATAATTGGAACAGATGAATTTACATGAAAATCCAAACGATTTGAATTTCGATCGAAATCGTTTTTCATCACATACCGGTATAAAAAAAATAACTAAGATGCGCAACGTGTTCGTTGAATAGTTATTTTATAGAAAAACCAACGATCGTAGTTTCATGTAAAACAATTAGACTGTTTAAGACCAAAGTTCATTTGAAAAACAATAAAGCAATGTGGGGGTAGTACACGTTTTAAAGATACAGAAAATCGTTCAAATACTGTAAATTAAATAACGCGTTGAACTAAATTGAAAAAAACATAAGCCATAAAGCACACAAATATTTTATTTTAGAGTGCAAAGAACGATTGCAACGTTTTTCAAAGTAAAACTGAGTAATCGACGATATATCGTCTATTAAAACATCGATGTTTTTATTAAAAAATTTGTTCATACAACACCAAATCTATGCCACCTGTTGATATATAGAGCAACCCCTCGCCCTAGGTGCAGACTTATATCAAATGAAAGATTGAAGTCTCAGCTTTCATTTAAAGTAAAGAACATATAGCAGAAGTTAGCAAACGTACTGTAAATATACAAAAAACTGCAAAAAATACGCATTCTGTCGCTATACGTATGTTAGCATGAAATAGAATGTTTACAACTTTTTACTTTTATTTATTTTTAATTGTTTACAATTTTTTATATTAATTCATTTAGAATGAGAATGAAATTGAAAAAAATTGAATACCACGATGATGATATGATATGATATGATGATATAAATTACAGTAATATCAAATTTGAAGGTTGTACCTAAAATATTTTAGAAAATATGGCACTTTTTATGTTGTGGTTGTATGGGTGGTGGTGGTAAAAGTGGGCCAAAGTTCCAAATTTTTTTCCGATAATGTTTGTAACAATATACCATTCAAGTATACCAAAATTGAAAGTTATACCTAAAGTATTACGGACAATACGGCATTTTAAAAATTTCGATTGTATTTCTTAATTTTCTTAATTTTTTTTTACACTGGAATTGTCTCAAAAATAATCTGTGCAAAATTTCAGAGCTCTACAATGACTCCTTGTATTTAATGCCGGCGTTGTCACACTGTGCGCAATATTAAAAGCAATTAATTTAAAAATGACTGCAAGTAAGTTTTTTTCAATACTAAATCAATCACGTTATGTGTTTTACTTTTTCCAAATTATCCCACTTTTTGACTGTACCCAATTTAGAATATTTTTAATTTAACCGCTCTCAATCAATTAAATTTATTTTTATTTTGTATGCACCATGCCCAATTGGTCCAAATTTATAAAATTTTAACATCACCGTGGTCAAAGCATGCATACAATCGTCAAAGTTTAGTTTGTATGGTATGTGTTATGACAAGTTGTCCAATTCCACTTACTTTTTAACTGATCATTCAGGCTAAATGTAGTTTTACCCGTTCTTAAGATTTTGTTGACAATGAAGCTATTTGTACCATATTTTGGAGACTCTTACTGTTACCACAGCAAAGATATTGGCAAAAAATATTCACTTTGTATGGTACTGTTCAAGTTGTATAGTTCCTTCTGGACTAAAAATTAAAAACAAATCGGTTCAGGCTCAATTTTTAACTTCTTGAGTTCTTCAGCGTAAACTTAAATGAAACTTTATTGCAAATTAACCCTAGGAGGTATAACCAGGTCTGTGTAGACTTTTGGCATATAAAAGTGTTCATAACTTTTTTGTTTTTCATGGTAGAGACAAATCTTTCCATGACTTCCTGGAGCAACTATCTCCAAACACAATGAGCAAAAAATCAGGGCGATTGGGGGTCTGGGGTCAGGTTAATACAGGTATACAGGTATACCAGGTCTGTGCAGACCTATATGGGATTTGTATGGAAATGAATAGATAGAAGTACCTGGCATTTGAGAGTTGCTGGCATATCGGATTTTTGCAAATAATATGTATAAAATTCCTTTGTATACATATTATTAATAAAATACCCTTAATAGATAACTAGGATGTATAAAAATGCGTTTTTAATGTTAATTTTGTGGTTTTTCTAGCATAAAATGCATTTAAACACACTTTTTACATATCTGTCTATGCATTTCCATACAAATCCAATGTAAGTCTGCACAGACCTGGTTATGCCATTTAGCGACAAAAAACCCTCATACCTCCTAGAGTTAAATGATCAACCTTGTCCATTAAAGTTTCATTTAAGTTTTACATATAAACATATGCTCTCGCCATCTTGTTTTCATGTTTTGAAAATAAAAATAAAATACTCCACAATGGTTTTCACTTTTTTATAAAAAATGGGCATATTATGGGTAAAACTCGCCTTAAATTATAAGGTGAATATTTATTAATTACATTTATTGTTATTAATTTATATTTATTAATATTATTTTAGTTTTATTACTTGTGTTTTATTTGGCTAAAGACAGTCACATCTGTTTCTGGAAACGATTATCAAAGATGTATTTACATTTTATGGTGTAACCGTACAAACTTAAAATAACACTGAAAAACAGAAACTGTGTTTGAATGCCATTTAAGTTTAAAATCAAATTAACTAATTTCACATTTAATATGAAGTTAAAAACTGGGCATCAGCTATTTAATTTTGAATAGACTTTAAGCAAACAAACTTACATTCATTATAAAAGAAGATATAAACAATGGTTTTGCATGGAATTTATGAATTTTATACTTTACTTTACTACTTTTAACATGTAGCAGTTTTCAATACAATTTTTATATATTTTTATACCAACAAATATTCGGTATGGCGTACCATCATCATACAAACTGAAAAAAGCCCTGTTTTGTAAAAATATAATCCATATGTGCACAAAACGGCAATACTAATTACGATATACCTTCGAGCACCATCTGTAGTTGAGTAGTGCAACAAAACTTAGAAATAACATGTTGATCGCAGTTATTTAAATTTACCCCTAAAGTATGCTTTAATGTATGAAATAGCTCCAAAACATATTCGATATTTAACGTTTTTATTTGTTAATCTGTAAAATGTGTAGCGCTGTTAAGTGCTCACATCGTAAATTTATCAGTTTTATCTGTTAGGGGAAAAATCATTATCCACGGACAGGGTATAACAATTTTAGTTTGCTACAGTAAAAGTAGAAACCTACTACTTTAAAGTTTTAAACATATTTTAAAGTTAAAACAATCTGAAGTTGCTTAACTTAGTCTCATTTCACACTTAGTTTTTGACTTTGTTTTTTAAATTCACTTCAAAAGTATTTAACTTCCAAATAACCTTTGCGTTTATACTTATACTGTGGTTTTTAGTTGATGGCGTTTTTATTTAATTTGTTTGTTAATTTTCATTTATTTGACTGAAGTGGCAATTGAGAATCTACTATGTGTGTACTTAGTAGGGACTATTGTTACTAATATGTTGGACTATCAAACAAAAACTAATGAATGGTCTTGGAACAAATTTTTATTATATATTGCATACAAAAATCTTAGTTTTATTCATAATGTCCGCTCTTGGCCTTCACACAGCCTTGGCCAGTTATCAATAGCTGCACGCAGAGTTGTCTTAAAAGAATCAATCTTATGGTTTCATTTGTGGGAGACTATATAATCTCAAACCGTCCACAATGTGTATTTCAACGGATGTATATCAGGGCTACCAGATGACCAATCTTCAGATCATATAAAAGCTGACAAATTGTTTCGAAGCCAGGTATATGTCGTTTAAGCCTTATGAGCTGGTGCAGAAATTTGTCCAAGGCTGGTTTTGGAACAGAGAATTGTTCAAATTATTAGGGACCCGTGGTATAGTGGTTAGAGTGCTCGCACAGAAACTCAAACGACCGAGTTTCAATCCCAACGAAGACCAAAAATTATTAAAAAAGATCGAATTTTTTAAGTTTTATATTTACGTACCTTTAAAAATATATTTGTTTTTTTTTGGGAAATTAAAGTAAAAATGGACCGAAAAAAGGGATACATTTTTTTTTATCAAAAAAATCCAGTACATAGTGTAAAATTTTGATAAGTGACGGAAAATTTTTTTTAAATTTTAGAACATTTTTAGCTAAAAAAATTTGATATAAGCCACTGTTTGTAAAATATTCTATAGAATATGGGCATATGTATACGTCAAATAAAAACGATAAAAATATTTTCCCTCATTATGTTGACACATACATATACATAATAAAAGTACTTCACTAATCAAAATTCGTACATTTATGCCCAGGGAGCTAATTCTGGCAGTCGTGATCGAAATTACATTCGAATAGAGAATAATTTCGACAACGAACAATTTTCTTATTCCAGTGGTGCCAACTTTTTGTAACCAAAACGCGCTGGTCTCCGTCCCCAAACGCGCTAAAACGCGCCAAATCACAGCGTTTGCAAATATTTATAAGAAAAACGCGCCGTTTCCTAACGCGCTAAATTTCATTTTAATAAAAGTCGACCCATATATTAGAACAAATACAGTAATTATTCAAGCAAAATAAGTAATATCGATAAACATATTTGTTTTTGCATTTAATTCAGGCACAAAAAGTAGATTCTTACAAACTTACAAAAAACAAAAACTTTAAATATTTTTTTGGTATATCAGTAAAAATTTAACTGTTTTAAACTGTTACCTGAAATTGTACTTGGTTACTTAAAATAATCACTCAAATATTAAGATAGTAAGTAACTCAGTCTTTTTTTATTTGATATTAAACTTTGAATATCTTACTGACTTAAATCATTTTTGACATTATAAAAATAAGGTAGAAAAGTAAAGTTAAGATTGGTCATCACTAATTTCGTTCAAACCGTCTAGCTCATCTTCTGGCCATAAATCCAGAATAATTCGAAGCGTGTAATACTTCGAATTATTATACGTGTTAATTGAATTAATTTTCGCATATACATCTAATGGAATATCATAATTTTCACAACAAGAGTTTTTTAATCTTAGGCCATATTTAATGTGTATTAAGGAATTGACTGTGTTAAGAGAAATTTTATTTCTTATTTTTAATATAAAATAATTCATTATACTAAAAGCTCTTTCTGGATTTGAAAAAATTATATAAAAAGAAGTTATAATAAATTTATAACTAATGAAGACAGCTTGACATTATGAAAATTCTTAAAATTGTGAATCTTAATTCAAAATCATAATTAACAGTGTGGTTTACCATTATACAAACTATACATATACATATGTATGTACTCGTATATGTACTTATGTAGTCAAAAATAATTTCCCTAAAATATTGTTAAAAACACTATATGTAAGTATACAATATAAAGCGAAAAGAAAAAATTTCCAGCGAAACTATACTTGCGTTTTGATTTGTTGATATTTAAATAAATTATACAAATTTGTGTAGTCGCCGTGGTTTGTGGTTAGTGTGTTGGCTTACTAAGATATAGGCCCTGGGTTCGACTCCAGGCTCTGACATCTTCAAAAAAAGAAATATTAAAAAAATATTTCCTTCGGCGACTACCTCTCAGCAGTCTTCTGGCAAAAGCTCTGAGAGTAACTAATTGCCATGAAAAAGCTTCTCAAGTCTGTCGTTCGGAGTCGACATTAAACTGTAGGTCCCGGTACTCATGGATAAAAATTGACACACACAATATGAGTGCTGCGAGAAGCTAGGCCGTAATCCTGACACAGGGTTGTAAAGGCCAGTTATGTATGTATGTATGTATGTATACAAATTTGTTTTAATAAGTATAGTTGTAAAAAATAACACTAGAAAATTTATGAAAAATATAAGAAAATTCTGGATTGAAGTGGTATATTAAGTTTATTAAAAAGGCGCCAATTTAGCGCGTTTTTTATTAAGCGCGCTAAGACGAAAAAAACGCGTTTTGTATGGTTAAATAGCACTAAATTTAGCGCGAAACGCGCTAAATTGGCACCGCTGTCTAATTCTGTTATTCGATACGATACGAATCGAATTTTTGTTTAGTGTTGTAAAACATGCAAAAAAGTCATTTTACAATACTGACAAAAATACAACAAATAGTAAACAAAAAACATATATGTATACATACATACATACATATATAAAAAAATTAAAAAAGGAAAAAAAATTTAAATCAAAGTAAAAAAAATAAAGCAAGTTTACAAGGAATCCATCATTATTTTTTTACTCATCATCTTCCGATACTGATGTGAATTTAAATATGAATCTTGTTCGGCAAAAATGCGGAGTACCAGTGATCCCTTAAGTCTGCCAAGCAATGCGTAAATCTTGATAGAAGCATTTTGAATGTGTATTATGTTTCGAGAATGTAAGTATATCAAACACCACTAGAAATAATAAATAAAACAGAGTATGACACTGAAACCAAAACAACAAATATTGGAAAAAAAAATCCGCGAAAATATTAAAATAAATTTATGTAGGGACTGAAAATTGCTTTAAATTCATATTTTTTATTTAAATTCGTATTGGTGGACTAGAAGCATTCAATTTTAACGCTATTTGTTCCTAAAGATGGTAAAGTCGTGCCTTTCCTTGCTAAGTATTCGGCAATATGTTCTTTGCCAAGTCCGTAAGTTATGCCATGAAATTTCCTAGAATTTCTTTGTGCATAATTTATTTTTGACCTGAAATATATTTTATAATTTGAAGATATTAAAAAAAATTTAACTTACATGTTTATTTTTTGTCTTTACTTATGTATGTATATAGAAAAACATTAACTCGAATGGCTTTTTGTTTGCGAGTAAAAACTCGCAAGACTGCATTCGAACAAACATTCGTTATCGAATGGCATCATTAGAAATTTCGATACATGTTATTCGATAACGACTCATAGAATCCCAAAAGTAAAAAACTCGTACATACGAGTAAGAATTCGATCGTAATCGAATGACAGAATTAGCCCCCAGATTCACAGTTTAGCTAACTAAGCAATGTGGTTTTAAGAACGTTGTTCTTATAATAAGAATTTTTTTAATGCATTCTGTGGTGATATTTTTATGTAATTTTTTCATTTCGTGCCAATTGGCAAATACGGAATTAACCGTCTCAATCGGACTAAATATTTGATGCTTCCCAATTGTGCTCAACTGAGAACTACAGCCTACTGACTATACAGTGCTACAAGTTAGGTTGACTGCTAATTGTAAAACCGGAGAACTGCATTGGCATCTAAGTGTTGAAGTCTTAGTTATCTAGCACATATGCGAAAACTATTTTGGTTAAATGGATTTGATTTATAAATTTTCCAGACTCAAGTTGTGCCCGACACTATTTCTACAAATTTCGTCTGTCTGTCTTCAAATTTCTACATTGTAAATCCCGACTAAGAAACTGAGAATTGAAAAGTGCCTCATAAAATTAAACGAAAATAATTCAAGACTTTTGAATTATATATAATATATTTTGAATATAAAATAATAAGAAAACAAATTGTTTTATTTATTTATTTCTTTATTGGCTGTTATTTTTATGAAAATAAAATCCTGCTAGTTGTCAAAGAATGTCGCTGTAAACACTATGGATTTTCAAAGAGATTTTAAATTAAATTTACGTGATTTGAGTTTGAAGTAAATCAGTGGTCTTCACCAGTATTACTTAGGTAAATATATTTTTTTAGTTTTTCTTACTCTCTTCGTGAATATTACAACCAGGGTTGCTTAATTCCACAAAAATTCTGGCAAACAGCTTCTTAAAATATACCAAAACTACCCGTATCGTTAATTCTTATTATATGAGTTTAAAATTAAATGTATTGTACTTTATTAACAGATATCACTTTTACAATTCCTGGAAACCAGTTTTTGTTTTATTTTCCTATGAAAAACTTAATTAATTATAAAAAAATTTGCAATGTTAAAAATCTTTCATAAAAAGAAATCCATACGCTTTGTTTTCATCATGCTAAACGACAACCACAATTATTACAAAAACATGTGTGTGAGACAAAAATTACGTATGTGTTTATGTTTTATTAGTTTTCAAGAGAGCTAAATTTGTTTGTCAGACACTGAGAAGTTATGATAATAAGCAACATAAACTTATTAATGTTTATATTTCTTTTAACTACATTTCAATTTGTTAATAGCATTTATAAACAATTTATTTCATGAATAATTTTAATAAATTAGTTTAAATTTTAAAATTAAAGGTTTTTAAAACGAGTTGTTAAAAACAATACAAATGAAGAAACCAATCTCATCTCTCAGTGTATTTTTGTGTGACTCTTTGTGAAGACCACTGGTGTAAATGCACTATTATTGATTTTAATTTTTGTTTTATTTTTGTCAGTTTCACATCTATTGTGAATTGAAAGTATAAAAGTGTTACAAAATTTAAAATTTATTGCAATGTTTATAGATAATTAGGATAAGTTTGCTATTGTATGTTATAATCAGAGTGGGCAAACAAACAAAACATTACGCAAGCGTTACAACAAAGTCATACACTTTTCAAAATGATTTTAATACATGAGCAAAACAAAAACAAATACATTCTAAATGAGAAAGAGCGCAAATGAAACAATTAGCTTTTCGCTCTTGTGCTTGCTTTGTTATTCCGTTACATTCGTATAATTTGCTCTTTTTTCTCTTCTTCTTTCCTTTTTCTTCCCATTAATTTTTTGTTGTACCTACACACATTTGAATTAGTGTATTTGTAGTACTCAAAACAAAACCAATATGGGCATTTCCTCAAAATGGTAAACCAGGATCGAAAAAAATATGTTAATAATCATAGCATTTTATTGCTTATAGTTATAAAAAAGAGTCTATATTTTTATAATATATTGGATTCTTATCATATCTCAGGTGTTTTACTTGAGAAAATTGGGCTAGAAACTGAAATATATAAAATTTCATTTTTAAACTACTTTTAAAGACATTTTTATATTTAATTATTTTACATGCAAAAACTGTATTATGTTTGCACTCTTTCTTCAAAATCTTTCTTTTACAAACAATTAATAAGGGAAATGTGTAGGGAGAAAAAAAAGTTCGATTAACGGTAAATTTTTGCTTTGTTTCTTGCCTAGGTTTTAATCGTACGTTCGCGACCGAAAACATCATTTTATTGTTATTGCTTTGCATAAAACGTCAATAGGTGCAAAGACACACCACATTTTAATTAATTTCGGTGTCACCTATTTGTATATAAATAAAAGAAACTTCTGGGTTACCATTAAATAGACTTTTTTTGTTTGCAAAGTTTCGTACGTTCGCGACCGTAAGTAAATTATTTCTATAAGCAATGAGTTTATAATTGATAAGATGTCTCTAATTTTACTTTAAAAGTGAAATGATATACCGAATATTCCAGTATTAGAATGATGCACTGGATTTTCTGTGGTAAGGACCTAAAATAAGCACAATTTTAACGGCCTGTTGAGTAAAAACAATAATATCACAAATATTGTTAAAATTTCATTATTTTATATTGAAAATTGTTATTAATAAAACAAATATTAAAAAACACTGTAAGTGCTTTACTGAAATCTATTTATCAGAAACATTACGTTCTCGCGAAGTTTTCTTATTCTTTTGTCAGTATCTGTAAACGAATAGTGGCATGCTCTAACTTAATTATATTACAAAAATATCATATGTATGTGTCACCTCTTAATAAAAGGAAAAGATATTCTTTGTAAGTGAATTTTTGCAAAAATTTTTAATTGAGCTTGTTGATCATTAACTGCAGTAACGTAATAAAGTATTTTTAGACGGAGTTTTGTTTTGCTGCTTAAAATTTTAATTTTCCACACAACTTTAATGTAAAAGTACAAGTACCCATAAATTAGTAAAAATACTCGATACCTGGTACTCATTACTCAATACTTTGCCAGTACTAGTTACCACACACTATAAATAGAGAATTACGTTTTTCGTAAAGGAAATTTGACCATATTTATGGGATTAAGCATGGTGATAATACAAAAAAAAACCTATGGAAATATCGTACGTTCGCGACCGATACTTAAGCCAATTAAACGAAAACCAATAGAGATATTTTATTGTGTAAATACTGGATAGAGACCTACATTAGTATGCTTTAAAAATTATTTTATCGCTTTGGAATATTCCGTTGCATTTCGCAGAATTTTACATTTCACTACTGTCAGCTAAAGTTGACTTCTATTTTGCGTACGTTCGTGACCACGTCTTTATAACTATTATTATGAAAACTTCAACTCGATGAAATCCATCTTTTGCACTACATATAGAGCTACTAAAATGCTATCAAATCGCAAAAAGAAATACTAGAAAAAGTTTTTTTTTCTACCTTCTTTGTACAATAAAACTGTACGAACGTACGTTCGTTACCCCAGGAAATGCCCATATACAAAATTAAATGTGACGATCGTTCTCACTGTTTCTGTTTTACTTTTGTTTTACTCATTGTAAAGAACACAACAAAATGAGATCAAACGTTCAGTTTTGTTTATTTTCCTACTCTGGTTATAATTTCATTTCGTTCAATCGCCTGATGTATCACGTAATTGTTTTCTGCACGATTGTCGATACGATAACGTATGTGATGCATTTTAAGCGAAATATTGCCACATTATCTTCTTTTCTTTTTCTTAATAAAGCATTTATTTTGGCGCGCAAAAATTAGCTTCTGCTTGACATACTACTGCAGCGGAAACATAGGAAAGCGTTTCCTATAATTAAAAGCTTTCCTTAAATTTTAGATAAGAGAGCAGTTTTGAGTGAGAAATTTGTGGGTTTTAATTTGCCACATTTTACCTGTATTTTCTCTTTCATGCAAATTGATAAAATTGTTGAAAATAATAAAATAAAAATTTTGTGCTTACAATGGAAGGAGTTTTTGCAAATAACAAAAAATATAAATTTTTACTCTAGCCAGGACATATTACAGCCAATAATGGTACATACTAGTGAAAATAATGACCCCCATTCATAATAAGGAATAAAGTCGACTTTTGTATAAGTCGAGTCTAACTCCTTGATAAACAACTTAAAGTATACTTTTGATCTTAAAGTCGACTATAAGTTAATCTAAATCTGTTTTTAACTTTTTCGCTCGTGAAAATTATAAAATTTTTTATAGATTTTGCAATTATTGATGTTTGTGATGAAACTTTTATTGAAAGAAAACCAAAAATATGTAAAAATAGTGTTGAGGAGTTTTTAATAAATAAATACTGAAGTAATATACAAATATAAATGTATGTACATACATACTTATGTATGTGGCTAAAAATTACCATTTCCAGTTTTTTCATTATTTGCTTATTTGTTAAATATTTAATTTTTGTTTTATAAAACAAAAAAAGAAAAGCAGACTTTAAAAACGTCTTTGGCTTATATTTCGAATTATGTATGCATGTTGTAGTACTAATTTGTTTACAAGAAATGTAAACAAAACGAGAGCAGCTGTTCAAGGTAGCCACTTCGTAATATTTCACTGTATACGAGAATTGTAATAAAACGTTTATCAAATAAAAGCTGACACCCATTTAAAGCCAGCTCAGCTTAGAGTATACTTTTATTTAGATTATGAATACGAAACACTTAGAGCAGTGATGTCCAAAATTCTCTTTTCCTATCACGCGTGATAAGAAAACAAATTCTGCTTGCGTCGAAGCCAAACACGTACATAATAAAAAGAAATATTATTACTCTTGCTCTTTTAAGATTTTAGCTTCTCTCCAACATAGTGCAGGGATGGATAGTGCATATTTTTTGTATCATTTTTATTTAACTGAAATAATTATTCATTATTTCCTCCAAATTTATGTGACCTCGGTACTCCTTTATTCTTAATAGATCGGTCACATGTCTATCGGACAATCGAATATGTACTTTACTCAGAATTATGAAGAAATATTTATTAAGTTATAAACAGAAAGTAATTCGAACATTCCCATTTCTGGTAGAAGTAAGCAGAGTCTTTTCTCTGCTTCATACACAAGCGCAAGTGTGTTTATGTAGTAGTGGACATCACTCACTTAGATCTTTTTATCTAGAGACTCACTTTAGCAAATTGTCGTCGTTAGTGTATGACTATGAATTGTGGGCCAATGAAATTAAGCATTTTAATTTGTTATTATGAAAATCTATTTTAGTTTCAAGATAAATATCAGTTTTTTTAATACCAATACTTTCATTTTTAGAAACAAACTCTCTAAACAATGTTACCACACTTTTATTAAATTTCATACATTTAGTAAACAAACCCATTTGTTTTTTGTTGTTGGAGCAGAGAAAAATGAGAACAAAATAAAACCGAAAAAACATTTAAAAGTTTATATAAATTAATAAATTTTGCGATTTGTTAAATAAAATGAGTGATATTATAGAAAAAATAATTGAAGAAGGGCGTAAACATATACAGGGGTGTCATAGAATCCAAGTCGGTTTTGCTTTTCGTCGTTTTTGAAAACCAATATTGGATTGATTTGGTGTCACAAAACCAAGTCGGTTTTGTTCTCTTCGAATTCAAATGAAACCGATATTCGTATCAGCTGTTGTTTACATTTGTATTATTGCTTACAATTTTATTTTAATTTTTTGTATGATAAATAAAATGTGTTTATTGAAAATTTTAAGAATTTCAGTTGCCGAATTCACAAAACCCTTGTATTCATTGTATTCGTTGTTAGATTGTATGGCACTACAATAGTTGTGCCCTTGTTGTTGGTAATTTGTATATAAACATTTAATACAACTCATACACTTTTTTTTCATATGTTTTGAGAAAGTTGTATTGGTTTCTGTGTTATTGCGAATGAAAAATATTGACAAAAATATAAAACACAAAAAAATTATTTTTATTGTCAGCAGCAAATTAAATAAAATAAAATATGTAAATAAATATAAAAATGGAAGAAAAATGTATTTTGCTTGTAAAAATCAACTTTTTAATGCAGTTTTTCTTTTTCTAATTTGGTTTTTGACGTTTAATACACAAAATACTTTCATATACATACAATAGATGTTCACAAGCAAACATTGTATTCAATACATGAAACAACGATACAAAACTTTGTGAATTCGGCAAGTGTTTTAATAAAGAAAAATAAAAGAAATAATTAGAATGAGCACTGCTGTTGTTTTATGTTTACTGCTAGAGAAAGAGAGTATAGAAAAATTGAGAAGAAAAACATTGCGAGATTGCAGCAATCCGCTTGAGCTGGCGGACACAGTGTATGCATATTTACTATGATGTGCATTCACATTTGAAGTTGCTTTGCAGATTCATAGAATACTACCGATTAAACAAGGATGCTTTTCGTGTGGTACTAGACACAATAAAAGAGCACCTTTCCCGTTCTAAGATTCCACCAATACTACAACTTGCAGCATCGTTGCGCTTTCTAGCTGAAGGGTCATATCAAAGAGCTGTTGGAAACGACTCTAGCATACATATGTCTGGGTAGAAGTACGGTGTCAACAATTTTGGATGATGTACTTAAAGTTATAGAGCGGTACATTTGCCCCCAGTGGGTGAAACTTGAAATGAACTCCAACGAAAAGCACAGATCAAGAGATTATTTTTACAATAAACAAGAAATTTCCTCTATAATTGGTTGCATCGACGGGACGCACGTAAGGATTATAAAGCTTACTTTCAACGAGCATTTATACTTTAATCGAAAAGGATATTTCAGTATGAATGCCATGATTGTAAGTAAAGCACAATTTTACATATAGGGTGTTTTTTATTGAGGTATAGAACTTTAAGTTGGAATCACTTTTTTAACTGGCGGCCATTTTGTCAGCTGTCAAGTGATTAATATTTAGTTTGGTTTGCCATTTCATCATGAAGAGGTTGACAAAAGAACAACGCTTGCAAATCGTGCAAATTAACTTCGAAAATAATGGTTCAGTTCGCGAAGTTTACCGCAAGCTCCGTCCATTTTATGGTCGACATAATCGTCCATCAGAGCAATTAATTCGGTTAACCATGGATCGTTTTCGCACTACGTTTACTCTATGTGATAATACGCATCCGCAGAGACGTCGAACAGTGCGCACCGAAGAAACAATTGCCGCTGTAGAGCAAAGTGTTGAAGAGAACCCGAATGAATCGATTCGCCACCGTGCACAGCAATTGGAGCTTTGTCCATCAACTTTATGGAAGATTTTGCGCAAAGATCTTGGCTTGCGACCTTACAAGATCCAGCTTGTGCAAGAATTAAAGCCGCGAGACCATGCAATGCGTCGTGATTTTGGTGTATGGGCCGAAAATGAGATTGATCTCGATGCTGATTTTCATCGCAAAATTTTGTTCAGTGATGAGGCTCATTTTTGGTTGAATGGCTACGTCAACAAGCAAAATTGCCGCATTTGGAGTGAAGAGAATCCACATGAGACCCTTGAGACGCCATTACATCCACAAAAACTGACTGTTTGGTGTGCTCTATGGGCTGGTGGAGTCATTGGGCCATACTTCTTCCGAAATAATGCTGGAGAGTCAGTTACCGTTAATGGAGACCGGTATAGAGCCATGTGGTTCCAACAAGACGGCGCTACATGCCACACAGCGCACGTCACAATCGATTTATTGAAGGAAACATTCGATGAGCGCATAATTTCGCGGAATGGACCTGTCAATTGGCCACCAAGATCGTGTGATTTGACACCATTGGATTATTTTCTTTGGGGATATGTGAAGTCACTCGTCTACGCCAACAAACCACAAACGTTAGGGTACTTGGAAGCCAACATTCGTGGCGTTATTGCCAACATACGGCCCCAATGCTCGTAAAAGTGGTTGAAAATTGGACCTGTAGAATTGGCTTTATTCGAACTAGCCGCGGCGGCCACATGCCCGAAATCATATTTAAACATTAATGGCATAAAATTATCCTTCCAATAAAGCCAAATTGATGGACATTAAAACGATTTTCTTGTGTTTCATTTCAATTCAAAGTTCTATACCTCTAAAAAAAACACCCGTTACTTAGGCACCACTTTTATGTAAATAATTTTAATGAATTTACTTTGTACATGTTTATTTATGTTTAGATTTGTGACCATGACATGATACTTAATATGGTCAGTAGATGCAAGGTATCCCGGCTCTAGCCATGACGCTTTTATATGGAACGCTAGTACCTCCAGACGCCATTTCCTTATTAACTTTGAATCAGGCGAACGAACAGCAAAATTATTGGGCGATTGTGGATATGGCATTGAGCCTGTTTTATTAACACCATACAGAGATCCACCCTACAACTCAAGAGAATATAAATTCAATTTGGCTCACTCATCGTCCCGTTATATTGTAGAACGAACAATAGGGGTGCTAAAAAGCCGTATTCGCTGCTTGATGATCACATTACATTATCACCCTGAAAAAGTTGTAAAAATTATTAATTCCTGCTGTGCGCTTCACAACATATGCAGAAGATACAATGCGCAAAACAATACGGGTAACATCGCTTTATCATCACATGATATTGAGGATGATTTTGCATTACCATCAAATTCGTCCCTACGAAGTGAATGTGAGCGGTTCAGTGACGAAATAGCTAACAGTTTTTAATAAAATTAATAAAAATTTGTAAAGCATGACACTCTATGACACCCCTGATTAATTCAGTTTTTAACAAAAACTCTCAAAAACTAAATTTTTAATAACTTTAAATTTAAGAAATGTAAAAACATTAAATGACAGTTCGTGAAGTTGCAGCCGTCGTTTTAATGATTATACAGAATATGACCGCAACTTTAAGCAAAAAGGACTCTGAGACTTTCAAAGAAAACATGCCCAAAATTGAAACGACGGTCGCAATTTCACGAATGTCACTTTTCAGAATTTGCTAACCACGTTGAATGGATGGCCCATAGTCACATTTGTAATAATAAGAGCAACACAGTGTTGCATAGACAATTTTAGACGTGTTTTAGAGCAAAACTAGTTTTAGATTTTTGTTTTCCAACACGAAAAATGTATGGCAAAACAAGTATCCAAAACTAGTTTTGTGCCGCAAAACAAGTAAGTGTAAACCTACTATAAGTGAATAAGTGAAAACGTATTACAGTATTCTCCGGATAATTGCCCCACGCTTAATTGCCTTTCACGCTTATTTACCTCAATTTCTAAATCCCCATATTTTTTCTTACCATTTTCTATATGTATATATAAGTATATAGAATATATATATTTTCCCCATGAGAAATTTCACTTAAAATTCCCTCGTTTAATTACCCAAAATTATTATTTTCTAAAAACTGTAGCTTAACTCAAAAATGTCTGTTAAATTTACTTTCAAACTACTTTTTGTATACAACCTTCCAATTAAAGTCTACTAAATCTACCAATTAAGCATATTCGTTTAATTAACTCAAAGAGGCAATTAACCGTATTCATTTAAATGCCTTCCACCCCCAAAAATGTTGACATTTTTGTCGAGGCAATTATCCGTGGAATACTGTATTACTTTGTTAACATTCAATGTAAAATGATAATTTTTAACAGTAGTTGCGTTCCTTTGCTATTTAAGTTATTGTAATTTGTTACCTTTTCAGAGATTTTATAAAAAATACATTCCTTCTTGTTTTTGTATTAATGATTTTAATATTTCTTTTATTTTGCATTAAGTGTATTTTGTCAAATTAAGTTTTTGTTTTTTGTTTTTATTTTATTTTGTTGTTCATATTTTTAGTTTTATGAAATTTTTAACACATACAACTATAAATAATTTTATTAATTAAATTTTTTTTTTCTTTTCATAAGAAACTCTTTTTACTATTTATATATACTTTTCTACTTAATCGAATGATGTTTGTTTGTTTTTTTTCTTTTTTTATTATTATTTTTATATATAAATAATTAATAAGTACGTATTTGCACAAATTCCATTTTAAAAAATACAAATCCTTTTTTTTTTTTTTTGTTGTTTCTCTTTTTATTATTATTATTATTATTATTGTATAATATGATTTTATTGTATTTCAAAGTCCATACTGATATGAACATTTTTACAGTTGAATCATTATTTTACCATAAGTTGTCTAAAAAAATGTCCGATTAAATTTCTTAGACAATATTTACATACATCATATATACCTATAGTATAATTTGCTAAACATAAAAACATGAGTTTAGTAAAAAGTAGAGTTTGTAACAGAAAAAGATAAAGAAAAAAAAAAAATAAAAACAGAAAATTAAGAAACAAATTCCTACAAAACAAAATACAATATTTAACGAGAATAAAAAAAATTTTATGTTTTTTTTTTAAATACATTACAAGTACATATAATAATTTAATACATAATTTTATTAAAGATTGATTACATTAATAAGTATATTTTCTAATAGAAGTACAAAATATTTATATGTATGTATACTTAATAATCTTATATTTAAGGTTTTCTATATACACTTGTAAACACTGGTATTGATTTGTACATTTCGATTAAAATTTAATTAAACTAAAAAGGCAATAGAAAAAAAATTAATTGGAAAGGCTAAGAGGATTAATACGAGTAAGATTTTGTTTTGAAATCAGTTGTATTGAGAAATTCTTGTTAAAAAGCATTTGTCAATAGAAGTGATTTCAATCTTTGGATTTTATTTTTTTTTTTTGTTTTTTTACAATTGAGGAAATAAATTTGGAACCTGTTACACGAATCAGCGCTCTAATGGTGAAACGATATATCCTCTCATAAGTCGTTATTTATCCATCTTTTCCTTTAATTTTTTTATTTATTTTTTTTCTCTTAAATATCCAAAACTAAGTTTTCAATCAAAATTTTTTAATAAACAATATAATATAACGATAGATAAAACAACAATAATCACAAAAGTATATAAAATTTAAGAAAAAAATTATGATTCTAACCGTAACGAAAATCAATAGAATGTCAGTCTCTTAAAAGAATAACAAACTTTTATTGAGTTGTGGCTGAATGCTAAGATGGCGCTTACATTTTAAATGCAAAAGAAAGTTCTTCCAAGTCAGCGGATGAGGGTGTTTATATGTACGAATACGACTGACAGATAAGGGTATGTTTTTTGCAACTTAATGATTTAAATAGTGGACTCAGTTGCTGTGTGTGCCTGCGTTGTTTTTTTTTAATATTCAAATATGTGTTGGAGTGGTCGCTGGCATAAAAATGTGTATTGTTTGTCTTAATGTTAAAACTTCGCAGCTTTTTATCTAAAGAACCCAGACAAACTATCAAGAATTGTGTTTAAAAGATGCGCGACAAAATGCGATTCATTGTTGGAATTGGATGATGTTGAAGGCGATGATGTTGAGGCGGCAACAGATTTTGCTGTGCCTGAGTCTGTGGCAATGGTTGCAAGACTACTGCTGATGAATTAAAGCTGCCAGAACTGTTGTTCCAATTATGAAAAAGTCATGCCTCGTGTTTAAGCGAAATTGCATGTTGGGAAGATACACTGGTGGAAGCATTAGAATCATTATCACCTATGCTGCTGGGAAGAGAAATGGAGCTGCCAGCCACATTGGTAAACTGCGGAGGGTAAGAATGATTTGTGGGTGATGAAGAAAGCTGCTGTTGTGGCATTTGATTTTGGAGCTGGGCAGCTGCAGCAACTGCTTGAGCAGCGGCGACAGCGTTTGCGGCATTAGCGGCAGCCGCAGCTGCCTTACCCTGATTTACAACACACTTACGCATGTGTTTTTCGAGTGTTGAAGGGACACTGAACGGCATATCGCAAAATCTGCAACGATATACATCTTTGCCAGTACGTCCATGTGTCTTCATGTGACGTGTAAGCTTTGAGCTCTGCGCGCATGCGTAAGAGCACAATTCGCACTTGTATGGTTTTTCGCCTGTATGGCTGCGGCGATGGACGGTTAAATTGGAACAATTTTTAAAAACTTTGCCACAAAATTCGCAAGTATCATTTCGCTGACGGCTCTCTTTTTTCATTAGAGAATTTTGTGATAGCAATGAGTTGGCGGTACCCAAGCCAAGCGGTTTTAGCTTAAGATTTTCAAGAAGAGCATCGTTGCGGTGCAGTGCTTGCATATTCCACCAATCGTTTCCATCGATTTTCATTCGTTTAGAGAGCTCAAATGGATTGGGAAAAGGATTAAATATTGGAACTTGGGAAGGAGGCAGATTGGTTTCTTGCTGCTGTTGTGGCTTCTGAAACATATTTTTGGTGTACTCTTCCCTAAGTCGTAAAGCAGCAGGAAAGCCATTGAGTTTATCGGCCATATTGTTTATGGAATTAGTGGAGTTGTCATTGTTGTGATCTTTGGTAAGTTGCTTGAAGTTACTCGACTCTTGAAGAGCCTGCTTGTAAGCTTCTGAATATTGGGCAATATTAGATAAACCGAATTTATCCATTAATTCACCAACCAGCGAAGTAGGAGCAACTGAAGTATTACCCTTGGAATTTTCTTTTTTAGAGTCTAAACGATTATTTGTAACACTAAGATCTTCAGCTTCAAAATCAATATCGTCTTGTTCGTCGATTTCGTCATCCTCTTCCTCGTTAATTTCCTCTTCCGGATTTTCATCGCCGTCTTGTTCGGGCTCAGTATCACATTCATTTGTTTCTACTGAGCCTGTATTACTAAGGCCATCGTCGACTGGACTGCGGTGCACACGCATATGCTTCATTAGCTTTTGAATATGCGAACATTCAAAATCACAGGCAGTGCATTTGTAAGGTTTTTCGCCAGTATGAGTTCTCTGATGAATGATAAGATTGTTTTCGAAACGAAATTTTTTATCACAGAACGCACACGTATGAACACATGTGTTTACAGATAATTCTTGACTGGGCTTCGAAGGAGGTGTTGAAGCAGAGCGAGGTGTGCTATTTAGTGTAGTTTCGTTGTCCCCTAATATTGTATTGCTTTTATCGGGTGGAGTCAAAGAATGTGGGCGAGTGTTGTTTGTGACAGGAGTTGGTGGAAGCTGGTGCGATGGTGAAGGGCTCGCAAAGTGCGGCGATTGCTTTTGTCTTGGACTCGGCGAGCTCGAGTTAACAATATTTCCAGTTCCAGGACTTGTTGTTCCTGCAAGCTGACGCAATCGCTGCGAGTAAAAATCCATCTGAGGCTCTATTGAAAGGGAGTTAGATTGCTGTGTTGCAGTGCCTGAGACTTGCTGCTGTTGTTGTCCAACAATCAACGGTAGTGAAGACGGCGTCGTAGTTCCCCTGTGACAACTACTTGAAGATGGCGGTCTAGCTTCCACTGATCCTCCGCAGGAGACATTTGTACTTTGATTAAATTGTGATGTTGGAGTTTGCGGTACTGCCAGTGAATTGGCAGCTGCAACTGCTGCGGCTGCAAAATTAAGTCCATGATGCCGAAATTGTTCGGATACAAGCTGCTCCATGCGATAATGATCGGGATGTGGTCTAGAAAATAAAGGCGAAACTGTAGGAACTACTGACCCCTGAGCAAGAGCTGATGGAAGTGGCATTCGTAGCAAATTAAAAGGATTTGTTGAATGCATATCCGGTGGTGGTAACAAAGGATGATGGCGCATACCAGCAGCAGCGGCAGCAGCCAAATTTTGTGCATTTTGCATTGCGGTTGTTAGATTATTTTGCTGCTGTTGTTTATGCTGCTCAGCTGCAACTGCCACAGCAGCTACGGCAGCCGCTCTATGTTGTAATTGGTTTTGTATCTGTTGTTGCTGTTGCTGTTGCTGCTGTTGCTGATGCTGTTGCTGCTGTTGTTGACTATTGCTTAGAGTTGGAGATGTCGGACATATTGAGCTATTAGAACTGTTACTTTTATTACTATTAATCAGATCTTTGCTGTTATTTGAGTTATCAAGTAGATGTGGATGCACCGTTCTCTCTGTTAAAGACATTGACAAATCTGTCGTTGTCAATGATTCTTCATATATTTTGATCCCATGCAAATGTTGGACATGTTGAATTAGCCGCCACGCCGAACTGTATTTGGCTTTACACGTGGCGCATACATAACTGCTTGGTTCTGAAAGTAGAACAACAAAAGAGAAAAATGCTGTTTTTAGTAAATCTATAAAATAATAAAGTACTCGTAGTTATTCAATCAAAAGCAAAAGGGCAATAAAATGCTGAAATATTTATACATATGTAACATACATGTGTACATATGTACGAGTACATATTCAATTTAAACACTGAAAACATTGTGATATCTTCTTCCCACAGATAAGAGATTTTGAAATTAATTCTTATGTTTTATGCAAATGAACTGTCGAACCTATCCCTAAATTACTCTTTCGATACGATTCCATTAATATAATTAATAGTGTGCGAAAACGCAATAGTTATGTATTCATATAGCGATAACAAAAAATGCACAACCACGCGACAATCTTTTGGAAGCGCACCTCTACACACACTTTGAAAGATGCGAATCGCCATCAAACTGCAATCATACTTAAAGTACCCATGCATCGATGGAGTTGCTGTTTCAATTGTAATTTTAATTTCAATTGTTATTATCGTTGCTGTTTATTTTAGTTGGATGTGCAGTAAGCACTCACATTTTGAATGAATGAATAAACTAGGGAATGAATCAAAGGTGCGGACAAACTGTAGCGTAGGCAGCTAAGATTCCCAATAATGTTTAAACCAGTACATATAGACTTAAAGCGTAATCATTGCAGTCATTTTTGTTTGTTGTTGTATTTGTTGTTGGAGAAGAAATTTACAAAAAGTAACGTCACGCAACACACCTTAATATTTTTTTTTTATAAGATTTTTTTTTCGATCAAGACAGGGCACACCAAAAAACTATGATACTTGTAAGTATTTGTTATAGCACTCACATTCATACATACCTACATGCATGTATATGGATTTACTTAAAAATATAAATGTTAAGATTTTTAGTTTATTCGGCCCACAATGCTGGCCTTTTCATTTTTTTTTTTTTTTTGTTATTTGGCATATGTGTATGGCAGACTTACAGACGCATATTAGTGTAATATAACATCCAATTTCCGTTTACTAAACATTAGTTTTATTTTTATTTTTTTAAATAACTGACAAAAAATATGATTGAACTTAAAACAAAAAATAGAATAACAACAAAAAAAAAAAAAAAGAAATACATTTTAAAACATTAACTAAACATGTATGACAAACACAACGGCATGGCATGGCAGTTGCCTTAACCTGGCAAACATCTTATACTCATATAAGATAAATCCAAAATTGTCTAACCGTAACAAATGACTTCGAAAACAGTTTAAATAATCAACTAAAAATCATCCCTTTCGAATACACACACAGACCCATAGCCTATAGAACAAACATGTGTTTGTATTCTTGCGGTTATATTTTGCAATCCTTATTGGTTTTCTTTTTTGTTTTTGTTTCTGTTTCTGTTTCTATTTTTTTATTAAGAAAGATACTTGCAAACAACAACTGTTTATTTATAAATTGTAATGGAGTGTATGTTGCCGCCGCAATTGGGCCCAAATGGTGCAAACCCACCAAGAATCTGGCTGAATGTGGTGTTTATGCCTCTAATTTGATAGCATCACCATATGTTACTTTAGAATGAAAAATTGTAAATTTTGCGTTCGATTAAGAGTGAAATTTGCAACTTTAAAACATTTTAAAACTATAAATATGTAACCGCACGTATAGCAAATCATCACATCTATGCGAACTACGAGCATAATACATCACTTTATCCGCCATCCATCCCTTACAACAATTCTAGTACCGCCAACAATTTTTTTTATAAGTTTAAATTTGTTTTTTTATATGGCTTTGCGAAGGAGGGGTTGCACAATTTCTAATTGTGAATATTATAGAATAAGAAAAAAAAATCTTCATCATAAGCGTTTCGCTTTAAAGTTGCCGTAAGCAGCTGCAATACTCCTTTGATTCCACTGGTAACTTTAAACGTGAGTACAGAGCTAAAACGGAAACAGTTTTATTAACGATACTCGTATACATATGTACATAAGTGAAACAAGTCACTATAACTGCATATCCGTATACACACATACATACATACATACATGTATTAAATGATACTCGTATATAACATTTAGTTAAAAGGTACAACGGATTGAATTTAATTTTTTTTTTAGCTCGTGGATGCATTGTCACCAAAACATAATCATTTCTGTGATTCTTACGCTAAGCACATAATTTTATCAAAGTTCAGCTGGCCTTTATATGCAAAAAAGAAACCCTTCCTTTTCTTTTTAGTTTTTAAAAATATCAAAAAAAAAAAAAAAACTCACCCGTACATACAGGCATGCAAATGAAGAGAACAACAGAACTGATTTTAAGAAAGGAACTCAGATCACATTAAACAACAATTCGAATTGAAAACATTTCATTTTTCTTTTTTTTTAATTCACGCTTACTCAAACAAGAGGAAGGGAAGGGTTGATCGAAAATGTGTTTGTTTTTTTTTTAACTTTATAACCCAAAAGATTACGAGCTGAATTCTAGCAACTTATGGCATGAGCGTTATTTTAAAAAAAATTGTCTTTAATTATTAAAATTGAGGTTTCTGATGAATAGATAATAGACAAGATCATATTCACATTGTCGTATGGAGTGCACGAGCCACTTTATATCATCCTTTGATGCATATGCTACAGTGGTTAAAAAAAGAAAACTATTAGACATATTTAAAATATTTTTGTTTTTCATAAAATTAAAACGATAGATGATTTTATGTTATAAAATCAGTTTAGATAACATTCTGTTAAGGACCCCTTAGAATGGCCAACAAGTCGCAGCAAATCTAGCCTATCAGAATTGCCACGTTTGCGAGTCTTAAAATAATAGCATTTTTATTTACAATTTTACTCATTTTTAAATTATACTGTTTTTTAAAATGACTTAATTTTTCTACACGTAAACCGTAAGAAAGGTTAGACGTAGGATTTTTATTCTCATTTACAAAAAATTCTATCCAATATCACATTATTTGCTCCCAGGTTTACAGTCTAATCTGCCCTTCGGACACTAAAAGTAGTGCAATAGAATCTCGCAAAGGTTATCTCTAGTAAAATTTAATCGTTTCTGTTACAAGTGTCACTCTAAAACCTTTACTAATTTTCCTCAAAGAAGAGATTTAGTACTACTGAAAGTCGGCTGGCAAATTTAGAAAAAAAAAAAGACATTGGATTCGCTGTCTTCAAATTTTGTCAAGACATTCTTTTAAGCGCTATTAACAATTTTTACCAAACAATTGTCGTTAAAATTTCGTAGTGAATCGTGCAATAGAAATATAAATTACGGGACATACGAGTGTGATTATTGCTCTTCAGCAGTGCTATTAAAAACTTTTTCAGCGTTTCTAATACATAGTTATTTTTCATGTATGTATATATACTCAATATGTTTTCCATTCCAATACAATGCACAGCTTGAGTAGGGGTTTACTCCCCTGAGTATTGGTATTAGATAAAGAGAAATAATCTTATTATCATAACATATATTTGGCGATTTCAAATCGCTAATGTACCCTGAAGCGTTTTCGTCAATTGTATTAAATGTAGATTTTAAAAAATTAAAAAAATTATACAATATATGTATAAATTTAATATGATTTCTTTTAATTTGAAGGGATCTTTTACGTTTTCTTTTAAAATTTTTATTAGAAATTTATAATTTAAAAATGTGCTTTTTTAATACCACTTATCTGTTTCAATTGCTTACTTATTTATGATCAACTGAATATACAATTTTGTACTAATTCACAAAGAAAACTCTTAAAAGGAGTTCAAAAACAATTTTAAAGATGATGCGTTTATTTAGCTAATATTTCCAAATCGCGCGTTTGTCAGAACATGCTCAAATGCATTTAATTTTGAAAACGCAGTATTTTTCAGAACGTGGGCATATATTGACAATTGCTGTAGTCTAGTACAGTAATCCCTCGAACCGCGCGGTTTCGGACTTGCGCGTTTTTATTTTTACCACCAAAATTTCGTATTGCGCGGCAAAAGTTTCGCAACAGCGCGGCAATCAACTTGGTGAAGAAGCTATTGACCTAGACATTTGACGGAGCTTTAGCGCCGTATAAAGAACTTTACAGTTCAAGAGATACTATTAAGCAATTACTATTAACAAGTTTTTTACGAAACTATTGGAGGAAAATAGAATAAATTCTTCAGAAGATGAAAATTAGCTTATTGAAAGATTTTTTTAATTACATATTTACATATTAATTATGTTACATGCTATGTACAATGAATTGATTTCAAGATTTTATTTGTTTAATTTTTAAGAATTACTTTATAATTTTTATCTTTTTTGTTTATGTTAATTTTTAACTTTATGCTAATATTAAATAAAGTCTTTTTTTACTTATCTACTTGGTTAAAATTTACTATTTTCATGATAATTTTAGGATTTGGAACGTATCCCCCAAATTTCATACAAAATAGGGTTCACATTGCGCGATTTCGGATTGCGCGCTGTTTTTTCAGAACGTATCTACCGCGCAGTTCGAGGGATTATGTATGTAGTGTGTTGGCAATATGGGTGCTGTGATATGCTAGGCCGTAACTCTCAAAAAGGGTTGTGATGGCCTATTACATGTATATGTATGCACTCGTATCATATTGATAGTACTATCTTGCTAGTACTATCTTGATAGTACTTGTCGTCAGTAGAAACATGAATTAGCCTAAGGCTATGTTCATAAGTGGCAAATATTTGAGGAATAAAGCCTAACCTCTATATTATGCAAACGTTTAAAAAAATATTTAAACAAAAGATAATATCAAGAAATAATATTTAAATCTAATTAATTAAATTTAAAGCAACAAATAATAAAGATAAATGAATTAATGGTTATGCTTTTTTCGTCAAATATTTGCTTAATGTGAACGTACCTTCAGTTGGCTATGGACTACAATGGTAGTTGTGTATTCATATGCACACATGTATTCTATTTTTAACAGTTTGTAGTCCGATGGTCGGTAGTCTTTATTGTGTTTATAGCATTATCCTCAAATTTCTGAGCGTTTGTAAGAAAAAAAATAACAGTGTTATAAGAGGCTGTAATGCATGTATGTATGTGAGTATGTATTATTTTAAATAATCGATAGGAGCTGTGTTACAGATTAAATTTAAACATTGCCAACTGCATGACTAAGAAGAAAAAAAATTAAAAAAAGATACATAATATGTAACTGCCAGCGGGAAAAGAAAATGTCAAGTTACGCAGTTTGTTTTCCTTTCGTTAAACACTTGATTTTTTTTGTGTCTTGTTAATACATACATATGTATGTATGTATATGCATACTTACATACATACATACATATGTATATGAAATAATTGTTGCCAACAAAATGTTTACGTATTTGCTTAAGGAGCACAGGCACAACATAACACATCCTAAAAATGAATGAATTTTAAAGAACGGCAAAAAAAAACAAGTAGAAAAAAAATAATAATTCTCTGGTTTTGGCAGCTTAAGACAAAACCCTTTGCTAGCGGCCAACGAAGCATAGAAACAAAACAGCAAGCGATCTGCACCCCCACCATTTACTACATATGGGATAAGTGACCGCATTTGACAAGAAAGCCATAAACAAAACAATTGCTCGCCTGCTGATTGATATTGTTGTACTCGTATATCTTATATAAAAAAAACCCTTCAGAATTTGATGTGATAATAATGTCTGTATTTGTGAGCATTGTTTCTTTTTTTTCATTTCATTGTTGTAGTTGTTGCTGTTGTCATTATATTATTATTTATATTGTTATTATTACATTTACTATTCTTTATTCTATTAAAATAGTTGAATGTTTTCCATTGTTGTTGCTATTTTTATTGCTGATGAGTTTTTTTTTCCTTTTTTTCCTTTTTTTTGTTGTCATATAGAAATAATATATTCGTCATTGTTTACTTTCGCCTAAATTGTATGTTAAAGAAATCCGATTAAAGTTTTTCAATGGCAACATATTTTCTTTTCTTTTTATCTTCCAAAGCTCCCTATAAATGTAAATAAATGCGTAAAGTTGCATATTCAAATTATAATAAAAATAATCCTTTCATTTCAAAGTACTTGATGTCCTGACGTCTCTAATATTGTTTAAGTAGAAATCACATATAACTCGATTTAATAAACCAACCAACAACAGTTACACCTATTATGCGAGGATGACCGGATATTTCAATTTTCCATTTTCTATTTGCCTTTTACATTAAGGGCTTTAGCCAATTTAAGGCGATTTTCATTTTAGCTTTTCTTTTTTCTCACACTATCATTATACTCGTATATGAATTTAATCAAATATACATATGTACACATTTTAATATATTTCACACACACCTGCCCTGACAGACAGTTCATGAGATTGAAATTAACCCTTTTGCCTGCTCTTCTTCATTTAGAGGATATACAGCCTAAGCCCACATACTCATTGAAGCATATGTTGTATCGCAATTTGTATACTTATGTCCATAAACATACACCATTCCATTCTATGAGTTTTTCGGTAATTTTCACTACCAGAGCATTATCCATAACAGTGCTGTAAAAAGCTGCAAGTACTTGACATTGAAAAAAAATTATTCTCTAAAATGATTTCAGATTTTGAACTGAAATATTTCGAAATTTTTTTTTTTTTGAGGACAGCACTCAGGCGATGATCCCTACTCATGCAGTACATTGTACTAACCTAGAAAATTATGAGGGGAAGGGGGAAATAGGCTGTGGACCTTTGATTTAATACTAACATCATATCAGAAAAAAACAAAGGTTCTACTTTCAAGATGCGAACTGCAAGGAAGTTGGTTGTTGTTCATTCAATGACCGGTGTCATACCTTCACTATTAAATAATCTGCAGGGAGCTTTTGCTCTTTGTCAGCTTACTCAGTTGAGCATTTGCAGTGTAAGTCTCTACACCACGACTATGTTATTATCCCACGAAGGATATGAAGTCGCTTTGAGATACATATTTTTTATTTTTTTAAAATTAGGAAAATTAGTTGCATATCAGTTTTATATATAAATATATTGAAACGTCCGTTTAAGACGTAAAGAACGTTTTAGAAAAATGTTGCGTTCTATGAGTTCCTGTTTCTAAAATAGGACTGATGAAAAAAGTTTGGTTAAGTTTCAAAACAAGCATTAAAAGCAGCGTTAGCTTAGAAAATAAACATTTTTTTATATTTTCATTAATACATTTATTTTTAAATCTAATATATAAAATTCTTGTGTCGCGGTGTTTGTTGCCAAACTCCTTCAAAATGGCTCGATCGATTTTCATGAAATTTTGTGTGCATATCGGGTAGGTCTGAGAATCGCTCAACATCTATTTTTCATACCCCTAAATGTTAAGGTGACCCGCCCCAAGGGAAAATTTATGCCTCACCTTAATAACGTACTGACTTGGATGAAATTTTAAATTAAACAGATATGCGTACCGTAGAGCATATATGGTTTAGTTTTTTTTTAAGTACTCAGAGGGGGCTTTACAAAGGCTGTTTCTCCCTATCCCCAACTAACAAAGTGATTTTGATTCAATTTTGTTGGTGTCTTAATATAACTTTAGATTAACAAATGTAAATTTTAACATCTATTTGTCATAGCCCTAAATTTTAATATACCCGCCTCCAGGGGAAATTTATGCCTCACCTAAATAACGTACCAACGTCGATGAAATTTTAAACTAGACATGTATATCTGCGTACAGTAGGAAACATATGGTTTACGTTTTTTTTCTAAGAAGTAGTCAGAGGGGGCGATACAGGGAATATTTCTCCCTATCCCTAAATATCAAACTGGAGTACCGAAAATGCCGGATAATCATTTATTAAAATTATTAGCAACGCAGACATTAATTGCTCATACCAATGTTGACTTTTGCAGTTCGGTGAAAAGTATTAAAAGTATTTGAACTAAAAAAATTTTTCCTACTTAGATCAAATTTATATGGCAAAACAACGTTTGCCGGGTTAACTAGTTTTTATTATAAAAATTACACACCAGTATAGTATACATGTACTTTTAAAAGGACCTAAGGTAGGTAGTAAGCCTTGTTGGCTTAATATACATACATAACAGGCCCTAACAACAATTTTTCAAAGTTACGGCCTAGTTTTCCGCACCACCCATATTGTGTGCGTCAATTGTTACCCATGATCTACAATTTAACGTCGAATCCGAAAGACAGACAAAGAGGTAGAATTCCGAGGAAATATTTTTTCATATTTCTCTCTTTCAGATAATAGATTTGAACTTGAACCTCTCGTCTTAGTAAGCAAACACAATACATATTATACAACGGCGACGACAAGGTCTTTAGCCAAAAAAATAAAAGCTTCTTGGCTCCAAAATCAGTGGTAACCAGTTTTATTTAAAACCTATTTTTTTTTATTTTCATTTAAAGGAATATTGATTTTGTGATTTGCTAAGTTATTAAGTTTTTTTATTCATTCTCTTAATGGCGAAATTAAGTTTCATTATTGATTTTTTTGAACATAGTTTCCTATGGAAACTATCAAATTTTCACATAGACAGCTATATTTCCAGATGAAGGAGCATCCTTTTAACAGAATGAAGATACTGGATTTTATTAAATTAATTAAAGTCAGTGCAATTAAGCCCACTGCAATCAATTAATAAACGAACTGATACCAAAAAATATTTTTTTTCCTAATTTTTATCATATTCGAGTATGTTCAGTAAACCCAAAATGTATTTTATATCTATTTAAATTAAAAATTCTTATAATTTTAAAATTTGATAAAATTACTAGCTTGTTTTATTCATTCTCTTAATACGATTTAGACAACTTCCTTGATTAGCAAAACCTTAAAGCAATTAAGTTTCGTCTGTATTTGAAAAACATCTCGATTTTACTTTACGTACTCGTAACATATCCAATTATTTTCATGATTCGAAATTTAAATCATAAAATCAATTAACGATTTTAAATGCAATTAAAAAATTAGAGAGAATCATGCCATTCCAATTACATATGTACATACATACACATATATTGATTGCAATATATTACAGCTCTGTAAGTTGTAAGTAAATTGAACTGCTCATAATTCCTGAATAAGCACTTTTTCATGATTGATTTTGCAGGTCGAAAAAAAGGATGAAACTTGCGACCTTTTCAAAGTTTTAATTAGACATAAAGTACATACATAATTGCTATTAAAACCACAATTCAATCATATTGTATATCAATCATTGTACACACAATATTAATATCTACGAGTATGTGTCCTCCTCCTCATACGAGTACATTGAATGGTTGAAGCTGTTAACTTTTTAACAAATTTGGCTTTTGCTATTGTACGAGTAGTAATATAGTCTGAATGAATATTATGCCTATAAGTACGACGTTACATTTGTTTCTCATTATGAATTAAATATTTAATTTTATAATTTATATTACAGCGGCAACCTTACATGGAATTGTAATTAAATTACTGCTGAAAAATGAAAGAGAAAAAAAAAACCCAAAATTTACACACATAAAAAGCGCGACATTACAACGTCAACTGTGATGACATCATGAATCCTTAGAAAAAAAAAGGATTTTTATATTGCATGGCATTTATACGCGTGTGTGTGTGTGGGAATTACAATTGTTAAGTGTGTAGAATATCAGCTTTTATAAATTTACTTGAATTGTATGTAATTTTTTTGTTTGTATTCACTTTACATATGTATGTATGTTGTATTCATGATATTTTCATTGTATGTAGTAATAGGGAACAATTACAAATGTCAAACAATAATGAAAGAAGAAGAAGAAGAACAAAAACCAAATAAAATAAGAGAATATAAAGAATACAATGCAAGAGAGACCAAAACAAATCATTGTCAGTAAGAGGAATAAAATTATCATTTGTTCTTTCATACAACACATTCATGCAGTATGACAAAGGATTGTAAGAAGCGGTCAAAAGAAAATTCTCATATGGTTAAATGCTTATCAGGCAAAAGCATGAGAGAAAAAAAAACGGTTTTTTTAAAGAAGAATAAAGACAACAAACAAAATGATTCAGCTTGAACAAGTTTAATGAATGACAAGAGTTGATTAAAACTACCAACAACATTAACAAAGATGCTGTCTAAGAAAGAAGCTGTTAAAAGCTTCTTACGGTACAAAACGGGACAAGCAAGACAAGGCAAATCTCATATGTATGAACAACAACATTTCATTTTATTGTCTTACACAAGTCAGTGCGCTGGACCACTAAGACAGGAAAGATGTTAAACTTCTTCTATCCAGTGGAAAAATATTTTCAATTGAAGGTCATCCAAGCAAAAACGTCATGACAAAAAATTACAAAAAAAAAAAAAAAAAAAAATACGCACTAAACAACAGCATAGAAAAAAAGCACAGAAAATAAAAATAAGACATAGATACGTATACATACATATGTATGTATATATAGGTACATACACATGGAACAATAGAATCTTAAAAATAGAAAGCTTTAGTACATGAATTACTTTTTCATCCATAGATAGGATACGTAATATGTGCATATGTGTGAGCATCTTATCGTAACAATTTCAATGCCCTCATTGTCCTTTTTTTTTTCTTTTTTGTTTTTAATAGAAAAGCAACCCTTTCTGTAAAAGTCTTCTGTGAATTCCTTAAATGACTGCACATCTATTGCTGTGTTAATTATAACTGCTTGCTAAGATGAGTAAAACAGCTCCTTGAGTCAGTCAGTCCACTAAACAGTTTTATTTTTGTTTATTTTTGAAAAGATTGTAATTTTATGACACACGCTTAGCACGGGTGAATCTCTGACCTATGGTTAAACAAAAAGTTGCTTGACCAGACAACAAAAATTAAGTAACATTTCATATTTTTTCTTTAACTTTTTATATTAAAATAAACATGTTTCTGATCAATAGCTCTGGCTGTTAACAAGGCATTGCATTAATCATCATGAAAATTAAGTGTGTCAAAGGTTAACTTTTTCGCTGTCAAAACATTTAAAAACTGACCTCTGCAGCATCAGAAATTAAGAAATAATAAAGGGCTCTTTTATGTACCTAAAATCCTCTGTTATGGATTGTTTTCAATTTAAAGTTCAGTTGAGATGACCATCGCTTCTGCGGTGGTATTTTCGTGGCACATTTGAATAAAGGGTTGTTTGTTTGTTTGTTTATTATTCTATAAAGAACACTTTTGTCAGTCAAGCGGAATGGCATGATACATTAAATTTTAAAAATATCTGTGTACTCGTATTTTGTTTTTACTATTGCTTTTTTTACTTCTTTTCCTGATTGCTTTTGTTATAATTTTTTGACAAATACTCGTACTTTATGTAAAATGGACCGGCATGCTAATGGTAGTTTATCTTTGCAATTTTTACTGCATGTCAACAACACAAATACAACAATATTATACTTTAGCTTTGATGTTCTTGTTGATGGACAACTCCTTTTGTCTATAAACGGCTATTCTTAAAAAAAAAAATAAAGCAAAAAAGTTTATCATCAGAAACACAATTTTTAATAATGTCATTGGACAAAGCGTTGAAAAAATGTTGCCTCTTTGCAGCATAAACGATACAGCCATCACAAATACAATAATATCCTACACATTCGATAAATAAAATTTTTGGATTATATTTTGCATATTAAACACACTGGAATTTTAATTAAATTTCATCAAATTGGCGGTACTTTTGTTTACAACACATCTCATTTCTATTTTGAAATTCTAAATGAATTGTAGAATGTAAAATCAAAAAATATATAAAAAAATTTACCTGCTTGTAAAGTATCAGATTCATCGTTGGCAAATTCAAGCTTAGGACGTTTTGATTGTGGTTGGCCATCACTATTGACATTATATTCGGCAGTTTCTTTGTCATTTATATTATCATCTTGATTTCGCTCTTGTTTGATAACGGCTATATTACAGGTCTTGAAGTCATCGCAAGATTTTTCATCGTTTTTGGGTGTAGTGTTGTCATTTTCTTTTAAGATAAACAAACGAAAATAACAAACAAACAAAAAAAAAAAAAAAAAACAAAAAACATTATGGAATTTAAGAAATTCTCTCTAAGAGCCATCCCTAAATAAAAGCGGCAAGTTGAACGTCTCCTTACGCTCAGCGTTTACGCCATTCCATTAAAAACTGTGTTATCCATATAATATATAGTCGTGCGGAAGTTTAAGTGCCCTATGTGCCAAAAACGCATTTTGAGAAAATCGATCAAAAATAGCACAAAAAATTCTGTTTTGAAGGATATATAACAAAACATACATACATACATAACTGGCCTTTACAACCCTGTGTCAGGATTACGGCCTAGCTTCTCGCAGCACTCATGTTGTGTGTGTAAATTTTTATCCATGAGTATCGGGACCTACAGTTTAATGTCGACTCCGAACGACAGACTTGAGAAGCTTGTTCATGGCAATTAGTTACTCTCAGAGCTTTTGCCAGAAGACTGCTGAGAGGTAGTCGCCGAAAGAAATATTATTTTCATATTACTTTTTTTGAAGATGTCAGAGCCTGGAGTCGAACCCAGGGCCCATGTCTTAGTAAGCCAACACACTAACCACTAGACCACGGCGACTACAGACACTATTTATCTCAGAAACTGGATGAGATGGCCGAAAACGGGTTGCAGATTTGAAAATTTGGGGTCAAAAATCTGAAGTAGGATCATAAACTCGATATGTATTAAAATGGCGGAGAGAGCACTTATACTCCCGTACGACAATAACTTTATATAACAACTCTATTTTAATATAAAGCGCTTTATAATCTGTCATACGTTGTACTTTGCCTTTTTCAAACTACAACTGACAACTAAGTTAAAATACAGTCAGGCCTTGATTTTCCGTGATCCAGTTAACCGGTAACCCCGATTAACCGTTATGACCAAAGATCAGTCTATTGTTTTTTGCTGGCAATGTTTTCAAATTGTTTGTTTCGATTAACCGTGATTACTTCTATTATCCGTGATGAAAGAGTGGAATTCCTTTGTTTGCCGATGAGTCACAAGAATGTACAAGGGATTAATTTAATTTTGAAAGTTGAGAAGTGCGGGTGGTTAGATGTACATATGCTTAGTTTGGCATCGTTTTCAGTGGTAAAAAAACAAAGAAACGTTTTAAATATTGAAGATAAAGTTAAAATAAATTACGAGCATTTAAAAAATAATGTGAGTGTTAAAAAGCTATCTGAAAAATACGAAGTTTATGACATTGCTATCTTGAATTAATTTTTTAATATAAATATATATGTACACCAATGTTCACTTGTTAAATAATAAAAATATTAAAAAAATCTATAATCAAAATTTTTATTCGATTAACCGTGAAAATCGATTATCCGTAATGCTTCAGGGCCCAATCATTACGAATAATCGAGGCCCGAGGCTTTGTTTCATTCGATTTTTCTCAGCCATCGAAACGTATAAAAGTTGGGTAACTTTTAACGGACGTCGAGTATTTTGCCAGGGATTACAATTGGGGGAAAAATGGAGAATAAATTAATAGAAGCGGTGCAAGAGTTTGCTTGTCTTTTCGACAAAAGTAGACAGAAATGCCGGTATAAACTGAAAAAGGAAAAGTCGTGAGTTTTTATATATTTACTTTTATACATTATCTAAAAAAAAAAATGCATTGAAAACATTTCAGTTTTTATTTTTGATTTAATATCCATCAAAGTACTCTTTGATTTACCACATACGTTGGTACATTGCTGTCAGTTGAAAAAAGCAAAGTACAAAGTATAACGGATTCTATGTAAACTAAATTTCATTTGTAGATCTAATTATTTTCTTTTATTTTGTTTTGCCTTTTGCAATTAAACAGGGTTATTCAAACACCATATCGTCGCAAGAATTAAAGAACGCTGTTACTGACAAAAAATCTAAAATACGTTTTTTGCATCATTTTCATCAGAAAAAAAAATACGCGTCGATTTGTCCCGTTCCCAGATTTCTACCATTAAAATATATTCACTTACGCTGTCTGCGTTTTGAAATATACCAGTGTCTTTGTTCTACTTTCATACAGGTTTTTTGGCTCTGGTGAACATTTAAGGTTTTGTCAGTTACAGCGTTCTTTAATTCCATCGACAATATGTTTATACCACAACCCGGTTTTCGCTTATTTATTTACATATTAGTTGACTATTCTGCAACTAACTTCACTATTAAACGCTCTGTCAAAATAAGACTTTCCAATGGCAAAGCGTTGCAGTAGCGTTATTTTGAGATGCTCCATACAAATTGTATGAGCATAAGAAATTTTGACAGCTAGAAAACGCTTGCCGCTTTTATTTATATAGGGATGGCAGTAATTTACAAACCTACCATCAACTAAACGCTTTGGTGTACTTGATGCACCATCGGCCAATACATCCGCTGGACTAGGTGGTGGTGTATGAATTCGAGAACTTCCAGTTGCTTTTCGACTTGATGCCGCTAGTGATGGTCTTCTATTGGCAATACTCAATGGTCGTCCATCCTCAGTATCGGCTCTGTCGTTTGATGGACCTACAGGCAAAGGAATGTCAACAAATCAGATACACATATGTATAGAATGCTGAAACAGAAAATACTACATACCTTGATTAGAACACTGGCCATAGTTTTCCTTGTTACATTGCAAAACTTTGTGTTGTATAAACTTTACTATGTCTGATAGGGCAAAGACCTTTTGACAAGTCCCGCATGTTAACATATCCTGAGCAGAAGTTTCTGCTTCTGTAGAGTCAGAATCTAAAAGTAAATTAAAAAGGAGAAAAATTTCTTTAATTTGTTATGCAATATTTTAAGATTCAGATAAATAAAGTGTATCTGCAGGAAACAATTATATTCTGCCATACAAAGTATCAATTAAAAGCAATACAAAACGAAAAAAAAAAACAAAACAAAAATGTATAAAACAAAAGTCTAACATATGAGCTTAAAAGGCAAGGCGCCTTTCATGCTTATTTTGCCTTTTACTCGTATTAAGTGTAAATTATTGGTGGGTTTTGTATTCAACTTAATTTGCTATGAAATTTATTGTTTCCAATTTTCAATATAAATATTTCTTCTTAAGAGTGTATGCTAATAAATATATAAAATGCGTAAAAGCAATTAATTCCGAGTATACTGATATGAAAAAAAGCAAAAAAAAAATACCATTAATGATATGCATACTGATAAATATCCTAATAGAGGCTGGGGTGGGTGGTTGGTTCGTTGTCTGTTTATTGTGTCATTTATTTAATCCCACACCCAATAAATAAATCCATTCAAATATCCCTCAAAACAATTTATTCATAACCTCAACTTGTACGAAATAAAATCTAAATCCGAAATATTTTCGTACGTTTGTACCAACAGTAGTAGTAGTAGTAGCATTAGTAGTTGGCAAAGATATTTTTAAGTATGAGTCCTTTTTGTATATTCATATGTAGATACTCGTATGTATGTGCAGTACATGTATGTACTATTTGTTTAAGATATACAGTTCATGTTTGTGCAAACTTGTAAATTCCAATCAATGTTTCCTAATGGACAATTTACCAATTTCAATAAAATATATTGTGCTAATGTGCTTCTCTTCTCTTTTCTTTTCTATTCTTTTTATTTTTTCTGTGTACGACTTTTTAACTTTTTTTCTTTCTACAACTTTGACCGATCTGATTATGGAAGTGAGAGGTTGTGTTTTTTTTTCTTCCTTTTTTTGCTTCAGGCTCAATAACACTATACTGCCAAAGAGAAAATTCAAGCAAAAAGGAAAAAAGAAACGAAGTAAATCTATGAAAAGAATTTGAAAAGTTTGTTCATTTGGGTCGTCTTGGAATTGTTTGACTTACAGTTGAGAACTTATGTCCACAATGGAACTTAACATATGTAAAAGTTTCGCCTGATGATTTCATGATTAGCCCCATAACTAAAGGCATTTTTATTATCTCTGGTTGAATTGTCAATATATGTACATACATAAGACAAAAAAAAAAAAATAGAAAAATAGAAAAAAATAGAAAAAAAAACAATAATAAGTTAAACAAACTCCCCTGATGGATAAAACAAGGATAATCATATTAAAGAAACCGGCATAACACAATTCAGTTGTCAATTAGGTGCTGTACGGACATAAAACACCAGATTATGGGCAAAACATACATAGACACACACACTATATAATGATGTGTGATAAAAAATAAACAACTACACAAAAAAAAAAAAATAACAATAAAAATAATAAAAAACACAAATATTACAAAATGATAAACGATGTTACACATTTGAACACACATAAATACATACATACATACATACATGAGTGTGTGTATGTGCGGACATACTCAGGCCGTCAAACGGACATACAAATAAATAAATAATTGGTCACAATTTAATGCCTGAAAACTGTTATATGACTAGTTTGTGTTTCAGTTTCTGTTTTTTTATTTTTCTTTTTATTTTTTATCCTGGGGGTTTAGCAAACAAATAAAAAATTAAAGAAAAGAAAAACAACAACAAAAAAGTCAAAAGGGAACAAACGTTTGCTCACATTCAGAGATGACTTATTAATTTCTGATTGACTGGGATGAATTCGTAAACGATATGTTTTAGGATTGTATTATTATTAGTTGTGGTTTATTATTCCAATGACGGTCATGATTAGTGTCCCTTTTATTATAGTTATTATTAGTTTCTTTTTTATTAAATACAACAATAAAAAAATACAATATACTCGTACACATATACTCAAGCGGGGTGTGTAGCCTGGAAATAGCAATGTTAACCACTTGTCGACTGAAGGTACTTATAAGTACCATAGTCAACAAATGAAAGCAAAAGTTATTTTTAAAGTAGAATTAGCCGAATATTGCCATAACATAACGTGCTACCTGTCCGTTTTTAGTACAAGTATATACCATTCAATACAAATGATTACCGTATTTTAGTGTATATTTAGGTGCTGTAATTTAGAAACCTATAGAAAGTCGAATTTTACTACAACGTTATGTGACATTTGCTAAACAGTGAAGGACTGTTTGTGTATTAAATTTTGTGGTGATATATTAATTTTTTATTTTTTTATTTTATTTATTTCTTTATATAATGATCTTAGCTCAACAAGATTAAAATCTTATAAATTAAAGCGCTAATGAGAATTTTCATATATTACAACAGATTAAAATTTTAATAACAAGCATATTATAGAAAATTAAAAAAACAGATATAATTTAAAACATATAGAGTTAAGAAACGTAATAGTTATAGCTTCAATATAAGTATATCAACCAAGTTGAAAGAAAAATTATGTATATTAAAAAATTTAAAAATAAATAAAAAACCAATAAAAAAGAGATATATTTATTAAAATATAAAAATAAATATTAGCTAAAATACTTTAAAAGCTCATTTCTAAACCGGTTTGCGTTTTCAATTAATTAAATTCGATTTGGAAGCTGGTTCCAAAGACAAGTACTGTAAATGAAAAATGGACGTTTGGAGAAGGCTCTTCTGTATCTGTGTTGAATAAATTTCCTTCCACGGGCAGATCTGCCAATTTTCAAGAACTTAAAGAGATAATTCGGTTCCCTAGTAGTAAATATTCTATGCAGGAAAATAAGGCTCCTGAATTTTAGTAGTTTCCCAAAATTCATATGGTAAATCTGATAAGAAAAACGGGAAATTGACTCGCGTAGACCTATGGTATAAACATACCTAGCAATGTTATTATAAGCCACCCTAAGTTTATTAAAATCATTCCTGGAGCAGTTCGCATAAATCTCATATCTATATAGTAGAATATAGGCAAAAGGTATGTTTTCCTAAGTAACATTCGTATTTTAAGAGGCGTTAAGCATTTGACAGCCCAAAGGTTCCTCAGCATACCGTATATTCGACCAACTACTGTCGCAATATAGTTGGACCAAGAAAGTCTGTTGTTGAATAGGACTCCTAAGTTTTTGCAGACACTTACAAACTGAATAAAATCTCCATTTATTTCCATTCGAATGTTATTATCCAGATTAATATTATTATTATTAATGAAAATACATTTGGATTTGAATGGATTGATACACAGTCCATTGTGCACAGACCATCTGTGAACTCCATCCAAATTACTGTTAATATTGTTTGCATACATTTGTATCCTACAGTGCACCAACACATCAGGTAGATCATTAATATACTACATACAGAATAATAGTAGTTTTATATACTACATCGTACATACATTAACTTAAAGAATTTTATAAAATTTTCAGAAGAGCTGCAACGATTTGTAGTTCGTCTTTTAAAAATATTGAAAAACTAAAGTTGAAATGTTTAAAATAAATTTTCGTCGTATGTATAATGGTATGTATAGTTTCTCAAGTCTGTCGTTCGGATTCGACGTTACTCATGAGTAAAAATTGACTCACACAATATGGGCATTGTAAGAAGCTAGGGCGTAACTCTGAAAAAGAGTTGTAATGGCCAATTACAACTACAATTATGTGTTTGTAAAAAAGATCTTCTATTTCATAATTATTGTCAAAACACCAAATATGTCACTTTTCTAGAGAACTTGACGGTGTTAGCACGTAAATGAAATAATAACGAGTATTGTATAGTAGTCGCCGTGGTCTAGTGGTTAGTGTGTTGGCTTACTAAGACATGGGCCCTGGGTTCGACTCCAGGCTCTGACATCTTCAAAAAAAAAAGAAATATGAAAAAAATATTTCTTTCGGCGACTACCTCTCAGCAGTCTTCTGGCAAAAGCTCTGAGAGTAACTAATTGCCATGAACAAGCTTCTCAAGTCTGTCGTTCGGAGTCGACTTTAAACTGTAGGTCCTGGTACTCATGGATAAAAATTAACACACACAACATGAGTGCTGCGAGAAGCTAGGCCGTAATCCTGACACAGGGTTGTAAAGGCCAGTTATGTATGTATATGTATGTATGTATTGTATAGTAATCCAGAATCAATCATTTACGTGTTTAAAATTTTAGTTTTTTACTCCGTCATTTTGTATCATGTTTCTTCCTTTAGTACTCGAAGATTAAAAATTGTTTGATGGACAACAGATTATATGGGCGGTTTAATTGTGTTCAATTTGTTGTTGGTTATGACCACATATTCAGCAAATAGATGATTGTATTGATTATGTGTTCTATTCATACAAAATATTAAAAGTTTACAAAGAGCTGGCATAAAAATCTCCATTCAATACTTTTCGAATGAGCCCTTTCTATCGTTCATTCATAGTATCTTCTCCAGTTTCGTTGCTTCGATGAACTTTAAAATGTCGGTTGATGCCAATTTTGACAATTCCCTATCCGTTAATTGATAATCTCTTTCTACTTTGCATCAATACTGCACAAGTGCTGAATATATGCTCAGATGACTCGATTGCCTCATCAAAAAATCTGCACAAAGTACTCGAAATGAATCCTATTTTATTTAAATGCCCAGTGAGCCTACAGTGCCCGGTCAGAAATCCCGTTAAAATTCTCAGTTTTTCTCTAGAGAATCTAACGCAAGGCTCAAATCTCCTTCGAATATAGCGATAGTTACCAAGAAGAATCGAATACGGGTTTTAGAAAGTCTAGACTTTCTAAAACCCGTATTCGACTCTCTTTTTCTTCCCTATATCTCGGTATGCCCTTCAAAACTCCCATTCCTCAAAAGGGTTCTGGCCCCATCTTGGAAAATTTAACTGATATTTCATTTCCCTGAATGCATGGATCGGAACCCAGTATAGCTTTGTTAGTTGGTTTTTTTTAAATGTTTATTTATTGTGGAACCTTACTAGGCATTGTTCTTTCAGGGGTTACATTTAATTTCAGGGGTTAATTTGTTGGGTCAAATTGAAACTGCGTTCTAATATCAACAATTCTTTTAAAATTTCACTGCATTTTAAGTGAAAGTTTTTTGCTATTTCTTTAAATTAAAAGTGGTAATGTGTTGGCTTACTAAGATGATAGTGCCGGGTTCGAATCTCAGCTCTAACATCTTGAAAAAAAGAAATATGAAAAAACTATTTCTTTTGGCGACTACCTCTCAGCAGTCTTCTGGCAAAAGCTCTGGGAGTAATTGATTGTCATGAAAAAACTTCTCAAATCTGCGGTTCGGAGTCGACTTTAAACTGTTGGTCCAGGTACTCATGGAAAAAAATTAACACACACAACATGAGTGCTGTGAGAAGCTAGGCCGTAACCCTTACACAGGGCCAATTATTTATGTATGTATGTAATAACCTTTTATAATGCAAATTTTTTTCTTTTTTGTGCTATTGTACTTTTTACTTGCAAATAGCGTTTGACCGGACACAAAGCTAGCTATGATTTTAAATATTATGTTTCACACACATTCTAAACAACAGGTCACCAAATATACGAATACAAATACTTAATTCTAACGAAAAATGTCGTTAAGTAGTCAGCTACTTAATTACGAGTATTTTCAAGACGGTAGCAAACAAATAAACATCTGTTATGCAAGCTGACTATTCTTCCTCAGTGGTGGCATTGCGTTTAAAAACCTTAATTTCATGCATCTTATTTTATTGACAGCACTAATCTGTTCACTGTCTCTTAAGTTGGACACAGCTACAACGGTGGCCTTGAAGTCAAATCGTAAAAATAATTATTTTCATAAGCACATATGTATGTATTCTACAATATTTTAAACAGGTTGTATATGCATATGTGCATATTATGTATGCATCATATTTGTTTGTATGCAACGTGTATACTGCATCTGATCTATTAGTAATAAATTTTGAAGGCTTTATTGTTAGATTTAATATGACCGATGGTCATTTATTTGAATATTTACAGTACAAGTAGTGTCAACAGAACATGTTATTTTATTTGTGTAATTTTAAATGTTGTAGGTATCTGATGTATTAAAATAACAGCAGGTATACTCATATCTTTTATTATCGAAATAATCTTAATATGTAGTACCACCTCCTTTTGTATTTGTTTACTTACATGAGCAATATCGATTGAATTTAGATGACGTTTAGGCAATAAATGTGCCAACCACAGCTGATCATTGAAGTTTATATAAATGTCAAGTGTCAGCTGGCCACTTATTTTTCTTTGTTGTGTGTGCATTAATGTTTGAATGTGTGTTGTTTTTAAGTATGGGTAAATTGTTCAAAATTGTTCAACCCCTTTCCTTTCTATTTGGATAACATTTGCTCTGGCACTTCAAATGTGTGATATTAACTAAAGGATTACTGCGATTTCAACGTAATGTTTACCCAATACTTGGAAAATAAATCTGTCTGTCTGTTTGTTTGTGTGTCTTTCGATATGTCAGTTATTAACAAGAGAATGTAACAATAAAGTCAATTTCATAAGTTTCGTTAAAAAAAAGGATTTATATGTTTGAAAATTTCGATATTTTCAACAATTTAATTGCAAGTCATTGCGAAAAGTTGTCATATTTGTGACATTTACTGCCACCCCCTTTTATTATGGAAAAGTAGTATTTTCTATAAATAGATTTCATATGCATAATACATACATATGGACATAAATGTATGTCACAAATACTTGGAATAATTAATAAATGTGATTTTCTTTTTGCTACATACATACACATACTCATATTATATCACCAAATTAAGAAAACATTTCAAATGGCATTACGAGTTTCATTTATCGGCAAAATTATTTTTGTTTTTGTTATTGTTATTGTCATTAGCATATTAATTACTTTAGTATAACTAATCTGCAATATAGTATATTAAACTGAATTGTACAATATATGAGTGCCCTACGAATGTCACGTTAATGTTACTTAAGTGTTCGACTTCAAGAAATTTATTAACTTAACAAACAATGAACCACTTTCAACTACTGTTTGTTTGCATTTAATGTATTGAGTGGCGCCTTAAGTATCTTTTGCATTTGGCAACTCATATACTATTACTCGGCTAATGTGTAATGATAATCTTTAAATGCACTAAAGCCACAAAGTACAGTAAATGACACACTTTGTAGTATGTGTTTGATACGCACACATACATACTTTTTTATATACATATGTATATTAATATACCTTGTCGGATTTTTATGAACCAATTTACTAATAACAGATTTACTGTTAAATCGCAAATTATGCAGAGATATGAGTTATTATTGAAAAGAAAATTAAAAACCAAAGGCAAAAAAGAAGAAAATCATAGTGATCAATTTGTATGTTTTCGTTTTTTTTTCATTTGAACTCGTGATCGTAGCTGACTAAACTATAATGAGTTAACTTATGGTTAGCTGTAACTTATACAGAGTGAGTGAGTACGAACCAGCTCGTATGACATTGTGTGTTAAAATTAAACGAACGTTTCCTACACAACTTACAGTTAGTTAAAGCTAGGATATTATCAGACCGGTAAATTGCTTTTTATTATTACAAGGTAACTTTAACTTAAAGATAATGTAATCTTCCTAATAAGTTCATCGGTAACTTAGGTTAAAATTTATTTGTAATATCAAAAAGCGATTTATGTCTCTGATAAAATCCTGCCTTTAACTAACGGCAAGTTGTACTAATGGGTTTTAGTTAGTTTTTTAATCACATATAACTCATTACTGGTTAACTATAAGTATTCAAGTCTCGACAGGGTATTAATAGGTATTTTAGTGTATGTACCTTAAGAGAAAACTAAAATTTTAATTTAATATATTTCCATAATGATATATATACATATATAAATATATATTTGACTTAAGGCTGACTTAGTGAAAACATATCATGTACGTCGGCATCAGCTGTGAAAATGTGTAATATAAACAAGACACATGTCATGTTTATGCCCGTTTTGAAAACGTTTTCATTCGCTCAAACCCATAGCATAAACAGCTATAAAAACAGTTGTGAAATTTTGAAACGTTTTCACTGAAACCTGTTTAAGTCAGACCATGCGTTTTCAAAATTGAGTATAAACGCATACGGTTTTGAAAACTTTATGAAAATGAACTGTAAAGAATGTTCTGTCAAATTATGGGGTGCCAATGTCTTCCATTGGTTATTTTTATTATTCTATGTGCGTTATTATACATACATACATACATGATTAGCCATTACAACCCTGTGTCAGGGTTACGTCCTAGCTTCTCTCAGCACTCATGTTGTGTGTGTTAATTTTTATCCATGACTACCGGGACTTACAGCTTAAAGTCGACTCCGAATGACAGATTTGAGAAGCTTTTTCATGGCAATGAATTACTCCCAGAGATTTTGCCAGAAGACTGCTGAGAGGTAATCGTCGAAAGAAATAATTTGTTCATATTTCTTTTCTTCAAGATGTCAGAGCTGAGATTTGTACTCGGCGCTATCGACTTAGTAAGCCAACACACTAACCACTAGACCAGGGCGACTACAAGAAAATATTGCTTATTTAAAATATTCCGTTATTTTCCTTTGAGATATGTATATGTATGTATGTATATAACAAACTTCGTCTTTTTTTAAATATTTATTTAATTAATTTTTGCCATGTTTAAAATACCGATGAAATAAATGTGAATAACAAATTTATACATACATTTTGTAGACTTTAATTGTAACGTTGTATCAAAGAAGTAGTGTAAAAGAAAGTTTAACGGACACCGATATACACATAGCAAATAATTACTTTGGTATAACATCGGCCTTTGAATGATCACAGCAATTTGTCTCATTCCTAAGGCGCTTAATAATAATATAAGAAAAAATATATCTGTCCTTTCCCTTAAGTATTGGTCTCAATAAAAAAGAAGGATTTTTTAGGGAAATTTCACTTCAGCGGAAACATATTCGAGGTAATTAAGTCAATAACGCAATTAAGCGAAAGTTAATTACCCGTGGAATTAATTAGAAAATGGTAAGAAAAAATATGGAGATTTAGAAATTGAAGTGAAACGTAATTAAGCGTGAGGCAATTAGAAATATATTCGCCATCATAATTCTTCGTTGTAAATGTCTTCGCTCTTCTTACAGATATAGCGAAGCTAACACATCATTTTACATTCTTTTTTTGTTTGACGTGATTTGCTACATCTGCAAGACTCACAAAGGCATTTACAACGAAGTGTGATTGCGTTAGCTGTTGATTAACCATTCTTATGATCAGTTGTGGTTTTATAAGTTTTTTTCTTTTCGAATAAAGTTATACTCGCATTTTGCAAATATTTAACGAAACAATCATATTCACTGTTTCATTGCAGCGTTTATTTAATTTATATGCTATTGCTTAACATTTTATTATTTAAACATAAAACGAAATTTTTGTATACAATGTTTCCATTTTGTTGTCAAATAATTGTCAAATGTGAAATGTAAAGGTCTGGTTAGCCAAACGTGGATGTAGCTGTAATATAACAAAACGTACGGTTGGAAACGTCTTAAATATGACACTTAAAAACGTGTCATATGTTTTTGACATAAGTACATAAATTCGATTTTTTATTATAAAAGGGAAATACAGTGATGGAACTTCAAAATAAAAAATAGTATTAAATAATATAGAAATAGTGCCAACGAGTGTAAATAGTGTCATAACTGTATTTCAAGTATTTATACACAAATAATTTAAAATTTGATATACGTATATAATTTTAAAATATATATTACATATAAGTATATATGAAATTACATACATACTATACATATTGATAATTAATTTTTTACTAAAATGATACCTGTGAAAGTATATACATACATACATGCATAGAAAGTGCACAGTGACCTATAAGATCAAATACCTTTAATTTATATATACATATGTATATATATTGTAAATACGTTGCAAACAAATCAAATTATTGGTGTGTATTCCTGTTAAAAAAAAAACACAATTCTATTGTTTCGTTATTAAATAATAATTTTAAACTTTCCGATAAAGAGTAAATGTACTTAATTTTTTAAAACATTTTTTTTTAATTTTTGGATATGTTTAATATTGGATACGTTTAAAAATTGTTTTAAATTGGTGTTTAGCAATTAAAAATAGTACCAAGAAAACAGTAAAATAACCCCCATAATATAAAACAAACAAGAAGCGCATCACTGTTATACAAATGTCACGTAAAAACGTTGACAAATTTTATTTTATACAGGTTGTTCCGTTCCGTTAACATCACATTTATTTTGGATAATCATTTGCATTGTTTTCATATGGTAACGTACGTTGCGTTACGTTACATGAACGTTCGGCTAATTCTACCTTAAGTTTTATTGATTCTTAATTTTTAAATTTCTTATATTTCTAACGAATTAAATATTTTAAGTGAATTTTAATTGCTTTTGCTGAAATGGGAGGAAACAATATTCCCTTGAATAAGCTGCTTATAGCCCAAAAAACGCAGTATCATTTTCAAAAAAGATTCTACTCTGCAAAAACACAAGGACCATGCATAGGTGGCTATTACAACCCTTTTTTAGAGTTATGGCCTAGCTACTCACAGCACCCATATCGTGTGCGTTAATTTTTTATCAACGAGTACCGTCGATTAACGTCGATTCCGAACAACTGAGTTGGGAAGCTTGTTCATAGCAATAAGTTATTTTCAGAGCTTTTGCCAGAAGACTGCTAAGAGGAGGTCGCCGAAAAAAATATTTTTTCATACATCTTTTTCTCAAGATGTCAGAGCTGGGATTTGAACCGTAGCACTCGCTTTAGTAAGGCAACAGACTACGGTGACCACATCTGACCATATAGCATGTAATATAGTGCATCAAGGTAGTGGATTTACTCTCTATTACTATGCTTTAAATATTTATAACCAATGCTGGAATAGTGGATGGACGAAAAACTCGAAGTACCAACCTTGATAAGAAGAAGCAAAAAAATCCATTGAATATTTTTAAACTACTGAACAGGAATTCAAAATAGGATAGAAAGCAAAGTACGAGTTGATCTTGTCAAACTATTTGTGGAGGGCATAAAGCTTCAATTATGTCGATTTAAATGAAAGAAAAAATAATTTTAATTTACAAAAAATAAAAAAAGGGTTGTAAAAGAGCCATCTTCTTTTAGACGATCTTTAGTTACAACATACCAGTTAGTACTCGTATGCTATGCTTAAAATCCCTTAAGTACTCGTAGTTTTTTAATGCCACTAAATAAAGTATCTTTTTTTAGAAGGGGTCTGTAATAAGAGAATACACTGTATATAAGTAGTAAATAATTTAAATAGGAAGTAATAACAGACAGTACTTGTTTAGAATCGAAACCAAATCCTTTTATTTAAGTGGCCATCTGTACTCGTATGTGTATGTTTTAAAAAACATTTGTCTTTTTTGTTTGGTGATGTATTATGTTTCGGTTTGTTATTTAAATCATTTGAATATATTTTAAACAAAATTAAGTTTATCAAAAAACGAAAATAATTACAATAGCAAGAAAGTTTAGTAAGTTTTCTTTATATTTTAATATTTTCCCCCCTACCTCTGCTGACGACAATTACTGCTTTATATTGTTGATGGAAAGCTAAAGAAAACATTGAATGGGGGAGGGGGAAATATACATACATACATACATATATAAATAACAATAAAAACAATTTAAAAAACGACTGTGCAAATATTTATTAAAGCGGGACACATTTAACTCGTGCGTTTGTTGTTTTTTTTTACTATTTTGTTTTGTTTTGTTCTGTTCGGTTCTGTTCCAGTCAAGACATAATATTTATTTTGGTTATTTTACCTTTTAAACACAAATTGTATTATTTGTGAATGTTAAAGCAGAATAGAACGAGTCAAAAAGGTTGTTGTTTTTTTTCAGATAAAAAGTGAGGGAGTTTTTTTTATTGTATTTTTTGGTATGTGACTCCAAAACTTTTAAACACTGAGTTAAATACAATGAAACATTTCCAAATACATACGAGCATATACGAGTACATACATACATATATAAATAATTAACTTGCATGTAGCGCCCTACATTTAAGTATGATTAATAAGAAATCAATTTAAAACTGTACCGTTGCTGGGCTTTTAAACAGTTGATAGGGGCCAATGCAAATTGGGAGATAAAATGGAACTACATAAGAAATATAAAATAAATGTGGTACGAGTACCTTTATTATTTAGTAATTCTATACATACTCGTACATACAATATTATTATGTACATAGAACCAGGTGTATTTGGGGTAAGCACCTTTGATAATGTATTAATAATAAAACCAAGTACGTCCAACCAAATGTTAATATAGATAACACCCGCATACTGTTACTAAACAAACTGACAAGTCTTATGCAAATAATTTACTTTTCAATGGAACTGATACAAATTCCAACATTGTCGCGTTGTTCATACGATCAAAACGCATTGTACACAGACAATAAAATGTGTAGCTTGTTGGCTTTGCCTTTATTTCCAGATGATAAATTCGTGTTATAGTTTGTTGCTCTGGTCACTAAAGTCTGCCTATTATTCCATATGTATTTACGAGTATATAAGTAGGGCTGTTAAAATAAAATATATTTCAATATTACCGAAGACAATTATGAAATTTGTATAAACTGGAGATAAGCGTACAAAAAACAAAAAAAAAAAAAAATAAATAAAAAAATAGTCAATGGTCGTACAGATGAGAATACCAAATAGGTATGCATATGCACTTATATGTATATGTGTGTACGAGTAGTTATTTAGAAAAACGGTTATATTGTAAATAGTTTGTCTGCTTTGATAAGATCGTCCGCGGTTAAATTGCATTTAAGTTACTATCTTATCAACAGCTACACTGTCAACATAACAGCTACAGTCATCAACAACCAACCCACCCACACTATATTGGATTTTGTCTTGACGACAACAAAACTGTAGTTTCATAGAAATGATAACTTACGGCTTAGAGAACGAAATCCTTGATCCTCGCTTATTGATAACATTTTTGTATACATTTTAATGTAATTTTTTTGTTTTTTGATTTTTTTTTTTTGGTTTTGTTTTTTAATATTTTACACTAAACCACTCATAAATGCGTTTTTGGTAATCCACAGTTTTAGTTCTTGTATATATTTTATACATATGTATGCATGTACGTACATATGTGTGATTTTGTTTAAATATTTTATATATTTTGTTTCGTATTTCTTCTTTTTTATTTTTTTTTGTTTTCCACTCAAAACAATATTTTTATGCCTTTTAAAATTTCAACGGTTTCTCTGATTTTCATAAAAATTAGTTTTTCTTTGGCGAGTGTGTTCACCCCACAAAGACTTCACGTGGACTGATATCTTAGTTTTGTATATGTTGCCTTGACAGTCCTGCTGACTTTTTTGACGGTGACTGAGACTCATACGCACACTGGATGGATGGATGACCCAGACAACAGAGATTGTTAAAAACAAACAGAAAAAAATGTGAGTCCTCATGCACACACACACATTATTACTGTGTGTCTCCCTTTCTCAACAATGCTCTACTGGCAGGTTTAAGACGTTATTGCATATGTGTTGTGTGTGCGTGTATTATTTATATGAGTGTATGTGGTTAATTTTATTTGTGTTTTGCAGCAGAGGGATGAATTCTGCTTTTAGTGGATTGGTTGTAACAAGCTCTGCTTCCGTTTTGAACACACTGCTGCGACATCCTCAAACAAAACTGATGCTGTGAAAACAAAAAATAAAGAGAAAAATAAAACAAATTCCGGTAATAATAAACTTTAAATAATCAAATATGGACCATCGTGACTATTTGTTTGGATAAGCCTTAAAATGATTTAATGCGCAATATTCTTTACAAACCAGCTCTCAATTAATCAGATACGCAACATTTTGAAAGAGAATAAAATAACAAAATCTTATAAACTCAAGATTATTCTTCCAATATTTTTAATATTGGTCGTAAATATTTATCATTTACAATTGGCAGGTGTAGGTTACTTACTTACTTAGTTACTAAGTATCTATTCAAATTAATTTTTATATTAAAATAAAATTTTAATTCTTTTATATACACATACATAACTGCAACTGCGTTTTACAGTGAACTCGCGATAAAGTGAACCAAATTTTACCAAGGCAGTTCACATTTTCAAGATTGCTCACCATTTCGAATGGCAAATTTTGGACATTCTATTTACCATCAGAAATAATGTTTCAGTAAAAAAATGTAAAACTAGTATTTGAAGCAAATAGTTTGTTGATTAAAAAAATGTGGAGATTTCCCAATTAAATTATATAAAGGTTAAACATGTAACGAGCAAAAATGTTTACGTTTAGAGATTTCACATTTTGTTCACGTTTTGAAGTAGCCTATATAAAAAAATGCTGGCGTTTTTGTGACATTCACTCTTTCGAGTGTTCATGTTTTCATGAGTTGACTGTATTTGAATTGAATCAAAAGCTTTTCACGATTGATTAATTATAGACATAAGTATTGTAGAAAAATATAGAATTTTTTTAAAACATTCTGGAAATAAAAAATGAATGATGATAGAGTGTGTTTTTTTTTTTGAAAATTGATCCTGGGTGTACTGCCTCCCATACAAACTAAATCTTGACTTTTGTACATCTTGACTTCTTAGTTAACATAAATCATCAGGTAAAAGTGGACTAAATTGGAAACATAGACTTGATTGTATGAGAGAAAGTTTCTTTCTAATACAAAATTTCAAAACACACCTAAACTATGACAACTACTTTCTAATGTACTCATGGATTGGTGTGAGAGAAAAATAACTATATTTCTCTCAGTGTGTGTCAATGTAAATATTTACAAAATGTGTAAGCATGTGTGCACCGGTCATTGCTTTAAAAAGATTTTTTTCGTAATACATATTAGGTTGTACTTGTTGTCACAAAATTTATAAATGACATTATTTGCTGATGCCCATGTTTTGTTTTTTACTTAATGTTTTTGTTTTAAGCAAAGTATATATATATTTAGTATAATGTTTTCTTTTTCTCTTTTTCGTTATATATGTAAGTATGTATATAATATATTTATTATTTTTAACATTTATGTTATATACCTTAATGTTTAGTTGTACATACAAAGATGTACTCTAAATTTGATACTCAAGTAAAATGTCGATGCCTTTCCGAAACTACTTCATTCAAATTAGATTTCTATCGATGGGATAAAAACAAAAAGCCCCTATTGATGTTCCAAAATGTTTCTTATTTTCTTTAAAATTATTTTGTTTGACGCAAACTACTTAAATTACCAGCGAGCGAACAACAGTAAAATTAATAAAAAAGAAAATACTCAACATCTTAGCCTGCCAATGTAGATCGCATACTCGTACATTAGTATGAGTCCAGATAGCTGTACAATCTTTTATTTTCTTTAATGTTTTTTAGTTGTTTTCTTTTTGTTTCTTCTTCTTCTTTCTTTAAGAAGATTATTACACACATTGCGTATTGCGACCCCTAAGGTTGTACGCAGACGCAGTGTGAGCTATAAAAAACATTGTTACTACCCTTAGATTTTTTATTAAGATTTTTCTTAACAATTAATAAAAAACGAAATTAAAGACAGGAAGGCTGCGTATTAGATGTACTCGTACATGTAAAAAGATGCTGCTAATGTCCTGACAAAAAACAAAACAAAAAAAACAAAAACAAAAAAAAACAAAAAAAAAAAAACAAAAAACTCAAATATAAGAAAAAAAATTGTATAAGAACGAAATGAATGAATGAAACTGAAATGTTTACCCAGCAAACAAATGCGAAAACCTACTTCGCTAAAGAACAGTAATGTTTCCGTCCATGTATTGGTGAAAACGTTTTTTTTTTCTTTTGTAATACTTTTGTGACCCCTTGCATAATATCTGAGGGAGCCTCACTCGCTTTGTACGTGTTTATCCTTGCAAATCCAAATTATTGCAGTTTTGTTTACCGTTTTTAGGGATCGCTGTTTCTCTTTTGTTTCTATTTTTTTTCTTTTATTTTTTTGAAACATTAGAGAATTTAATACTTTACCATCAATATTTTTTATGATTTCTTATGGGTAGCATAGAAATACATAGAGAGAATGTAAAGGATTCTCAGGGATGTCATATGAAATCTTACCCTTCAGTCAGTATTCATTTCGTTAAGACATTGTAGTCTTTAACTCAACTAGTTTAAACAGCTTTAAGGAGGTTGGATAAAAATGCCAAAAGTATTATAAAAAAACAAAAAAAAAAATAAAAAATCAAGGACTACTAAATTATAACGTGTCCCGTTCACTTACAATCACAATTGTTGGCTGTATCCTTTTTTAGGTAGAAGTTTTTTTGTAACCGTATTTTTTATGCAAATTTTCTTAAGGAATGGGTGATGTGATAGCAGAGTGTGTGTGAACAAAACGCTTTTTTGGGTTTCTTTTTTACCTATTAATTTTTTAAGGATGACGTGTTTCTACTACCACTAGAATGAAAAAGCAAACGTAAAAATATCAGTTGTACTTGATAAAAGAAAAACTGACTATAAGATGCATATGTCACAAAAAATTTTTAAAAATATATATATTTTAAGGCGAGTGTGTTGCTTTTTTTTAACGTTCTTAAAAAAAAAAGAAGATATACAAACATATACATACACATACAAACATACATAATTGTATAGTTTTATTGTGGGTAAGATTTTCCCATGATTTTTTAAGATACATCTTTTTAAAATAGGGTACTACTCATTACTATTTAAAAACTGTCATATGAGTGCTTAGGGAAATTTTGCAAGGATGTACGTTGTACCATGGGATGGAAAATAGAAAAAATAAAAAACACAATAAAATGCATTGCAAACCTCAATAAAAAGAAAAAAAAAAATTAATAAAAGATATCTTAACGATTGCTCATTATATATGTACAGACATATGTATGCATGCATGTATGTTTGTGCAACGGCCTGTAGAGGCTGTTTTTTTTTCTTTTCAAATACATACATACAGATATTCTTTAAAAAAAAACTTAAACACATTCATCTTAAATTTTATACACATCTGAATATACCCATTCCAATTACTTTTTGTTTTTTTAGGACAAAAAAAGAACAAAAAAAATACGGCTGATCAAAATATTCTAAATAATTTTTTAATTTAACGGTTTTGTGTTAATTATGATCAAAAAAAGGTTACAAAATTATTATAAAAAAGGGACTAAATTATCAAAAAAGGCAGAAGAAAATCATGGAAATCCTGCTTTTTTCACAGCAAATTCATAACGTGTTGATTTTTGGTATATGATATGGAATCAAAATTAAACCACATGCTTTTGAAATGCTCATTTTGAAATTTCTAAAAATTTTCTTATTTTTTTTTTTTTTGTTTTTCTGTTTTATATAAAGTTTTTGTTACCAATTGGGGTACATATACAATTTAACAGACGCTTTAAGCATTAGATATTAAGCGTAAGAATATTAAAAATTGAATTCAATTACTACATATTTACGAGCAAGTTTTCAAAATACATATAATATTTAATGATTACAACCATCATTATAATAAAAAAGAAACAAAAAGAAAACTAAATTAATATACATTGAAGACAATCGCCGTAGTCTACTCGTAGTATGTAGTGTTTTGGCGTAATAAGACAAGAGCTCCGGGTTCAAACTCCTTTGGGCGAACACCTCTTAGCAGTCTTCTTGCCATGAACAAGCTGTCCTTTGGAGTAGACTTAAAACTGTAATTCCCGATACTCGTGGATTGACGCACACAATATTTATCCTCATTTATAGAAAATTATTTACCCAAATAATGGTTTTGGAGGTTTATGTCAAAATAATAATAGTCAAACTGTTAAAAACGTAAAATTATTATTATTGTGACATAAACCTCCAAAACCATTATTTGGGTAAATAATTTTCTATAAATGAGGACAGATATAGAAAGCTGAGAAAATTTCCTTTAAAATAAGCCCTCTTTCAGCGTTACAGGTTAACTATTCACCAATTGCAATGAATACTTCCAAAAAAATATCATTATTTTCGGATGACCTCAGCACCTAATTTTCTCTTAAAAAACCGGAAGCTCGATTTTGATTTTAGAACCATGGTTTCTTTGGAAAAAGTTCTTAGAATTTCTCGTAGATTACGACCTTGCTATACGCTTTGTCACGTTTTTCGGTCCCGAACAAATTGACCCACCCTAATGTACATATAAGAAGACAATAAAATCGAAGAAGTTTGTTAAAATATACAGTATGTAAAACATATATTCGTATACCCGATAAATGTGAGAAAACTTACAAAATATTCAACGCATAAGCAAATTTTTGAAAATTTTGTATATATTTATTGTTTTTATATAATATGTAGGTATGTTATAAATCGAATACTTGATGGCGGTTTATTCATATAATGGATAACAAAAACCGTATTCGTACGGGTAGCAATGCCATATTTTTATTATTTTTAATGAGAGTTTTTAACTCTGTTTAATTTGTGTGGTTCCCCCTTTTTTGTTGCGTTCTGTGTTTTAATAAAATATTATCGTCAGATGAATTATTATAAAAACTTGTCAAAACTCAACATGGGCAGAAAATCAAGTGAACTTTCAGATGAACAACGAAAAATAGTAATAGATCTACACATTAATAAAAAATCTTTACCGGATATTTCCAAAATAATGATAATTGGATGGATAATTTAAAAAAATGCAACGAAGTGTAAACCGGTGCAAGTTAACAAGAAGTCACTGCTTATTCCCACGTCGCCAAATTCTGTAAGTGACGTTACACTGGCTGTAAGTTTGGAATAGAACTTTGGAATTCAAGTTACACCCCAAACAGATCGAAACTACATTAACAAAATTGGATTCAAAGTCGGTATCCTGTCAGAAGAGCATTTGCTAGCATGATTAATAAGCAAAAACGGGTTGAGTTTGCAAAAAAGTACCAAAATAAAGTTTTCAACTTCTGGAAAAGAGTTATTTTTACGGATGAGTCCAAATTTAATATAAAATTACCGGATGGACGCGTTAAACTTTGGCGAGAGAAGAACACGAGCTTATTCATCATAACCTAACTCCCACAGTCAAAAATGGTGAAGGCTCGGTAATGGTTTGGGGTTGCTTTTCAGCATCAGGAGTTGGGAATCTGCATTTCATCGATGGAATTATGAAAGCAAGGGATTATATAAATATTTTAACCCTAGGAGGTATGAGGGTTTTTTGTCGCTAAATGGCATAACCAGGTCTGTGCAGACCTACATGGGATTTGTATGGAAATGCATAGACAGATGTGCAAAAAGTATGTTTAAATACATTTTATGCTAGGAAAACCACAAAATGAACATTAAAAATGCCTTTTTATACATCTTAGTTATCTTTTAATAGTATTTTATAATAATATGTATACAAAGGAATTTTATACACCACATTTAACGCAGAAGTAAATGACATTTGAGAGTTGTTGTCATACCGGATTTTTGCAATGCAATGAAAACGTGTTTTTCCCTGTTTTTTGTTTTACTTAAAGCACAGAGAGCACGATGGTCTTTTGGCAGAGGATGCGGCATGGACTGGACGGTCATCTAGGAGCGGGCCTGCAGCTAAAATTTAAAAATTGATTTAGAACCAGATGTTTATGCCTTATTAGATTGGTTTTGATGGTAAATACAATTAATTATTTTAATTGGAACACATAGACAGAACTGTTTCTGCATATGTTTGTTTGGATTTGGTAAATGCAATTGTATCAATTAAAATTTTAATTGACTTTTTCATCAACAAGCTCGACACTACTAATTTGTTAATTGATATTATAAATGTTGTTTGTAAAGGCAAAATCAATTAACAAGTTAATTGTTAGTACACATTTGAAACAAATTTCTTAATTGGAATCGAGTTTCTATATACAATATATAGTCTAAAGTGAAATATTCGAAATATTTTTAAATATAAATACTTGGAAAGCATCACCATCCACTTTCCAAAAACGTTTAAAAATATAAAATCTGCTCAATGCTTATTAAGTTAAATGAAATACTGAAACTACAGCCTAAGGGTATATTCAAAATTCTGAAAATTAGAAAGTTATTCTTTCAACAAGACCTACAACCTACATTAAGTCATTTAAAACTGAACTTTGCCTGTAACACCGTGTAGTTTGGTCAATTTGTTTTTTAATTTCACTAAAATGTAATAAAAAATGGGAGAGGTATCAGCGCACAAATAAAACTATTATGCATCACACATTACGCTATAGGTTTTATTTTTTAATAAAATATAATAATAAGTGAGGAAGAATATTAAAGTAGTTAATGGCCATTGTTTCACTTTCTCTGTATCACTCTGTCATCTCAAGGGAACCTAGAATAACTCTTCATTTTTCAAATGTGATGTGTGAGAACTGAATAGATGCAAAGCCAAAGCAAATTAAGAATAAGATCGATTGTACAACGTGCTCTCTGAAATATTTAAATAAACAAGGAAACATGTTGCACATGCTGATGTCCGAAAAGACATCACTTTTGTTGTTATATCTCTAAAAAAAAAATAAAAATATATCATGAGTACAAAAGAAAGAACGAAAGAAAAAAAAAACTAAAAAAAATTTAAGCCGTACATGACAATAATTCATATGACATTTTAACATGAAATCAAGATCAACAAAATGGGACGTTACGAAACAAAACGTTCATACTTTTGGACAATCTTTTTTTGATTACTTTGTTCTTTGTATTAAAACTTATTTTCACTGTTGAGCAAAACATACAAATTCTTGGTGTATACGTGTCCAGCATAAAGAATTTATTAGTAGAGCGCGCAAAGATAACATTTTGAATCTCTCCCTCTTTCTATTCTATTTTGTTTAGTTTTTTATAAAAAAAAATAAAAAATAAAAACAAATGATGCATATGGGTGTGAAACCTAAACCTATTTAAAGCAGTTACATACTGAAAAAATACGTACATATTTATGGATGTATAGGTTTTCAATATGTACATATATTGGTTAATAAATGAATATCAAATTTAAATTACATATATTATTATTGATATTAGTAATTAATTTTATATATAAAAATAAATAATTAAACACATGCCAACAAATACATACATACAATTACAGCTGTTTGTCAAGAAGGTTTTGAGACCAAAAAAAGTTCATTTTGAAAAAAAAAGAATTGATTCATAAGCTTAAAAACAAGCCAATAAAAAATGTTTTATTTTGCACACCAATGATGGTACATTTTTAAAAATAAGCACACACTTTCATACATACATACAATGTACTATGCAATAAGAGTATGGGGGGAGTAAGGTAAGTAAAAGAATTTTTAGTTCCTTATTGCTTGAAAGAAGGTTTATAACGGAGCATGTAAAAGAATATCAACGTAATAACGTTGGCTTGTAAAAAATCAAAGTGAATGTTGTTTCATTCTCACTTAATCTACTAAAACATCTTTTTTTAAAAACAATTTCAACAGTTTTCCAAATATTTGAAATCAATGATGTACACAGATAATAGTAAACGTGATTTGAGGAAATTATTTAATGACTTTGGCATAATCGTACATTTCATTATTTTATCAATAATTAAGAAATCAATTTGTTGCACTCTGCAACAAATGCAGGAGGCTGCCAATTTGATGAGTGGTGTAGTCACTATGCGGGTCACAAAGGGTTAAGGGTTTTCATTATATTCAAACTGAATGAAATGTATAAAATTATTTAATATAATGCGTAACAGCCAGCTCAGATTGCATATCCACATGTCCCGCATTACAATGGCTTGCCTTACCAGTAATTCAAATGATCGAAACAAATTATGTCATATAATTATACACATACATACATACTTATTTGAATATTTTTCTGCTCCCTTAGTCTTTATTTGCGACATAATATGCAACATAAAAAAAATAAAAGAAGTCCTAAGCTATAATTGATTGACTCTATAGATGAACTTAAATTGCAATAACCATAAAATAAATTTCTTTTACTTTGATCATAGATGATGCATAATATTTTAATTAAATACCTCTATAATCCAATTTACTTAATTTAATATAATCAAAATTAAAAGTTTTTAATTTGTCAATATGTCGGATGTGTTATTCAAGACAATTTCACTCCAGTGTAAAGAAGGTACAACAGCAATTCTATTTGCTGCTGTTGTTTGAAAATAAAACGACAGATTTAGAACACCTTTGGCGTTACCAACATTTATCGTCACTAGATTGATATTCTCCATTTTCAAGAGACTATATGAACGACAAAGAAACACTGGCACATATTCATAAATCAGAACTAAAGTCAGAACTAATAAATCAGAAATAAAAAAAATAATTAATAGATAAGTCATAGATCTTATTTATAATTAATAACTAATACAATAACTGCTCTGAGCTGGTATATGAAAATCAACTCTGCATATTGCCATGCAGAGAAGATAAAATATCGATAATATTCTGAACGATATAACTGATCCCCAATAGCCTGGGCATCTATTAAATAAAGAACAATTTTTGTTCTTTACAAAATGTACGCAAATTTATACATCAATTAAAAGAGGCACGTAAATCAAAATTATTCAATAATAATTCTTGACGAAAGCACATCTCTAGTTTGTTTTCTATTCTATGTGGATTTTTTGTTTTGTGGAGTAAAAATTGTTATATTTATAGGTATAAATCTTAACTTTTTTCACTATATCTTCATCTTATAATACTTTATATCCCTTTAGTCTTTTATTATCACATAAAGAATGTTTCAGTTAGAATATAAAAATGTGGTCTAGTGGTTAGTGTGTTGGCTTACTAAGGCAAGAATTTGGGGTTCAAACCACAGCTCTGACATCTTGAAAAATAAAGAGAAATATGAAAAATATTGTTTCTAAGACTACCTCCTGCAGTCTTTTGGCAAAAGCTCTGAGAGTAACTAATTGCTATGATCAAGCTTCTCAAGTCTGTCGTTCGAAGTCGACATTAAACTGTAGGTCCTGGTACTCAAGGATAAAAATTAACACACACAACATGGGTGCTTCGAGAAGCAACGCTGCAACTCTGCAACTCTGAAACAGGGTTATAATGGCCAATTATATATGTATTGTATGCTTGTATCTATGCATAAAATATAAAATAAAATCAATCAGATGTTCTTTGTATGTGTCACCTTGGAGTCATTCCATGAATCAAAGCATATTTATCGTGTAGCCTAAAAATTTTCCAATTTATTAACATTTTTTATATGTATAATAAATAAATAAAATAATAAATAAATAAAAATAAAATAAATACAATAAAAATAAATAAAAATTATAATTCTGTGCTCTATTAAATACTTCTTCAAGTCCATTAAAAGAATTGCTTTCATTGCTAATTATAATTGCGTTTTTTTGAATTGATTTCAAAATTTGTTTACGTCGGTTCATTTTATTCTGTGACTAACACTTCACTTTATGTGAAATATTAGGTAGTGTCATCGAAAAGATATGCCAGGATCATAATAAGGGTACAGTAGTTTTTAGTGCACTGTATGCATGTTTTTTTAAATACATATTGTTTGACAGTAAACGCATTATAATTTTTTTCCCTTCGCTGTTATACAAAATAGCAACAATAAAAAATATGTTCTACTGTGTTTGCAAATTATTTTGTTTTTTTTTTTTATTTTTATTTCAGGTAAGAAAAATCATTAAAATGTGAAGACAATTTAAACATTTTGAAGAATGCTGAAGAGTGTTTGTTAATCGTATGTTAACTTTTGTAAAACTGTGCGGTTTGCTTAATATTACAATAACAGTTGCTTCGCTATGTTATTATAAGGCGCTACTCAGTAAGTACTTTATTTTTATTTAGCGAACTGTTACTGTTATTGCTTCAAATACTTAGGCCCATTATTACAACTTGCCCTTAGTTAAAGTTAGGATTTTATCAGGCAGATAAATTGTTTTTTGTTATTACAAGTAAACTTTAACCTAAAGTGACCGATAAAATTATTGGGAGTATTGTTTCACCTTTAGGTTAAAGTTTACTTGTAATAACAAAAAGCAATTTATCTGCCTGATAAAATCTTGCCTTTAACTAACAGCAAGTTTAAAAATGGGCCTAAGACTTAGCAAAGTTTGGCACAAAAATAGCATATTGTCTAGTTTCTTACTTTATGTGCTTGAGTTGTTCAAGTTTTGGCAAACTTGTTTACTTGAAAATAATTTCAAATGCATATTGACAAAAGCCTCAAGCTATTTGATCAAAAAGACGTAACCACTGTTATATGAAAACTTTTATATGCTATTTTTTATTCCCTCAAGTTTCATTAACTACATATTTAAATATTATTTCTTATTACTACTTAAGGAAATTTTAAATAAATATTAACGTAAAACATAAATTTGCTTAAAATATGTATTTGGTCTCAAGCCCAGCTGCCAGAAACAAATCTTTCTAAGATACAAAATATATAAAACAGTCTCGTAGTAGTCGTAGTAAAATAGAATATGTTTATTATTAGAATATAACGTATGTATACAATTTTCGTTTTTTATTTTCTTATCTCTTTTTATTAAAAAAAAAAATGTATGTACACGTTAAATGGCGAATTTCTTTTAAGAATCCCTTTTAAAAACTTCATCACTATTGCTATGAATAGGCAACGTACCGTGAGAATATGATTTCTTGTCAATTACACAAAAACGATTAACGGTACTGGATCAATTGTGTTGGATACAAAAAGAAATAAAAAACGTATTGTACATACCGATAAATAACACACATACGAGTGAGTATCAGCAATTATAAACACTCTGTCTGAACTACCCCAAAATTACAACAACAACAAAAAAATCTTTTAAATAGCATTTGCAAAATGTCCAAGCAGATTTAAGGCAAGACAATTGTAAATCACGATCAATTCAATTACTTCTTGAATATATTTTGCACTTAAATGGTAAAAAAAGGCAGCTATGACAGGCAAAAAATAAAAAACAAAAAAAGTATATATGAATTAGGTTTTATAGAAACACATTGTGAAAGCAATCGATATGAGTGAAATGGAAAGGATAAGCCTTAGTAGTATAATGGAATTGAAAACACACCTGTCCTACGTTCCCATGATGAAATTAAGGGATAAAATGTCCTCTATTGTTGCAAAGTAAGCGAAAATACAGCAGAGCATCTTAAAATAATATTAATAATACATACACACACATACATAGAAACATATTACACTGTTTATTCTTATAAATTTTGCTAATATTTTTATATAAAATGAAAATGATGTTTTATATTTCAATGAAAAAAAAAATTCTCGAATTTTTTAAACTGAACACCTTTCTCTAGTAATTTTTTTTAATTTTGCTACTCGTAAATATAAAATATTTATATAAAAATAATTTCATTTATTTAAACCTTTTTTCGAACTTTACAATTTTCCATTTTTATGTTCAAAGGTTATTGTCCTTTAATTCTAATGTTTCACTAAATTCCTATTTACAGACTTTAAATAAAAATAAAAAACAAACACACAAAGAAAAGGATGTTTGACAAATACACAAGGGGAATACGTATTCAATTAGTTTTCACACAAAACTCTACACTTCTATTTTATGTACGAGTATACTATTTAAGTGTTAATAAATTATTGAAAAAGAAAATTAATATGTTTTTTTTTAAATTATAACAACCAGTGTATTTTATTGGATATAAACATCGTATCGAACTATTGTTTACACCTGTAGTTTAAAAATTATTACTAGGGCAACCAAAAATATGCATTAGCATTTTTTTCTAATATTACTGAGAAAACAAGCAAAATAATAATTCATTTTAGGAAAAATTACAACGTTTAACCTCTATTTCTTACGGCATATTTTTGCATATTTCGTCATAAATGCATACTTTTGAATTTTTAAATTTTTTCATATTTGTATGGCATATTATACAAATTTTTACATATTTTAGAAGAATTTACGTGTATAACCAAATTTAATTTTTTCAAAATAATGACTACTACTGGCACATAACTTAAGTATAATCTATAGAATAATAAGAGTACTCTTGAAAACGTTTAAAATTAAACATTGTGAAGTTAGAGAAATTCGCGAGAATGGTACATGAAGCTCCTTCTGAACCTATTGTGCTTTGATAGATACGTCAAATCAAAAAACAAATTAAATACAAAGCGTACCCCTACAAATTTTACATTAAGGGGAATTAGCGTTTAAAAAAAATTGTTTAATAATGAATCCCAAATAAAAAGTTACGTATTTTCAACGATGTACATATTGAAGAATAATTGCAATAAATGCATGATATAAAAAATTAAATTAAAAGTTGATTTTTTAATTAATTAAATTTTTATAAGAATATGCAGAAAATCAAGCAATCCGTGTTAAACATTTTAATTAAGCCAAACTGATAGGAAAAATACAAGACACTTTTAATCGTCACTCAGTGAAAAAAGAGATAAAAGTAAAATATTTAGACTTGTTTTGATTACAGTTCGTCTCATATTTCTCTTCTCGCAAATCAGCGCTATGTAAATGTAAAGTAATTTTATTTTATCTGGTTTGTGGTTAATTGTTACTTTTCATATTTTAAAATTTTTCAAAAAATATATACGCAATTTTATGTTAACATATATATGCAATATGAGTTTTATAGAGCATATTTTTAACTCTTAAAAGTATTTTTTCAATGCATATTTTAGGCGCTTAAAACTCAAGCTCAAATTCTTCTTATACTTTTTTATTTGAGTGTTTTTTACTATTTTAAGGACGCTATACAATTAAAAATTCTGATATATAGAAAAAAAAATGTTGCTAAAACTCTTTCAACCGGAAGTCATGTTTGATGTTTTTTATGTGTGATTTTTACTGTTTTTATTAATATTTTAAAATGATGTTTATTTCAGCAACGACAATTTTGGAACTCAATTTTGTGAGTTGCAGGTGAAAGTAGTCCCAAAAGTAAGAACTTCTGCATCATTTGTTTTATCAAGTTGGCTGCATTAATAATTTAATGGTCATACGAATTTGTTTGCACAATGTGGATTTTTCTCACATTTTTATATTTTAACACGGTTATACCTCAGTATGCCGTCTGGAATACCTCTTGTGTGTCTGAAATTAAAAATTCGGACTCATATTACTGATAATCGTACACAGTCCTCGTTAAAGTTTGCGTTTTCAGTTCGTAGGTTGTTCGCAATTATGTTCTGAGTTTGCATCATCATCCGAGTTAGATGTAATATACAAGGGCATATTTTATTTTTGTATTTTTATGCAAAATAAAGTTTATAAAAAAACGGGCCATTTATTGAGCCAAAAAGGTGAACAAATGAGGGAAAAATGGCAATTTTTGGTAGATTTGTTTCGCTTTTTTTTCTTCTATTCAATATCTACACTCTAAACCACTTTTGCTGAAAATTAAGTCGATAATAGTAGGCAACACTTTACAGACTGTTTCGACCTAAAATTAAGCATGTAGTTTTTTAGACATTTTGTTAGTTTTTAAGTAAAATATGTCTAAAATTAAACAAAAAATGTTTAAATATTTTAGGCAATGTATGTCTAATTTTCCCCCCTTTCATATATTTATTTTCAACACTCCTTAAATGAAAATGCCTGCAATACATATTTTTAATTACATTATTTAATTTATTAAAAATTATATGTCTTATAAACTATCTATATATACTTATAAATATATATAAAATACATACATATGTCCATAACTGTCTTATCTTTTAACAAGTTACATATTATTACACATAAAAAAAGTGTCATAAGTTTACATGTACATAAAGTTTAATTAAAAAAACATTTTTTCATATATAAAGGATTAAATAAATGAAAATATTTATATAAAAAATCACTTTTTATATGGCATTATCAAGTTTACGTATTAAAGTATTAATCTTTCTTAAATTATTTATATGACACTTTTTTCCTCTCATTTGCGAAGGATAAAATCTAAAAAAATATCGCAATGAGAATCCAAAATTTTTAGTAACAAAGCAACTATAGAAAAAATCCAGTATATTGAAATCCTCCTCTTTCGACGTAATCTCCTTTTCAAACCAAATGTATGCAGTAGATTTTCAACTTTCTTTTATTGATGTTTCTATAAATACAAAAGCTTTTTAGTAAAATAAAATAATTAATATTAAAAGATTTGCTTACCAACTATTGATATCAATGGCTCAAATTATATTTATTATTGCACATGCGACTTTTAGTAGAGTGACTCCATGTGAAATTAACTGCATAGGAATTATAATTGGTATATATTTTACCACATTTTGAATACAAACACTCAAAAACATTGCATTTTTCTTCATTAAATGATAAACTCATAAATTTTGACATTTTGCACACAACAATTTTTTTATGAATAATTAATTAACACTTTAATATACTTTATAAACTATTTATAAATTAGAATAAATACCAATACGACGCGACTCTTTTGAACTTTTTATTTTTCGTCGCTTTGTTACCACGTCTTCATACCATTTTTACTCAAATGTTCTCAATATTACACATTTATATATATTTTTAGGCAAAAGTGCTTAATTTTACAAATTTTTTACTGATTTTATGCAAATGTGCTTAATATTGAACATTATTTTGTAAATTTAAACATAATTTGTTTAAACATAAACTATTTTGATAGCAAATTTATTTTTTTGTGTAAATTTTTTACCTATTTTTAAAATTAAGAATGAAACTTATATAAATTTAGACAACAACAAATTTTCAACACCAATTTAGACATAATATGAACCTAAATTTTGGGAAAAGTTTTAGAGTGTACAACTTTGCTTCATACAGAAAAGACATATTTTTTACGGTATACCGAGTTATAATGCAGCCAACTTGATAAAATGAATGATGCAGAGGTTCTTATATTTTTCAATATTTTCACGTGCAACTCTTAGAAGTGAGCCCATGTTTTATCCACTAATATAAAACGCCTCAAAAACTCTTTCGAAATGCGTTTAAACAACTCCAAACTATTTCTTAAAGTTGTCACACGATTACGTTTAAATACGAAATCACACTGCCATATATAATGCTTTTGGCATCAACAATCTCACTTGCTTTTACTGTTTGATCGGCCAATACCATATCGTATCTGGTGTATTGACCTCTATTGGCCGTCCAGAACGTTCAGCGTCATTTGTACTTGTGCGACCACTACGAAAGTCAGTAAATCAGTTTTATACCATTGAATTGATGCTGCAGAGTATTTAGCAAACTTTTCCTTGGTTTGATTTACGGTTTTTATATCGCAAAAAATAATATTTAATGAGCATTCAAAATTCACTTTTTTCCATTTTTGAAAAAGTAGACGAAGTTGTATGTTTTGAACAGCTGTTAAACGCATAATAAATGATTCATTTTACTTTGTTTTGGTATTTTACCAACCGTGTAAACGTAAAAAATCTGTCGTAAGATTTTTACTCTCATTTCTAAAATACGGATGGAATTTCATAATATTTTCTCCTTGAGTTTATGTACGTAAAGTATTAACGTCTAAACCCGGCTTTAATGAGAGCAGTGTTGCATTTCATATATATAAATACGAGGGAAGTTCGAAAACTCACGGATTAACCGATTCGCCCTCGTACATATTGGAACGCTCTTGATTAATACTGTAATTTTACTTTGTATGTTATTAAAAAAGAAAAAAAAAAACAATAAAATTTCAGATATGAATCCTGCCAATTTTTTTTAATTTTTCAAAAGTCTTGTGTATTATTTGTTCAGTAATTGAAGCAGTTCAATGAGCCTAAAGTACAGAAAATTAAATACATTTTTTCTTATTTTTTTGCTGTGATACACATTAGAAAGGTTTTTTTTGCATTTTTTTATTCAGTAATTTTATTAAGATCTACTTGTACATACATATTCATTAATTCAATATGTATAACGGTTAACTGTTGCGTTTTATGCAATAAATAGTTCCCATCGTGGGACTATCCCAAGCAGTATAAATGACTATTATTCACAATAAGGGTTCATGTCGGTGTTGCTAATATTGATATTGACGATGTTCAGTAAAGAAACAAAAGCAAAAGCAGCAACAGAAACAAAATCAAAAACAAAAAGTAAACTAAACACGAAGAAAAAAATAAAAAATAAAAATAAAAAGTAAAAAAGTAGATGTTGTTTATAAATAAATAATTTGCAAAATAAATGCTATTTTCACCTTAACCAAAAACCTAAAAGCAATTGTTTAAAAAAGACAAAAATAAAAACGACAAGAAACCAAAAGCAAAGCATTACAAGCTGTAGTAGTAGGTAGACCCAGCAATAAACCAAAGGCAACAGTAGCAAAATGCTAACTGCTTCTTCACTAGGTATCAGACTAGAGTGCTAGTAACATAGAGGTGTAGTTGTTAATATTATTATTATTATTGTTGCTGCTGCTGCTGTTGTTGTTGTTGTTGTTTTAGAGAAGGTAAGCAGTTGGCGTATAAATAGAGGAGCATCACCATTTGAAAGTTCATGCCATGAACTATATTGTATACAAATATACTCGTACAATAACATACTAGAGGATCATCATCATTTGGTTTATAAAAATGCACGGCTAGTTGTGGTGTCCAAACTTAACAATTGTGAGAATGTTCTCATGGAAACACGATTACACTTAAGAGTAATATTTAGTGCAAGCACCTCGCGGTCTCGTGTCTTCGTGTAAGTCGTCTAAAACTTTGAATCTATGTTAAAATGAATGAATAAATTGTACATATTCGAGTACGTATGTACGTACATACATACTTACACACATATAACACACATCTGTCCCACTGTCCGTCCGTCCGTCTCTCTACCTTTTGCTAAAAGAATAGTTAAATGAATGAAACAATGAATGAATGCAAGTTGGTGGTGTGGCGGCAGTAGCAAGCATGTCGTGTCCAGAAAGCAAAAACTTTAACATTAGCAACTTAAAACAAAAAACAACAAAAAAAAAAAACACAAAAATATTAGAAAATCAAGACTTTTTGCTTTAAATCTGAGGTAAATGAATGAGCAAAAATATGTACAATCATGAAAATTAGGTGCAGTTTTAAAAACAACAGTAAAACCCATCAACATTATGATCATCATCATTCTCCTCCTCATCATCACTTTCATGATTATAATGAAAAATAAAAAAACACAAAACAGAAAACAGAAAAAAAATGTTTAAACATGAGTTTTATGGACAACAATAGTCAACAAGAAACATGTACACATTCTTCAAATAAACAATAACAATGCATCTTTATGTGAAGACAATTAGAGTATATTTGCCTGATATTGGCGCCCTTTGTGTTTCAGTATATCACCATTTCCGTTGTGATTCATTTAAACCTATAAGTCAATATCATATGATCTAGTTTGACTACATTTTGTTTAAAAAATTTAAAACTGTCAAATCAATATGAAATCAATTTAAACAAACCACTTCTTATATAACCTCAGTTTAATACTCTGCCAGTATTGTTTTATTGTATTTGAAGAAAGAAATTGAGTAAATTATTTCTTTCTTTTGAGGAGGATGCATTCTTTGCAACCAACAAATGGTACGTGTAGTACATGTAGTGAGCCAATTAATTAGCCAAAATTCTCACGACCTCAAATTAAAGAAATCCCATAAAAAACGACAATGCAATATAAAAAACTTCACGTAGGAAAGTCTTACAAAAAGAAGAAGCTTTAAGTGCAACATAATCAAAACAGAAAAAAAAACATTAAAAAAAAGAGTATTACTATTTACTTTAATATTCAGGCTAGGCGACCACATTACCACTAAACCACATGCACACACATAAGTGCATACATATGTATATATATTTTAAATATAATCTATTTAATCCCAGTTAGCATTTTAGTAAACTATTGATCACAATCGTATTTGGTATCAATGCAATATATGAATCATAAACTTTTTGATAAAATTTTTTGTTGAGAGATGACGTTTTCAGGTCTGCGTCTTTTAAAAACCATTTTATTATATTTACATTTTTATTTTTTTCATTATAAATGTTAAAGTATTCTTAACAATTACTTTGGTACCATACATTTGCAGAGTTTTTTTAAAGTAATTTTATAATTGAAATTTACGGCTGTTTTTATAATAAAAGGTTAGAAACTTGTTAGCATGTACGACAAAAAACTGGCAAGTTTATCACCCGCTATATACTAATATTATTAATGGCCTGTTTCTGTATGACAAACAATTTCAAACGACTGAAAATTTGTATGAAAAACACTCAATTTTTCAAATAATCTTGATCACTTTTCATATAAATTTTCAATTGCCTAAAATTGTTTTTCATACCGAAACAGGCCATAAAACTTTCCATTTGATAACTAGTCAGAGAATCCAAAAAAATAAAAATAACGAGCTGCTAATTAATAATTTAGATTATAATAAGGCTGTTAAAATTTAACCTCTACAGATACCTGATAGTCGTGTGTGCACCAGAAATTGAAATTACTTAATTGAACATTTTATAAAGTGGCAATGCCTTGAGGCAAAATTCCTGCACAGGTATACTGTGCTGAACTTGAATATAAAAATAAGTGAAAATTATAATGCCAAATATATAAGAGAAAATTTCACAGAAAAAATGTTTTCCGTACAATTTTCAAAATATTAAATGATGTCAATTAACTTTTATTGACTTCATTTAAAATTCCGAATTAATTTTTTAGTTAATACAATGAATTCATTTAAATAGAAACACAAATATATAAAATTAACTAAGAAATTAATTGAAAAGTTTTATTAACACATAAACAAAAATTAATTAAGATTTTAATTGTCTCAATTACAAAGTTTAATTGAAAAAAAAATTATGAAAAATTTTATTAAAAATGTTAAACCAATTTTTGTTTTTTTTTTTATTTGTGGCAACTATCGTAACTATTTCCATAAGGCACATTAACCAATTAAACATATAATAGAATTAATTAATAAAATTAACTGAAATCTGTTTATGTGTTATGTGTATGGTTTGAAAAAGTTTCAGTATATGTATACGTATATGACTTTACTAGAATTAAAACCATATGATTTCCAATCAGTACCAATAATTGAAAGATACGTTTATAAATGTTGGCAGCTTTCGTATGTATTGTTGTAAAAAGTGGGTAATGAAACATAGATTTTTGTTGGAAAAACATAGTGTTAAAGCTAAGGCTTGGCTTAATAAATATTATTTGACTTGATAACAGGAAAAGTGTTTAGATTAATTCAACCGAGGCGAAATGAGAACCCGAGGAGCGACACATAGTGGACACCCCAAAGTTACTCTTATCGGCGAAAAGGTCAAAACAATCCACAAAATAGTTTTAAATGATGGTAAAGTTGAATGATCATTTAGGTGAGTAAAACTTGTATGCAAAGTAGGTGCGTTCCATGATGGCAACCAAAAACAGAAACATTTTTAACATTTGTAATAATTCAGAATACATTCAACCATAAAAAATTCGAGTTTTTCCATTTAGTATATATGTATGTGTTATCGTGCTTCCGAGTCCATTCGGCAATCCGAAGAATGTATAGAATATGGTAAACAGAATTCAAAGGTGTGTAAAGAGCCAAGAACCTGTTTAATGACTTCAAAAAATGTTTCCTAGAATGAACCCAGCAGAAAATAGTGCTTACAGGTAAGTTATTTTTTAAGGAAGAAATTGTAAACAATCACTTATTTTTACATAAAATGAGCCGCTAAAATGCAATAGAAATGCAAATTTATTGCAACCAGTAAGCAAATAGTTCAACAAATCAAAAATAATACCTTATCCTGTAGCATATTTGGAAGGTTTAATGTAAAAAAAAACAATATAATGTTTCCAGTATTGCTTACAATTTTATTTATTGCTTCCAAATTTTAAAAATTTTCTGCTGGGAATTTTTCATTGATGAAGAGGTACTCTTCTTCATCAACACTTGAATAATCTAAATTATTGACGATATTTTCCATTTTTTGTTTTCATGTATAAATTTCCATCAGCTATTTGTATACATATTACTCATGTGTATGTGACAATTATACTTTAGTCTGTGTTCACACTTAGAGATTCTTATTTTTAAGATTTTGGTTTACTCTTCTTTGAACTATCTTCGGCGTTCAGACAATACATTTATAATTGTGTATATGCATGTGTGCAATTACGATTGAGAGAGTAAAGCGTATTGCTAGTACAATATAGAGTGTTCTCGTTTCTTTACCCCTCGCCACCTCCGCCTATAAACATTCAATCTTAAAAATAAGAATCCCTACGTGTAAACACAGACTTACGAGAAAACCACTAGTAACCGCCGATTAAATTGTCAATTAGCTATAAGATTATATCAAATCAAAAAGTGAATAGAAAGATTAAGCTTAATTTTATCCTTAATCTCGATCTAAAAAAAACAGCCCTAAGATTTAAAGAAATTCAAAATCAAATTTCAACTCAGACTAAAAAAAAATATTGAAATCGAATTCGAGAACGATTTAATAATTTTCTATTGCACTATTTAAAAAGTAGTAATTAAGGGCCCCGTTGTCGAAAGCGAAAGCCATTATTCAAAACTTTTCAAAAGCCCAGAAAGTAGATTTCAAGAAAATGTCTTTTAAATGTTGGCCTGGTTATAACGAATACTATGCTTTTGCATTAACAAAATTTGAAATGCATTGGCGTCAATGGCTGCAAATGTAGTTGTGATGGTTATTTTTGCAGTGGCATTTTAAAGTTAGAAGACCATACACTGACTGTAGGCGGAGATACATTGTTATAGTGATGATGTTGGTTTTTGGAAAAGTAATGTAAAGATCTGATTTAAACTAAATTTAGGAATAATGAGTCAGATATAAAACCAAGACAGTGAAAGGACCATTAACAACTAAAAAAAACAAACCATAGGTCAAACCCAAACTTAAATGTTTTATTAATATTGAAGTGTGTGGTTTAAGGTGAAATTTTATACAGGAAACAAAAGCAAAAAAACAAAACAAAAAATTTGCAACACAAGTTCAAATTAAACTCTTATGTGTATAGATTTTAATATACAGAATAGAGAACATTTTCTTAACTATTGCAGCTTGACAATGCTGCCAATTTATATTTGTATACTATTAAAATGCCCTTAATGCTGCATGTAATTGTGTGCAGTGGATAATGATTTTTCTGCTGCTGCACAAAGATACAAACAAAACATCAGTATCAATAACATGAAAAGAAAAAATCGTAAAAATAAACCAAATAATCCAAACTGTCTAAAGTCACAGAAGCATCTCTAAAAACAGTTGTGGCTATGGCTGCAACTAAAATAGCAACGGTAACATTAATAGTGTAGTTTTAAGTGACTACAGAGAAAAAAAAAGAAAAACAAAAACAATGAAATCTTATTACACCTGACTACATTTGTTGCATGGTAAAAGAAAGGGTACCATGTTCCCACACTCAGTTCAACCCGATCAACACAAACAAAAACGGTGACAACTGTACCCATTTATTGTGGGCACGACATAAGCTGCAAATTTTGAGCGTGTCAATGTGTAAACCGACCTGTGAGTGCTCATGTACCAACATCAAAATAACGTTTGTAAGGCATTTCAAATAAAAACAATTATTTTAATATAATCTACTCAATGGTATGAGTAAATGACAAGATCTCAATCAAAAGATCTGCAATTATTTGTTACAATAATTGTTATTGTAATATATAAAAATTTGAGTCACTTTTACACATGCATTCATACATACATATGTACATATGCATGCATAGCTATGGTACTACTACTCACTTGAAAATAAAATACAGATTTAAAATGGCAAAACTGACAAAATGTATTGTCCAGCTTGTAATAAAACATTAATTGTTGATGATCGGAGCCAGTTATTTGCCGATAATTGATCGATCAATGAGATGTAAGCGATTATAACCATCATAAGCCAATCTGTTAAAGTAAAAACTTACCAATTTGCTCATGGTCTGTAAATATGTTTACATTCATATGTTAAATAGTTTGTTCATTATCTTTTTTGTTAACTTTTTTTGACACACATACAGGAGAACCTGTTTTTATGCGGATTATTTTTGTGCGAGTTTTTTTTTAATGGATTTTTTTTTGCGCTATGTTTATTTTTACGATAGTTTCTGGTCGTTATATGCAATTCTAACATAATAAACAAATTTATCAGCAGTGTTGGTAAAAGGAATATACAAAATTACTGCAAATTTTTATGGAACAGAAATATGGGTAACTTTTTCTTATATCGATTATTGATACGATTTTCGTCCCAATATGTAATGGTTTGTTCACACGATAATATGAACCACTTGTTTCAATCTCTGAACCACGATTGAAAATCATACCATTCACACTAGAGTTTAGTTTAAATTGTTATTAAATTAGAGGTAATAGCAATTCTCTGAGCTTAGCAGCAAGATTAAAAATGGAAAACGATGTTTTGCTCCCAAAATTTGTATTGAAAGTCTTTTTACTGGTTTCAAACAAGATTATGCCGAGAACCGCGTATGAGAAAAAAACAAAACAAGTAGATATATAAATAAAATGTTTAAAAATATCGACATGTGTACTTAATTTAATGAAATAAAAAAGTTTTTAGTTATTTTCGACGTGGAACTTTTTTTATGCGGTTCCTATTTTTTATAGGGTTTTGTGAAGTTTAATGTAATTTTTTTATGCGATTTTTTTATGCAGTTCCTGACTACCGCCTAAAAACAGGTTTATCTGTATTTTAATAGAAAGCAGTATTTTTAAAATTGCAATTAGAAAACTTCCTTTCGTGTCCGGGTTTTTTAACTACTTATCGAGACTACTAAAACCGAAATACATTTAGTACCGCATTTTTTCGAGTTAGTTTGTTTTACACACTTTTCTCTTGGCCTCTGCTCACAAATAAATAAGAATGAACTTAATTTAAAATAATAAATTCTGTACGAGAACGGAATTCGAGTAATTTAATTTTCTATTTTGACTACTTTTAGAAATTGCAATTTGACAATTTTTTATTATATATACGTAAGAGCATTGTAGTCGCCGTGGTCTAGTGGTTAGTGTGTTGGCTTACTAAGATATGGGCCCTGGGTTCGACTCCAGGCTCCGACATCTTCAAAAAAAAAGAAATATGAAAAAAAATATTTTCATTCGGTGGCTACCTCTCAGCAGTCTTCTGGCAATAGCTCTGAGAGTAACTAATTGCCATGAACAAGCTTCTCAAGTCTATCGTTCGGAATCGACATTAAACTGTAGGTCCCGGTACTCATGGATAAAAATTTACACACACAACATGAGTGCTGCGAGAAGCTAGGCCGTAATCCTGACACAGGGTTGTAAAGGCCAGTTATGTATATATGTATGTATGTAAGAGCATTAAAAAACAACACTAAAATAACTATTCAATCCTGATTAAATTTCTTTAAAAATTGTACCCCATACTACACGAAGTATTAAGTCAAGTTAATCGGAAAAAAACAAGTATTTAAAAATTTTTCAACATTAACTGTGTACTAGACTTAATTTAAATGTTTATTTGTAATACATAAGTATGTACATATATTTAAACAACTTGCCTACATTCCAGTCTATTTAGCGCCATCTTGTCTCTGACGATATCTGCACGAGTTGAAATGTTGGCAACTATTTGTATAGGGGAAGTGAAATGCACTCTCAACAAATAATAATTTTTTTCATATGAATCCAAATAATTTTTTCATTTGAATTCAAAAGAAGAGCCTATGTTTGAATAGGGTATATCTCGTCAGTAGTACTAGCGACAATGTAACTGCATTTAACCACCGTTCTATTTTTAACATTCCCTACACAATATAAATACTTATATATATTCGAATATATATATATACATATTTTCTTTAATGATTTATATATGTAAATACATACGTACATACATACTCAAATATGTATACATATAGGTCCATGAACAGATTAATAGATATTTAAATGAGAAATCACTACTTACAAGCAGACAATCAGGCTTTAGACAGGGCCACAACTGTATTACAACCTTAGTGGATGTTGCTGAGGAGTTAAGATCGAACGTGGATAAGAACATGGTATCATTTCTAGTACTTCTTGACCATTCTAAAGATTTCGATACTGTGGATCATGATATACTTTGCCATAAACTGGAGAACATATTTAGTTTTTCCTCATCTGCTGTAAGATTAATTCGTTCATATTTGTGTGATAGAAGTCAAGCAGTATACAGTGGTAATATGAAGTCAGCTAGTTGCTTGTTGAAGAGAGGTGTACCTCAGGGATCTATTCTATTATATACAATATATTCTAACGACCTACCCTCTCATATTACTTACTGTAAGACTCAGATGTATGCTGATGATGTTCAACTTTGCATAAGTTGTATTAGGAGTGACATCGGTAATTGTATTAGCAAGCTGAACTATGATCTTGATAGTATATACAGGTGGGCTTTTGCTAATGGTCTCAGTCTGAATGCAAGAAAGTCGAAGGTTATTGTAATTGGGAGGATAAGCTACATGGCAGACTCGTTGCCATTAATTATTCTAGGAAACTCCTCTTTAGAAATTGTCCAAAATCTTGGTATAATTTTTAACAGCCAGCTCACTTGGACTGGTCATATTAACCATATACTTATGTGGTAGAACGTATGGTATGTTGAGAAACTTATGGAGATCTCAGTTTTATACACCTCTGAACATACGTATGCTTTTGGCGAAAACTTTTCTAATTCCTACACTAATGCATGGATATGAACTCTACATGGGTTTGGACTCTGTCAACAGACGTAAACTCAACGTTACGTTTAATAATATGCCAGGTATATTTATGGACGTAATAGAAATAGCAGTATTTCATTTTACTCAAGACGAATTTACAATATGACATTAGATAATTTTTTGAAATATCGTTGGCTTATATTTTTACACAAGATTATTTATAAAAGACAACCTTCCTATTTGTATGATAGGCTGCAATTCTCAATATCCAATCGGGGTTGTAAAATAAACACGATTAGGTATGATAAGCAGATATCTCAGAGGCACTTTAATATTAACGCTATTCGCCTATGGAACCAACTTCCATCCGATATTCAAATGAAATGCAATGCAAAGCAATTTATGAACGCCGCGTTGGCACACTTTTCGAATGAATAATACTTGAAAATTAGTTAGGTACTATTGAAACTGATTTAGTCTATTGTTATTCTTGGTATTCCTTATTGTTTTTAAATTTTATTGTTTTAAATTGTTATCAGATTATAAAATTCTATATCTTATATATGCATATTATTTTTTGCTTTTTTTTTAATTTAATTTAAGTAACTTATTTTCTATAAACTATTTTATTATATGTCATTACCTACCCAGTACTATTAAATAAGATTTATTATCTTGTACTGAATTAAAGCTTTTTAAATAAATAAATAAATATATATACTTATACATACAAACCCAGTTGGCACAAATGTTGTCAAGGATGTCTTTAAGACAAGTCACTAACGGTTGTCGACAACTTCACGAAGGTGTTCGTCCACTGTATTTTGTAGGATATTTCCTTCAGGTTGTCGATGATAAACAACATATTGGCGACAAGCTTGTATAGTTTATATAATGTGTGGTAAACGACAAGCTCAGTGACATAGTCGCTCAGCCAGTCGTGCACGATTTTTGCGACATTTATTTGAAAATGTAGTAAGAAGTTTTTGTTAGTTTTTTGTTAATGCTAATACTCGAAATATTACTAATAATACTTGTAGTGGCCATATTTTAGTGGTTAGTATGTTGGTTTACTAAAACAAGACCTCCGGGTTCAAACCAAAGCTTCGGAATTAAAAAAAAAAGAGAAATATGAAAATATTTCTTTCGGCGACTACCTCTTTACAGTCTTCTGGCAAAAGCTCTAAGGGCAACTGCTTGCCACGAACAGGCTTCTTAAGCTTCTGTTGTTCAGAGTCGACTTTAAAATGAGGCCCATAAAAAAGTTTCATTACTTAGGGCAAAACTGGGAGACATGAATTTTTTTTTTTTTTTTTTTGGTCTTATCACGTAGTGGGGTCCGTATATGGTTATATTTCCATGGCTTAAAAAATTACACCCAGAGTTATTCAAAGAAAATCACATCAGACAAATGACCTCAACCGCTTTGACGATTTTCTGTTTTATTTATCTGCTAGCTATGAACTTGACTGATAGAATACTAAATGAGTAAAAAGCAATGAAATTGTGAACAATATTCGCATTACCCAATAATTTTTTTTGAAAACAACTCTTTAAGATACTCCTGATTATTCGTGTATAAGAAGGCAGTTTAGTTTGAAAATTACATTGAAACTTTTGCTACCTCTTTGAAGACCATCACCTGAATTTAATTCTTAGCAAATGTGTGAAAATATATGGTGAAGAAAAATTATTTAGCGGTTTAAAGGCAAATGTACTTCAAAAGTGCTATAATGTCTAGTTATTGCCTACTTCCTTTATGTGTGTTATGGTTTCATATCTCTGCATGTATTTATGTATGTACAATATATATCTATTTATACTTTTTTAATTTTATATTATGGTCAAAAATATTGAAATATTGTTTGTATACCTACTATACAATGCTCGTACATACATGCATACATAGGATTCACATAAACATATTTAAAAAGTTATTTTTTCACTTCCATACATTCATATCGTATTCTCTATTACCTTCACCACAAATTCACGAATATTAATAATAATTCAAAATTGAAAATGAAATGACTCAAATAAAAGTTTTAAACCTACGGTCAACGTTAGTCGTGTTTGTTTGTCGTGATTACCTTTCAATTTGTATTTGCGGTGGTAAGAACTGCTTGCATACCTTCTTTTCTTGACTAGATTGCTGTATTGCGGGATGAAAAGATAGATGGATGGTAGTATTCATCAGTCTATCGATGTTTAGGAATATGGAAGCATGAATTAGACCATGTTTTGTTGTCAGTGCCTTACAAAAAAAAAAAAAACAAAAAAAAACAACGACAAACTGCAGTTGAAGCTATTGTTGTTCTGGATAGTGTTGAGGTTTTGTTTAAAATCTACATGATTTTAACACACAGTCACACATACATACATCCATACGTATGTATGTATGCATATAGAAAAGTGAATCTGTGTTGGTTGCTGTATGTTGTAACATGTTAAATACACCGGCTCTAATCGTGCAACGACCATGTATAGGCTTAATGTGACAAAATACTGGCTTGAGTTGTCTGCTTTTATAAAAGACAATATTTTTCAATTGAATACATATTTTACACATTCGTTTACCACGTCTACAAACGAAATATCTGTGAAAATTTCTTTGGTGTTTTTGTCGTACTATTATTGTTTTATAATCATTGTTTCATTATTATTATTACTCGTATTATCAACCAAATTGTGTAAAGGGTCTTTCATAGAAACATTAGTGTAAATACGTTTCATTCCATGTAAGCCTTAAATCGTAGGTACGTACGATATACATACAAGTTCACTTCTCAAAGAAGATTTATTATGTATTAAAACAAAAACAATATGTATGTTTAAACATATTGTCAGATAAGTGTAAACATACATTAACTCTTAAATGTAGTTCAATTGGCTTATGGTCTTGTCTGAGGTTAATACGGCTTGTTTGCCATTCCAATACGTACAGGCTTATAATAACATATTCAGATATATTTGGAGATTTATCTAAAGGTTTTCATACTAAAGTACCTAAAGTTTAATTTAATTGTACGTTTACACAAGAATTCATTAATTGAAAGAAGCCAAAACAGGACAGTTGGCTGGGTAGAAAGCAAATCATAATCCTACATGTGTATGTATATATAGTATGGCCAATTTAAAAGAAAAGTATGTCCTAAATATTTAAATTTATTAAAATAATACATACAAATGCCAATAGTCTTAATTCATACATATGCATATTCATTCCAACTACTGTAAAAGGTTTAAATGATACAATAATATTGTGTTGAACTAATTAAATTCGTTTTTTGACATTGATCGATTTTATTTTCGAATCAATTTCATTTCAATAATATCATTTTAATTTGATCTTTGGATTAAATATACTCGTACCTAATGGAGTAATAAATAAAGGCAACATATAAAAATGCTGCATGTTGTATTGCAATTACAAAGTTAGTTGCTGGCATTGGTATGTATTCATTACTGCTGCAATTGCAACTCTTACTGCGTATGCTATTGGTTTGATGAGTGACTGCGTAGATCAAGAACAAATAATCATGTCCTTGTGCATATTGTCGGTAGATTAAACATAAACATTGTGGCAATTTAGTGATGTCATGTTATGTAAGATATTGCTGTAACAAGCTATTGAAATGCCACTACTGTCCATGAAAGATTGATCAAAGAATAGTTACAGTTTATTTTCAATCTTTTTTTAATCTATTATAATAATACAGATTGAGTTGTAGTATTAAGTGAAATTTATTAAAAAAAAATTATTATAAATTAAAAAAAAAGGAAAAATAAAAATATATGAGTACATGCAAAGTAAGAAATTTTCCGGGAAAAAATTAAACTGCAGAATTAATTAGTAACTTTGAATTTTTCTTATTAATTCTTCAGTCAATACAATTAATTTGTTTAATTGAAACAATTAATTGTATCAACATATTTGGTTGATGTCATTAAAATTTTACAATTTCTACAATTCCTGGCAAAACTAAAGATAAATACGAGGTCGTGTCAATAAGTCTGTGAGAAATAAATTTTTTTACAAAAAAAAAAAAAAATAATAATAATTTTCACCATCATATCCTTTTAGATCAATAAACTTAGTCCAACGTTTCTTTTTTTTTTTCTTTTTGTATCCCTTCAAAAAAAAAAATTTTCGAGGTCCATAAAAAAGTCATTTGTTTGAACAATAATTTCATCGTAAGAGCCAAATCACTTTCCACCAAGCCATTTCTTTAGGTTTGGAAATAGGAAATAGTCACTAGAGACTAAATCCGGAGAATGTGGTTCACAACTACAGTATCAAGCTTTTCAAATTCACTTTTTCCAATATTTAGAAGAAATACTCGAAATTGTTCTGAACTGCTGTTAAATGCAAAGTAAATGATGGAACTTGCTTAATATTTAATAGTAGTCTATTAAAAGCTGGTATTTGATGGGAACAGTGTTGCATTTCATATAACTAGGAGGAGAGTTTTTTCTGATAGCCAGGCGTCACCCATGGGAAACTCCTCTTCATTGCAAAGAGGAGCTGAAGCTCCTTGAGAATGCTTGTAGCATATCCTTGGTCTGGGTTCCAGGTCATAGGGAAATCGTGGGGAATGAGAGGCGGATGAGCTTGCCAAGAGCGCCTCATCCGAAGGGAAGTCTGTTGCTTCCTACTCAAATGTCCACTGCCCTATGACTGCCATTAGAGAAGGAATATCCAAGTTTTTCCTTGCGAAAGCACAGAGCATATGGAATTCCATCACTTCCTGTGCTATTTCTAGGACACTTAGGCCTCGGTATAACCCGGCAGGACTCTGGGAATTTTGGGGATTCCTTGTCAGTCTCTATCCAGACTTATAGCTGTGTATACGGGTCACTGGCTGATCGGCAGACATGCAGAGAGGTTGGGCCTGCCTTTTAATTCACACTGCAGAAGTTGCGCGAATACCTCTGAGAATGAGACTGTAGTTCATTTTCTTAGTAATTGCTTAGGTTTGAAGTTTTTAGGGGTGCCTTTTTTCGATAGCTTGGCGCAATGTGCGAACCTAGACCCCCTTGCTTTACCGCATTTTATAGGCAGGTCGGGTTAGCTGTAGCTTTCTTCCTATTTTAGGTGAATTCAGTTTGGTCCTGCAATGGTTTCAAATGGCACCTTGTGCTAATTGTAGTTGATCACGTTTTCGATTAACTGGCCATTTGACCCACCTTCTAGGAAAGTTCGACCTCTCTCGGACTTATTAATCTGCCCTCGTATTTTTCCAAATGTTTTCGCACATGAACATATCCACGATTTCATTTTATAAACGAGATAATTACACTTTAGCCTTTGAGTTTTACAGTTACTTTGCATTTCAAGGAGCCCCATCTTGTCTTTTATTAACTGGACTAAATATGCATTCGAATTTTCAACATTAAATTTCGATTCGTTTGAAATAAAACTGTTTGTCACAGTAGCTCAGTTTTTTCTTCTGTTTTGAGTGAGTTTATAACATAAAGAGGCCATAGTTGCAGACGTTTTTACTTATTAAGTACTCTGAGAATTCTGCAGTCATATTAGACTGTTGAACACCTTGACCGGTCAGTATTATTTTTACAAATTAGTTTAAAAATATATTTCATTATTACTGTACAAAATTAAAAGATTTATATGTTACGTGGTGGTGGTGTTGGTGGTGGTGGTGGTGGTGACAACAACCTCCATTACAAAAATGCACACTAACACATGCATTCGTATTTTAATAGCAATTTAATGTATTCGATCAATGAACTTTTTGTGGCGATTTCACCCGATACTTATTGTGGTTACTGGTATTAAAAAGCAGAGAAACTATTTATGAAAATGAAAATACTGATCTCTTACTTGATCTGTTGATCGATAGATAGCTAGCTAGCATTTAACCATTTTTAACTTGAATAAGTGTTTGTACGTACACAAATCTTTTTGTTGCTTCTTTTAATAAATTTTATTTGCAACATAAAATATCAGGACGCAGCTACTATTACTTACCAGTAGTCAGTCAATCAGTCAGTCTGTCAGTCATGTTTATTTGTACTGATTATTTCGTGTGGTAAAATATATATTCATCTGTAGGCGTAAATGAGAGAAGGCAATATGTGCATATATTTATGAATTCATTAGCGTTGAAATGTATTTCTATTTGGATTCATACATACGCGTATAATATAAATGCGGTTAACCAATACTGTTCAGAAATTCTTAAAAGACTATCATTATTCATATGGAAGACAATGGAAATATTCATTCAATGTTTCAATAGTTTACTTTTAATTACTTTACAGGAATCAACTGTGCAAACTAAACTTCTTCTCTTCTTCTTTTTTCTCTATATATATTTTATCTAAATATCTATTGTGTTGTGGATTGTGATTACATATTTTACAATATCGTATTTATGTTTATAATGAATCTACATCTATTTCTAGAGTACCCCAAACATCATTTCGATGTTAATTCAACTTTTATATTTTATAAAAAAAATCTAATAAGAGATCACAAATATATTTTAAATTAAAACTTGGTTGTTAGTAAATTCGTGATTTGTACGTGAAATAGACTATAACAGCCCTATTCAGAATACAATTTTGACAGTTCGTTGTACGCAGCGGCTAACGAGTTGCCAACTAGAAGAAGTTTATTCATAATACACTTTAATATATTTATTAGCTTTTCATATACAGTGAAACTACGATATAACGAATCTCAGGAAAATTGAAAAATACTTCGTTAAAGCTTTTATTCGTTGTACATATATATCTGCATCACTAAAACCCTGGTATAATAAAAGTTTAAGAAACGCGACAAAAATTTGTTTTAACTGAAGTTTTTTATCCAACGATTTTTTACATAAAACTATGTAATTATTATTGTACATACGTACATAGTAAAAAATTATTTATCTGAGATGTAAATACAAGAATATTGTGTTTTCCAGTGTGTGTAATTTTTGTTTGTTTGTGAATGCCTCGAATGCAATCATTAAGTTTTTTCTTTCGACGCAGCCTATATTATTCAACGTATATTTGCTTATTTTCTTTACAATATTTTACAACATTTTCAATATCTTCAATTAGTTCTTCCTCTTACTCATCATTAATCTTTTAAAAAATTTTCGAAATAAGACATTCTTCACTATCAAAACACGATTTGACCACTTTTACATTTTAAGGCCTTGATGTTGCAAATAATTTTTCGATTGTAGAAAGAGTACTCGGTGTTAAGTTGTTTAGTAGTTTCTTGCTTACTTTTATTACCACGAAATTTGTTCTCGAATAATAATTGATTTTTGCTTTAATGCACACAAAGATGACTACATTTGCGGGACATTTACTTCTTGCTTAATATTAAATTTTTCATTCTGAATTCATTGTACAGAGGATTTTTAATGACAACTTGGTTATATAGGGGTCTTACAACACAGAATTTGTTCGTATAGCTATGGAGCATTTTTGTATGTAAATCTTTGCAACAAAAGGATTTTCTTACGGAAACCCCGCAAATGTTCATTATATTGAGTTTTTCGTAAAAACAAAGTTTGTTACAACAATGTTTTGCTGTATCAAGTCTGAATTTTAATCTTACCATATATCATTGTTTAAAAGTCAATCATTTTTTTTTTCAAATCCTATCATTTAAATTGTTAAAAAAAAAGAAAATTGTTTAATATTCAAACAAATACTTTGTAATTTTATAAAAAAAAATTGTCTGTCAATAAGTCAAATTGTAAAATTACTGGTGTAAATTTAAATATTTAATGCTTGTCAGCTTGTTAGATAACATTTAACACAAAGTTAGTAACAGTTCAGCCAGTGTATTGTAAAAAAATTCTATACTAACTACGACTAAAATATGAATAAAATCAAATTTCTATTATTTTTAAATAATAAAATTCTATATCGAAAAAGAGGTCTAACTATGATAATAAAAGCTTGTATAATTACGAGTATAAAGATACATACTTAGTTTCATTTCTTTTAAAGATATTACCAGTTTAGGATTTTTATGATCTTATAGAATTATATATCAAGTCTTCCCAAATGATATTCTTAAGATTTATAAGACGCTCATTATTGCTATCGACTAACTTAGAATTCTTTAACCATGTTTAATTTAAAAACAAAACTTAATTAATTAAAGCGTTGTTAATTTTTGGATCAAAGAAACTGCTCTAGCGAAATGGGGTTTTCTATGGTAAGGTCACTGAACGACGGCGTAGAGGACGACCATGTTTACATTGGAAATACCAGATTGATGAAACCCTGTCATCAATTGATATAGCCAACTAGAGACTACGACTACCTCTCAACATCCTTCTGGCAAAAACTCTGGGAGTAATTGATTGCCAAAAAAAAGCTTCTCAAATCAGTCATTCGGAGTCGACATTAAACTGTAGGGCTCGGTACTCATGGATAAAAATTAACACACTCAAGATGAGTGCTGCAATAAGCTAGGCCGTAACCCTGACACAGGTTTGTAATGGCCAATTATGTATGTATGTATGTATGTAGTAAGTCAGTGTTATCAGACATTTTTCCTAATAAGGTTTTTACTTAAAAATTTTATTTGTTAATAACAATAATAATGCAGTAACAAATCGCATTGCAGTTAATTTTAAAATTGGATTTTACTCGTATAAACAAGACTTTTAAAAATTTACATAATTAAGGTTACGGTAGTAAGAAAAACCACTACAAAATATTATATTTTTTTACCTATAATATAATGTAGAGGAGCTTTACTCTAATCGTATGACATCTAGATCTGTCAAATACTGTTATGTCACTTTCAAAAGATTATCGCTTGGTCTGCGAAACAAGCAGCAGATTCAAAGAGATCAATATGTAGCAGTGTCTTCCATTTGTGCTAGGTCTGAACCAGATAATAATAATACCTATAACAATTTTTATGAGATTGGAAAATTGTTTTTACATTGTTACAGTCGTACCCACAACCTTGGGGTTGGACATTGGGTACAGCAAGTTAACAAATAATAACCAGAAATCAGCTTTTAAAATATAAGATAAGATAATAATAATAATAATCTTATAACTACGAGAATATAAGATTTGTTCGTGTACTCAAAAATGTATACAAATTCGTATTGTATTGTTTACTCAAATACTCAGTAAGAAGAGAAAAAAATGAGAATTAAGTGACAGTTAATTGCAAGGTAACTACTGGTTTTCGTTGTTTTGTTAGTAAGAAATTGTAAGACAAAGAAGAACAGCTGATTGAGAAACCATACCCACATACAAATGTTAAAAATGTACTTACAGATATGAAAATTTGTATATTTAATTGATAAATATTCATATATGGCTTTGTGAATCGTTGATTTTTTTTTTTCTTTTTCTTTTTTTTTTTGAAAAATTGTTTTAACGTAACTTTCTTTCCCTCTTACGTATTAGATTAGATTATTCATAAATTTAATACTATGATCAAAACATACTATCAGCTGTTAATACTAATTCTTACTAAATTAAAGTAAATTTTGTCTTACTCTCTGTACATTTTTCACTGGGCATCATACAAACTTTTATAATATGTTTCACGTTTTTTATTTACAAACTTCCTCTGACAAAAAACAGCTGATTTTCAAAGTCTTACCAAGTGCTTGGTTGTTCAATAATATGAGTTCAAAAGTGAATAAAAATTGTATTATAAATTACTAGCATTGTTAAATTCACACCTATTTTGACTACAGATACAGCTGTTTATCTTTACAAATTTTTACTATACGATATACATATCTATTTTACAAAATTCTAGTGTCAAAAATCAGATTTTTGTCAAGTGTTTTTTAGCATTATTCAAATTATGTGGACACAAACTACACTTTACGTTAACAAACTTATATTCAATATGTTACTTTAATATCTTATTGTCACATCTTTTCGAATTAAAGCAAGTCTTATTGTGTAGATGTGTGTTTAGTAAATACCCATTGTGTAAACAATTGGTTTGTTCAAGTTTTAAAACCTTTGTCTACATTTCTGGACAATTAAAAAGTTTATTAAGTCTTTACTTGCTGTTAAAAGGTACAAAGATTTGCATAATTTTTGGAAAATTTTGCTACTCAAAAATATACTCGTACCATTGATGTTTTGCGAAAAGTAGTGTTACCAGTTTTAAATTACGGGTCAGTCAGTAGCTGGGGATAGGTATACACATAACATATGCTGATGCTGTATACTCATATATACTCATTCATACTGGTTGCATAAGTTTACTACAATAATAATCATTTTGTGATAAATGTCAAAAATTCAACACTCATTCAGTGTTCAGCAGTAGGAGTAAATATCATGATAAATCGTTTATACTAAATAGATGACATCAATGAATGCATGTTGGTGCGAATGTATTATTTCTAATTCTCAAACTTAGGCAAGACTGTTAATATAAGGATTGACAAATGAATCCCTAGTATCGAATTCCTTACAAAACTGCACTAATTTATGCCAAAGTCGAAAAGGTATTCAAGCATGAGATATTCACAAAAAATACACATACACATACATACATACGACTAAATGTATACACTTTTAAAGAAAAACTTTTCCTATTCAACTACTACGAGTATGTAAAGAATATGTAAAAGTACACATGAATCTTTATCTGCCTATTCATGACTGCTTCGAAACATTTTTAATAATAACAAAGCGAATAATTTTCAAATGTCATATGGAGACAGTATTTTTACACTTGCCCTTGTCCAATAATTGGACTAAGTAACATAAACGTTTTCCACACACACACACATTGGTATAAACTCACATATTTGCTTTTGTTATTGAAGTCGAAGTAAAAGTTTTAAAAGATTTTATTTTAAGTTCGCAGTGTGAGAGAAAGATTTTGTAGAACAAAGCCTTTAAAATGCTTGTTTTAGTTTTTGCTTTTCTTTATATACAAAAAAATAGATACAGTGTGTACACACATATGTATCTATATTGTAAACTTTTAACATGTGTATTACATTAGGGATATACATACTTCCACATACTACGCATATCGCTCTTTGATATTAATTGTATTATAATTCAATAAATTTGCATTACACCGAAGGTTATTAGGTTAAGTTTGAAAACTTTCTCAAAATCTACGAGCACATTTCTTCACATATATGAAAATTTCGTGTACATAACGGTAAATTCGAGAGATCACAAAATTCGGCATCACTAGGCAAAAAACTAGTCTCAAATATGTAAATAGTGATATATCTTCGGTAATGCGTTGAAACTAAAAATTAAAAACAAAATGCTAAAACAAGTGTTAAAAAATCTAAAGACCCAGATTCACAGTGTTCAGTTAGCTACCTACATACACTGCGCGTCATCAGGTTAGCGCCCCCCAACTTCTCATTTTCTATTTTTATATTGGGCAAAACTTTTTAATTTTTGTTTTGTTTTTGCAATCATCATATACGTTTTCTCTCACAAGAAAATTAAGCTCAATAAAAGAACCGTTATATATTATTTTATATTTTGTTTTATTTTCGTCGAAATACTTTGCACTTATTTTGCTTCATCAGATTAGCGCCCCCAAATTAAATTTAAGTTATATAGTTTGCCTTTGCAATAACTGTCATCAATTTCAATATCTTCAAACAATTGCAAAATATGGGAAGAGGAACAGTTTTATCTTTGGAGGAAAAATCGAAAATTGAAGCTTATTGGGAGGCAGGACTATCCTTCCATAAAATTGCAAAAAAAAACTGGAAGGCACACACAATAGCCAATTTTCTTAAAAATAAGGAAAACTATAGAAAAACTTTAAAGGCGGTAACAATCGAGTGGTTTCTGAAGCAGATAGGAGAGCCATACTGAGTGAAGCATCAAATTCGCATGACTCGTCTACCAAAATAAAGAAAAAACTGGTGTTAGCGCGAGCTTATCAACGGTGCAAAGAGTTATAAGAAGAGCAAGACATTTACGTAGACAGAAATTGAAAAAAAAACCACCTCTTAATGCGCTAAGAAAAGAATTGAGCTTAGATTTTGCTCTGCTGAGTGGAAGTACGTAGTTTTTTCAGATGAAAAGAAATTCAATTTAGAAGGGCCCGATGGGAATAACTATTACTTTCACGATCTATGTAAAGTGGAACATCACTTGGACCGCTTGCACAGCCGAGAGGGAGGTGTGATGGTGTGGGGAGCTATATTCTACTATGGCACCTGGGAATTGCAGTTTTTAACGTAACGTATGAATGCGGAAAACTATAAAAACGTTTTAGAAATAGCTTTTCCTCACTTCCAAAACATTGTTGGAGCTCTAGAGTGACATTTCCAACACGACAATGTCCCAATTGACACTGCCAGATCCGTAAAATCATGGATTCAAACCCAAACAGTTGACGTCCTTAAGTGGCCACCATACTCGCCCGACCTTAATATAATCGACAAAGTCTGGGGATGGTTGGCTAAGAAATTATACGAGTCCAGAAAGCAATACAGCACAAAAACAGAACAAATTGAAGGCATCAAACACGCTTGGTCCACCATTTCGTTGAATTACATTGAAAGTCTGTACAATTCCATTCCCAATCGAATTTTCGAGGTGATTTTAAATAAGGGCGAAACCACTAATTTTATTTAAAAGTTTTCAAAATATCATAAACTGGCAATAAAAAGCATTATTTTTGCTTAAAAAACTAAAATAGCAAATAGCGCTATCCTGATGACCAATTTTGGTTACTTTGTTTAATATACTTTTATTTTTATTTATTACAAGTATTATTTATTACAAATAAAATAGTAACTTCAATATTACAGTAGCAATTATTGTTTTATTTTAAGAAGAATTGATAGAAGTTAAATACATAAAAATTGCAAGTCCATAGCACAAGTAGTTTAGGTAGTATTTAACATTAATGGAGAGTGTAAAGTTTATTATTAGTTAAGTAGGCTAACTAATATTCAATTAATGTTTATCTAGATCTAAACAAAGGCTGCGGATGAGATAAGTTAACTAAACACTGAGAATCTGGACATAAAAATTTTTTGCAAATAAATACAATATTCAATAAGTAAACATTGCATATTTTCTACAATCAAATTATAGCGTTAATCATTTTTGGTTGCAAATAAGAATTTCGTTGCAAGAATTTCTTTGCTTCTGAAATATTATCACAGCTGCTCGATTGCCTTAATGTTTGGGAATTCTAGTGAACCAACCACTTTTTTCAAATGAAAAAGGAATGCTTGGTATCAGTTCCCTGTTGAAACATTTAATTTTGTCCAAGTCTTTAATTATATACATACATATATAAATAAATAAAAAAAAAAACAAAAAATACTGTGAAAAAACATACATTCATACATAATTCGTCATTACATGGAAATCAGTTATTCTCAGAGCTTTTGCCAGAAGACCGCTAAGAGATAGTAGTCGAAAGATATGCTTTTTCATATTTCTATCTTTTAAGATGTCAGAGCTGTGGTTTGAACTCGGAGCTGAAACACTAACCACTAGACCACGGCGACTACAAGAGTGGATAAATAGTGTTGCTGTTTGAAATTGATAAACGGAAAATCTTCTCATTTAAAATAATAATAATACGAATAAAAGAAATCCTTTGTCCAACACTTATGTGGTTATTTTGGTTATAACCCTAATGTGTGTGTGCACATCTTCTTTGCCATATGTTCACTTACTTGGATATTAATTCTTGGTAGACAAATGTACGATACATTTGCAAATTTAAATTTTGCTTCCATGTTATTATATTTGTGCTGTGGGTTATATGTATTCACCTCTGACTAAGAGTGCGGTTTAGTTTCAGTCGTTTTTATTTTTATTCTGGTTTTTATTATTTATTTTTACAAAAATATACAAAAAAAAAACAAGAAACAGAAACAAATATAAATTTGTCTACGTGTATAAATTCTCTGAGAAATCGAAATAAAAGAAACGAACGGTTAGTCTACGGTAATATATTGCGAGCAGGAATATTTCGTGTCCTATCGCTTTTATATCTGTTATACAGATTTTGTTTGGACCAACGATTCTTGTAACTTTCATGAAAAACTCTAATGCCCAGCTACTGTATATTACGGTATCATAATACTACTACCACCCACATAACATATACGCATACCTACATGCAAACACACATACATATGTATATATACATACAAACACATACAGTTTCAAATATACAAATAAAGACAATACAATATCAACATCAGTAGTATTGCCATCACCATCGCCATCAAACCAGCTAAATGAATAACAACTAAACCAACAAACAAAAAGATATCCCCAAATCCCCACAAAGAATATTTCGAGTTTGACTCCCTTTACTCCATAACATAGATGTTATTTAAGCACACAAGCATGCACAGACAGAAGCAAATGTCTACTTTCATCTTTGGCTGGCTGGCTGGCTGGGGACTTGCTTTTTTAATATATTTTTTGCTATTGTTGTTATTGTTTTTGTTTTTGTATTGGGATAGTATTGCAACATATTGCTGCAAAACTTTTCATTGTGGCCACAGGGTAGTTAAATCTAGTATAGGGTTTATACTACACACATACTCAAACTTACACATTGACAATTCAATGTTCACATTCAAACTCACATCGTACTTTTAGACACACAAAGCCATTCATATGTGTGTTCATGTGTGTACCATGTACAACATATATGGTCGTTATAATGATTGTTGTTGTTGTTATGGTGAGTTTCTCTTGCCTGTTATGGTACAGGACAACGGATATCCAAATGAAAGTATATGTATATTTGGTTGTTTTTTTTTTTTTTTGTACAAATACTAACACATACACTTGTATACAGAATTCAAACTAAAGCTTGTTCACATGTTTCATATCTCTGTATTTGAAATGTGGTATCCACATTTGTTGTTCATTAAAAAATACAAAAAAAGGAAAAAATAATAATAAAAGAAGAACTAACATCTACAACAATCATGAAGAGAAAAAAAAATGAATTTTATTTGGGAATGCGCCACAATGTCTGGTACTTGCGAACGACCGTCCGACCAAAGGACCGACCATACATTTATGTACATACATATGTATGTATTTATATGTTTGAATGTTTTCGCATACGATATAAATTCACACATATATGTTTGTATATGTATTCGTATGTCCACATACATACATTTGTATATATTGATTTAAGAAAGGCACAATGCTTTTTACTAAATTGGTCAACGTATCTTTCTGTCTGTATTTATTTTCGAATGTACATACGTGTCTCACACGATAACTCCGCCCACTCACATATACAAAAGCATTTAATTTCATACATGTGAACGCTCTATTTTATAGTTGGCGGAAACTTTCTATTCACAAAATCGTTCGTTCGATAAACTTAAATTGTTAGTTTTTGTCATTAAATGAAGAAATCAAAAGCGAATGAAATACTAATGAAAATAAGAAAAGAAAAACAATAAAAACAATAATTGCTGCAATACGAAATATTATTGCAATTTGCTTTCCTTTTTTTTTTTTTTTTTTTGTTTTAACTAACCTTTTGTTTTATATTGCCTTTATCGACGATAAAAATTTTTTATCTTTATCTGTCCTTTTAGGCAACACTACATGCACTTATACATCCTAAGACACACATCATATACATACACATGTGTACATTACACATGTCCTTTTTACTTCATGTATGGCACATCATTAATTACGCCACCTTCTGATAACTTTCTTATGATCCATAAAATAATGATATTTATTTATTTGTCTGAGTGCTATTATTTTTAATTGTTAGTACAGAGTGTCATCTCGATTTTCGCAACTTGCCTGTTGTAATTACTCGTACAATGATCGACAATCGTTCATTTCTCATTTTTTAAATTATTAGTACTCCGTTGAGCAGTGAGTTGTGTAGAGATTAGGCCATAATAGTTAACCAAAACTCTCAATAAATGAAATGCGTATGTAGCACAATTGTGTACAGAAAATGAAGATTTAGATTACATTGGACTAGGCTACAGCATCAAGTGAATTTGAATTCAAATATGTTCATTTAAAGTTTTAACATTCCAAGTCCAAATGACGGCCAAAGAAAACAAATACAAAGTAAAGACAACACAAATACAATATTTACTCTCTTTACATGTACAGAGTATTTTTATGTACTCATTCTTGGTCACTATAAAGAAAGTATGTAAATCAAATAAAATGTATGTCAAAATGCTTGAAAATTATTTATTTTACAATGAGGGCATTTTAAATACTGATCATGTTTTTTTAATATGTCTTATCCAGCGTTGCCTTTTTTGATCATTTCTAACCACATTAATTTTTAGTACAGAATTTTTTAAACAATTTTTATAAAGATTAGTGAAGAGTTTGGAAGTCCAAAAATAAAAAACTTTGCTTAAAAGTAACTAAAAAATTATAATTAATATGCTATGCTTTAAATACTGCTTGCTTTTACTCCAAATACAAAATTGTCTTGGTATTTACTTTGCTTACTACTCGCAGGAATCGAAATTTGTTTCATTTATTTGATACAAAAACAATACTTATTGTGTTTGTTTCTTATAGGAGAACATTACATTTGTATTTGCTAAGAGAAAATAGAATAAAACAAATTGGCAAAGAAAAGAGAATGTATTGTATTTAAATATTTGTTTTTTATACCTTTGCAAAAGCCTAGTAGGGACCTTGTATGGATTTTCACGAGTACATATATGAATGACTAAAATTGTAATAACTTTTTAATGTAAATATTTCAAATTCACATTTTTACTACAAAAATAAAGTAGATAGTCAGGTAGAAGTGATTTTATGAGAGGTATTCCAGTTTTTTTTTCCTGAAACTTATTTTTATTGCATATTTAATATAATCAAAGCTATTTGTTCCGATAAGTTTTAATAACACTAACAGAAAAATTAACATACACTCAGGTATTGTTTAATGCGATAGATGGGTTCCAAAAAAATCTCACAAATTAAATTCGCATAAAACTATTCTCTAGCTTCATATAAAAACTAATGCGTCGTTCCAAAATCCTGAATCCTGCATAAATTTAAATTTTAATTAAAAATCAAAACAAACTTACATGAAAAAATCAACAAAAATATAAAATGAATTCAATAGTTAGTGAAAGAAAGAAAGTGATCCAAAAAAAAAAGGAATCATTGAATAATTGTTTTCATCGTTTTGGAATTGTTTTCCTCTCACTATAATCATATCGTCTTAAATGGTAAAATATAATTCTCATCAAAATCATCATGGAATCTTTAATGCTCTTTTCGTAGATCCGCATTAATAATTTAATTTTGTAAAGCACTAACTGTGATAGAGATGTCAACAAAAAATTTTTTTAAACATTTTCTTAGGAATCACGGTCTTCACTATTCACGTTTTTCTCAGTTTCGAAAACTAAACTAATCACGTCGTTGTTGGTTAAATGAAAAAATAAAAAATTCGTTAATTGTAAAATCGCATAAGTTTGAAACAGCATAAAAATATCCCCATAAAATCAGACCTCAGTGCTTAGAATTAGGAATTGATGTTAATAAGAAAATAGATCTAATACATATTTGTTTTAAGAAATTTTAATATATCTGACAATAACAGAACAAATTGAGTTATTTTTAAAGTAAATATTTATTCTTAAAAGAGCTTCTAGTATACACGTTTCATGTAAATGTTGTTTGTTGATACCGAAATCATATTAAAAAATGGAAGTGGAAAAGCCATTAGTGATGAGGGTACAAAAGACAGAAACATACGAGTAGCAAAAGATTACATATCTGATGCCGACATGGATATTTAAGTAGCTAATGAATATTTTAGGCAATTAAGTAGGTATGTTCAAATTTACTCGAATATGGATTACTTCAGTATTTTTGGTGTTCAGCTTTAGACATCCATATAATTTTATTTGCTTTCAATTCGAGTAGTATTACAATATGTTATAATATTTTTAACTAAAGTAGCCCTGCACATATTGATCGCTACAACATAGTAACAAGTGTCATAGTATGCAATTGTCGTACCATGTTATGCCGTTCAAGCAAGACTTAAGGCCATGACTGACTATCAGATTTAGTCGTTCGATATGTCAAAAATTACATGTGTGTTCAGATTGTGTGATAGTGTGGACAAAAATTATATAAGTGTGACAGATTTTTTGACAAGTGTGTACGATTTTATAATCTTTTGAAATTTTTCATAAAATGAGAGTTTCTGTGAGATCAGAGTTGCTTTTTGTGGAATAGTTGTACAGAAAAAATGCAAATCATTTATTTATTTATATTGTATACGCGGCAAACATAAATATACATTTTTTACTTCCGAAATTGAAAACAATATTAATTTTTCTATTTATTTGCATTGGTAAATATGTTTTTGCATCTTTTTTGTATGACAGTGTGGCATCCAAACACACATTTTGTTGCGATTTTCTATTGTAGGACAGAAATTTATCAGATTTTTTTTTGACATAATCGCACGACTTTGTAATATAGTCAGTCATGGCCTTTAGTAAGACAATGTAAAATATGTTGGAGTCAAACCTTTTTTTTATACTCATTTTATACAAATCAACATGGAAAATTAGCATGCCAACACATACGACATACGTTTTTATGATCATTTAAAACTAATCATTTGTTTGAATGATTTGCACATATACATTTTTTAGATCAGAGTTCTTAATGCAATAATGTTTTATATTTAATTTTTTCTAGGAAAATTTGTGTGATTATTGTTACATCTTGTAAAAATGAAAATAATTTCATATCTTCAAAATTTTTGTTCTTCAAGAGTTACAACTTTGCCTCAGAAAGAAAATCAAAACTTCGAAGAGTTTGTCAGAAAAAATTAGCACTTTTTTGTAAAACTAATACCGAGGTTCCAAGCTGTCTTTTATCCCGTAGAGGTGTCCGTATATGGATAATTTTTTCGTGTTGCACTGTGTAATTGATCATTAGAATAGTTTTTCAAAGTCACGGATATTAAGTTCGTCGATGTTTATTCATGAGTACTGCGACAAAATACCGCTAATCGTTATTAATGTGAAAAGTCACAACTTTTTCTTGAATACTATAAAAATGATGAAACAGCTTTTAATTATAAGAAATCATATACAACTTAAAAGAATGTTAATTACTTTGAAATCACAAAACAGTCAAAAATTTTACTGATGTGATATTTGCAGATATTTACAGCTTTATTGCTCTTTGCAATAAAAAACAATAAACTTATTTTAGTGATGCTAAATTTTGCATTTGTAATCGTATAACTGTTGTTATAAGGCAGTAATGCACAGCCACTGAATTTACGAACGTACCCTTCATATATTCTACACATGTTTGGGTTTAATAATCAAAAATTTAAGAAATTAAAATATGTATAAACTAATCGATATGTGTTTTCAACAGACCTAAAGATCAAAAATGTCTATCAGAAGTCCATGTATTAAATATGTCTCTACTCAAACGTTAAGTTATTAACGTTATTAACTTTTCATGTCAACGATATTTGCATCAAAAAGCAAATAAACAAAAAGAAAAGAGTTTTATTTGATTAATATTTTCGTTGTTTTTATTGCGTTGACGCCTCCCTTTTTGTTAGTGAATATCAAAAGAGTTAACTACCGATAAACTTGTCAAGTCCGTATTTGTTTGAGTCTCTATACCTTCACTGCTTTTTGGTATTTTTTTTTTTTGTTTTTTTTTTTTGTTTTAGTAGGTATATGATCGGTTTGTCGTCTGAGCTGTTCGTATGCTAGCTTAATTGGTCGTCGTTAGTTCACTTATTTAGAAGAGTTACTATCGAATCAGGTTTGTTATTGAGTATTTTGCGTGCACGACATACTTACATACATACAACATCGTATCATATTTATTCGTTTGCTCTGTGCTACGCCTTTGTTGGCGTTTCAATTGTTATATTTTTCTCTCTCTCTCTCTTTTTCTGTGGTTTTCTATTTCATATCTGTATCTCAGTTTTGTATTATACCTATGCGTGATTATTTATTTATTTATTTCTTCTCTTAATGCTTATAACCATGTTCATGATATTACCAATCCAATCCCATATTCCCAAATAACAATAAAAATATCAAAAAAGAAAAGAAAAACAACAATTTTTATTTCTTGTTTTAATTTTAGTTTTTTTTTTTTGATGAATTATCGTCAACAAAAGTCAATCTCTAGCACTTAAATATTTATTTTTTGTTTTTAAGAAACTGCTATTGCAGTTGAAATGCAAATGTGCACAGACATATGTACATAAAAGTATTGTTTGACACTTTAGCTTGTGTCGGCGCGTGCTTCGAATAAATTAAACCTGTCCACCATTTACTTTTGCACTGTGAAACGTTTATAATACAACATTACACCAAGATCAGGCCAACATATAGCTAAACACCTTTTTAAATGTATGTACAACACTTCTATGTATGTATGTATCTTTTTGTGCTGTATAGGTATGTTGTTTTTATGGTTTTACGAATGTGTGTAAGGAATGTTTTAGCAAATATTTCAATGCCATTTGGATATTTAGTAGGTACCTAAGTATGTATGTATGTTGTATCTGGTTTTGTGTTTTGAAGCATCTCTGGCGTTTTTTGGCAAACCAGTCAGTCACTGGCAAAGTGTATGCTGATCGTTTCTCTCTCACTCTCCCTGTCTCTCTATTCATAAAAATTTAATTTAACTCGACTCAAAAGTAAAATAAAAACGCTCGTTTATTTTATTTTGTTTTATTTATTTTTTTTTTCTTAATTTATTTTATTTATTATGCGAATACCGATCGCAGCTTGAGCACCAAATGAAGGTGGGTTTTTGATTGGCCATTGTGTTGTAAATACAAGCAAACAACCAGACAAACCATACGTACAAATTTATGCATACTTATATACATACATACATATGTATGTAAGTATGTATGCACATAGATATGTGTATATGCCATATATGCATAAAGGTAAATACAATATGAGGTAGTATTTCACAGTGCAGGTATATGGAGGAAAACTTTATTTGCTTTTTTAGTTTTTATTTTTTTTTTTTTTTTCTGTCGTGAAGCTGGGATTGGTGTCTGACTGTGAACACGAGCTTTATATACAAACAAAAACAAAAGCGGAATACATATGTACTTTCATATATAAAAAATTATAATTATTGATAAGAAAATCTGCATAAAAGAGGTAAAACAAATATGCACTTAAATTTGTTTAATTTCTAAAAGCTAAAGATTAGAATATAAAAGAATGTGTAAGTTTTTTACATGTTTGTTACATACTTAGTATGTATGTAAGTGTATCGTCTGAGAATGATTTTTACACCTACAAATGTAAGTATGTAAAGAATTAAATAGGCATGCAAGACAGGCCATCCACATCGCAATTTTTATTAATACATTCAACTTGAGTATACTTGTAATAGTATACACAGGTAATGCATATCTGTTAAGTCTAAAATTTGCATAAAATATCGAGACAAATTAATAGTGTTGCTAATTTCTGTGTAATTATTCAAAAACTGTGGAAGATGTACACTTGAACTATTTATTTTATGTACTTTTGTGTCGCCTCTATTTCATTTTAGTAAAATTTGTACAAAAATTAATTTAAAATATATTTTAGTCATAAATTACACTGGTTTATAGCCAAAAAATACCAAGAACGCCACATGCCCAGATAAGTTAATTGGGACCTCCTGAGCACGAAAAACGCATTTATTATTTTTTCCTAATTACCGTTTTTTAGATAACGGTACTTTTGAGTTTTTCGGTGTATGGCCCCAGTCAAACCCTTGTGGAGTCCAACCGAAAAGTCCGATCGAGATAAGTGACATATCGATGGAAAAGTAATTGAATACGTTTTCCGTCGATATGCTCAAAAATCGTATCTGATAAGAAATCGCTGAGATATGACACCTCAAATTTCAAAGTGTGCCTATTTTTTACGTTTTTTTCAAAATTTTTTATTTTGATTTCAATTTTTTCCTACGTTATATTGAAGATCTGGAATGTTTTATTTTTTTACCAAATAATTTATTTAATTACCAATATTTTAAGCGTATTTTGAAAAAAATCGGATAAATAATAAAGTTTTTATTAAGGATTTCGTGGAACAACAATATTTTAATTTTCATTGCTCACACAGTATATTCGGCGTAAATTCGAAAAATTTAAATTAAAATGACGAGAGACTTGAACTTTTGCGTTTTTTTCGGGTGGATTTTCGCGAATGAGGAACCAAAACAAGACGATTACCATATGTCCAGAATTGATTTTGTCTTTCAGCGTCATATTCTAAAAAATATCCCCAAATTACACCTCCAAATCGAATTGAACGCTAAACAGTCATATTTTGCGAATACAGGGGATTGGTTTCTCCAAGCCCCATTGGCGACAACTTCGCCTGTTGATATAAGAACTGAGTGAGAAATAAGAATCATCTTTGTACAAGATTTTGTGTGAAAAGTCAGCTCCGAAAGCCTGTCTCTCTACTACACAATTAGCATATCAACGGCATAGATAGTTGTAAGCCAGCTAAGTTAGAATGTATATTAATGGAAATGCAAATACATATGGGAATTCCAAGTCAAATCAATCAATGGGTGCAATCCACCCCCTCCGAATTATATGATTTTTTGTAGAAATTTAGTATATCATAGAACTAAATTAAGTACAAAGTTTGGGAGCACTAACACATCTGGATTCGGAAATATGAGGTCTTGAAAATCGGAAAAAGTACAAAAATTCACAAAGTTACACTAACTTAATTGTAATTTTCCTGAAAAGTATTATAGCTACGCATCTCGTAAAAGACGCATTTGAAAGGGTATTAAATTACCTTTGATTTAATATGAAACGTGGTTTTTTCTTTGAAAAAGTCAAAGGTCAATTTTCTTTACCTATAAGTCGGAAGCCTATATCTCCGAAAGCGACCTTTTTAAAAATTTGAAAAAAAAAATTATGCCAAAGACAGTTTCGTTCTCTACAGTTATGAAGAATTTCAGAGTGGAGGTCTTTTTGGATCACGAAATAAAAATCAAATCGCAAACGAATGAGATTAAAACTATGTATAGGATAGGGGTGGGATAGTATACGATTTTTGGATTTCGATTAGCTCGAACCGCTTATTTTGTAAGTTTCTACAAAAAATACATGAGTCAAAAACGAGAGATGTGGGATGAGGACAAATGGCTCTTCACGGGGTCAAATGTTGGGTTGAGGGAATAAAAATCTACAAAAAACTCCACAACTGCCCTGAAGTAGCCCTTAGAGGGATAAAATATAGAACCGGCCCTCACTAATATTTTACCTCCAACTTTTTTTTCGAACATACCTACCCCCTATCTCCACTCTCTAGAGTGGGAGAAGCAAATTTTAAATAAAAATATAACTTTGTACTTAAGCCCCCTTAGGGAGTGGTGATAGGGGGTAGTTAGGGGGTAGGTATTTACCCCCAAACTTTTTTTCCGAACATACCTAACCCTTTAATTTTACATTTGGCTTAGTGTTATGATATAAGTACTTTATTCGTACCAAAATTCAGCCAATTCGGAAACAGTCATTTCAAAAATGACATATTTTAAGTTGAGTTGTTACATATATAACATTTTTTTTATTTAAGACCAATACTCAGGGGTAAACCCCTACTAAATGCTGTGCATTGTATTATAATATTGCCCCATCTTGATGTTGAATGTGAGTGGTGAGTATCTTTCACGTAGGTTAGCTGTTATCTTCCCAGAAGGTGGCACACTACTGATTATTCCTTTCATGGTGGAATAGACTGGAAATCTCAGGGAGCAATTCCGTGAAGATGGACTTCTTGGGGGGAACCTCTTATTTTTTTTTTTTTTTTTCAAATTATAATTATTGAAAAATCGCAAATTTATTTTTTTATTTTCTTTTCTTCTTGGCTGGGATTTGAACCTCGGACGTTTTTGTTTCTGTACACGCGCTCTAACCACAATACCACGACATTTCGAATATATTTTATGATTAGGATTGCGATTATAAAAAATTAAGAAAACAATCAGTATAATTTGAGTTTACAGAAAATCAAAAATAATCAAAGGGTATTGCAATAATTTCAGAGGATATTTTTATATATTCGAAAGTCTCAGACAGTACGCTCGTATTATATCAACCAGAAAGTAAACACTCATAACAAGTTAGTAAAAGCTCTTTCCAGCATACTCATTTGTAGTATAGTACGGTGACGCTAGTAACTTCTAGTAAGGCAATTACTCGTTTTCTCCTTAACTATGGTACTTCCATTGAGTGCCTGTTCCTCGGTGACACTCAATTGCGAGTACTGCAGACGGCTCAGAATAATGTACTCCGAATCGCAATTGGATGTGTGAAGATGACTAACGTGGATTACCTTCATCAGGAGACAAGACAATACCTCTGGCATATCATCTGTCCAATAACTTTTGCTAGAGGATGATAGTTTTGCATCAGTTGGCATTCATAGAGACTATACATAGCTCTAAATGCAAATGCTTCACACGTGTACTCACTCCAAATTGTTCTTATGAGAAAATTGTTCCCGGTACACTTAACTGTGGCCCAAGTTGCCCACCACCTGACACACCCATATTTTTACTAACTTTTATTTCATCCCAAGGGGCGAAACTCTCAGAACTGCACAGCTGTTACAATAACAATAAGAATTAGAATATCATAGTAATATTCCATTGTAATTTAAACAACTTTTTTTCTATATTTTGTGGAATGATATCAGACATTGTCGCCTTTTGCACACTCAATTACATTAAAAATCAAAAAAGTTCCTAAATTTTGAAAAATAAAATCAAATGTCTTAAGAAGGTGCCAGCGATTACAAATCTATTAAATTTTAATATTTTCGAGTAACATACACACCCACACATACATAGGTTTAGCAAATAAATATTGAAATTATTTTTATTTGAGGTGTGATCAACAGAGCTTATGGTTGCCAAGAAAATTGATCAGAAGAGTAAAGGTCACTTTGGCTTTGAATGATGATGATTAGCAGCATTAAAAGTCTAATATTTGAAACATTTTTAATTTGTAGAAAGTAAGCACGACTAAATCAAATCAGAAAACAAAACAGAGCACCAAAGAAAAAAGTGATATTTCTTAGTGGCACGTTTAATATTTTGTATTCGTTTTGCTGTAATTGTAAAAACGCGTGCTAAGTTTTTCTTTTTTGTTTGCTTTTTTACGGTGCGTGGGCAGATACCAATCGTATGACCATTAATGACTTTGAATGTGGTTGCTCTTCATTGATTCATCGCAATCATGATCATCGTACTTGCAAGTTATATTCCAAGCCTATAAATAAACGAATTTAAGCACTAGACATCTGCGCGCATGGTTACAAATTTCAATGAGGGAGTGTATGTTGTGTCTGTGTCTGAGTTTGCGTTTTATTCGAAAAGTAATTGCACAGGCAATTAAACAATTTTCTAAAAACTCTACTATCATGGATGACACGTTTGTTGATTTAGACCTCCAGGTAATAAAGGCGTTTTAGCGCGAAGGCGTCTGTGGTCACAAATGATGAAACTGGAAATCAAAGAAAGCAAAGACAAGCAAATATTTATACATACATACATACATACACACATGCATGGGTATTAAACATTACAAACTTTAAAAAACAAAACGTAAGAATAAGAGGGTTCTTTAAGAAAACAATCAATTGTTATGATCAACAACAGATCATTCGTAAAAATCATGTATTTGTGTGGTTTGTTGGGTTGGGCACCCAATCGCACAACATATTAAACAAACGACAACGATGATATTTATCACAGCAATCTTAGATTCTTTATAAGCGTACGAGTACATACTGCATATGAATTTATTAGCACGCTTCATAAGCATATGTCATTTTATTAAATTCAGACTTTGTGTGTTTCATTTAGATCAAACTTATCATGAAAAGACAAATAATACTCGTAAAATGTTCCCTTTTCGGCAAAATGTTCAGGGTTTTTTTTCTTTTTTTTTTTTGTATTTTATTTGTCTTTTAAATTTCATTCAACTTTTTTTTTCTTCTTTGTTTCTTTTGTTTTTCAGTCTTTTTTATTGTTTTTAATAAGGGAATCCTTCTTAAAGTACATGCCTAAATATACGTACGTACCTATCTACTACATACATCCACATTCTGCTAAATGAATCGTATCTCCTCGTTGTGTCTCACTTACGTAAATCATATTGTATATGTATACTAAATACGTATGTATGTGTTTGTGAAAATATCTGTGCATAATTATTTGCGTATGCAAAGTTTAGTGTATGGCGGCACGTGCTGCATACGTTAAGTTGAAGCAGTGTAAACTATTCTATATGAACACCTATATATACATGCAAGCATACATATCCGATTTAAATGAAACACTCAGATATATTATCTCAATACTTCGTTAAAGCATAACTTTTAATTCTTTTAAATACAGCGAAATATAGTTAAGCATACGTACTCGTATTTACATAAATTTTTCTGTTGATCAATCAATACAAAAATAAAACACTTAATAAAATACACAATCAATTATATGTTGTTTGCTTACAATTTTCCTATTTACTTTAATTTTATTAATTTTTAAAATATCCTGTTTTGTTCTTTTATGAAGAATCATCATTTATTTTACTACTATTTTGCTGCAACTAAAATAATGCATATTTTGTTGTTGTGCTTAAATAAAATTTGGAAAACGAGTACATTTTGATTTCAAGCATAATATTTTCTACGATTCACATGACTGTGAATACAGGGTCTTATTCTGTATTTCTCTTAAGCTAAAATGCTAAAATTATTGGTTTTTAGAACAGGCTGTGTGTTAGAATATATAAAATTAAAAATTTTAGAGATGTTAAGCATGAAGCTGTTAAATTACAATACGCGTTCAAGAATTGTATTCGTAAGCAAAAAGTCCTAAGTCATGTTTATAAATTTATAGCGACAGAGTTTTAGCTTAGGAGAGCTACAGAATAACGCCTCAGTTCTGCATATTTATCTAAAAAATCCTCTTTTTGGAGTTATAACTTTATTGATGTATGTAGGCGATATCTACTTTTTTAATTAAATAATTTAAAGCCTTATGAAATAATTGTTTAATGCAATTAAATAAGAACATAATGTTTTTAAACACTACGAGTATTTTTTTTACAATAATTTTAATATAAGTACAAGGCAAGGCAAAAAATATGTAGAAATTTCACATTATTTAAGCATTTCTTAACATTATCATTTAAAAACAATTAATGGTAGGAAAAAATATTTAGGCCCATTATTACAACTTGCCGTTAGTTAAAGGTAGGATTTTATCGGAGAGATAAATCGCTTTCTGTTATTACAAATAAACTTTAACCTAATTTGACCGATAAAGTTATTGGAAAGATTGCCTGACTTTTAACTTAAAGTTAATTTGTAATAACACAAAGCAATTTATCGGTCTGATAAAATCCTACCTTTAACTAACGGCAAGTTGTAATAATGGCCCTTATTCTTTAAGACTATCACACTTCAAGCAATAAAAAATAAAAAAAATAATATTTTCATCATATAATGGTTATACATTTTTCATTAAATATATTATTTCCCTATTAGCTGTAACTAAATAAATTCGAAAAAGTTTTTCAGACAACAAGTCGAAATAACGCGGTGACATTGCTTTCCCATTCCGAAAATCTGATTTTAAAAGCGCATTAAATAGCGGCTCATTTCATATATTGATGCGAACGAATAATTGATTTTGCCCTTACAAAATAACTTACTGGTAAGCACTATTTTCTGCTTGGTAGTGGCGCTAGCCTAGTCTGGGTTCGATTCCCACTGAGCCACTGGTCTAAGACACTACACCGAACAAACGGACTTACTAACTCCGCTCGCAACAATAAATCGGATACAAGTAAATATTGTATTCTACATAGTTTTGTGAATAAATAAATAAAAACTGATTAAAGCAAAAAAAAAAAATATATATATATATATATATAAAATCTAATAATTTAAATACAATCGGACGTCGATTATTCCTGATCCGGTTAACCGGTAACCCTGATTAACCGTGATGGTCAAAAATCAGTCTATTCTTTTTTTTTTTTTTGCAATGTTTTCAAATTGTTTGCTTCGGTTAACCGTGATTACCTCTATTATCCGTGATGAAAACGTAGAATTTTAAATATATTTAATATGGCATCGTTACTAGTGGTAAAAAGACAAAGAAATGTTTTGAATATTAAAGATAAATTTAAAATAGTTAACAAGCATTCAAAAAATAACGTGAGTGTTAAAATGATAGCTCAAATACCGATACCGACCGTTTATAACATTGCTATCTTGAATTAATTTTTTAATGTAAATATGAATGTACACCAATGTTCACTTGCTAAATAATAAAAATATTAAAAAAAAAACTCAATAACCAAAAATGTTTGATTAACCGTGAAAATCGATTATTCGTAAAGCTTCTGGTCCCGTCCCTCATGGATAATCGAGGCCCAACTGTAATATAAGCTTTTACAATACTGTTTTTATTGTTGGTATAGAGACAGTTATTGTTGGTATGGCTGTGAAGTAGGACTTGCAAAATTTTTTCCTTATTAAGAGTAAGTACTTACAAAACTTCGCAACTCCAACTCCAAAATTTCTGGACTTTATATGAGAACAAAAAATTCAATAAATTTTTCAAATACATGCATATTTTTGAAAACAAAATGCTTCGAAATTGGTGAACTAATACATATTTTACAGGCTTGTACAGGTCTAGGCAGTAATAATGAGTGTTGATACGAGCCAGATAAAGCTGAGCCTTGCGTACATAAACACAACTCGGACGATAAGCACTTGTCACAGAACAGCTGCCCTTGAGGTTCTTCTAAGCTCATTCCATATTGTAGTGAATTATGGGAGAAATATAAGAGATATGTAGGTCAAACGCTGAATTTTAAGGAGGTATAGTGTTTTAGGCCGCTAATTGGTCGACACCTCATTCCTTGGATGTTTATTGGATAGACTCGGCAAACTCTATGACTTTAAAAAGCGATTTAAGATTGAACGGAGTACTAAGAGTGAATGGCTCAATTTAGACGCTGCATACTCCTTTAAAGAAAGAACTTTTTGATAGCATACGGATAGGTCAAAGACTAAAGACTAAAAGCGACTCACGAGCGGAGATATTTAAACCTGGGAGAAGTTATTTGCGCCAATGCATTTTTCAGTCGGAGGTTTATGTCATTGAAAGATGCCTTCAATTCAACCTGGACGAATGGTATAAAAGACAGCAGATAGCCATAGTAATTGACAGTCAAGATGTCTTTCGAGCACTTCCCTCCTATAAAATTGATTTCAAATTAGTATAGGACTGTCTCGTGGAACTTAACCGGCTAGGCAGGGGCAATAAGGTACTCAGAAAATTGAAAAGCGGCTAAGTTAGCCAGGAAAAGAACATCCATGAGGCCAGAACCCTTTTGTGGAATAGAAAGGGGAGTTTGAAAAAACATACTGAAAGAAAGGGAAGAAAAGGAGAGACGTATACTCTTCTTGTGCCAGACAGGTCTTAGACTTTCGACTTTCGAGATGTTCTACTTAATAATTATAATCGAAGGAGATTTGATAGTGCATTATTTTTTTAGGAACTACCTGAGAATTTTAATGAGATTTCTAACCAGGTATTGCAGACTCAATGGATATTTCGTTACAAGTAGTTTGTGCAGATTCTGTGATAAGGCGATCGAGTCATCGGAGCACATACAAGGACTTGTGCAGCATTGATGCACAGTAGGAAGAAGTACCTTTCTACTAAAAACATTGTTATATTTTTATGTATTTCTCAAAATTAGAACAAATTTATTCGTTTAGTTTATATTTTAAATTGGTACAGTCGAAACTCTCTATAACGAACTCCTATATAACGAAGTTTTCTTTATTGCGAAGCATTTGTAAGAACACTGTGTTTTGGGTCTACTTTGAGTGTATTATAATCTCCATATAACGAATTTCCATATAGCGAATATTTCTTTATAACGAAGTATTTTTGCGACCGTAACTTTAAGATTGAAGCGTTTTCAATCTCCATATAACGAATTAGGTAAAACCGAACGCACGCACACAAAAAAGAAATCGATGTCGCTTTGTGTTATTGGTGTTGTTGTTGTTGCTCTGTGTGTACTTTGTTGCTTGCACAACGCACAAGCAGAGTCTGATGCTTTGAATCGTTTATTTACCATAAAATTAAAAGTGAGTGAACCACCGAACTATGCAAGTGACAACTGGAATCATTACCATCTCTCACATTTCTTGCAGTCGCTATCCGTTTACCTTTGCATTGAAGAAGAAACGAGGAAAAATGTACTTCAAACCAAAATAACTGACTACTACAAATAAAAAATGTTAAAAGGAACAATATTGGTTTTCTTTTCCATATAGCGAATTTTCTTTATAGCGAAGTAAATATCCAGGCCCTTGGAATTCGTTATAGAGAGTTTCGACTGTATATAATAATAATAATTCTAAACTTAATAATAATAATAATATATGTATAGTAGTGAAAAAAATCAGGCATTTATTTTTCTCTTTAAAGTAGGGATATTAATATTTACAGAAAAATGTGTGTCCTTTTTTTAGGTATTTAATTGTATTTTTAAACAAAGGTTTACGTATGCAAATATGTATGTGTACGTATGTGCAGAAATGTATAATATGCATACATTTCACATGCTGCGTATATGAACTTCTGTATATGAACTAAGAATATGTAAAAATATAATATCGTATAGGTACATAAATACATATGTACACACATGCATACTTACATAAATATACCGAACATTATTAATATATATAGAAAAATGTCCAACAATCACTTACACATGACTGCATTCGAGTTTCGAATCGCCGCAACGGAAGTAATACAGTTTGTTCTGTGTACTGACTAATATTTTTTATGCAGTTGCTAAAAAACAAAAAGTTATAGGACTCGACTCTTAATCATTCACTGCACACCACTGAGTATTCTCTTTTTTACTACAAACACATACACCTACTTACATACAGACAGACATATGTATTTATTTTATGTACCAGAGTATTTAGCAGGAAAATAACAAAAAATAATAATTTACAGTGGCTGACTATAGAGAATGTTTCTTCTCTTAAAGCTTTTGTTTTTCTTTTTTATCAAGTGAAAGAGAAATGTTCACACATCCCTTTTATGAATGCATGCATAAAAGATCTGTAAATACAGTAACAAACAAAATTAATTTCAAGGAAAATTCTAAATTCAATTGATATTTGTTAATTACACAAATCGCTTAAATAACAATAAATCTGTATGTAGATGATTTTGTAATTAAAGAGAATTCTTAAAAAAAAGCAGAACATTTAGGTGGTTGTAAAGTTTTGTAAAAGTCAAGTAAATTTCTTGGTATTTTTCAGGAGGGACAAAAAACTGTATAACAATTATTTTGGCATTACTTTTTTAAACTTTTATACATGGTTCAGTTTAGTTTATTCTTTTTAAATAACTAACTCATACAAGTATATGTACACACAATAATAATTTCAGTATATGATTTCTTGAAAAGTATGAGTTAAATAGTTGATGTTTGGTCTCAAATATACACAGGACACAAAGAACTCTGATGAGACTACCGTAGCTGGAGTCGAAAACAATTGTTCAGTTTGGCTAGTGTACTATTCCTTCACGGACATCATTTCTTCTTTGATTACCAAAAAATTCATTGCAGTTAACTTAGATCTAATTAAAGTGTTTCTGACGGAACAAAAATTAATTAAAAAAATTGATCACTTTTCCTGGGGCTCGAACCCGAGCTTTCAGCGCTCAATATTTTTATTTTTATGTTCATTATTTTAGTCTTTGCATTCTGTCTTTTACATACATAAATACATAATTAGACATTACAACCCTGTATCAGGGTTATGGCCTAGCTTCTCGCTGCCGGGACTTACAGTTTAAAGTCGACTTCGAACAGCAGGTTTGAGAAGCTTTTTCATGGCAATTAATTACACACAGAGCTTTTGCCAGAAGACTGCTGAGAGGTAGTCGCCGAAAGAAATAATTTTTTCATATTTCTTTTTTTTCAAGATGTCAGAGCTGAGATTTAAACCCGGCGATATACTTTTAGTAAGCCAACATACTAACCACTAGACCACGACGACTATTTGTATGTATTTGTTTAAAATTATTATATTACTGTCGAAAAATTTAATCAATTTAAGTTTTTTTTGTACTAAAACTAATGAATTAAAAATTAAAAGAAATCACTGGTTAGGTACGTTTTTATTAGATTTTGGGTAAATAAGATTTAAAATTGTAAGTTTTCACATAACTTCTAGCTATTATTTTTCTTCGTTCACATTCATATTTCTATTTATTTTTTGAAGCAATATTTTCCATTCTTCTGAAAACCGATACTTAAATAATGTATCACTATATAGAATGCAGCTCATGAATAACCTTTACTTTATGGTCACCTCGCCCGGTTCAAACGCTTTTATAAAGTTGGACTTTATGAAAAGTTTTGAATAACGAAAATTCCAAATATATGTATGACATCATAGAGATAAAAATTTTTTCGATCCATTTTGCAAATACCAATATATTCAGACGAATGTTTCAGATGAATGTTTTTATTTTTAAAGCTCGTTCAAGAGAATTTTAAGAATTTTTTTTTTCAACTCTCACTATACAGAATTCTTACTTATTGAAAAAACCTTTTTAACTATTGATAGCATACGATTATGGAGCCTTTAATGTAGTTTGAGGGTCTTTTTCTATTTCTGACCTAAAGCATCTGTAATTTCTGAACAATTAGAGTAATATCAAAAATAAGTAACCGATTTTTTTGTTTTTATCAAGAAATATTTAAAATTTGCTTTACCCCTTCTTTTGGTGACAACTTTCTGTGTGCTTTTGTAAACATTTTAAGCATTTCCATACTTTATCTTAATTATATCAAAATTCATTGTACAGTACATAACAACAAAAGAAGTTGATTGAAACGATAAGTGAGTTATTTTCCATTATTTAGAGTTAGCAATTGTTTTTCAATATTATTTTTATTTTGGGACTCATATATTACTACTTCTTATTGCATACAACATTCAAATCATATCGATCATATAGTTTTATTTTGAATTTTGGTTAAAAATTCGTCATTCGGGAGTTTATATGCTCTATCCGCCATTTTATATATCTTGAGTTAATAATGCCACTTTAGGTTTTTGAAACCAAAATTTTTAAGATCTGCAATTCGTTTTTGGTTATTTATCTCCGAAACTGGACGAGATATCCGAAAACGGATTGCAGACTTGAAAAATTTGGGGTCGAAAACCTAAAGTGCCATCATTAACTAGAGATATATAAAAAATATGGAATGGCGGATAGAGCTTATAAACACCCGCACGACGAATTGTTGCTTTGGCTTACAACCAGAACTCAGGGTTCAAGACCCAGCTCTGACATCATGAAAAAAAAAAATATAATCACCTCTTACCAGACTGTTGGCAGAAGCTCTGACAGTAACTGATTGCCATGAACAAGCACACAATATGGGTGTTGTGAGAAGCTAGGCCGTTACTCTCAAAATTGTGTTGTTATGGTCAATAATACATATGTATATATATACATACATATGTTATGTTAAATACGTTTTTTTCTTTTGTTGTATATATAACGTACATCAATCTTAATAGATATGAAATATAAATTAAAAAACATTTTTTTAATTAATTTTTTTTTTAATTGAAAATTCGAAGGTTTGATACTGCCGTTTTTACATACTCGTTTACGGATGTTATTGCTGATGCATAATAGCTATATGTACTCGTCATAATAGTTTTTTGACCTTCATCATTTTTTTGTATTATTTTTTTTTTCAATTCAATTTTATTTTCAATGCGTTGTCTGGAAAAATACAATTATTAAAAAAATCTATACTTTGTCATATGGAAAATACATATTTTGGTATGTTTTTCTTACAAATTTACATGAATATGAATAAAAAAAATAGTTTAAACATCTATTTTACAATGTTATTAAAAGTAAAGTAACGGCAGCGGTAACCACTTCTTGCTAAAAATGTCCTTAAAAGTCTGGCAATCATTCTCGTGGCAAACAACGTCGAGAAACTACAAAATGTATTCAGATATGCTAGATTTACTACGTTTGGAAGATTTGCAAGAACATGTGCAACGAAGTTATAATTAAACTGTACTCGTATTTGACAACTTTTTTTAACCAGCTGGGCGACACCCTTTTGGTAAATCGAACTCGAAGACGCTGTATTCGATGGTGCTAGTCATTTATCAAAATTAGCTTCTTATCGAGATATTGGAACAACTTGTTTTATATTTTGCATACGTAATTAAATCGTGTTATAATGATTTTTATCAAAAAAAAAAAAAAAAAAAACTGGAATACATCGTCTAACAAATTAAATTTTTTCGTTTTTTTTTATTTAGATTTTCGAACATTAAGAGTAAAAATAAATTACGCGCAGTTATTTTCATATTGTAATTTAAAATCGAATTACATACGAAGTTGTTTATTCTTTAGAAATATAATTGTAATCTGAAATTTACACAGAATAACAAAATTAATTTTAGTATAAATATTTTTCTAACAATTTTCCTAAAGGAAAATAAGAAAAGTATATAACAAGCAATCATATCTTGGGTTACTGCAAATGTTACCTAAAAGCGAACACATGCGCATATCACTGCGATAGTATTAATCATTATGCCATTATTTCCTGGAATCGCTCTCCATACTCGTCAGACTTATTTAGGTGATTGTTCAGCAAACTTATTGATGTGAGAACGAAAAATTATAAATTACTAAAGCCAAGAAAACGAAGTACTAATCCAGTGAAACCAGTTTGTATTTCTCTTTAAAGAGCAAATATTTTTTTGTTAAGACCAATACTCAGGGGTAAAGCCCTACTCATGCAGTACATTATATTGGAATTTGAAGATAGATAGATAGATTTTTTCTTTTTCAATTTGTAGTAAGCGCCTTATATCAATGAGATAAGTTGCTGTCAGTTGATCACTCAAAGGCCAGTGTTATACCTTTGCCCTAGAATGATCAACAGCAATTGCCCCATCTGTAAGTGGGTATTGAATGTGAGCTCTGAGCATCTTCAACTAAGTAGGTTAATTGTTATCTTCCCAGAAGGTGGCGCTGTACTCCTGACCATCGTTGCTGATGGAATAGGCTGAAAATGTCAGGTAGCGGTTTTTTGCAGATGGATTTTTATTTTCACACTTATCTTCCAATTATTTTACGGCATCGCGAATATTTTCCAATAACGAATATATTTAATTCGCTTAAGAACTCAGTACAATTGGAGTTTTTAGTTGTTGGCAAGTAAAGCGTGATTGCCATTGCAACCCTGTGTCAGAGTTACGGCCTAGCTTATCGCAGCTCCCATGTTGTGTGTGTTAATTTTTATCCATTTTTTTATCGACTCCGAACGACAGACTTGAGAAGCTTATATATGACAGTCAGTTAGTCTCAGAGCTTTTGCCAGAAGACTGCTAAGAGGTAGTCGCCGACAAAAATATATATTATTTATTATACCTTGTGTAAGCATATATCGTCATATTAAATGCAAACAGACGTAACTACACTTTTTGTTTTTTTACGGAAGAAGCAAAAAAGTTTTAAATCAAAAATTTTGTAAATCCTGAAAATCATATAATTTTCAAGATCGGGTATAAGGATTGCCATCCCTATATACGACAAATGAGTTTGTATGTAAAGTTTTCATATAAATATATATGTAGTTTAGAAATACACGCACTTGTTGTTATGTCCGTTTGAATTTTGTTAATAAAATCGCCATTTTTGATCGTAGAAAACCAAAATTTTGCACAAACATGTATTTTAATAAAACGAACCATAATTAATAATAAACTTAATTTCAAAATTTTATGTAGTTCCGTTTGCATTTAATATGACGATATGTATTTTTACTCGTATGTATGTAATGTGAATACATAAACTAGAGTATAATATTAAATTAGTTTTTAAATAATACATTGTTTTCTAAAATTAATTGTTTTTGTTTTTGTTTTTGACTAATGTGTAACAGAAGACTTTATCCCCTCTTAGATTTCTTACATACTGTCAATTTTATATATATGTATGTATATGTATGAATATATATTTTTGTGTTTTTGCCTTCTTTTTTTGTAAAATTTTAATGTTTAAAACAATCGCCGGAATGAGGTCCAGCAGGAATGAGGAATGCAGTCGTTGAGCATTATATGAATTTGGTTCTACTTATTTTAACTTTTTTTTTAATTGTCAACATGTAGTTTAGGTTGACAGCTCATGACAAGTTTTATTTTACTGACTCTTAGTTGCTTTTAATTATAATATGATTGTGTTGGGCTTTTTTTTCTATATTTGCATATTCATATGCACAAACTTTTGTGTGTATGATTGTATGGTTGTATGTAAAAAGTCCTTTGTTTTGGGATATAAATAAAAACTTCTGAATTTATATGATGGCAGTGCCAGTCTTTGTTCTACGTCTGTTTGTTTATAGGTTTGTTTGTTTATTTGTTCATCTTGTTATATTTTTCTAACAATGAGTTTTCCATCGTTTTTACATCTGGCCATTTCCAAAGCAACCTTGGGTCAATAAATTGCGGCATTAATATCCTTGTGGCTTTACAATGTGTTTTTTTTTCTTACTTTATTTTTATTTATAAAATAAAAGAATTGCCATGACAACCATATATATTAGCTCGTCAAAAATGCTATATGTACCTCTGTGTGTAAGTTTGTTTTTGGTTTGTTATTTTACTTTTTTTTATAAATTATTTATATTTCAACATATTTAACACAACCGTAAACGAATTAAGAAGAAAAAGTAGAATAAAATTGGCATACTAATGGGCAACGTTTGGTCGATAATCAATTTAAATATCAAATACTGCATGTATTGGAGTTTTGGTCATAAAAACATCTGTTTGGTGTAATGGTATGAGTGTGGGTGTTTATACTAGTAGTGTTGGTAACAACTGTATTATTTACTAAGCAATACGGTGTCAACGCATCACACCTGATGAACAATACGGGATAAAAAAAGCTGCGGGAAATTAATTAGTAAAAACGTTCATGCATTTATTTTATCTGCATAAAAAGGGTTGTAATTAACAAATTACTCGTATTTTTGCATGTATCATTAAAGCTTGTGGTCAGTGCGAATTATAAATAAAATCCTACACTTTTTTCAAGTGGTACATATTTTTAACCCCAAGAAAAACACTAAAAGCAATATGTTCTCGTACATGATTAAAAAGTATAATTTCTGTGTTTTAAGTAATAAAAAACCTGTTTTGACTAGAGTATGAAATTGGTTTATGAAGTTAAAAATATTGAAAGATTTATGGCAAACAACTGTAAATTTCTATTTAAAAAGTTGTAAACTTGACAACCCTTTCTAACTTGGACGAAAAAATTACAACTAAAATTAAATAATAATAAATGGTTTTAATTTTTTAATTTTTTTTCACGTTCTGGTTAAAATAATTTTCAAATGTTGACTCTTGTGCAACAAGTAAATAATTATGTCTTATGTGGGTATATATTGTATACAAATTCATACATTTTTAATTGATTTGCAAATGCCTGAACCGATTTTGTAATTGATAATTTTAAATAACGACTTTGTATGTATGCATAAGTACAAGCATGCGTTTTTTGTTCATAAAAATTATCCGTATTTGTGATTTTCTAAAACGGAAGCAGTTAAAATTTCACATCTTTGTAATCTATATATATAATGGAACCTGACATATAAAATTCAATTTAATTTTTATGTATTTTGAATAGCGGAAGAAGTTTAAATTCTTGAACTTTATGTGATAGTTTTTGCTATTAAAGTCATTTTTTGCAGTGGGTTAGACAACTACCACAGAAAGTTTAATATAAGTTTGAGGTATCTGGCTGCCAAAATCTTTAAACGTTTGGTCTTAATATTGCTGTGATAGGGAAAGTACGAGTATTCATAACAAATTTAAAATTTAGTTTTTTTTAGTTTTCTTCTTAATAGTATGCAGTGAAAAATAATTACTGGGAAGTAGTATATGACAGCTACCTGTTTAAGTAGAGATCCTCACCACTTTACAATACACAGTCAATATCGAGGCGTCGTCTATCCAACGACAAATGGGTTTATTGCTGTCGATCAGACAAGGGTGAAGGTATACAAAATACTTAATCTATCTTCGACTTCGATTCCACAGCATGAGTAGGGGCTTATTCCACTGGTTACACTGTAGCACATTTTTCAACTTCAAAATCTTGAACCAATTGAGACCCCCAAAATCTGAAAGCTAATGATGGTAGACGAAACCCCCTATCGTAATCCAAAAATTTAAGATCTAATTAAGAGGTAAAAATTTGCTGAAGAGAGAAAAACAATATTTCGAACATTTCATGAGATATAGACTTAGGAATCATACATACATACATATATACATAATTGGCCATTACAACCCTGTGTCAGGGATACGGCCTAGCTTCTTGCAGCACTCATGTTGTGTGTACTAATTTTTATCCACGAGTACCGGGAGCTACAGTTTAAAGTCGATTCCGAATGATAGATTTGTGAAGCTTTTTCATGGCAGTCAATTACTCCCAGAGCTATTGCCGAAAGACTGCTGAGAGGTAGTCGCCGAAAAAATAATATTTTAATATTTCTTTTTTTCAAGATGTCAGAGCTGAAAATTGAACCCGGCGCTATCGTCTTAGTAAGCCAACACACTAACCACTAGACCACGACGACTACTTAAGACTTAAGAATCAGTACATGTTTTTTGTAAATTCTACTAAAATCCACCTCCGAACATTTTAATATTTTAATAGATTCCAAAGCTTTTGAAATAATAATGAGTATAGAATATAACGTTTAGAATAGAGTTTACTGTTCGATTTTAACCGAAATGGAAACCGCGATTTTTATGTCAAATATTCGAAACCGAAAAGCGTCGATTTTCGATTTTTGACACTATGTGACTTAGTTCTTAATTTTTTTATCAATACATAAATATTAATATTATTGAATTTTAGTCTATTCAAATAGCCTTAAATTAATAAGCCTGATGAATCTACACAAAGGAGAGCGTAATATGGGTATAAATAAAAGAAATTATATTTAAAAAGGCCTTGAGCTTGAAAAATATTATTATAACTTTAACGTTTATATAACGTTTTTTATAACTTTAACGTTTTTAGACCATTTTATTTTTTGAGAAATAAATAATAAAACCGCAATAAAAACTAATATCTATAAATAAAACCCGTTATCTAATGAAAACGAACGAATATTTTCTATTGCCGGTAACTTCTGTATAAAACTAGCATCTCGTTTACACTCGTATTATTATTGTTTACAAAATTAAATAAAAATATGTATTGTTTTTATTTATTAGTTTTTTACCATGTTCACAGGAATAGCAATTATTGAGGTTCGCTCTATTATACGCGGCTTGAGGCCGAATCTTGTCTGAAAAAGTAGATTCGCCATACAAAATTTTGAAGTGAACAATCGTGTTTCGTTTTGAATCTTGTTGCGAAACTCTAAGAATTTGCTATTATCTTTGATTTTGATAACAATTTATAGCTATTTTATCTAAACTAGCTGACAAAACAAAAAAAGTAAAACTCCAAATCGTGAGATTTAAAATTATTAAAGATTTTATTTCAAAAAAGAAAGAAAAGTATAAATATCGGTATATAAATACTTATGTATCAATAAAAACAGCAATAAAATTACACACAAAACTAAAAGACCGCACTACATATGAATGTACATAAAAAAGAAAAGTCAAAATGAAACAGTAAACTGTCGTGTGAACGGTTTGACTCGCAATCGTGGTTCAGAGAGTGAGCCAAGTGGTTCATATTGTCGTGTGAACAAAACATTATCAAATGTTCCTTTTTTAAATTACAAATTACAAACTAGTCAAAATGTTAGTTTTTAATAAACAAGATTTTAGCATACTCGCTTGAAAAAGACCGTAAGCGGTCGGTTTAGGTAAATTTTAAATCGAAATCTCGGTTTTTCATTTTATTTATCTATTTATTCCATTTATAATATATACATAGCTCTCTAAAGATTATATTACATTTTAAAATTAACATACTATGAGTAATTAAAATATAAAAAGATATAAATGCTATAAATGTATAAAAAGCAAGATAAATGGAAAATTAAAGAAAAAACAATATAAGATAAAAGAATTAGAAACATCCAGACAATTTCAGATGATAGATTATAATTAATCCAATAACGACCATTAGTTATTATTATATACATTAGTAATCATTCGCTTAAACATTGCAACAGATTGCATTGAGACCATGCATTGGTATTGTACTCTGGGCTCACGTCTTTTTAAGCCAACACACTAACCACCGTACCACGGGGTCTGCTATATAGTACATAATATGTAGGTGAGATGTAAAACTCGTTCGTTACAAAAATAATAAAAATCGACATAACTATTGATTGTCGTAGTTCTTGTGGTGTTTTATGACAAGCAATAAAGCGATTGTAGAAATGTATGCTCAAGAACACGATAACATCTAGGAACTTAAACTATTCCACTAATTTGGTCCATTTAATCAGCCGCTACATGTTTTTTCCTTTTTTTTCGAAATTCTGTGAACGTGTAACGAACGAGTTTTGCATCTCAGTTACTCATAGATAAGTATATATACCAGCTGAGGTTAAATGCTGCATTAAATTTATTTTCCTAATTCCAAATTCGAATTTTATTAGATCTTCATCTATTATATATATTGTATAATTTTTATTAATCTTAAGATCCTTATTCTGGTATTCGTATGAGAACTAGCAGAACTGAACTAGTTTTCATCCCCCGTTACGAAGGTCGTCTCATCACAGTTCTTTGTGTTTTGTTCCAACATAAAAAAGAAAAAACTGAAGAAAACATTTACTTGCTAATTAGGCATTATTTAGTGTTTATTTACGATTAAATAAGCAAAATTTGTCAAATAACAAAACTGTGAAACAAGTCTAAAATAGGGAACTCTTGTAAAAAGGACAGGTAATATTTATTGTACTATTCTTATATAAGTGTATAATGTAAATAGTACAACTTTTAATGAAAAAAATTCCATGAATTTTTTTATAATTAAATTATTCAAAGTAAACTTTCATATCGTCGTAAGAATTAAAGAACGCTATAGGTGACATAAAATTAAAAATACGTTGTTTTGCATTATTTTTAGCAGAAAAAAATACGCGTCGATTGATGCCGATCCCAGATTTCTATGATGAAAAGAAATTCACTTACTCCGTCTATTTTCTACTTTCGTACAGATTTTTTGGCTTTGATGAACATTAACGGCCATATGTATAATAAAAAGTTAGCAACTACTTAGTTAGCATATGGTGCAAAAAACTGGCAAGTTTATCACCAGCTATAGACTGATATTGTTAAAACTTTGCATATCTTCTATTCTAAAACTAGTCAGATAATCCAAAAAATCAAATACTTTTTACGTTTGAGCAAGAATATTTACATATAGGATTGACAAACTTAGCCACTGCGTACAACGACCTGCTAATTTTTCATTATACATAAGGCTGTAAATGTTTTGTCAGTTACAGCGTTCTTTAATTCTTCCCACGACATATACATATACAGGAAAAAAAACTTTACATAGTAGCGAAATGACTATTTTTACTAACGTTTTAATCCATTTGTTAAGGAAAATTGAATACCGTATATGCTTTGAACTAAATATTTTAGTTGTTTTCATTGCCCTGTAATATGTTTTTAAGCTATTGACGCTTTTGGAAAAATTAAACTGGCAACCCCTTATCACAATTTGTAGTACTGTGTAAAGATAATTTATTTACCTATGATTGTGACTTTTTAATTAGACCTGTTCCCTTGCTACGAGTACAATTATTGAGATAAAAAGAAACACAAAAGAAAAATTTAATTTCTTTCGATAAAAGAAAAAAAAAATTAATAAAAAAAATATCTCCATATTTGAGTGAATATGATGATACGTATTGATATGATCTATACAAATCAATTATTTGTTTCTTATTTTGTCAAGAAATAACCATTTTTTCAGGAAAATTTGTATTGCTGGTACAGATATAGTTGAAAAACTAGCGTTCGTTTTATATGTAATGCACTAAAATAATGAAATATTCCGTAATAATGTTTTCTCAGAGCAAACATTAAAAAAGCATTTATGCTTTAAATTACAATCTAAATAATTTTCAAAATACTAGTTATTGTACAACTGTGGAAACCTAAATTCTTATATATGTACATACATGGTACATATACCTTTATGTACGAGTATATTTGTTTTTATTTATTTTTTTTTTATTTATTTGATAAGACACAACAGCTAAATAAACAAATTTGTATTTTTTTTTTCTTTTGTTCTTTTTGTTTTAATTCTAAAGGTAGAAAACATAATTTTCAAACAAGTTAATAACGTTCTTTAAATAACATATTTCAACGAATGAACAAAACACTATTCACGGACAAAGTGGTAGCAAGTGAATAAATACAAGTAGAGAGTCTTAATTTTTCCGAGAACAAAATGTAAGGTTTCGGAAGATGTATCATTTCATTTAAGTTGGTTATCAGCGTTGATTTCTAATGCAAATAAAATGTGCTCTTATGAAATGTAAACACAACATTAAAGCAAACAAGAATAGGAAAGTTTTTTTTTATAGGAACATGACCAGCAAGGATTATAGTCCCTAATTTATATGTACATGTTATCGGTACATTTGCTTAAAACAATGCAATGCAATAGAAATTATTTTCAATTTAATTAAGATAAATATCTACGAGTAAGTAACTCATCCTTAACAACCTACACAACAGTTAAACGTACACGACGTATGCATGCATGTTTGTACAATTCTTTTAAAATACTCGTAATCAGATTTGTTTTGTTAGACTGAATACAAAGATAAGAGCTTTAGCGTCATTACTCGTATCTTTAAAAGTACGCACCTTTTTGAAATTCAGAATAACTTAGAATATACGAATGTTTGTATGTCATATTCGTGTATGGTCACATAATCATAACGAATGATAATTACTTTTAATATCTTATTATATCTATGTGTAATTAATTTATCGTTATACAACACGGTAATATTTTTATTATTTTTTCTTTTGAACTATTGCGATCCTATTCAGAATGTCTGCGATTTTTTTTAAGGGCCATAATATAATTTGACGTGATTGAACGCACCTATTATTTCTGCTTCAGTAATAGTGTCCGACTAGTGTGACATAAGAAATAATGTGGAATTTATGACTGATAAAATGCCGTCGGCAATTGAAATAATCCGAATACTAGTGAGCTTTTATAGTTTCTCAATATTCAATTCAAAAATTGCATATTTGGAAAATTTATGACAATTTATGCACCCTTTTTTTAAATCAAATTTGTTGCTTAAAAACTAAAGTGTTTGTTTACAAAACATGCCCACATACAGACACACATTTTACTACTTACACATACAGACACATAAACACAAACCCAAACTCAAACCTACATGAGTACACCACATTCATTCTTGTAATTACTCGTACTATTCATATTTCAGAAGAGTGTTATTGATAAAAGAAAATTGTAAACTTTAAGGGTAATAATTTTATAATACAAGTAAAATATTTATAAATCACTGTGAATAGAAATCTCTGTTAATGTTTACCATTAAAAACAAAAACAGAAAACATAAGATTATAATAAAAACAATAATTTTAATTACATATGTAGGTAACTAACCTTGCGCAATCCTAACTGCAGGCATTTTAATTCGCATTTTTGTCCAAAATTTAAATTTGTTGATGTTTTAAACACTTCACTGTAATGGCGGGCGGGTGTGCGGGCGGTCTCAATGTGCTCTAGATGAGAGAATTGCAAATATTATCCAATATTGCTTTCGATTTCGTTGCAGGATATTGTAAATATAAAACAAAAAAATTTTTATGACTGTTTATTTAAAACAGAACAACAAAAAAACGGAAAAAACCAACGTGATCCATATGTATACATTTAGATAGAGAAATAGATAGCGTAAACACAAAATTCGTGTTTTAGTAGGCACCACTTAGGTAGGACCAACTTTCGTAAATTCTGTTTATTTGAAAGAGGTTAAAGTACCAGGTTGGTCAAGTCTTTAAATTTTGTTTGGAAGCAATTTTTTTATTAATAATTATATATGTTGTTTAAAACATGTTTAAATAGGAACCTTAAAAAGTATATTTGTTTACTTTTAATTTGAATTTTTCTCACTTTTTATTAAATTTCTCGTATTTATTTATTTATTTTCTTAATTATTTTCTCAAAGAAAAAAAAATATAATTTTTTTTTTAATTTCTATAATTAAATTTGTTTTTGTCATTATTCGTTGAAGTCACATGTACTCGTATCTGTTTGCACTCAGTAATTTTTGACATTTTTGATAACGCTTTAATTTTTGTTAACGGTAACTTTACGTTATATGTATTTGTGTAGGCATATTCCTTTGCATAGTGTGTGCACAATAATTTTATTTACATATGTATTTAAATATCACACATACATTGTATGTACATATGTATGGATTTTTCTATTATTATTTATTTATATATTGTTATTATTTGTGTTATTTTTTATTTTGTTTTGTTTGCTTTATTTTCTATATTTTTCAGTTTTTTGTTTTAATTTGTTTTGTTTTGTTTTTTAAGAAATAATGTCCAATTAGAGAGATGATACACGTCCGAACACGTCTATGTCCTGCGAGTGACTACGGACACATACGTGCAGATAATTTAATTTTATTTTCGGCGTTTACACATTGATGCCAATTTGAAAATTAGATTTTATTTTGTTGGTTACGCGCGAGGGTTGGCTAAATGGCGTGAGGTGGGGTGGGTGTTTTGGTCTGGTGCGGTATGGTTGTTGGTTCTGGATGGATGGATTGATAGTTGTATGTGTTTGGATGGGTACAAGGGCGAATGCGCGGGAGAGGGTTGTGTTGTTAGCTCCTTATTGATAACTATTATTGGGGAAGCAGCAGAGTACAGGCAGGTGGCATGTAGTATTTTGTTTTTGTTAGTTATCTAATGTGTTTGTTTTTGTTTTAGAACCGAATGTAACTAACGGGTGTTCAACTGTTTTTTTGTTTTGTTTTCTTATTTTGTTGTTATTGCTGCTGGTTATTGTGGGTGGACACACAGAATCGCGCGCGCCTCTTTACCACTTGTAGTTTTAAAGACGAATGTCGTTTGATAGCGGCTAATACATGTGTGTCGGTGTTGACTTTTATCTATCTTTGTCTGCCTATTTGTCGAACTGACTGTTTAAGCAGTCAGCATAAGCAGTGGCAAACTTTGATATCTGCTGCTTAATACGTTAGCAGCGATGCAGCTGAACTGTAACGCATACACATATGTCAGTATGTTTAGGTCCGCATATGTACGACGATTACCGTTACGCGTAAAGCAACCACAACCAAACCCCACGTCAAGTCAAACAAAAAACAATAGAGAATATCACCATCGATATTGTGAATTATTCAAAGTTCTCTTGTATTAATTACACAGTTGTATGTGAATATTTTTGCTGATATATGATGCATTCACATACTCGTTTATTATTTAAATATGCACACATACAGTGTACATACATATGTGTGCATTTGTGTTCATATGTATATACATACGTATGAGTGTTAATTTTTTTGTGTATAAATTCCGGCGCAGTATTTGTTACATTTATAATTATACTCTAAGTATTATTTGTTATTACCGTTTCATAGTTAAATATTTAATTGTAATCGCTTAAACTTAAAACACTTTTTTCAAGAAGTTTTTGTACCGTATTGATAACAAGTTACATTGAACCGATAAAAGAGCCCTTTATTTACGAAAATGTGTATATAAAATAAAAAAAAAAACAATAAAAAAATTAAGATCACGGTATTTTGTAATAAAAGCACAAATTGAAATACCGTAACAGAGAAACGTCTTCTCTTTGCGGCAGACCGTTTGCATCTAAAAAATTCATGTTTGTCCGTCAAAATACTATTCACCACACCAACCAGCCATATAAACACCTTCTCACAAACAATGAATAATCCATTCATATTATTTAAAATGTCTAGTTTCACTCTCTCAGTATGCGAATTGAGAAAAGCATTCATTCAGCTTTTAACGGTCACAATGATTTTTTTTCTTTTTGTTTTATAAAGTTTTAGCACAAGTAAGAGGAGGTTTGTTGTGTTTGGCACACAGCTTTGTTCTTTGTTTTCGTTTTGTTTTGAATTCACTCTTTCGTTTTATGGTTCACACGCGCGCGCTCATTTTATACAAGAAATTGGTTAAATACAAATGGTACATGGGCACAAAATATAGACTCTTCAGACCAAAGCAATTGTTGTTGTTGTTTTTTTGTTGTTCATCTGCACTGGTGTTGTTGACGGTATTGTCGGCGTTATCGTATACGTAGGCGAGTACATTGTATAATATTTAATACAGACGCATTTATACGAACGTACATGCAACCAAACATACAAATGTATAAACCGAAGCGAAACAAAAGAAAGACCAGAAAAGAAAAGAGTTTATTCAAATTAAATTTTTTCTCGTAGGTATTCATTCTCGATAGTAGTTGAAGTTGTTATATTTATTTGTTGAAAGTGGTAGTAGTGGTTAGAATGGAGATGATAAAGTGTGTGGTAAGTGTTTTGCTTTTGTTTTTGTTACAAGTTAAACCCCACACTTTAAAATTTGCGTCAACTGCAACGTATTCATGTAGGTTTGTCCCTTCTTGTATTAAAGTGGGTGCGGGCAGCAATTTCCGCATACTTCCGGCTGCTGAAAAATATTAAACACTAAATATCCTCTTATTATAAGAAATAATTTATATACATACATACATATGTATGTATGTATGTATGTACTGCATATGTGTATCTACATATGTATGCATGTGTGTATGTGTTTAAGCCTCATGTAACAACGCATGAGAATACATATGTATGTACGTAAACACATATGAACATACATATGTATGTACTTACATGTACATTTGTATGTATGGTATGCAAATAGTAGTGGTATCCTCAATTATGCATATATGTATGTATATAAGTGTATAAGGAAATGTAAGTATGTATATGCACATATGTGTTATGTACATATATGTATAATGTCAACTCTTTAACCTATACATACCTACATACATATGTATGTATACAGCGACGCATTAGCATACAAGCAACGTCCAGCTTTGACTTTCGCATGTCATTCATTCACACACACACACAAAACAAACACAAGCAGAACCTAGGAAACCAAATCACAATAAACGTCATACTTGTATGAATACAAACTTTGCCGTTAAACAAACTCTTTCTAAATGGACCATCATCTTATTATGTACAAATTAGTACACACATATTTATGCAAATTTATATGTATGTATATATGTATGTATGTTTAAAAAAAGAGTTAACAATGTCCTTGCGTACAGAATACCATTTTTAAGACATTTTACACACACACCTTATACTAAACATAGTATAATACATATTTACATCCATAAGTTCGTATGTTAGTCATTAATTACGTTTCGTTAAATTTGTTTTTGCTTTTATTTTGCATTTTTTCTCTTAAATGTTATTTGTTCTTTTCTCTTAAAAATTAGTCAATACTATTTCTCTTAAAACGCACTCATATAAGTGCTATCAACTCAGTACTTTTTAAAAAGCTCCACTTTATAAATTTTACAGCCAAAGAAAGAACGAGTATATCGTCGATGGAATTAAAGAACGCTGTAACTGACAAAACCTTAAATGTTGACAAGAGCCAAGAAACCTGTATGATGTACAAAGAAGACATTGGTATTTTTCAAAACGCAGACGGCGTAAGTAAATTTATTTTCATCGTAGAAATCTGTATCGACCCGTATTTTTTTTTCTGATAAAAATTATGCAAAAAACGTATTTTCGATTTTTTATCATTTACAGCGTTCTTTAATTCCATAGACAATATCATGCATATCTAAAGACCAAAAACTTCATTGTCTTAACAGTTCAATAAAGAACCTATACTGCGTTATCAAATTATTATTATTATTTTTTTTTTTGGAAACGATAATATTCCGAATTAATGTCTTTCATTTTTGGTAGCAATGAGTTTTAATTTGGAATGTTTAGACATTCATAAATACTTGTATAACTGATGTCAATTAATATTTAATTTAAATTTAATTATTTAATACTGTCCTAAGACCACTTTTTAAGTTCGAGAATCAGTACTCTCTGTTTGTATGTATATAATTTTTGAAAATGTTTTGGTAAAATAAGATTTGAGGATCATTTTCCCAACATTAAGATTTTTTCTCTATATGCTGTAAGCAAATTTAAGGATATCGAAAAATCGCGTTCACTAGCTTTCTTACTCCATATTTATATGTTTTGGAAGTGAACGAATTAATACTTTCGATATATGAAACAGATTATAAGTTTATTTATATTTATTATTGACACACACTTTACCTTTAATAACCTAATGTGCTTACCTACATATACCAGCTTAATAAAATAAATCCGTTTGAACTACTTTTTCTTTTGAAATGAAAAAATTGTTCGTGTTTCAAATACTGGTGTATAAATTTATAGAAATAAATTTATTTAATGATTTTTTTAAACAAAGTTATTACAGCGTTATCCAATTTTTAAATACATACCTGTAGACAGCCGTGTGATCTTGCATCAAATAAATACAAGAGCGACAAATTACAATGACTAATAGACACGCAAGCAGCAGAAATCGGCGAAATACCTGGTGCTATGAAGTCTTAAATCCTGTAAATCACCGACTAAGACAAAAATATTCGCTACCTCATATGGGGCTTATGTATCCGTGATGTCAAGGTCACTTTTTGCTGCCAAAGGTTTAGCTAATCGAGTTTACTGTGAAGCAATAGTTAAATTCAATCTTGGCTTTAGGCGTAAATGGACTTTTATTATAGCTGACGTAAGTTCGCATATTATAAGGGCCGATTTTTTAAGCCACTTTGATATAGTTATAGACCTCAAGCGCAAGAGAAAAATCAATAATTTAACACAAATACAAACAGTTGGCACTCACACATAAAACAAAATAAAGTCCTCACCAGAGAATGACATGAATCGCACTCAAATGGCGATTTTTTGACTTTTTAAAAATGAATATTGAGCTAGCAATACACACTAACTAAATGAATGCTACTAATGCATGATTCAATTTTGTATGTCTTTTGCTACAAATTCTAAACACTCCAACCAATCACAAAAGCAGTAAGTATTTTTGAGTATTTCACTGTTTAAATGTGAATAAACCAACTACGAACAAAAGAAAAACAAAACACGATTGTAATGAAAAATAATGCAGTTTCTCTTATATTTTTAATAAAATATGCTACTTGTTTTTTATTTGCTTATTATTATTTATTTATTTACTTTGTTTTTTATTTATTAGTACTAAAACGCATATATAAAAAGTAATAAATATTATTAATTTGTTAAAAAAGTAGTTCACAAAATAGCAGCTATACTTCAAAAGTTAAAAAACAAAACTAAATTTTATACATATTTCTTAAAAATAAACAATTTCTAATTCTAAAGTTCTAAAAATAAAAAATCAGGTAATGTTTATTTCAGTTTTAAATAAAAAGATAATTAAAATTTTAATTTCTCATTTTTATTTTGAAACATTTGTTAAGAAACGAATTATTGCGGTTAGAAATTAGGTCTGATGTTTAATATTTGGTCAAAATGTTAAATTTCTTTTCCTAAAAAATTAATAAAATGTTTTTTTTTTTTTTTTTCAAAAGTATTTGCGGTTAATAAAAAATAATAAAAAAACACTGTTTTAGTGAAACGATTTAACATCTTAGTTGAGCTTTAATGAATCATTTGAGTGTTTTGTATTTTGTTATTGCTAACGGTATCTAAAACAGGATTAAGAATAAACAATGCATTCACAAAAGTAAACTCTACAAGCAATACAGTTGCTACTGTTGATGAATAAAAGCAAAACAATAGCAGTAATAATAGGAATAGGCAGTAAAATCGAATCAACTCATGTCATTCTCTGGTCCTCACATAAATAAAGTTTTGCTGTCCTCAGTTCCATGTGTTTAAACTTTAAAAGATTTAAAGCGGAACATGTTATACGATTTATTCAAATCGGTACACCTGTTCACACTTCGGTTGTCCATCACCGAGGGTCTCTCAGTTTTTTTATGCCCGAGACGATTGTTGTCTGAAAACTTAGCAGCCGCTCGTAGTCAATTCGAAAATCTAATCAAACTTGGTATTTGCATTCCATCGACTAGTTGCTTGTCTAAATCCCCTGTACATTGAGCGAAACCCAGATGGAAACTGGCGGCTATGCGTTGACTACAAAGCTCTCAACGCTATAACTGTGCTAGATCGCTATATTCAGCATACTATTTCTAGGATTGGTCTGACCGGAAAAGTGATTTATTGTTTTAATGCGTATAGATTACTGAACTCCTTTCCCTAGCGTTTAGCAGAACCCAATATTCACCATTTGAGAGATGTGTGAGTTACTCGTAAATGTTCATTTTATATCAAGTAATAGTTCCAGATCAAGAAACGTATCAACTTTTTCTAGGGAACAAGTATTAATTACATAACTGCGGGTATTTGAACCACCACTTTAAAAAATTGTCTGAGCGACAATTCTTTATTTATTGTACTCGACTTTGGAATCAATTACCAAAAAGCATTCAAATAATCAGTAACGCAAAGAGATTTAAAATTGAACTACCCAAATATTTTTGCTAACGGCTAGTTGAGTTATAACAAAAATTGTATATAATCAAATTATTGTTCTATTTTTTTTTTATATGTATATTCTTGTTTAATTTGTATTTTTAATTAATTTTCTTGACCGATTTAATTATATTATGTTTGAAATTTTTATGTTTGCATGTAATCATTAGCACTTTAATTTATAAGATTCCCATCTTGTTGTGCTAAATTTTAAGATAAATAAATAAATACAAAAAAAAAAATAAATATGTGCCAATGACAATATCCGTTCTTTAAAGCCAACTGATATTATTTCTAATGCACGTATTCACGTAATAAATTTTTTATAAAAACTTAAAAATATCCCTCAACCGTCCAAACAAATTGTTCTCGTAGAGTCAAAATCAAGAGAAGCTTAAATATAAATATGTATGTATAAGAATTTATGAACGCGTTCAAGTAAGCGGCAGCGTATGTGTGAAAGGGCGACTCTATTCAATCACCGAGTGCAATGTACGGTTCTGGATAACATCTGAAGCTTCGAAAACTACTTGTCCATTGACTCAAAAATGCATTTCCCATTTAATTCGTGCATGGCGGTAACATACAAGAAAATATTTACGTAAACATAATGCCTGAGCATTTCCTAAGTTCGGTGAACTACAAAGTTTTAAATTTTAACAATTACAACATAAGTGCTCTTAATAATAAAGAAAAAAATCTTAAAGCGCATATTTGAAGTCCATTTAATAATTTCAAAATACAAATTATATTTTCTGCATATTTTTTATATGCATTTACCTTTAAAATTCATAAATAAATGAGATGAAGGGGGATAGAAGAATACATTTTTAATGAAATATTTCAAGCACATTAAGTGTCAAAAGGACGATGGATATGCTCTTATTTCTTTTTTATTGCGAATTACAAGTCGAGATATATAAAATAATTTGTGTGTCAAACACCACGAACTTTTTTAAATTTTGAAAGTGTAAAATGAATTAATTTTTGAATTTCAGACTGATCTAAAAATTATTTTGTATATCAGTGATCGTATTTGTGCTGATTACGAGTTTTATTGTAAAAAGCATATAAACCATTACTCTCAAAGCACGAGGAACAGCAGAAAAATTATCTAAAATATTAGTGTGCACATGAGAAAGGATAGGTTTTATTTCTTTAGTGGTTTTAAAATTGTTCAAAGGTGCAGTGGGTTGAAGACATACAATTTAGCCAATTAAGACTTTGCCATCATAGATCAAGGGCGAAGTACCTACGTGATGCTAAGTCTCCTCTGTTATCATTACAATCAACGTGAAACCTGAAACCCTATTCCTAAAAGTATCAAAAACTTTTGTGCCTCTTACACTAAAATATAAAAAGATAAGCTAATAAAGCTATTGGGTTCATACCCCCACTTATAAAGGTTTTAATCCGTTTCTTTTTAATTTTTAATAATTCGTTTAAAATTTTATTTTTCAGAATATTATTAATAGGAACTTTTATTTCTATTTCAGCTAATTCTTGATTAATAGCTTGAATAGGATTAGAGTAGGATTGAATAGGTTTAGTTCAATTGTATGGTCCAAGTGGTCCAATTGTATGGGGGCTTCTGTAACTGTGCCAATACTATAGTGGATATGTATAATTCACCTGCAGAAAGAAGTACAAATTCGAACTTCGAAATTGGATTTTGAAATTCTGAAACATCTTAGTCAAAAGATTTGCAATACAGAGTTCTTTTCGGCAAAGTGTTATATATTGTATTAATCGGAGCAACTTTAGTTATTGAAGTTAAGAGATATGTACTAATATTTTTTTTGCTTCAGTGCAGCATAAGCTTCCTCCAAAGTATTACAAAAACCATGCATTAAAAAATTTTTTTTTGATTCAGGAAACGGGAAATCCTGATTTTTTAGCATGAGGATAATCTTCAAGAAAGACCAGCCAAAGTTGAAGGGTTGGTAGATTGATAGTTTCCTCCCAATCGGTAGTAATATTCCATATTTGCTGCATCAACATTTTTGCAGCAATTAACCTTGCAGTCGCCGTGGTCTAGTGGTTAGTGTGTGGGCCTCTAAGACGATAACGCTGGGTTCAGATCTCAGCTCTGACATCTTAAACAAAAAGATATATGAAAATATTATTTCTTTCGGCAACTAGCTCTCTGCAGTCTTCTGGCAAAATCTCTGGAAGTATTTGATTGCCCTGAAAAAGCTTCTCAAATCTGTCGTTCGGAGTCGATTTTAATTTTTTTCAAATTTTTCAGAAATTCTTCGTCGTTGTCTTTTCATTATTACAGTTATTATTGTCAGTTCTCACTTAGTCCAATATAAATTTTTTTTTCTAACAAAATTTATGAAGAGCATTGTATATATATTATTCTATTATTGATTTTTTGCATTGCATTGCAATCAGTTTAACAGATTTTATATTGGAATTAAGAATTAACGAAGGTACCGAAATGTATCCAATTGTTACGAACTAATGCGACTTTTTCATGAGTTCGTATTATCGGGATTCTACTGTAATAACTCTGTTATTTGAATATAAAATTAAAAAAGAAATTTAATACGTTATTCTTATACGTATAACTTTAATGGGTTACGTAAAAAACATTATAAAAATGCTAAGACAAATAAGCTTTTCTATACAAATTTAAAATAATATTATTTTTGTTGGCTCAGTCTTCAATTGCAAGGCTAAGTTTATAGGAACTTTGCACACATTGTATTTTCAAAAGGGTTTCGTTTTGATTTTTCTATAATTGTTACGATAGATTGTTTTAATAAATTCCAAAGTGTTTTTCAAGCTTAAGGCTTAAAGTATATTGGATAAGTTAAGTGCAGGTATGGGAAATCGTAAGTCATTCTACATTAATTTCTCCTATAATGCTGAAGCATACGGTGAGGTAAGAATTAATTCTCTTTAATAAATACAATAATAAAGTTTCACGTTTTCCTATAAACACTACAAACAATATGAAAAACAAATTTTGTCAAGTGTAGGATATGATAAATGTAAAAAAGAGATAGAACATTTGTCTACATACACTGTTATATGTATATACATACATACATATGTATGTATGTGTATATTCTTATTATGACCATAATCGATCTAACAAAATTGTTTGCTGCTTCAATAAAGAGCTGGGCAACCACGCTTGCTTTAGCAACTGCCACTGTGTATACAAGTAGCAACAGCATTGAAACATTTTTTTGCCGGCAGCACTAACTATTCATACCATCAACATAATCAATGACTGCCTATTCAAATTGGTGGCCAATAATGATTCGTACTTTGCAATCAAACAAAATTCGCGCTTTTGGCTCGTGACCGAGTAAGACAGAAAACGCCAGAAACTAAAACCAAATAACATAATGTGCCATTTAAGAAAATGCTTTCTTCAACACACGCACAAAAATTTAACTGACAGGCACATTATATAGCTGGCCAAATAGTCTATTATTTCATCTTTACCATTTACTACTACATAAAGGGAATTACGGGTACAAAAGCTTACAGCACATGACTTCAGTAGTAACGTTTGATAATAATCGCGCCTTCATGATTGTAATTATATATCTCAGTTATATTGCAAAAAGGGGAGCATAACAGTTTTCGTCAGCATGAGTCAGTATTATAAAGCCAGCCTAAAAGGTGTTAGACTGCCTCGTGCTGAAAACAAGTTAACAAAATTATTTAAGCTTTATATAGTGGACATAGAAAAATGTTGTATTAACCGCTATACGAAAAATGTAAAAACTAATAGAAACAAATGAAAAAGTCAAAGAAAGTGCAACAATACGTACATATGTAAAGGGTTATCCATTTTGCGGTTTCAAAAGTAAACACATATAAAATATTATTTCATGATATTTCTTTTTTATTATAAAGCTCGAACGTTGACATTATGTGTGAAACACTACATCATTTGAATGACCTCCACACGAAGTGTTGCAAGCATTGATTCTTTTGAGGTAATTTTCAACCACTTTTTGACACATATCGGGCGGTATCTCAGCCATAACTTGACAAATGTTGGTTTTTAAGTGCTCAAGAGTTGAAGATTTATATACATAAACACGGTCTTTCACGTAGCCCCACAAAAAAGTCTAATGGTGTCAAATCGCATTATCTTGGTGGCGTGTTGATATCGCCACGACGAGAAATTACGCGGCCAGGAAATGTGTCTTGCAATAAAGCCATATTCGCTCGAGTTGTCTGAAATGGCTGGACTTTATATGAATGTAGGTGTAGATCTAAATGCAAAATACGCCAGAATGTGCCGTAAGACAGTCCTAATTCCTGAGAACGACGAGGAATCGACACATTCGGGTCTTCGGCAACACTTTTACTTAAAGCAGCGATATTTTCAGCGGAACGAGCGAGACAATGATGCCTAGGCCTTACAATATTTGAAACCCCTCCAGTCTCTTCAAATTTCTTCAAAATTTTTTCCAATTGCTTGCCTAGTTGGACGATTATGTAAACCATAACCTCCTCTTAAAGCACGACGTGTGGTTTTGGCAGAATCACCATTTTTGTAGTAAGTTTTGATAATTTTTATGCGTTGTGTGATAGTTATGCGATCCATTTTCGTCAATGTCAGACTTTGAACTGAAAAGAAAAAAATTGGTTTAACAACTTAGTTTGACAGAAGTCGAATTCCAGTCCCATACCTTTGAAACCACGAAATGGATAACCCGGTATGTATGTGTGTAAGACTTACTAAAACTTGTGATGGAAAAAGACCATCTTTAATGCTAGAAAAACCATAAATTTTACAATTTGTCAAGAAAAATCCTCCCTTGCCGTTTTTAATGATCCCTGACTAAATGGCATCCCCGATTAGAATGCCCATTATACCAATGGGAAGCTGAGATTCTAAGCAATTAAATTTTCTTTTATAAACGATGAATTCGAATTTTCCAACATTTTCCAAAGCTAAGACAGTGCGTGAAATTGTTTTAAAGTCCTTACTTTTTGATTTTTTTAAATATGACCACTACCGATCTTAGGTTGCATGATACCAATGGAAATCTGACAAAATAGCCTAACTAGTGGATTACAATAATCTATTATAAACCAAGTAATATATTAATTAAATTGGAAGCAATGGAAAATTGCAAAACAATGTTTTCACAAAATAGTAGTCACGCTTTCTACATCAAATATTTGTCTAATCTGACCGTTCATAGTTTCATACATTTAACAAATCCATGCGAAATGTTATAAAAAATCTGTCGAATTTTAATTTTTTTTTTATATTTTTGATATTTTTAATTTTGGTGACTTCTTTCCTATAAAATATATGTATATTTTTTTCTGACATCTTGAAAGAACCCTACTAGTAATATTAGGTAAATTTTTCGTGAATAGTGTTCTTTCATATATGGTTCAATGTAGTGCATATTAAAACGGTTTCTATTTTCATTGGATGCTGATGACTCGGGTTCGAGCCTCAGAAAAAGTGATAAATTTTTTAAATTTTTCTATTTTTATTGTATTGAATAACTTAAGGCTGATGTCAGAGTGCGCGCTATAAGCGAAGCGATGCTAGAAGCTATAATATTCATGCTATACTTATACTACAGGATGTCAGAGTGGAGACTATTAAACAAAGCGATTTTGTATGTGCACACAAATTATAAATAAAATTTTTCACACTTACTTGGTTGTTTCATTATTGTTTCAATACTTTTCCAGTTATTTTCCACGAGAATTCTGTTGTGGTAACTTTTATTTGCTTGTCCCAAAGCACAGGGCGTGTGAACACTTCTGTTATAACTTTTTCAATATCAATATCCATTATTTTACAAATATCTTTTAAAATTAATGGAAAATTTAAACACACACAAATAATGAATAACGAAATAAATAAACAATAAAATAAACAAATGAAAAATGTCAAAGTACAATGTAAAGAAACAGCAACGAAGCGATACCATGCTATAAATCATTTCACAACCTGCTTTGTCGCTTTGGCTCTCTTATAGCTTCGCTTTGACTCTGACATCTTTTGAGCATTGACGTAAGAAAACACAAGCAGAGGTTTGTAGCGCATTGTAGTGCGATATTATAGCATCGCTTATAGCGCGCACTCTGACATCAGCCTAATGCTTTTAGTTTGAGCGTTTATAAATATAATGTTAAAAAATAAAAATAAGAATACTAGACAAATAAAATTACACCCCCGACTTGCGTTGTCCCGATTTGCGTGGCTTTTTAAAAACTGGAAAATTCGATTTGCGTCGATGCAATTTCAAGTTGCATTGTTTTGACCCCGATTTACGTCGTTTTGTTTCCGATTTGCTGTCTCACGATGAGGAGCTTGATAATGAAAATTTATTTGCCATTAATATTAAGCATGTTTTAGAAAAAGAGGTCATAATAAGTGATGATTTCCAAATCTTTCCAAAATCTTTAAAAATTCAACAAATTCTAGACATTTTTGTTAAAAAAAACAGTAAAACCATCTAATCAAATGGATATAAGTGTTGTTTTTTTTTTTTTTTTTTTTATTTAAGACCAATACTCAGGAGTAAACCCCTACTAAATGCAATGCATTGTATTGGAATATTGAATATATAGATATACATAGATGTGAAGAAGTCATGTTAAGCGCCTTATGTCAATGGGACAAATTGCTGTCAATTTGATCACTCAAAGGCCAGTGTTATACCTTCACCTTTTGAATTGATCATCAGCAATTGCCCCCATCTGGATGTTGAATGTGAGTGTTGAGCATCTTTTTTTATGTAGGTTAGCTGTTATCTTCCCAGAAGATGGCGCTGTACTCCTGATCATTCGTTTTCTTGGTGGAATAGGCTGGAAATGCCAGGGAGCGGTTTCGTGAAGATGGATTTCTTGGAGGTGGGGGGGAAACCTCTTATTTCTTTTAAATTATAATTTTAGAAAAACCGCAAATTAATTAAATGTTGATTTAATGTTGATTTAGATTTGTCATCTGAAGAGAGCTAAATTTAATTAAATAAATTACAATTGTTTAATGCATCTACTTTTTATGAATACATGTACATACATACATACAACGCTGTGTCAGGATTACGGCCTAGCTTCTCGCAGCAGTCATGTTGCGTGTGTCAATTTTTATCCATGAGTACCGGGACCTACAGTTTAATGTCGACTCCGAACGACAGACTTGAGAAGTTTGTTCATGGCAAATTAATTACTCTCAGAGCTTTTGCCAGAAGACTGCTGAGAGGTAGTCGCCGAAAGAAATATTTTTTTCATATTTCTTTTTTTAAAGATGTCGGATCTGGGTGTCGAACCCAAGGCTCATGTCTTAGTAAGCCAACACACTAACCACTAGACCACGGCGACTACTTATACATATACATATGAAAATTAATTTAATTATTGCTATGTTTTTTCTTAATTTATTTCTTATTTCTCCGGTCCACATTAACGACGCAAGTCGGGGCTTTAGTGTACATGAATAACAAAGTTGTATTTTCAAAGAAATAGTCGCATTGAGTAACCGTTTAATACTCCAAAACTTCCTCTCAATGCAATTATTAGTTACAAATCAAATTAATTTAAACCCAAACGTTTTAAAAATGTTTCATGTTTCAATTTTGACAAAGGAGCATTGCTGCCACAACCGTGGAGTATGTTGTTGAAAACTACATCATAATACAAGAATAAATAAATGACAGCTTATTGCTTAACGTCAAGTATTCGTGTAACACAATGCTCTAAAAAAATATACTTGACATTTGCATAAAAAAATATGTCATATTTCTTATTCAGTTGGTAATACTAATAAGTTTAAACTCCTACTCCAAAACACAAAACTTAATTTTTACCTGTTTAACTTAATTCTTAGATTAGTTGACTAAATCCTAAATTTGAGTTTAATCTCAAACTCAAAAATTGGCCTTAAAGCGGCAAATAAAAGTTTAAAATAAATAAAAATTTGTTAATTTAGATTAAAAATAATTAAAATATGTAATATTTAGAAAAATTTTAAATAAAATCTTAATAATCTTATAACCAAATTTTAAACTACTCTTGTGATGTGCACCATACATTTGAGTTAGTCTTAGACTAGTGCTATTGCCCTGTGAAGTACTCTTTATATGCGTACAAGTATATTGAGTATTCCCATGATCTGCATGGAAAGAAATTTGAAAAAATATTTCTTTTGGCGACTACCTCTTAGCAGTCTTTTGGCATAAGCTCTGAAAGTAACTGAATTCAATGAACAAGCTTCTCAAGTCTGATGTTTGGAATTGACATTAAACTGTAGGTCTCGGTGTTCATGGATAAAAATTAACGAACATAATACGGGTGCTGTGGGAAGATAGGCCGTAACTTTGTAATGGCCAATTATGTGTGCATGTATGTATGTATGTATGTCTACCAACTGAACTAAACTCCATTCTATTTCTGAGATGGTCGAAATTAAATATTTATGTGATACATTTCTATTTGTTAGACCAGTATGACTCCTTGAGGAATTTTAGAAAAAACAAAAACACTTTTGAAATGGTATCTATAAAATTTTGTTGTCGCAGAGGCAAGTGATAATTTGTAATGCAAGCAAATGAATTTTAGTAAAATAATGGTAATCGTTTAACTGAACTTTAGAAATTTTCATTGTTAATTACCAACACTAATTATAAGGTAAAACTATAAAATGCACGTTAAAGTTTCATTTGTAAAATGTGAAAATAAAATTTAATGTGGAAGTGAAATATTTAATGTGTAAAACGGTAATTGTACACTATTCTTAGGTTTGTAATCATTGGACTCAAATATTTTACATGCAGATAACAGTTTTTCTTTTCCATTTAAATGATAATTCTAGACGAATGGCTTTGCAATGCTATTTTATAAATGATAATAATCGCAAAAATTGTGTTTGCCTCTTGACTACGATTTGGTGGGCAGCAAGCGTGGAAACAGTTAGAAAATTACATGCCAGCGACATTTTAAAACAGGCAAAGTCCATGTGTGGGAAGCACTAAGCGTTAAATTTTAGCCGCTTCTGACAGTTTTAATACGACACGACACAGTGGCGACAATTTTATAAGAAATAAATCATGAAAATCAACACGATGTGCTCTACTGTTTTTTCTTTCTTTTATTATTTTAGATAAAACTGCTTTTCATGTTAAGTATTTATTTATTTATTTTCTGCATTTGTTTTGTTTTGTTTTCTCGCAGTAAGTTTGGTTTTTCTACTGTACAATTTCCATCCAATTTTAAACTCAGAAAATCAAAGTGAACTTCATCATCCACAAAAACACAACAAATCAACAAACAAAAAACAAGGAAATGAATGAATCAAAAATTAAAAAAAAAAAACCTTTTTCAACACCGTTCACTTATTAGTTTATTGATTTACTTCAGTCCAATATTAAAGTTATAAATATATTTATATACATCCATATGTATACATGTATGTATGTACTTTGGTTTGCATGGATGTACATATGTATGTATGTATAATTGTTTTTTTGACTATAATAAAAACTGCAAAAATCCATTGTCATAATCATTATCACCCAAAAGTTGTTAGTGCTGTCATTGGCGTTGGCGTCTTCTCTAATTTTTGAGAATGATTTACTTTCGACTTTTGCCGAAATCACGAATACATCTAATCATCTTCTGCACGATCGAGTGCAATAGTCTAACATACATGCTATTTATTGCACTCTTATCGTCTGAAAGTCAGTCCATTAAAAACGAATATTAAATGAAAAAAAAAAGAAAAGTATAAAAAATCCATACCCTGTCAAAGAGAAGTATGTACGAGTATGTTGCAAATGTTTCAAAGAGAACATAATAAAGGATTCGAAATTTAGTGCTTTCATTCGGCAAGAAAAACTGTCTTTTTAAATGTAGAAATGATTAAATAACTAATTAATTAAAAAATATTAAATTTTAAACTAAAAACATTTAGTTATTGTTTCAATTTTATATTATTATTATTTATTACTCTAATGAGTACTCTATATATGATATGGACATTTTGAATGTATGTGTAAGTACTTATTTGCATATTAAGTCGTTTTTAATGAAGCAATTCGAGTGATTAGAAAATTATATTTTTAGTACATTTAAAAACGATGAACTAAAATATATACTGTGATCTAATAAACTATTCGACATACCAATAGTTTTTGTTCCTTATCAAACAAAACCGTTAGAAGATCTTATTTTTAGATAATATTTTACTATGAAACTGAAAGCAATATTTAAAACACAAATAAAAATTTAATTAAAAATTAATTTAAACAAAAAAGTAGCCGTCATTTTTTATAAGTGGGATCTTATGATTTATTCACGAATTATAATGCCAATCATAAAGACTAAGTCGATCGCAGAAGATGCTTAGTTAACCATAATCGTTCACCGGCACCATCTAGCTTAATTATCTCCCAATATGTAAGTGAGCAAGCAAAAAGCATTACAACTTCTACTTTCCCGGAATAAAATCGATTGAATTGCTGACAGGATACACCAGCGGATACATTTGATTTCGGTCGTAGATCTGTAACTTAGCCTAGCTCGAGGAGTACCAGTGACATAAGTAATATTCCAAAGATTAGTGTCCCTGTAGTAAATCCACTTTCTACTAACACTTGACTTCCGTATTTAATAAAACACTTCATCCTTTGGACGGGAGCATTCTCAGAGTGCTTTTCCGATCCTAAGAGAATGTTCCGAGTGTTCCCACGGGTCAGCACAATTTACCTTACAGTAGGAGTTCTAGACTAATTAAGCCAACTGAGAACCACTCTCTTGCCAGTCGTTCAGCAATTTCAATACCTGAAAATCCGAAGTGAAGGAGAAATCAAATATAAAATTTTTTTCAGATAATCAAGGTACTTTTTGACCAGAAGCAATTTCAAAGTATTCGAAGATAGTTTACTTAGTGCAACTGACTGTCAGAAAATATAGTAATGTGCGCACCCCTTACAACAACGTTGACAGAAGAGCAGATTTTTCTTCATTTTTTTAAATTTTGCTTCATAAAAAGAATAATTTGAAGACATAAAAGTTTTGGATCTCAAAAGTCTAATTTGATAAAATCGTATAATCTGGTATATGATGGAAATCGAATCAAATATCAAGTTGCTCTAACTATCAAATCCTTTCATCCTCATTACCTTACTAATTATTACCACTACATCCTTGATTTTTAAAATTTTAAAATAATTAAAGATACAGCCGATTTCAATTTCGATCGAAATCGTTTTTCATCACATACCGGAATTTAATTTTTTATATAAAGGGTTGTTAAATTTTAAGGGCCGATGTTGATTTTGAATAAAACACAAATTATTTAGGAAGTTATTGTCATTTCCTTTTTTATGATAACTTGGTATGGTACAACTAGGTATGGAACAAAATATCTGCCAAATGGCCGACGCGAACTCGGCGGTACACATCCATCCGGTCCAAATTTTCGATGCATGTTATCGCACAGTTGTTGAAGTTAGATGAAAGAAATATGTAATAAACTACTCAACTTAAAAATGATGCGATTCCACTATATAGGTATTAAAACCACATTGCATTTTTAATCTGAAATTAAATCTTATAAACTTGTTGTTAGCATTAATCCATGTAGTTAGTACAGTTATGTCAGTTACACAGTCAAATATAGAAGTGGAGCATTGTTTTAATGCAATGAGTTTCTAAAAATTCAGAATTCATAAGCGGATGTTTATCCGTATATTTAGTTTCGGATTTAAAGCGGTTTTAAATGGTTAAATAACTATTATGTAGTCAGTTAGTACACTGAAGCAAATATCGGAGGTAATATTAACTAAAAAAATTAGTAAAACTTCAAAGAAAAAAATATTCAAATCAACACAATTTTTAGTCGACTCTACACAATATTTTTTTTAAACAAAGATTTTTCTTCAAATTAACTAAATATATTTTGTAAAAAATATGATCTGTTGATTTGAATAAAACGTAGGTAAAGAACACTACATTTTCCGTTAAATCAACGAAAATTTTGTCAATTTTACTAAACATTTTTTTTAGTCATATTGAATAATTAATTGTTTTCGTTTAAATAAATAAAATTTTGTAGATTAAAGAATATTCGTTAAAATAATATTTTTCTATGTAAATTATACAAACTTTCGGCTTAGAGGTTCTTATATATAAATTAAAAAATTTGTCACACTTTTTCTTTTGTGTTCGTGTTGTGTTGTGCTTTCGATCAACCTCGTTGATCATCCTCAGGGAATAAATTATCACTACAATACAATATAAAACATATAACATGAATTTAATAAAAACCACAAACAGAAAAAATATCACAACTTTCATAACAAATATCTTACATAACTATTATCCGTGGTGTCGTCAATCTGTTTATATTATGATTCTCTGGTGATCTCTTAACGAGTACAGACGTGTTTTTTTGCGACCGCATGGTAATTATTGTAAATAGTAATAGGTGGATTTTTGATAGAGGAAATTAGAATATTTGTAATAGGTACCTATTACGAATTTTTGCTTTTTTTCTACATATATTAGTTTTGTGAATTGTAATAAGTGGAAAGTGGATAGCACTGAAACTTATTACCTTCGGATGGAGAGGTCAGGGTCGGTGCCCACTTTAAGTGGCACCCCTTTGATGATGGAGCCTACCTTGGAAGGCCGTAGTGTTGGAGTTGGGTCTTTCGGAAACACCGAAAGGTGGTTTGCGGAAGCCTTAGCCCAGCTGAAGGAGGGACTGTCAGGAATGAGGTCCATTATTAAGGAGATGGGGGCAGCTGTTAAAAAGCAGCCAAACGTCAGCAGGTCCATTAAGGACTCTCTTCCAAAACTGGAGGAGAATGTTGATAAATTGGAGTGGCTCACCATGAGCTATTCGAAACCGCAACGTCCGGATTATGTAGCGGCTCCTAGATGTCTCACCAAGGAAGGTGGGAAGAGGAGGGCAGGTAGTCCACCATTGGTAGAGGCGCAGAAGAGCGCAAAAAAGGCGAAAGCCAGCGAGGTCGTCTCCAAACCGGAGACTGAAAACGGTGCACCCGCGACAAGAGCAGCATCTCAAAATGCTGTCTCTTCAAAGGTGGCCCAAACCCCCGCCGGGAAAAAGCGCAACCGCGCTCAGGGAAAAGGTGCTCCTCAGGATACTGCTCCATCTAATGAGGATGGACCGAGTGGTAAGAGGGGCAATATGCAGAAGAGGAAGCGTGGTGGCGAGAAGCCAGAAGCGATTGTTCTAAAACCGGCAGCTGGTAAGACATACGCGGAAGTGCTTAGTGCCGTCAGATCGCAGGTCAAACCGGAAGCCTGTGGAGTGGCTGTTAGGTCAATACGGAAGACCAAGGCGGGAGAGCTTCTTGTGGAGCTGAAGAAGTCCTCCACTGAAGGAAGAAACGCCTTTAAACAGGCGTTAGAGAAGGCAGCGGGCGAGACGAGTGTAGTCAGAGAACTGGTCCCTATGAGTAAGGTAGAGATCAGAGATCTCGACGAGTGCACCTCTGTGGAGGAAGTGGAAGTGGCTCTCCAAGATATTCTTGTAGACTACAAGGGTGTTCTGGAGGTGTTTCTGACCAAGCCCAACATGAGGGGGCAACACATGGCTATTGCCAAGATGGAGGCGAAAGCTGCCAAGGTTCTCCTCCAAAGGAGGACAGTGAAAATCGGTTGGGTCAACTGCAGGATGCGCGGCAGAGTGGACGTCTCCAGGTGCTTTAGGTGCCTGGGGTACGGTCACCTTAGTGGAAACTGCAGCGGACCTGACCGAGGCAATATGTGTTTCCTGTGCGGGGTAGAAGGGCACAAGGCAAAGGACTGCAAGTCCCAGCCGACATGCTACCTATGCTCCGGCATAGGGGAAAGTGGCCGCAAACATATTGCAGGTTCGGGCGCTTGCGGAGTATTCCGCAAGGCATTAGATGATGCTAAGCGGACAATATGAGGGTCATCCTACAGGCCAACATGCACCGCAGCAGAACTGCTCACGACCTGATGGGGCAGATCCGTCTCGAGAAACAAGCTGATCTTATTTTGATCAGTGAGCAGTACCGAGACGGATGTGCGCCTACGTGGTTTAGGGACAACCTCGGTACAGCGGCGATATGGATCCCGAACCCGAGACGCTTCTGTGTTTCGGCCCATGGCTCTGGAGATGGTTTCGTTTGGGTGAGAAGCGGCTTGGTGACTTACTTTAGCTGCTATCTTACCCCAAACGAGAGTATTTCGGACTTCCAAACCAAGTTAGACGACTTGGAGGATGTCTTACGGAGCATGGGAGGTCATCTGGTAGTGGCTGGAGACTTCAATGCAAAAGCAGTAGAGTGGGGCGAGATTAGAACCGATTCGAGAGGTGGGCGAATTTTGGACTTTATGTCCAGGACGGGGTTGGTTGTATTAAATAACGGCTCCGTGCCCACCTTTCAAAGATCTGGCCAAAGGGGGACCATTATCGATCTCACTCTGGCAACTGAAAACCTAGCGGCACTAGTGCAGGAATGGCAGGTGATCGAGGACTTTACGGCCAGCGATCACCAGTATATCACATTCCGTGTGCGTGATATTGCGCCAGCTCGGTCCATCCAACATCATGGACCAGCTAGGTGGAATGCCGCTACGATGGACGTTGAAGCTTTGTCTCTAGCCCTAGAACGGGGACGTATGACCACAGAGGGGATCCGTAATGATCTTCCGCCTGTGGAGAGGGCTGATGTACTTGTGGACTCAACCATGAGTCTTATACATCAGGCCTGTCAAAGCGCTGTACCGAGGAGGGGTCCGAACGAAGGGAGAAGTCCTGCTTACTGGTGGACGACCGAAATTGCGGATCTGAGGCGTGTTTGTCTCCGTCGTAGACGGCTGGCTCAACGCGCTAATGGAAACGCAGATGACGCAGCCCGTAAAGCCGAAGAGTATAAGGCCGCGAAAAAAGATCTTCGCCGCGCCATCCAAAGAAGTAAGCGCCGATGCTGGAAGGACTTAACGGAGGACCTAAATAGGGATCCATGGGGGTTGGGCTATAAAATAGTGCTCCGCAAATTGAGGGCGTTTAAGCCAAACGCTTCTCTGAATGCGGATACTATTCGGCCCATAGTGGAAGCCCTTTTTCCGGATCATCCAGTGGTCGATAGAACATCGATCATGGAAGAAACGGAAATACCGCCTTTCACCTTGGAGGAACTGGAGTGTGCCTCTCGTTGTTTGCGCAGCGGGAAGGCACCAGGTCCTGATGGTCTACCAGCAGAGGTGCTGAAAGCCGTGTCACGGAGTCATCCAGAGCTCTTGCTCAATATGTACAACGCCTGTCTAAAGGCCGGGGTGTTTCCCTCCCGCTGGAAGATGGCTAAACTTGTGCTTATTGACAAGGGCAAGGGACCAGTCGGCGCTCCTGGGTCATACAGACCACTATGCCTGCTTGATAACGCGGGGAAACTCCTGGAGAAGCTTCTTCGTCCACGTCTGCAGGCTGCAGTAGTAGCGGCAGGCGACCTCTCCGAAAGACAGTACGGCTTTCGAAGGGGCAGGTCGACTGTGGCGGCTATCCAGGAGGTAGTTAATGCAGGTAGGAGCACGGAACGTGGAAACCACTTTTCACGTCCCGTATGTTTGCTGGTCACACTGGATGTGAAAAACGCCTTTAACTCTGTCCGCTGGCAGGACGCGTTATACGCGATGGAGAGAAATTTCAGGCTCCCAGGGTACCTCCTGCGTATCATGGGAGATTACCTCAAAGATCGATCCATACTCTATGACACGGAGGATGGCCGAGAGACGAAAGTCTTATCGGCAGGGGCGGCCCAGGGATCCATACTGGGACCCGACATATGGAACTATACATATGACGGGATTCTACGTATGGAGATGCCCGAAGGGGCATTCCTGGTTGGTTACGCGGATGACATCGCGGCAGTTATTATTGCCAAAGATGTTGATGCGGCCCAACTGCGACTCAACCAGGTTATGCGTCGAGTTACTCTCTGGCTGAGTGACCACGGGTTGGAGTTGGCACTGACTAGTGCTTCTTACTAAGAAGCGCATCCCGCTCATTAGAAGCATGCAGGTAGGAGAAGTTACAGTCCAGACGAAGAACGCCGTTCGCTACCTGGGGGTTAGTTTGGATAACAGACTAACCTTCTGGAGCGAAATATCCAGCAGAGCGGACAAAGCGGCCTCAGTAGTGACGTTGTTGAGCAGGGTAATGGCCAACATTGGGGGCCCTCTTCCCTGTAAAAGACGTTTGCTGCTGAGCACCGCCGAGTCTGTGATGTTGTATGGAGCTGAAGTCTGGGCTGATGCGCTCACGGTCGAAAAGTACCGAAAGCGCATGGCGGCAGTGCAACGGAGAGCAGCGCTCCGCATAGCGTGCTCCTACCGCACGGTATCGGAGCCGGCTGTCTTGGTGGTCGCCGGGGTCATACCCATCGACCTCCTCGCCAGGGAGCGACAATTCGTCCACCAACACAAGGACGAAATTGGAAGAGAAGGCGCACAATCTGTGGCAAGGTCTCAGTCCCTCCGTGACTGGCAGTTACGGTGGGATACTGAGACACGCGGAAGGTGGACTTACGCCCTTGTCCCTCAAGTGGACGCTTGGCTAAATCGTCAGCACGGTGAGGTAGATTACTACCTCACGCAGTTGCTGACGGGCCATGGGCACTTTCGGTCTTTCCTGTTTAAAATAGGAAAGGCCGTAAGTCCCACATGCGTCTACTGTGGAGCACAATCCGACTCCGCTTTCCACACTTTCTTTGAGTGTGAGAAGTGGATGTTGGAGAGGCGTGCACTGGAGAGGGATCTTGGCATCTTGACTCCCAATACCATCATGGGAGTCATGTTAGGAAACCTTGCTGCATGGAGTAGGATCGCCTTTTTTGCGAGGGGGATTCTTCGTCGGAAGGAGAGAGACCTGGCAAGGTCGACAGAGCCGTAGGGTCCAACTGGACCGGCATATAAGGCTCCATCCTGAAGTAATGTCATAAATTGACGGTTCCAGGATGGAGCCTGGTGATATAGAGAGGGGTTTTAGCCGGTAGGCACGCAATAACTGCGTGGAGTCCGGCACGACGGGTGGCAAAAACCACCTAAGTGCGTAAATGCATTTCCCCTCTCACCAAAAAAAAAAAATAAAATCTGTTTATATTATTTGTCACTCACTGTTACGTTTCTCCTTTTTCAGTTCTGTGCTTATTCATTATTTATTTATTATGTGTCGATATATATGTGCACAATTATCAGTATCAGTTTTAAAGTTTATTCGTTTATTTGGTGGTATATTTATTATATGTAGCATCTCTTTGAAATATCTTTTTCTATAATTATTCTCTCTTTCCAATATCATCACTTTATTAAACTCAGGTTTATGACCAATTATGCTACAGTGGGCTGCAAGTGCTGTTTTTTTATTTAAATTTTTGTCATTGTTTTTTAAGTCCGATTTATGTGATGATATTCTGGTCTTTAATTTTGTTTTTGTTGTACCAACATAAACTTTTTGGCATTTATCATTGTCGTCACCATTGCACGTTATTTTATAAACCAAATTTGCTTCATCCATTTTGTCTAATTTTGTTTTCATGTTTGTAAATAATCTTCTACTTGTATTTTCTGATTTCATTGCCAGAATATATTTCTCTTTATTATATATGTATATCAGAATGAATAATGAATAATATTTTTCTTTTTCTTTTTAAAAAAATTTCGTTGATTTTACTAAAAAAGTGTAAAACAGATGAAATTTCGTTAATTTAACAAAATTCTTTTAGTAAAACTGAATAAAATTGCTTTAAATTTACTAAAGACATACAAAAATAAAGAAATTTATATCTACTTATTAATTTTAGTAAAAAAAAAGTGACAATGTGAAAATGTAAAAATTTACAAGACAATTTTAGTTTGGCATCTGTTACGAAATTGAATACAACATATGTACAAAAAGAATATCGCGGAAGTTTTCTCTTCCTAAAAAACAAATAATTCTGAATGGTTTATATAATAGTAATAATAATACTAAAAACAAATAAATAAAGAAGTGTTACAAATTCAAAAAAGTATGTTCTTCAATCGAAGCCCCAAGGTAAACTCTGAGAAAAATATTTTAATGTCCTGAGAAAACTTAAGCAGACATACATACATAATTGGCCATAACAACATTATTTCAGAATTACGGTCCAGTTTTTCACAGTATCCTTATTGTGTAGGTACGTCAATTTTTATCCATGAGTAAGAAATATTTTTTCCAAATTTCTTTTTTCAAGATGTCAGAGCTGGGGTTTGAACCCGGAGCTCCTGTCTAGTAAGCCAACACTCTACACTACGGCGACTATATTCTTCAAAAATTCCGTGTTGTGATCAGAAGAAAGATGTAAGTTTAGGTAAGAGCTATAAAAATATAATAATTGGGCAGCTGCAAAATATTATAGACTTTCAAAAAGCCAAAATTACTTTTGGTATATTGGATAAATGGCGACAATATAAAAAACCACTTGGTTTTAAATTTGTATATTATTTATAATTAACATTAATCTTTATTTTGGGTATCAAAATTTTATATTTATGTACATATACAGCATACATTTTATGTTAAATTAAAAAATTCTTTAATATGAGTAGAAATTAACAAAGATTACACGGTGCTACAAATGAGCAACTTTTTTTTATACTTGGAAAGTGACCTGGTGTACATTGTAGGCCTTATTGAGTAGATCATAAATCAATTTTTAAAAGTTCGGAAACACCCTCAAATTTCGGAGTTATTCCGAAAAAACTATTTTCGGGTAGGTTCGAGTACTTATGAACACATAACTCAGTTGATTTTAATCCGATTTTTAATTTTTGAACGGTTTCGGAAAGAAGAAATATGTGCCTTTTTAAGTATGTACACATTTTGGTATATATATTAAATTTTTGCAGTGTTATTTTAATTTATATCCGATTTTAATTTTATTTTTTCTAAATTTTTTAACTTTGGCGCCATTTTTTTGAATTAGATTGTTCAGAAATATACCTTTATGTATATATTTTATAAAAGCTAATTTAGTTCTGAGTTAAGCAAGCTTCCAATAAATAAAATCAAGTAAGAAATAAAAAAGTTATTAAGGTTTTTCAAAAGTTAAAAATTTTGTTTTTACAAATATGTATTGATCAAGATACTACATTTTCTTTATTTTTTTATTCTTATGATTATAAATAAATAATTTTGGCACCATTACACCTCAAATTGGGATACATGAAGCAGTTCGTAAAACGCCTGGATAGGGAAAGCGATGCCTTTTTACACTTAAAATCAGTTTTCCCAAGAATAAGTGAAGCAAAAATAAAAAGGTACAAATCTTTATTGATTTCTAAACATAATTGTATTATTTTTTATTTTTGTTGGACCTCAAATCCTCAAAATCATGCTTGACGAAGAATTCGCAATGATATTAAATGTGTGGAAAAAATAGCATGGAGAAGCTTTCTTAGTTTATGTGAAAATTTTTTTGGGAAATGAAAAAAGTGAAAATTATATTGATGTAGTAAATGAATTTCGTGAGACTTATGTAGAAATGGAATGCAGAATGTAAATTGAAGTTCATTTTCTGCATGTACATATAGATTCCAATGAATGATTTCAAATTACTGCTGGTCACTTAAGCGACAAACAGACGATTTGATGTACAGGCGAAAGAGGTCTAGCAAGCACTTCTATCAAATATTCTAAATTTCCAAATAAAATAATTTGAATACTGTTATTTTAAAATATTTATATAATCATATCATGATAAGACTAAAAAAATGAAGAAAATGTAGTATCTTGATCAATACATATTTGTAAAAACAAAATTTTTACTTTTGAAAAAACCTTAATAACTTTTTTATTTTTTACTCGATTTTATTCATTGGAAGCTTGCTTAACTCAGAACTAAATTGGCTTTAATAAAATATATACATAAGGGTATGTTTCTGAACAATCTAATTCAAAAAAATGGCGCCAAATTTAAAAAATTTAGAAAAAATAAAATTAAAATCGGATATAAATTAAAATAACACAGCAAAACTTTAATATATATACCAAAATGTGTACATACTTAAAAAGACACATATTTCTTCTTTCTGAAACCGTTTAAAAATTGAAAATCGGATTAAAATCAACTGAGTTATGTGTTCATAAGTACTCGCACCTACCAGAAAATAGTTTTTTCGGAATAACTCCGAAATTTGAGGGTGTTTCCGAACTTTTAAAAATTGATTTATGATCTACTCAATAAGGCCTACAACGTACACTAGGTCACTTTCCAAGTATATTTTCACTGTAGCACCGTGTTATTAGTTAATTCAAATAAAATTTCTTTAATTTGAATAAAACTTTACAAAAAAAAATTAGTAAACTTGACTATTTTTTGTTTTTTGTTTTTTTTTTTAATTTAACTAAATTTCGTTATATGTAATTGCATCCTGATAAATAACGAAAATTGTTTATTCATATTGAAAAAAAAAATTCAAAATTTTAACTAAAATTTGCTTTAGTTTTGATTACGTATTTAGTAAGCTGATGTATAACCTACGTTTCTTTAATTTTTACAGTATTTACGAAAATTTTTGGTTCAGTGTAGTAATCTAAGTATATATATATATATATACATATGTATATAAAAGAAAGTGGCGTTAGTTACTACGCTTATAACTCAAGAACGCATTGACCGATTTCGATGATTCGTACCAATTCGGAATGGTCTCTGGCCAAATAAGAAGAATAGCAAAAAAAAAAAAAAAAAAAATTCTAAAATATTCCAGAAAAAAAAATTACGTGTGTACTTTTAAAATACCGGGTTTACACAATGCCTTTCATGACTGTACACATTAGAGTTGCATGGGTGTTCACACTATGTTTCAATGGTGTTCACACTAAAACCGATTTTGATGTTTCGTACCAATTCGAATTGGTCTCTGGCCAAATAAGAAGAATAGCAAAAAAAAAAAAATTCTAAAATATTCCAGAAAAAAAAAAAAAAAAATTACGTGTGTACTTTTAAAATACGGGGTTCAAACAATGCCTTTCATGACTGTTCACATTAGAGTTGCATGACTGTTCACACTATGTTTCATTGGTGTTTACACTAAAACCGATTTTGATGTTTCGTACCAATTCGGAATGGTCTCTGGCCAAATAAGAAGAATAACAAAAAATATTTTTTAAATATTCCAGAAAAATGAAATAACGTAAGTGTGTACTTTTAAAATCCGGGGTTCATACAATGCCTGTTTGTTCACACTATGTTGCGATGGTGTTCACATTGATAAGAAGAATAGCAAAAAAAATTTCTATGTCGCAATGATGTTCACACTAGAGTAGCATGACTGTTCACACTATATTACAATTGTGTTCACACTAGAGTGGATGACTGTTCACACTATGTAGGAATGGTGGTCTCACTAGAGTCATGACTTTTCACACCATGCTGTTGATCAAATTAACGATTGCTTGAATTATAGGGATGCCAATCCTTAATTATGATACTGAAAATTATGATTTTCAGGATTTACAAAATTTTTGATTTTAAGGTTTTTTGCTTCTCATGTAAAAAAAAAACTGTAGTTACGTCCGTTTGCATTTAATATGACGATATGTATAGAGATTTCAGCTGGTGTCCACATTTTGTATTGTCGCCGACTTTTTCATCTGTTCGTTGTTGATATGTACGCAAACATTGAAACTGAACGACTAAATTTCATACGTTATAATCAAGAGAAATTACGTTCAGAAGAGAATATCCATTTAGTAATGCAATTAATAACGATGGTAATGTAAACGACCTCGGAAAAGTGGTTATTTTGCCTTTAACATATACAGATAGCCCACGTCATATGTATGAATATGCACAGGACGCAATGACTTATGTACGTCATTACGGTCGGCCAGTTTCATTCATAACGTTTACGTGTAAACCACAATGGAATAGCTTCTCCGAGATTTTCTGACCGATTCTTATTAAATTTTGTCTGTATATTTAGTAGGGCTGGCTATAGACCGTAATCTTATTTTATACATCCACGCCCACTTCACCACCCACTTCTTCCGTGAACTTAAAACCCTGTTTACGTTTCCGATAAAGCTTCTAGCAATAGCTTTTATGATACAGCTTAATCCGAGCGGGATAAGGGCAGAGGAAGGTGTATTCCCGCAGAAGGTAGAACACATTTTATCACTCTTTTAAAGAAGTGTAACACATAAAGCGTTCAAGCTTAGTAGGAATACTAAGAATTATATTTTTTAGGGACAGGGGAAGTTATTCTCTCAAACAGGTAAATTATGTTCTGTCGTTTATTTAAATAGTTGTTATACATAATACTTATAAGCTTGCTAAGAATACCGAAATTAATTTTTTTATGGCGGGGAGAGGAGTTCCCCTACTTAGGTAAAGCACGTTTAAAACACAAAAATCTTTTCAACTTTGGAGAAAAGCCTGAAGTTGTATTTTTTATAATCCAGTTTAATCCGAGCGAGATAGGAGCAGGGGAATAAGTAGTCACATAAAGGTAAGTTACATTATTGCTTAAAGAGTTATTACAGATCACGCTCTCAAACTAAATAAAAATACTGCAATTATGTATTTTATGATATACCTTATCAAAATTGGGGGAGAGAGTATCCCCGTAGCGAGAAAGTAGGTTTTGTCGTTAGTTTGTTGCTCATAAATCTCTCAAACTTGGTAGGAATACTAAATTTTATATTATTTCCAATCTTGCTAAGCCCGAACGTAAGAGAAGCATAGAAATTGAGCTTATTTATGTACATTTTAATAGAAGATATGTGTTACCTTATATGCGGCAATCTGTTAGCAAGATTAGGAATGTCATCGTCAGATCGTTGACCAAATGACGCTTTCGAACGAGAATTTCAGCGTGAATATGAATACGACACAAATGCATTAAGCGATTTGGTTCGAACTAATGTACCTTTACTAAATCCCCAACAAAAAGAAGTGTACGATACGGTGATGAACACAATTGATGGTGGAAATGATGGCATGTTTTTCCTTGATGCGATTGGTGGCACTGGCAAGACATTCCTCATATCACTGATTTTGGCTACAGTTCGTGCAAGGTCAGAAATTGCCATAGCAGTTGCTTCTTCTGGAATAGCGGCTACGCTGCTGGAAGGTTGTAGAACCCCTCATTCGGTATTCAAATTGCCACTAAACCTTCAAGCGGTTGAGGAACCAACATGTAACATAGCGAAACATTCAGCAATGGCTAAAGTTTTGATAGCAAGCAAAATAATTATCTGGAACAAATACACAATGTCGCATAAACGTGCGTTAGAAGCTCTGAATCGCACCATGCAAGATCTGCGTAATGACGGAAGATATTTTGGCGGTGCGTTGGTTTTACAATCAGGTGGTTTCCGGCAAACATTACCAGTATTACCACGATCGACCGCAGCCGATGAGATGAATGCTTGCCTCAAACCATCGACATTGTGGCGTTATGTGAAGAAACTTCAGCTGACGACAAACATGCGAGTTGCATTGCAAAACGATCCATTTTCCGAAGTGTTCTCAAATCAACTGCTAACTATTGGTAATGGTCGTATTCCTGTCGACGCATCGAATGGATTGATATCCTTTCCTCCGAATTTTTGTATTTTCGTCTCAACGAAAGAGGAGCTCATCAACAAAGTGTTTCCTAATATAATTGCTAAACATAAGAACTACGATTGGTTGAGTGAGAGAACAATTTTAGCTGCAAAGAACAAGGATGTGGATCACATAAATTTTAAAATTCAAGATAAAATCGTTGGTTCATTGCACTCCTTCAAATCTATCGATTGTGTAACAAACGAAGACGAAGCAACCAACTATCCAACTGAATTTTTGAATTTATTGGATGTGCCTGGCTTGCCACCGCACAATTTACAATTGAAGATTGGTTCAGTTGTCATTATGCTTCGCAATCTAAATCATCCAAAATTATGCAACGGAACGCGTGTAGCGGCCACAAAACTCATGAGGAATGTGATTCACGCAATAATACTAAAAGGAAAGTTTAGAGGTGAGGAAGTTCTCATTCCGAGAATTCCAATGATCCCAACCGATATGCCATTCGAGTTTAAACGAATCCAATTTCCAATTCGTCTCGCATTCGCCATGATAATCAACAAATCACAAGGGTAATCATTGAGTGTATGTGGCCTAAATTTGGAAAATAACTGTTTTTCACACGGTCAACTCTATGTCGCATGTTCCCGTGTCGGAAAGCCATCATCTTTGTTCGTTTTCGCACCTGACAAAAAAACGAAAAATATTGTTTATCACAGAGTGCTTCAATGATATTCTCTTAATTTATTCAATAGTTTATTTATTATTCCCATTTGCATAGTTTTTTTTTAAATAAAAATAAAATATCTGATTCTGTACCTGTATTTCGAATATACACAAAAACAAAACTTTTTTAGGCAAAACAACGTTTGTCGGGTCAGGAATTTGAGGAGTGAATTTAGAGTATCCTCAAAGCGAGGAGAAACCTGAATAAAAACTTACAAAGCGTTTATTTTCTTGAGTTTTAGTACTTTTATAAATTTAACAGTTAACAACGCTGAATTTTTAAAAACATTATAAATTATCGCAATAGTTGTCAAATAAGCCTTATCTAAAAGCTTCGAAATTGTATTCAATAGCAGCCTGAAGTTCAATGTGTGTGTGCATGCAATAATTTTTATGATATTGTGTTTTTTAATCTTTCTTTGTAGTGACGTTGTCACACTCTATGATTTTAATGTACCTATCGCTTTAGCAGCAAATAGTTTAACTTAATACTTTGACAAAGTTGGCAGCCCTCATTATAATTTAGAAAAGTCATTGAACATCAACAAAAAATAAAAAAGAATGCGTATTACTCGTATGACTTCAGTTGTACTGTTGTATTTATTTTCTTCAGTTATGTTTCTTTTTTTAATGTCAACCAACACTTAAGTACTTACATACATATGTCGATTCGGTCTGAATAACTATAATTTGGCCGCTTAAGATAGTTAAGCCCATTTCACGCGTTAAAAAAAATTAGAGAACTTTCGCTTTATGAGTACAATCTAACGCCACTGACCGGAACATTTCTTTAATAACAAATTAAAGAAGTTAAATATGCACGACAAAGGTTTAAGAATTATTTGTTGACTTCAATTGCTCATAATTCGCTGTCTTATATTTTTTTCTTCATTTGTATGTATGTAGACATGAATGAGTATTGTAGGTGCTGGCGATCCTAATGCAGGTTTATATCTGTGCGCAGGCATGCGGAATTTATGGCACGACCAAAAAACGTAAGTCCGTCTATAAACGTAGTTTATGGCATATACTCGCAAGTTCATACATACATACATGTGTGTACGAAATAACTAAACACTTCTTATAAACATTCGAATGTGAAGCATGCATTAAATCAATTTTATTGATTAATGAGCAATAATTAGAGTTTGTGCCATCGTACATCATATTTCTTAAAAATCTTGCATTGTGCGGGCCAATTTTTCTAAGATGTGCTTTTGTGTTAGCTTTTAGTTTTGTAAAAAAATAAAACGAAAACAAATATATATTCTTTTATTTTTTATTTTCAAATTGTAGAGCACGAGTTTTTACTACAAAAGCAAAAAAAAAAATTGTCTATTGTTTTTATATGTCTTATACTAAATTTTAAAAAAAGATTGCATTTTTTTCTTTTTTAATTTTCATCTGAGTAATTTGTGGCAAGTGAAGAATGAACAAACAGTATGAAATTAACAACTAAACTTTAATGTGTGTAACTTTCATTTTAATATTTATTTTCTTTTTACTTTAAACAAATAATTACTACTACACTACAAATCTTTTATTACATTAATTTGTAATATCAAATCATTTAATTTAAAACAAACAAAAAATTTAACATCATCTTAAAGCCTGAAGCCTGATAGAAGGACTACTTAGTATAATTATATTCATAGTAAATAGTACAGTTTTGAAGATTGGGGCACTCATTTTATATGTCACTAGACAGCCATTAACTCCAAATTCATTAAATGCGAATGCTGAAAATGTACCTGCACAAATTCTGAATTATTAAAGTACAATTTATTCTCAAATGAGATTATAGCACTCTTTAATTATAAATTTTACCATTTTGAAACCTGATTATTTTAGTTATTTGTTTAGATATGAGCAGAATTTAATTGTCATCAGTATAGAAATGGGTATTTTATTAGGAATAACCTAAATAATTTTGAGAGATTTTTTCAAAATTTATTTAAATACTTAAACACATTTTTACAAAATAAAATACAGTATGAATTGGTAGAACCCTTACTTGAACTGCATTTAATTCATATACATAAATACTAAAACGTTTTAATTAAAAACTTACTTACTACTAGCGGACTCTGTGACTTCTTTCCAGGCAAAATAATATAAAATATTGTTTATATTAATGGATGATGGGATAACCATTCTTAAGAAATACAAAAATCTATATTTAGTTTGTATGGGTGGTATCAAGCCCACTTATCCAATTCCGTCCACTTTCTAATTCAAGATTTTCATTGACTTGGAAATTATCAAGAGCAAATTCATAAACTTTACCTTTAACCCCTGCTCGGGTTATGCAAAAATTTATATTTTGTTTCGTCAGAAACATTAATTACCAAAAATATTCATTGCCGTTACCTTTGATCTAATTAAAGCGTTTCTGACGAAACAAAAACTAAATTATAAAAAAATATTGATCAGACCTTTCCTGGGGCTCGAACCTCGGGCCTCCAGCACATTAATTTATATTTTGCTTGTTGGAGAAGTACCACATCACTTGTTCAATTCCGTCCACTTTCTAACAGAAAGTACCACGCCACTTGTACAATTCCGCCTGATTTTTAAGGTTTGATTTGCATTGACCATGGAGTCTTTCAGACTATCGATTCAGAAACTCTCTCTTTAACCGTTAAAAATATATACACAAATCATAGACAACTTAGAGGTGATTTCGGGATTAGGATTTTCACCAAACATTTATATAACCATGTAGGTCCCAGTACCTACCCTCTTCATAAGTTTTGTTGATACCAGTCCACACGTTTAAGCATGAGACGGCAATATATGTAAGCCAAAAATCACCTGTATGTATATGTATTTTTATATAGTACATATTTATGTACAAACAGAACAATATGTACGAAATCAGGTTTTTGTGGGTTTTTTTCTAGGATAACCTAAATAAGGTTTAGAGAATTTTAGGGATGAGAATTTCATCACATTTTTTTAAATAACTGACTAACTGATTGTTATTATTGGTTTTCATTACCGCATGATTTTCCCAGTTTTTTCTTGCAGTAGGAGTATATCTAAGACGTTTGGTTTGTTGAGTTTGTCAATTCTAAAAGTCCATTAAATAAAAACAAATCTTATAGCTGTCAACATTGTTCACATTTTTATTTATTTATTTTTGTTTTTTTGTATGGTTATGTTCAGAATCAATTCATTAGATAATCCAATCGCATCAGGCTTTAATAAAAGTGAATCATTAACCTTGTTACCCTTGTCGAACGCCTTACTAAAATCTCTAGAAATAGTATAAGTTTGGAAGTCTGGATAATATATCAGTAATAATATATTTCTCGTAGAACTTTAAGATGACATTAAATTTGACTATTGCCTTATAATTTACAACATTATTGTGGCTTCTAGATAAAAAATAAGCCTTTCCAGAAATCAAAAAACATACCAAATTTAAAAAAAAAGAAAGAAAAACAATTTATAAAATAAAATTTTTTAAATCACAACAAGGAACACTACCAGAAGCAGGGCTACATTCGCTTTTTATACTATTTTGGCATGTTAAAACGAGAAACACTACTGGCAATGTTTCTATGAAACGCTTAAAAACAATTTGCTTGGTTCAGTGGTAAAAATTAAGGGAATAATTGAAAAAGGAGATTATGTTCGTGTATTAGGCAATAATTTACCAGATTTTGTGAACAAACGTGTTTATCCGAAGAAACATGTTGTTTTGCAACAGAATGTAGGTTCTAAACATCAAAACAATGCATAAAGGCGAACGCAAAGACCAGATCTCAATTCGAAAGAAAACTTTTGGGCTTAGCTGACGAAACATCTTTCACGTTATGATAATATGATAACAATTTTAAATGAACTTTGATCCTACATCAAACAATTGCTCATATATTACTTATAAAAGCAATTCATTGAAAATTTTGTCGAAAATATGTCAATACCTGTCAGAAGGGCTCTGGTCAATATAATAAAAATTCAAAACGAAAATGAGTTTTTCAATGCGCAAAAAGTGAAATTGCATACATCTTCAGTACATCCTTAAATATTATTGAATTACATTTATTTTCTCTTCTTAATGTTTAATTGGTATTGGCAATAATTTTTGTCGTTTTTTATCGAGCTTTCTTAGGGAAAACCTCAAAGTTCTGTTTTGTCTTCTACTCTGATTTTATAACATTAAATCCGATCTTCTATTTCGCACAGGACAGCAACATACGGCCTAGCATATACGGCCTAGCTTCTCGCAGCACTCATGTTGTGTGTGTAATTTTTTATCCATGAGTACCGGGACCTACAGTTTAATGTCGACTCCGAACGACAGACTTGAGAAGCTTGTTCATGGCAATTAGTTACTCTCAGAGCTCTTGCCAGAAGACTGCTGAGTGGTAGTCGCCGAAAGAAATATTTTTTTCATATTTCTTTTTTTGAAGATGTCAGAACCTGGAGTCGAACCCAGGGCCCATGTCTTAGTAAGCCAACACACTAACCACTAGACCACGGCGACTACACTAAGTTATTTTTTATTTTGTGTAATCTCTTCCAGTTTTTTAAACAAAGATGTATCCAAAAGTGTTCGCCATTCTATGTACAGTACGCACAGGATAATGTCAACAACTCGATTTCGTCAACAAACAAATACATCCATCCATTTTGTTAACATTTCTTTTCTCCTTTGATGTTTGTTGATGTTGGTTGATGTTTTAACCAAGTGGTGTGGAACTAAAATATGAAGTCTAAATAAAATTTAAGCATTAGTGACAGTTCAAATTGGGGGTCGTGGCATAGTGGTTAGAGCGTTCGCACAGTAACTCAAACGACCGAGGTTCAATCCCAGCGAAGGACAAAAAAATTATAAAATAAAAGTTTGCCGTTTTTCTAAATTATAATTAAAAAAAAACCAAGAGATTCCCCACCTCCAAGATATCCATCTGCAGGAAAAACCGCTCCCTGACATATCAAGCATATTCCACCAGAAACGAATGATCAGGAGTACAGCGCCACCTTCTGGGAAGATAAGAGCTAATCTAATTAATGTAGACAATCACCACTCACTATCAACATCCATTGAGAAATGGGGCAATTGCTGTTGATCATTTAAGGGTGAAGGTATAACACTTGCCTTTGAGCGATCAACTGATCGCAACTTGTCCCATTGACATATAGCGATCAATAAAATTAGAAAAAAATCTATCTGTCGATGGTCTATCTTCAATATTCCAATACAATACACTGCATGAGTAGGGGTTTACTCCTGAGTATTGGTCTTAAAAAAAAACAAACAAAAAAATACGTATAACATAGAAGTATTCACTACATTTAAAAAAATATTAAAGCTTATTTGAAGTGTTTAATAAAAAAATTTTGCATTAAAGATTTGACTTTTGAATGCTATTACGAATATGAATAAGGAAAACTAAGCCTATTGGGTAGAGATATTCATCAGGTGTTGTGTATTTTTTCTGTAATAAATATGGAGCAAATAGTACATCTTCTTTATCTTAATTCGTCTACTTAATTTTCGGAATATTTGAATTAAATTTCAAAATTATATACATACATACGTATGAATATTTCCGATATCATTGAGTTAAAATCAAAAATAATAATATTTTATAAGTGAGATAATATTTGTCGCCTTTTTGTTTTCTTACAAAAAAAAGGAGATGCTAAAAATGTTCAAATGGTTATTCCTACAGTCTGCACTATTACCACAGAATAATCGAATTACCATGGCGCTCCTATGAATCATAAGTATTTGTTGCAACCAAAAAATTTGTACTGAACTGTTTAGTATACAAATATTTGTGTATTTAAGTTAGCGAGAGTGTTCGTGTTTAGATATTCGAACGATAATGGCGTGGCCTCAGCCACCACCAAAGTTGGACGATAGACTGCAATGACAGTTAAGTAGATGGCTATTAGTATATACTCGTATATATATGTATGTATATGTAAGTAAGTAAAGTTTTAGTATTTTCTGGCATTTAAATGCCATCGTGAACTTCAAGTAGTTCTGCACATCATTTTTGGTATTGTCGTTTCATATTTGCCTGTATTGTTTCTATTTTTTAACATTTCCTACGGCATCACGTTTCTTTTGGACACTAAAGATTTTTACTTGTGATTAAAAATAGAAAATCTTAACGAATTTTTTTTTTCCAACTTCATCAAATAAACTACAATTGTGGAAAAATGCCAGGCTCGCAGTTAAAATGAATAACATGGTCTAATACGATATTTTAAACTGAAATTAAATATATTTTACCAAGAATACACAATAAATATCAGCAGTTTTATACTCTGCCAATAAATTTTCAACTGCATTGTACTCTTCTTGATTTTTGTGCTTTGACGCCTCTGAATTGAATGATTTGTAGGTGAACAAAACGGTTGAAAAAGAAAAAACAAAAAAAAGAAAAGATCCACAATAACACAAGAAAACTGTTAAAGGTACGAACATATGAATGCTTTTTTATTGATTTTATTTGGCAAAAATAACTCTATGAAAATTGTTTCTATTTTATTTTAATATTTAAAAGACTAGGGTTTTATTTGAAATGTTGACCATATTTTAAATCAAAAACCATATTTATTTGTAGAGGGTATGTTTTTAGTCCATTGGAACAAAAGTGTACAATAAAAACTTACTAAGTTTTATTCAATAAAAAATCTAACTTTTATTTGAAATTTAAAAAAAATCTAAGTATTTCGTTATAAAAATTATATTCAATATTAGAGATACATACATATGGGCGTTTTCAGAAAAAAGTCCATCTTGATAAAAAAATTAAAAGTTAATCAACAGATTTTTTCCAAATGCTTAATAAAAGTGAAACCTCTTAAATAAATTAAATGTAAGTGTTCAAAGTTTTCCTTTCCTGAGCTACTAATTTGAAGGTCTCGTTTTGGTAAATATTTCTTAATTTCAATGGCATTTTTTCTTTATAATTAACATTCCTAAGAGCAATTGCATAATACTATTATTGCACTCTCATATATAATAAATACATATGTATGTACATTAGTGTGTCCCAAAAAAAATTTTTTTTGGGAATCAAGCTTATTTTGGACCAGTATGAGGCAAAGTATTTTTAAGAATTTTTTCAGATTTTTTGGAAGTGGTTTAGAGGTCGCGCAAATTGATTTTTTCAACAAATATCGAAAACAATGTTTTATAACTTTTAAAATTTGTATAAAGGCTAAAAAATAATGATGCAGTTTAAAAGATCATTAAGTTTTGAATAAGTATCAGAATGTACAAAATCATTGCCGAAACTTATAACTTATGCACATAAAATTAAAGATCGGAATATTTTCTTTAACAATATTGACTCAGAAGTCGAGAAAATATCGATTTTTTACCAATTCATAACCAAAAATTAAATAGAGCTCAAAAAGCTCGATTTTTGGGTCAAAATCAATTTGCGCGACCTCTAAACCACTTCCGAAAAATCTGAAAAAATTCCCAAAAATACTTTACCTTATGAGTATCCAAATTAAGAATGATCTTCCGACGAGAACCAATTTTTAATTTTATTTGGGACATACAGGTAATTTTTTTGAGTATATCTTGAAATCCTTAGGCTCGATTATTTGAATTTTTTCACTAAATATGGAACTATCCAATCACTTCTCGAATGAAAGAAAAAAACTTTTTTAAATACTGGTTTTTACAATTACAATACCATACAAACGATTGTCACACTAACAATAACGTAACAAATTGGGTTTCTGTAACACAACAGAATATTTTTGTCTGGCTTACGTTATACAATTTTGCTTTGTCAAAACCATTATTGCCATTACTTTATTTTATACTTTTTGTTTACATATTTTCTTGTAAAAAAATACTTTTTTATGTTATAAAATGGTAACTCTATGAGTCAGCTGATAAAATATTGTCTCTACCCAATTGTTTGGTTAAATTATTTTTGTTTGTATATGAAAGCATATAAATGTATCTCTAAATAGTGTTTTTTGGATATAGTGCTTTAATAAACAAATATCTTTTTTAACGTCATTATCATTAGATATATCCATTATTTTTAATTATTTTATGAAAAACAATTTTTTTTTTGGAATAAAACAAATTTTTAGAGCAAACAAATCAATGACAATGAGTTTTTTCTGATCGTCTATTTTTGACATTTCATATTGTGTAAGACAATTACTTTTGTTATACAGAAACCAATTTACACACAGAAAAATTGACAGTCTTACGTTGTTTGTGTAAAACAATTACGTTTGTCTTATAGAACCCCAAAATGATTATTGTTTGTTGTTTTGACAATTTAAAAACAATAATTGTCTCCTGGAAACATGCTGTTAGTTTTAGAAGTAAGGGCACTCAGGGTGCAACCTTTGTTTGTTTGTTATGGAATAGGTTTAACTACATTTGATTAATAGTTTATAAGGCCTCCATTACCCTTTAAACCGCATTGACACGTTTTGGCATGCTTCTGATTAGATTCTGGCATGTCTCGATAGGTAGTCGGCCCATACATCCTGTATTCAAAGATTTTGAATGCTAGACGGGGGTGTTTCAAGGTTCCCCAGCCATCGTTTCACAATCGACTATAAATTTTCAATTGGATTTAGGTCTGGGCTTTGGGCTGGTACAATTTTTTTTTTATTAAATTTTTAACTAGTTGAGAAGAGTTTTTGGGGTCGTTATTCTGTTGAAATACTATGTATATCAATTTCCATGAACTCAATTTGACCTCTTGCAAGTGGCAAATTTTTATAAATTATATTAAGGTACACTTCTTTATTCTAGTACCTTCTAAAAAAGACTAAGGGACTAACACCAAATTCTGACAAACGTCCCAAACCATTATAATTCCACCACCCTGTTTTACAGTTTCGATGCTTTTGTGTTGATTTTCCGGTATTGGACCAAAAATACATTAAACCTGTTTTTTTACATTTGTCGGACCACAGAACATGTGTCCATGTAAAGCATATGATTAATGAACTTTTTAATTTTTTAGGGTTATATTTTGATTTCTTTGATTTGTTTTTGGGTAAGCAACCGACTATTTTAAATTTTTGCCTTACAGTCCATATGCTAGCTTTACAATTTACGCTTAAGACTGCTTCCTTTGTTGTTTTCACTCTGCCAGACCTTAAGAGAGGTGACCAAATTCTTACTTATTTCAATTTCAGTACCTGAGATTACGAAATTTTTAAAATTATTGCGGCTTCTTGAATATATTTTCCCATTTGAAGCAACTTTTCTACTTCCAGAATTATTTTATTATATTGTCTAGTAAGCCAGTACACTAACAACTAGACTTCGATTTTTCATACATAACAAATATTAAAAATTATTTATTTATTTATTTATTTATTTATTTGAATTTCTGCACAACAAGACATAAATCTTATAGCTAAAGTACAGAATTAATTAAAGAAAAATTAACAATTCAAAATTTGAAATATAAGTTATAGTAAAATTAGGGAGCATTATTACTAATTACAGTAATTAATAATTAAGAATTTCAAAAGGTACATTAAAATTAATGTAAAAATAAGGCAATACAAACGATGAAAAACAAAAAAAAAAAAAAAAAGAAAATTAATAAAATTTAAAACAAGGTTACAATTAATAAATTTATATTATATAAACTAAAATGAATGTAATTAAAAAAGCAAGAAAATATAGATACTTAAATCAATTAGTAAAGAAATGATATAACCGTTTTTTAAAATGCGTTACATTACTAGTGAGTTGTAGGCTATGTGGAAGTAAATTCCAAAGACGAACGGAGTGTATGGAGAATTGCCACTCAGAAACTAAAGTGTGATGAATGAGAGGTATTATTCTTTTACCCCTATTAGATCTAGCAAAGACAATTTTGTCAAACAGATATTTCGGCTTCCTGGTGTAAATTATTTTATGTAAGAACAGTAGAACTCTTATCTTAATCAGACTATCAAACGGCACACCGTATATATTAATAGAAAATGATGATGTGGAACTAAATCTTCTCAAACAAAAAACATATCTGACAATACTATTAAATACAACATTCAATCGACGTCTTGAGGAGGAATCCGAGTTAGCAAAAATTTCGCAGCCATAGAGTAAACCTGGTAAAATGTACGTTTTAGCCCGAAGTAACCTAATCCTCAGCGGGGTGTAAGCCTTCGAAGCCCATAGTGCTCTAAGTTTTACATATGATTGTGCCACAAGCGAATTGATATGATCGTTCCAAGTCAAGGTGTTGTTAAAAATAATGCCTAAATTCTTTGTTTTCGAAACGAACGAAATTTTCCTATCGTTGAGTAAAATATCATCTGTAATCACAGGATTAAATGATCTTTTATGTATTAATAGACACTTCGATTTTTGAGGATTTAATACGAGTCCGTTAGCCGAGGCCCAGAGGTATACTCTCTTAAGATCATCATTAAGACGATCAATATTTGCCGAAACTGAATCCACAGGACAACTCAGATAAAGCTGGACGTCGTCCGCGTACATATGTACTAAAGGTCTGCACGGGTATGTTTGAAACGATATTCAAGACATTCTAAAAATTTCAAACACACTTCCAACTCTAATTCGTAAAAGCGAAACGAATAAAACAAACATAAAAAGTGGTTGTTGTCGTTAGAATGTAATTAATGAGAGAATAGAGACAAGAGAGTATGGAGACATGAGAGACATGAGAGACATGAAACATAAGAGTTAGAATGGAATGAATAGAGTGAATAGAATGTCTTGTTTGTAATATGATAGAAAAGAATTTCTTGTACTGGTATTATAAGTACTAAAGAACTGAATAATAAAAGTAATGAACTGAATAATTTTTCATGTTATTTTTCTTTATTTTTTTATATTTTTGGCTTAATTTTTAAAAATACATACGTAGATATTTACAAAAACTTAAAAAAAAATTATAAATAAATTACATATTCAAAAAGTGATTAATTTTTTTTTTTGCCTTTAAATGCTTTAATATACACACACTATTCTTCTTGCTAGATTTCAATTTGTTTGTTTTCATTCGCTTGTTTGTATTACAAACTATCGCGTTTACTTCAATACATGCTTTCATTCACAAAGGAAATTCAAGACATTCAAGACATTCCAAGACATTCGAATGTCTCTATAATAATTTAGAATTATGAGAGTAAATTTAGATTTATTCTATTCAATTCTATTCGTTTTTTGAGGCTGTTCGTTTCGTTTCGTTTCGTTGGCTGCAAAACGAATAGAATGAATATTTGTTTCTATGCTTGAATATACTCTCAATTAGAGTACACTTCTCGAATCATTCTAAACTGGCAGAAAAGCAAAACATTCATGCAGACCTTTAATATGTACTTTACAGTGCATTAATTGTTCAGGTAGATCATTGGTGTATAAAGAAAACAGAAGAGGTCCTAGAATGGACCCCTGTGGTACTCCCCTCTTTAGGGGCAACGGCGTAGACGAGATATTATTTAAAAATACTGATTGAGTCCGATTTGTCAGATAAGTTTTGTATATCTGGGTGAAAAGTTAAAGAGGTAGCGGAGTTTCGTAGTAAGTAAATTATGATTAACCATATCAAACGCCTCGGAGTGGTCAAGGAGAACTAAGAAATTTAACTTATTACGATCAAGATCTTAAGTTCTTAAGTGTCCGCTTTTGCTCCATAGTGTATACATCTTGGCAAATCTTGCCATATCCTGTCAATCGATCATCAGAATTTTGTTAAAAAAAGAAACAATTATTACATTATATATTATTTAAATATAATAAACTTACTATTTTTTTCTGTTTTCATCTTTAAGTATCCATTTATATCTGATGTATGTACATACTATACATATTACATATATATGAAGTTTTATTGCCGAAAACATTTTAAGTGTTATGACGACGATTTTCCTTAATTTTTAAAAGTATTAAAAATACTTATTTTTGTTTATTTTTTTTTTTTGTTCTGAAAAAGCAATACATAAGATGTACTTACATTTAGTGTAAAAAAATTGGTGTCAAATGTTGGTCGTGATGTTGTTCCAAGGTAAAACTGTTTGACACAAACAAAAAAATTAACATTCAAATAAAAAAAAGCAGAAGTGACGATGGTGAAGATACACACATGAACTGAAAAATCCTGCAAGTCACTACTTTTTACATAATCATTCGTCTGGGTAATAGGTTTTAAAAATATTTAATTGAAATCATATTCATAATAATACAATGTGAATGGATTTTGATAATCCCTTGTTTGACTGCATATTCACTCGTATATTACGAGTAAGTATTTGGAACTGTTATTAGCAGCGTTTACAAACTTCAAAAAGCACTAAAATCAAAAAAGCAACAGAAACACTAAATATTCCTTCCATATTTTTATATTATTCATTTCTTCCAAGCCCAATAAAATCTTTTATTAATAAAGGATATAAATCTCATAGGATTAGAATTGACATAGGATTAGAATGCCACTACCTATTGTAGAAATATGCGACGCCATATCTTCCTTGATGAATAAAAAATCATACAGGAATTTCTCAGTGACAATTCAAACGTTTTCCATTGGAAGACTTTACGAACTCCGATTATAGAAACGGCTTAATAGTTAAAAAACTGGAAACTGTTTTTATGGTGACAACTGTAGGACCGATTTCTTTATTTTAAGCCAAAACTGATGAATTTTTCTACAATATGTATATGTGGACTTTTTTCATTTTGGTTCCTTTTTTCCCTAAAGTCAAAGCAAAAAAATTTGCAATCGCAACAATAACTTTATTATTATTATATTAAAATTCCCATATCTGTTATAGAGGAATTGAATTCAACTCTGACATTATTACCACTAATGAATATAAAGAATAGTGTTCTTAGTTTTATTTAACGTTGGATAGCTCAAATCCTCAACTATTGGGAGATGTAGCGACCTAAATAGCCGGTTGGTGGGAAACTTATTTCTTGAATTTCTCTTGGAGAGGATCGGAAAACTCTATGACTTTGAGAAACAATCTAAAATTGAACTGAATAATTAATTATTCATTAATTAATTTTCCAATCCTTACAGTTCCGTATTGCGCGATCCACAGTCTAGCACCTTTTATGTGTGAAAAGAAAAAAATTATATTTTTAAAACGCTCCGCCCGCTCGGTATTAGTCACATGTTCGTCTACAGGTGTATACTTCATATCCAATGGACTTTAAAAGTGTATTAAAAAATGTCAATGATATATCACACATACAACTTGTTTTATTTTAATTTAAAGAAATTAAATACTTAATGATAGACTCTCCTCACATACATATGTAAGTGTGTACATTAATCTTAAAACAATCATTAAATGGGTTAAAAAGCTTCCGATTTTTTTTTTTTGTGTGTGTTACAACAACCTAAAAACAACTTTATTTACTCACGATTTAAAAGCATATGATCTTCTTCTTAGTTTACATACTCGTACATGAGCGCGATCTCTAACATGAATTTTAAATTTGTGCATTTAAATATACAAGTACATTAGAAACAAATGTCCAGCCAAAAAAGTATTTGACACATTTGGATTTCATGATGAGACTTTTGTTTTATTGGTTTCTTGGAGTACAATCAGAGCTTTTATCATAAGTCAGTGAATGCTAGAAAAAGTTCCACACAGGAACAGGAATGTTTTTGCAAAAAATGAATGGAGAAAAGAAAATTTAATTCTTATTTTAGTGGAAATGCGGATGTTTCTTTAGTTTTTCTACTCTTCTTATTTCCGGTTTTTCTATTAAACAATATACATATGTATGTATGTAGCCTGTATGTACAGGCACATAATTAAAACGTTCGTGAAGATAGTTAATTTTTCGTTTTATATTCAAGATTAGAAAAATATAATTTTTTAGTTCTTAAATATAAAACTAAAATAGTTTCCAGTACACATGTTAAATAGATAATTTAAAATACTGTAACGAAAAATAATTAAAAAAATGTGTTATCAAGTTGACAATAAAATTTAAGCATTTACCATTTTCATTTTAATTTCAATATTTTTGAATATTTTTGTTCTCACAATTATTTACACTTTTCATTAAGGAATAGTCTTCCAACGCTCGAAGTTTTGTCACAACTCATCAGCATTTTTAGGATTTTTCCCTTCCATTCTCTTTTAAACTTCACTCCACAAAATCTCAATTGGACTGGGTTCACGGCATTAAGCTGGCAGTTTTAGATCTTTTATGTATTTGTCTTCTAAGCAGTTGTTCACAAGCCGCGAAGTGTATTTACGAGCATTGTCATGCCATATTGAAGTTAGATTTACATTCGCTTATGGCATTAATCGATCTCTTTTTGGACTGATCCTCAAAATTGGCCCAATATCAAGCCAAGAAAATGCCCCCAGACAATAATGTTTCCGTCACCATACTTAAATGTTTTGCTGCATCCATACATACATACATACATAACTGACCATTACAACCCTGTTTCTGGATTACGGATTAAACCTACAGTTGAAAGTCAACTCCGAACAACAGGCTTGAGTAGGTAGTTCATGGCAATCAGTTACTCTCAGAGCTTTAGCCATTGCCAGAAGTCTGCTAAGAGGTAGTCGATTTTTCAAGATGTCAGAGATGTCGCTCATTTGCTAGAAGAATGGCATAATTCAAACAACACATTTTTTTAGTTAATAATGCAGAAATATGAGACGAACTGTAATTTAAAACATATCGTTTTTTCACTGAGTGGCGACCAAAAGTGTCTTGTACTTTCCCTATCAGTTTGGCTAAAATAAAATGTTTAAATGCATTTTTCTCAAAATTGCTTTTTTACCGTATTTGCCGGACGATAAGACACATCGGACCAAAAGACGCACCCTGATTTTAGGTCAAATTTTCAGAGTAAAAAGGTGCGTCTTATCGTCCGGCAAATACGGTAGTTATGCCACTCTTCTCGCAAATGAGCGATGTCGTTTGCTAGTAGAGTGAAATGTCAATATAACGAATCTGAGATTGATTGAAAAATACTTTGTTAAACCTTCTTATAAATATTGTTATAACGAAACACGACAAATATTCTTTATAACTACAGTTTTTTATCCAACGATTTTTTTACATAAAAATATGTAATAACACAGTGGTAGTCAAACTGGTCAAACCTATACTGTCGAGTCCGTGCATTTTTTTAAAAGTCTTCATTTGTCGCACAGTCTAATTAATATATATGTATATGCACTAAAAATTATTTATTTAAGAAGCAAATATTTTTTCTGCAAGCTTCGAAAGCAATTATTTGCGAACGTATTTTGCGTTATAGAATTCTCTGCTTCCAACATTTGGCTGAGTTCCTCTAGCGGTGAGACACCCAGAAGTAATAATGTTGTCAGCAAAATTTGCAAAAAATGAACAGCCAGGCCTACGATATCGAATCGTGTAGTTTTAAGCGACAAACAGCTGATTTGCGGCACACTAATTTTTGTGTCGCCAAAAAAAAATGCGATTGGTAACACAAAACTTTTTAACATAAATATACATAAATAAACAAAATCGGAATAAGTTTCTGTCAAGTTAAACTAACACACGGTTGCATTTTTTACTGTACAATTTAAGCATTTCAGTGCTTTTTTCGTGTATATTCGCGATTATTTTTTGATATGTTGATATGGCAGCTTTGTTGTTTATTTGCATTACGTTGGTAACGTAAAGCAAAGCGAACGATAAAGTGACAATTAGTGGGCCGCAGTTTAGATTCACAGTGAGTGACTGAGTTTCTTTCGCTTAAGTTTTCTTTCGATATCGTGGGCCTGGCTGTAAATAACCCTTTTTTTGCTATCTTGTTGCCAAATACTTATTGACTATTTTTGAACTTTAAGTTTTCTCTTTGCTATTTTTTTTTAAGAGTTCTCGGCGGATACCATAATTATTTATTCCTTTGAATAATAGAAAGAGAAATTGATTTACTACACCGAGTCCTCAAAAGTTTGGGGGCCCGTAAAAAAAATTTCATGACTTTGGGCAAAACTGGGAGATACGGGTCTTTTCCTTTTTTTGTATTTTATCACGTAATGGTGTCTGATATTTTACTTTGTGTGGCACTGTGACATTAAACAAAATAAAAATATTAAACAAATACAGAAAACTTCCGGCACAAGCATTCAAAAATTCTAAAACACAGCTTAGTTTATTACAAATAATCAATAATTTAATTCCAAAAGAACTTAATCGGGCATATCTCCAAAAAATCATTGAATGTGACAGAATTATAATTTGCAGAAATATATTAATTAATTTTGTTTTAATACTCCCAAACGTTGCAATAATCTTGTAACGTAAAAGAAATATATATACATACATACTTATAAAAAAAATAATAATTTTTGTTTTTTTTGTATATTTTTTCCTTACAACTCGCTTACATGTGAGAGATAATTAAATTAATTTTCAAGTGCAATAATAAGATTATAATTTAATTCCACCAAATTAACATACTTTTGTATGTTCATAAATTCAATGACTTAAATATACACATACGCCAAATACTTTACAACATCTGTAGTAGGCAGTAGAATTCGGCAACATATATTTACACACATACAAATATGTACATTAGGGCGCACCCCATAAGTATGTATGTATGAACCACATATTTTTTTTAAGTTTATGTAGTGCTAGTAATAAAATATTTCACATATTAACGATGCCAGGACCAAAATAGTCAAAAATTGTTTTAAATCTGGAGTTTAATACTTACACGCAAAAAAATGCTTTTGAGAGTATAATAGAGATATATGAGTTTGCTTTATTTAGATTAAAAAATTAAAAGAATTTTACAAAGAACTTGTTAAATTGATGATAATTTTCCTAGGAGGGGCGCTTCTAAACATTTTATTTCGAATGCATGGAGCATTTTACAATGCACATTGCAAGTTCAAGAGATTAATAGAAATCGAGATATACATATTTACTGCCATCCCTAAATAAAAGCGTACATATGTGTCTTCGTCATACAAATTTAGTATATGAAACACCATATTTAAATGTCAGTTAAAAGTTTGTCTTCGTTGCTATATGTACGTCTTATCATTATTGGGTTGTCGGATTCGCATTAAACATGCGTAAGGTCAATATAATCTATCATATTTTTTGGCTACGGTTAACCTTCTTCAATAAATTATTATATCTTACTCGTCTCTGATAATTTCATCTCTCTGTCATAAGCTTTAACAGCAGACCTTCATAACTTATAGTTTCGATTGCAGTCCACAATAATAGTGCCATTTGTTATCATGCTACAGGGTTTTTCAAATGGAGCGGTACAAAAGTAGAGCGACAGGGACAGCAAACGACGCCATATTTCTTGCCGGTCTTTTGACATTTCTCTTCAGTAGGGTTTGTAATTTCATGATGGAAAGATTTACGAACCAACAACGAGTCGAAGTTATTAAAATTTACTACCGCAATTTGGTGTCAGTGGCCTTAACGTTAAGAGCGTTACTTCCAATTTATATTCTGGCTGAATGGCTTCGTCAATAAACAAAATATTCGTTATTGGTCAGGCAGCAATCCACAAAAAAATTTTGGTTTGGTGCGATTTATGGACCAACGGCGTCATTGGGCCGTTACTGTGAATGGGAATAGCTACCGTTAAATGATAACCGAATATTTTTGGCCCCAATTGGAGGACATGTGGTTCCAACAGGACGGCGCCAGAAGCCACACATCCAATGTCACAATCAATTTATTGAAAACCAAGTTTGAAGAACGTGTTATCTCACGAAATGGTGCAGTCGATTGGCCGCCTCGGTCGTGCGATTTGACGCCGTTAGACCATTTCCTGTGTCAAGTCTATGATCTATGCCAACAAGCCAGTAACGATTGATGAACTTCGTGCGAATATCGAATGTGAAATTGCAGTAGTTATGGCCGATTTATGATTGATAACCGTCGAAAATTGAGTTCAGCGTCTGGACTTCTGCAAGCGTGCCCGTGGTGGCCATGCTAAAGAAATAGGGTTCCATACAAAATGGCATCGAACGTACTTTTACAGGAATAAAGAATTTCATTGATATCAAAAAACTGTTTTTGTTTTATTAAAAAAAAAAACTTTTATAGCTCTCTTATTGAAAAACCCTTTATATATATGTGCTTTTGTATAACAAAAACTTAACAAAAGGAAAGAGAAATCTTAACATAAGAACTTTTTATTTGTATGTACGAGTATTATTAAGTGAAGTTTTTTACATATACCGGTAAACCTATATTTACGCGGTTTGTTGGGATCCAAAAAAATTGTGTGTAAATGGAAATCGCGTAAAACGAGGCTCTTATACAGAACAAAAAAAAAACTGGGACCTTAAAGTCGAGTTAAATCGAAAATGCACACATATAGCTATATAAATTTTTAAGTAAACTTACAATAAAAGTAAACGCAACTAAAAGATGATATTTTTTCGAAGGCCAAAAATTTCAATTTACACGATTCCCCTTCAGGTTGTTTCAAGCAATTGAAAATATTGTGAGCTTTTTGCTTAATATCATTATTGTCCAGTGTCAATAGCATGTTCAATCAAAATGATTAACGATTTTTCCATTTTCTCCACAAAGTTCTCCCTGATATACGAAACGCTTTCTCAGTGTGAGCACTTTTATGAATTCTGTTTTCATATATGTAAATTGTTATAATGAAAGACACAATTAGACCAAGAGATTATGCTAAGGCTGTTGCAGTTTCTCCACTTTTTAAACGATCTAAAATGTTAAATTTTTTTTTTAAACTTGTTTTTCATTTTTTAATTTCACTGCGATTTTTTTTTTTTTTTTTTAAGACCAATACTCAGGGGGAAACCCCTACTCATGCAGTGCATTGTATTGGAATGTGAAGATGGTTGATAGGTTTTTTTTTTTATATAGATGTTTGTATGTTTTGCGCCTTTCTTTGTTGATGAAACAAGTTGCTGTCAATTTGTCCAATCTAGAGCCAGTGTTCGCCTTCATCCTCGAATGATCAAACAGCAATTGCCTCATCTGTCGGTGGATGTTTGGATGTGAATGGTGAGCGTCTTCAGTAGATTAGCTGTTATCTTCCCAGAAGGTGGCGCTGTACTCCTGATCATTGGTTTCTGGTAGAATAGATTAGAAATGTCAGGGAGCGGTTTCTTGCAGATGGTCTTGCTGAAGGGGGGGGGGGGGGAATCTCTTATTTTTTTAAATTTTTTTTTTAATTTAAATTGTAATTTTAGAAAACCGCAAATTTTTATTTTTATAATTTTGTCCTTCGCTGGAATTGAACCTCGTGAGTTTCTGTGCGAGCGCTCTACCACTATGCCACGACCCCCCTAATGCTAAATTCGATTGCACTTATTGCAATCAAAGGGGGGTTTAGACGGTAATACAAGTCGTACGACATGTCAAATTTTTGTGTAAAAGAGAATGAATAGTATCGTGTAAACTTGATATGTAATGAGAGTGTACGAGATTGAGAGAAAATACGGATGAAGTCGTACGGCTCTCTTTGTTTTTTGAAATTTTTTAAAAACCATCAGATTTTATTAGAACAGGGATGCATTTTTATGTTTTTTTTTTGTTTGTGTTAAATGTATTCACAACGCATGTAAATTTTGTGTGCATGTGTATGTGCATTTTATGTTTTCATTTTACTTTGTTTTTGTATTATACCAATCGTGTAAACGCAAAAAATTACTGCCGTAAGATTTTTTCTCAATTTTTAAAATACGAATAGAAATTCCTAATATTTTCTCTTTGATTTTACGTACAACTTGTATTACCGTCTAAACCCCCCTTAAGCAGCTGCTAATAAATGCTTAAATACAGTGTTATCTTTCGCGTAGAAATGTGTAGCCAATATTTAGTTGCCGCGTTATAAAAAAATCGCATAAAAAAGTCGTAACTGAAAAAATTGTTACAAATTTAAGTTCGCTTAATACCGAAATCGTGTAAATAAAGTACCGCGCAAATGGAGGTTTACCTGTATCTTTCTTTCGAAGAATATTTTCATAATTTAAAATAACAACGTCTTATCATCATTTGGTTATCGGATTCGCATTCAACATCCGTATGTAATCTATCTCAAAATAAATTATGCAATCTGCCTAAAACTTTCGGCAACATATTTCTATGGAACTTTGAATTTTACAAAATAAGGCTCACCCTAATGTGTATACATGCATGCAAATTTTACAATTTACAATGTTCAATTTAAGTAAACAGATTTTCATCGCCAGCAAACACTAAAAAACTATCAGCAACACAATCATGTTAACAACAAATAAACTTTCAATTGTCGTTGTACGAGTATTATTGGAAAAACTTCAGTAACTTGGCAATATCACAGTGGTAAGATGATTGTGGAGTGTGATCCTAATATAGCGTGACTTGTAACACTGATCGCCACAAAAAGAAGCAAGAAAATTAATCTATTAAAGGCGTCTATTTTTCCACAATTTTTCAAACGATCTCTTTGATAAAAACATGCAACAGCTTCATAAAAGGTTATTAAAAAAAAAAAAACAAAATCGGAAGAACTGTGTTCAAAAATATGCAATGACGCTATTAAACTGTAATAAGCAGTCATTTATTCAAAAAAAAAAAAAAAAAGTGTTGCTGCTTTTAAACCTTTTTACCTCCGTAGACCTCATGTATACGATGGCATAAACTGAAGTTATCTTAATTATTTAAAACTTGAGTCCGTTTTCTGTTATCATTTAAAATACTTAGCTGTCGGTGGATTTAAAAATTTTATTTTGTTCGATCTAATTCCATTCTCCAGAAAAAAAGGAAGATAATTCCAGCGTAAAATAGGAGACGAATTCTATAATTGTCTTAGATTCAAATAATAATTTTATTATGTTCTATTAGACATTAGCTAGTCGTTTTACCACAGTCAAGAATGTGTGGGGCATATAGAAAATCATTCATTTGAATGAAATACCCTTCTTCATAAAACCCGTCAGATATTTTTGATCTGTCCTTCTACACTTTAGAATATTACAATTGCTCTCAAATTTAAACTGATCGCAGCATTAGAAATCCAGTCTTGTACTGAACTAAGTTTTAGGGTTTTTAATCGTAACTCTTGATATCAAAACTTTTCAACATTATGGTTTTACATTTTAACGCAAATACTTTTGACGAAATGTAATGTTCAGTGACGAACCTATTTGTATGTGAATCACACTATTCGTATCTGAATACACGAATTTCTTCAAAAATATTTTATCTTCAAATAAAAATTACAATAATTCTTGAATTTAATATGACAATGGCAATTTCTATTACTCTAATTTTTTATGAGTACAAAGAACAAATTGGCAAGAACATCCGGAACATTTTTAATATACTTTTAAAAATCCTAAATTCCCCAATCAGTTGTTTTGTATTTTGGTACAACAAAAGATTCACAACTTTGGGAAAAAAAGTCTTTAAATCTAAGAGATCTGAAGTGCGATTCAGTAATTCACATTGTTTTTAACAGTCAACAACAAAATTGTGGATTTTGTTATTCATTAACTTCAATTGACGATATTCGCAATAGGCAATATGAGCTAAGGATCAGTAGAGTTGTCGACTATCGCTAAAGCGCACTTAGTGAATGAATAACATAGTCGTTATTCCAAATAATACAAATTTCAGCTTCCGTTTTTGTGGTCATTGACATTATGTAAGAATAGATTTAGAACAGGCCTGTGCAAAAATAAAAATTTCATAGACAACTGTTCCTTAGCTTAAGTCACATGTATTCTTACGCTCTTGCTTTCAGTTGTCACTGAAACAGCGACGAGTTAAAATACGTTTTGGTTGTATGCTGATTTATTGTTTACAGTGGGAACAAAATTAATAGCAATGCAGACAAATATTTTATTATTATATATGCGTTAAGTAATCTCGAGTAGCTTACTTATCATAGAACATTTAAGAATATAATTTAAAAGTTTTTTAGCGACATTTTCATTATTTTGTTAATAAATTGAATGAAAAAGAAAAGCTTTTATTAAAAAAAAAATTTAAGTATTTTTTATATATAACAGAGTAGTATTTATTGTTCATACAGTAATTATATTCTTAGATGAAACATTATGTAATCATTATAATTAGCCAGTGCAATATTTATATACTTTTGATCATCTTTTTTTTATTATTTATTTAGTTATTTTTATTATTATTTTAATTTTTTTTTTTGATATTCAAATATTTAAAGATATGTATATAACTGTTAATTATTGTTACTACAAATTATATTTTGCTTTATATTGTTAAATAATTTATAGGATCTCATATATTTAATGCTGCCACTTGCCCTTCTATGTCCTATGGACGCTGAATAAATAAATCTTGTAAAAAAAACATTACATTCAATTTTAAGTTAAAAAAATTCATACAATTACTAACACTGCTACTCTCACTTTCAGCACTGTAATTCTTATGTTCTCACCAATGCAACTACATTTTTACTTTTGCACAGGCCTGATTTAGAATATCCCTCCTTCTCCCACGGTTAATTTTGAATATATGTACTCATATGTATGGCTGTATGTATATATAACTGAATATCGTGTTTACGTATATACATATAAGTCATCAATTCTTTACTTACGTTACTTACACTACAACTCCAGGTAAAAACAAATACACAATAAACCCTTTTATAAATATTTTTTCCTTGAGTATTACACATGCTGCTACTGCTACTCACAACAGCAGCCACAAATTTGCTTTATGCCGGACATTGATGTACTGTTTGTGTATATCCTATATGCAGTTCTTTCTTTTCTATTATTAAAGGTCAACTTGACCAATTAATTTTATTATTACAGGAAATTTAAACCACAATTATGTTTTATTGCTATGTACGCACTTATGTGCATCCGTATATATACATATGTACATATATGCATATCTGTCTGTACATACACAAAGTGCTGCAATAGATGATAAACTGATATTATAAAGAATTTAAAATTTCGCTTGTATAAGCAAATAGAAAATAATGTTGACAAGTTTTTTCTTTTAAATTTTTCATTCCTTAATAATATTTTTTATTGAAATACTAAAATTTTTTTAATGCCACAATAAACACATAAACAAAAACCCAAAAGTAACAAAACATTTATTTCGTGATTTTATTTCGACCTTTTGCGGCCACTCTTCACAGAATTTAATTCAGACCATCCCAAAATTCACAACTGGGCATTCAAATAACATTTATTCGTTTTCCAGTTAAATGTTAAATAAGCGATGAGAGGTTTAATGCAATTATATTCGTTAAAAAAAAAAACGTGCTTTAACTTTAGTATTTGGTATTGCATTTTATTGTATTTTATTTTACCTTTTTTTTCATTTTTGTTTGCTAGAAAACACAATGGTCAAAGTATATTTATGTAAGTATATTATCAAAGTTGGCAGTGTCTTTTTGTGTTCAACTAAAAGTAAAATTAGTAAATTACATACATCTAGATATGTATGAACAAACATAGATACATATGTATATATATTTGCTTATAAAATGTTTTCGTTATAATAAGATAATATAACAAATGACTTACAAATATGTACGTACATGTATATATGTATGCATTCATTTACTTATATGCATATATAAAACTAGCAAACCCTGTGCCTACACAAGGGGTGAACTTTAACTGTCCTCAATATATGTACACAAAAATCAAATATAGATTGTATGGCAGGTACTATGCCTATTTGTCCAATTCCACTCACTTTTTGCCTGATGAATTGCCTTGACCATGAAATTGTTCAAACCAAATTTAAAAACTTTAGCTTTAACTGTTCACAAGATACATAAAAATCTATTTTTTGATTGAATCGGTGGTACGACGTCCAGTTGTTCACTTCCGCTCTCTTTCAGCTAAATGAATTACCTTGACCGTGAAGTTATTCAAACCAAATTTAGAAAATTTAGCTTTAAGTGTTCTCAAGAAATACAAAAATCAATATTTCGCTTAAATCGGTACCACGTTCAGTTTCCCAACTTCGCCCATTTTCTGACTGGGGATTTTTAGTTATCCAAATCAAATTCAGAAACTTTTCCTTTAACCGTTCTCCCGACACAAAAAATTGGCATTTAGTTTGTATGGGAGTACCACGCCCACTTGCTAGATTCTGCTCAATTTTTAAGTGATTATTTGCATTGATTTTGGAGCCTCTCAAACTAAACTTTTAAGTTATGATTTCCATTGGTCATTAGGACTAAATTCTATACACTATACCTTTAACCGTCCTCAATATATACAAAAATCATTATTTAGTTTGTATTGCAGATATCACGCCCACTTGTACAATACCGCCCAATTCTTAAGTGATTGCTTGCATTGACTATGGAATCTTTCAGACTAAATTTAGAAACTTTACCTTTAATCATTTTCAAGGATATACAAAAATTAACGACAACTTATGCGATATTGGATTTTAACCAGAAACTACCCTCTTCATAAGTTCGGTTGAAATCAGTGGACGCGTTTAAGCGTGATGCGGAGACATATGTACATTCAAAAATCGCCTCAATTATTGTCAATAACTTCATTGAAAACTGGTATACTAACAATAGGCCAGAAAAATTGGTGCCGAATATAGACAAATTTTATTAATAAGACTAAAACAAGTTAATGAATCGTATTATAACTATCTAATATCAAATTTTCACAAACAAGAGTGATAATAATTTAGGAAAAACGAAGTTTTTAACCTATTGACATATTTATTTTTTTTTTTTTTTTTTTGTGTAGCAAGTCATCAAATATCTATTGTATGAATTTTAATAATCTTAGTCTGCTGTCACATTAGGATATTTTTCATTCTGAAACTTTTTCTTATCCTCTTTTAAAATATCATTGGTCGTCACACATTGAAATTTTTTTTAGAGAAAATAAAGGTTTTTATAAAAACAAACCAATTACGAATGAAGGAATAAAAGATAATTTCAGAGTATGTGAAACAGTGTACTCGATACCATTCTTCTCTCTCCCCTATCCAATAAACTCAGATTTTCAGAGATAAAAATTTCATAATGTGACACCAGACTTAAGATCCTAATACTGGTATTCTTATGAGAACTAACATTCGTTAAGGAATATCTACAACACTAGCAGTATTAGGATCTTAAGACTATTGAAAATCATACAATATAGATCCAATAAATATTCGAATTTAATTCGAAAAAATATATAATAGTCATCAAATATCTTTTTAAGTCTTAAAATATTTATTTTTTATTCGCCTGAAACGTCCCATTTAAATTTAAATTCTTAGAAACGACGGCATCCCTACCATATTAATTAATAAATTTCTCAATCAAAACCCCAATCGCAGCCTAATGACTCTTATTAAATTCGTCACATTTTTAAGCATTTCACTTATCTTCTTCTTCTTACTCTCAGTTCTTGTAAAAATTTTGCCAAGTGATTGTGTCTTTCTAGCTAAAACAACTATTTTATGTGTTATAAGTGAATTTTTGTTGTTAGACTAAAAATGTTAAAAAATTATTAATTTTATTATTTAATTAAAAAAAAGTAAATAAATTATAGAAAATAAACAATAAAATCGTAATTTAAAGTGCTAAAGAGTGAATTCTTCCGGTTTTTTTGTTTTCCTTTTCTTGTTCATTTCTTTTTCGGGTGTTCACTATTCTTTTCGTTAAGCGTATGTTTGTGTTGTGTGTGGTTATCGTGGCCGCTTGCAATAAATAAAGAATTCAATTTAAGTGTTTTGTTATTGTTCGTTTGCATAGAATTTCGCAGTAGCCAAAACAAAAAGAAAAAAAAAACAAAACAGGGTTATCAAGTCTTTAAAAATAGAGGAAATAAAGGGTAAGTTCAGATATTATTCTTTTTGTATTAAAAAAGAGTTTTATTTCCGTTAAGCCCGTATGACACCTACTTTTTTTTGTATTAAATTATTATAGAATTGATAGAAAGAAACAGCAAAGGCTAGAAAGAGTGGAATATAAAAAATTTAAACAAAATATTTATTTTTGTTTTTGTGTTGGTATTTATTTCAATGTTGATACTTTTTATTTTGTACAACAAACGCTACCTTGAAGGCAAAAATATCGTAAAATCGCCTAATTGTAGAATAACGCTATAAAGTTAGCAACACTAAAGTATTTTAAATTCTAAATGTCAATTTCAATGTAAAATATTTTAACTTGTTTTTGACAAACTCTACTTTTTTATCGATAACATTTGTACATATTTTGGCAATTCTGTTTGATGTGAATGTAGTTGAACTCTTTACACCCTTTATACTTTCTTATTATATTATATTTGCACTGTTCTCCAAATCAATATTAATACAAAAAAGTAGGTATCATACGGGCTTTAATAACTTGAAAAAACCAGAAATTAAACTGAAGAATACTGTTCTCAGTATCTGTAGACAAAGTAGGCAGATACAAGTATATCATCGCAAGAATTAAAGAACACTGTATGTAATTCACAAAAAATCTAAAATACGTTTTTTGCATCATTTTTATCAGAAAAGAATACGCGCCGATTGGTCCCGGTCCCAGATTTCTATGATGAAAAGAAATTCACTTATGCCGTCTGCATTTTGAAAAATACCAGTGTCTTTTTTCTCTGATAAACATTATATGTTTTGTCAGTTACAGCGTTCTTTAATTCTTGCGACGATATTCTCTATTTATAAAAATATTATTGATTTTATAAAAGATACGTGTGAGTATTAAAGTTAACTGTTTTTAAAAATTTACATGTACATATAAGTACAACTGAAGCGTGGTTTTACATGCGCATCGTTCTTATACATATCACATGCCGCCCCTTGTCTGAGCGGTAGTTGAATACATGCGTCCAACCACCGCCATCCAGAGCCGGTATCTTCTAATCTCAATCATGCCGAAGACACGCCGCTCAGAAGAAAGCCCATAACACTGAGTCAACAATTTTGTCACTACCATTTCCTTAACAGTAACCCCCCTTGTTGAGGAGGTTAAAACTACTACCCAGCATACACCACTGCCACTACGTATACTCCCCAAAGGACCGCACTCAAACCAACAGGCCGATTTGCCTCACTCCCCGAATGACAGTGGAGCATAGGCAAGCCGGGGTCTCCTGATGCCCGTAGTACCAGATTAGAGTAGGTTTCTCTGGTCAGTTCCTGAGATGGTCAGTAATTAAAAATTACCAACCTCTCTGCCTATAGCGAATGCCAGGACACCTAGAGCTAGGTGAACTCCATATTCCCCGGAGAAGACACGCACCTGGTGTGAGTAATCATCAGCAACATTTATTGCATCCCCGGGGGGAATATACATAAGTTCAAAAGTATTATTCGTACATAAGTAGGTACTTATTATCAGTGGCAGATTTAGACCTGCTCCTCATAAGGCACTTTTTGAAGTGCCCCCATTCTTGTTTATATGAAAGTGTGGTAAATTCGATGAAGGTGAGCATGAATGTATTTCTTTAATATCTTGTATTGATGTTTGTTCTAATTCCTGATAAATAAGGTAAAGTTATTTTGGCTGCATACGTGTATGTAAGTGCTTACATATTATCAAAACAAAAATTTAAAGTAAACATGTGTTTTACAATTTTGTATGTTTGTATATTATTTCCTTTTTTTCAACAATTGAATTACTGAGTATAATTTAAATTAATAGAAATTTCGTATTCGTTTAAAGCAAAACTTAATTTTTAAAGTTGCATTGTACTTATATACGCTTACAATTAAATTTTGGCGCCCTTTAAATCAGGCCGCCCTAGGCCCTGGCCTAACTAAATCCACCACTGCTTATTATTGTACTTATAAATATAGAAATAAACGACATAAAATCTAGGAAATTTTCTAATAAGTTCTGTGGAAATGAGGTGGTACAAATGTTTTTATTAGTCCCAATTCACACGATATTTTTTATAACATAGTTTTTTTTTACAGCCAGGCCCACGATATCGAAAGAAAACTTAAGCGAAAGAAACTCAGTCACTCACTGTGAATCTAAACTGCGGCCCACTAATTGTCACTTTATCGTTCGCTTTGCTTTACGTTGCCAACGAAATACAAATAAACAACAAAGCTCCCATATCAACATATCAAAAAATAATCGCGAATATACACGAAAAAAGCGCTGAAATGCTTAAATTGTACAGTAAAAAATGCAACCGTGTGTAAAAAATGCAAACTTATTCCGATTTTGTTTATTTATGTGTATGTGTGTAAAAAAATTTTGTGAAAGCAAAAATTTTGTGTTACCAATCGCATTTATTTTTGGCGATACAAAAATTAGTGTGCCGCAAATCAGCTGTTTGTCGCTTAAAACTACACGATTCGATATCGTGGGCCTGGCTGTTAATTTTCTTTTGAAGCGACCTTCAAAAATCAGTTCAATTCAGTTGCGTTATACGATGATTTTTGGTTTTTTCAAATGAAATATCAGTAATATAAAAAAAAATAAAGTGAAATATGCAAAACGAATCTCTGTGTTAACCCCTCTTTTTCTCTACACCCTTCGCCATCAAAAAAACACATTAATCGTAAATCAGGGTACGTGCACCAATAGTCGGCACTGTAACCCTTTCAAGGCCAAGCATTTTCGGCTGTAGCGATTTAATTTTTTGTTTTATTTTCGTTATCTATGACCTAATAGTAGTAATGAAAAACAAATTGGGCTGGTGGGTAGCCCTAAGTTGCCCTTTTCGCTTGGCAAATATAGTCGCCAATTGGGTTGAAAACAAATTTATTATTTCAAATTATTATATTGCAAAAAGAATTTAAAAATGGGTTTTTATTTAAAATATGAAGTAAAATACCTAAACGTCAAAGATTTATTATTACTAGTATTGTTCATCATAAGTTCGGGTTCGTCACGTCACGTGTCGTAGTAAAGCAAAGGAACACATTGTATAGAACACAAAAAATATTTCTGCAACTATATTTATTATTGGAAGCACAATTGGAACAGCGTTTCCAACATTAGTGTTTCTTCATTTTGATTACCGCAGAAATAGCAAGCTTCCTTGAATTGGAGCTACATACTTATAAGCTCATTGGCTAAAGCTGTCCGAAGTTCAAGGAAGGTCACGTTGATTGAGGAACTGTTATGCACTTTTTATTTATTATATTGATATTATGAACACAACTAGAAAAGATGGGAAGAACAAACGTAAATACATTTTCTTTTGATCCATTAGGTCAACTATTCCTATTCCTTTGTTATATCGCTGTATAATCAGGAGGCAATCAACATCTATTTTACTAGCTTGTCCAGCTACACGTCGATTAACATTCAGTACCGCTGTTGGATCTACATATAAAACAAAACAGAAACAAAAACGCTCAAATTTGTTAGTGTTTCTCATATAAAAAGACGAACATCAAAAACCATACGTGTTCTATGAACAGGCAGTTAGTTACTCTATTAGTACACTACAACTAAAACTCTTTATGTTCTTGTGACTGATATTTCTAAAATATATTATGACAGTTGAACTCGTATTCGAACGTCACTTTCTTTTAAGCCTACCATAATTATTATTAATTTTTTTTAACAATTTCATTAAAACTAAAAAGTGTTCTGCAATCTCGGGTCGCCATAGCTTTAAAAGTATATAAATTAAATATTTAAATGAATAATTCTTTTGAGATTTTGTTATCGCTTATATATGTTCTTGTTAGTCTTTTCACCAAAATTATCTTCCTTTGATGCTCAAAAATGAAACCGCATACATGAGATAATTGTTTGAGCACAAGTGTACACAAATCTACTGCAAATTATTGATAACTATTGTATTAAGTAGTTATTTTTGATAAAACCACTTGTTTAAAACACGATGTACGAAGCACATAAAACCATTTCCAATTCTAATTTCAAAAGGTATCAAATGTAAACCATTATCCCTAAAATACAAGGAAATCTGAGGTGAACAATAGACCGCATTCTTTTTGTATAACGAGATAAATGAGGAGCAAACAAAAAATGATCTTCAATGATTAAACAAAATTAGAACAAATGGTAATTTAAGAAGCCTCAAATATATTGTAAATGTTTGTATTGTGAGTATTATTAGGATTTTTCTAAGTCCCGCTATATATTTTTTTGTATATCTAATTTTGCTTTTTTTTAATATTCTTATAAGTGGCTATTTCTACAATACAGGATTTTGTTTGTAGAAAAACAGGATATCAATACCGTTATTCTGGAGTATTTTCATTTTTTATTTTTTGTGTGGTAATATAAGAATGATCAGTGAAATCAAGAAACAAAGCGAAATATGCACAGTTATGATTTTGTTTTAATAAAAGAAATACTACATTTGCTTATACAACAATAAAAAATATCTTTTTTTCTTAATATCAAATTCATACCATTAGAATGAAATAGAATTCATTTATTGCTTATAAAAGAATTTCCCACGCTTTATTAAACAACATATGTGTGTGCTGTAAATTTTATAAGATTTTACGTCCAAGAGCATCATTTTGCATCCGGTATTAACGCCTGTTAAAAACATTAATCTCAGAAGAAACAAAATGAAAATAGTTAGTAATCATTAGATATCCTTGACCACAGTTAAACCCATATTTAACACAATACAGGTGCATAAATTGAGGTGGACACTGCTGTGATGAATAAACACTTGACTAATTACTCATTGTGTTTAACAACTGTGAGTTAAAGTGTAAACTCATAATTCATTCATTAGAATACACAAAGAAAACATGTTTCTTGAAATACCTAATCCTATTTTTACGTTGTATACACATACATACATATGCAGGTCCATATGTTTTTATGAAGACATTGGCAGAATAATATTGCAATAGTAGTAGAGTTGTCAAGACCGGTTTTCGAATTATTCGAAAACCGGTTTTTTTCTATTTTTCCGGTTTTTTTAAACCGGTTTTAAAAATGTGGCGGTTTTCGAGTTATTCGAAAAACCGGGTTTTTTGTGACGAACTATTCGACATTTTCGAATATTTTTCATATGAGGTGTATTATATTTTACTGATTTTTTTCTAACAAATTTAAATTACGTATGCAACACTTCGCAACACTATTTTCTAAAAAACTAAATCAGATATATACAGCGCTGCTCACAATTAACCCAACTTCTACAAAAATGAACGTGTCTTTTCAGTAAGCTCAACAATATAAACAAAGCTAAGAAATCGTATGTCATCTAAACATATAAACTGCATCCTATATTTGAAATGCTATAAGTATTTTAAGAAAATAAATAATAATAGTAAATAAAATGTTTAAATTTTGAATAAATATTTTTTGTGATGTACATATTTACATATATGTATGTTTCTTTCTATATATGTAAATATATGTATATGTACTATATATACATACATACATATTTACATACATATGTATGTACTATTTTATAATTTTCAAAATTCTAAATTATTTTAGATTAATGTTAAGAATGAAATGTGATGAATGTATTTCTTCTGTTTTTTTTTAAGTTAAAATAGTTATAAAAACAAAAACAAATTGTTATATATGTAGTATATTGCATATATTTTTATTAATGGAGAAAACCGAAAAACCGGGTTATTCGAACCGGTTTTTAACTAAAAAAGCCGAAAACCGGTTTTAAAAAATGTGCGGTTTTTTAAACTATTCGAAAACCGGTTTTTGGATTTCGTCGAATAGTTGACAACTCTAAATAGTAGACACAATTTGTAAAAGAAATGTTTATATAAAAGTTATAAAAAAAATATTAAATTTTTAAAGCACTTAAATAATAATTAAGCTCAACTTACACATTTTTTTATTTTACCCATGAGACAAAGACAATTACTAACATGCATACTACTTACATTCAAGGGTATGCGTCTCAATTAAAAGAGATACAATAGGCCAAAACGAGTTACCAGCTCGTTTCTACATAACAGCAGTTCGGTTTCATAAAGAAAGTCTAATAATAAGTAATATTCAGAACAAATGTTTCTAAATTTTTATTTGAGTCAATATGCTATTTACCACTTTTTCTTTTAAACGCAAACAAATCAGTACTTTTTTAAACAAGAAACTAACACAAATCGAAAACAGCCTCTGAAAACATGAACGTCTTATTTCTGTCAAAATTGTAATTTTCAAATCGCTCCTGTAAAACTAGGACTAGATGTACATATACATTGAATGTATTACATTCATACATAGTTACTGTAATATGTATAAAAGTATGGTTTTGTTTACCTGAGGAAACAACAGTTGGTTCAAAAGTAAAAAAAAATATTACAGCCGTAAAGACTTATTTTTGTTTAAATTGAATGTGAGTAAAAAGGATCTTGTGGTCAGTGTCATACAATACATGTATGCGAGAGATTTAGACAAAAACTAAAAACATAATTTTTGAATTAAATCTTCTATTAATAGCAGTTGTATGAAATCTTAACTTTTTATTTATACAAATACTTAATATTGTATTTATAGAAAATTTTTAATAATAATATCGACTTGTAGCAGCAAGGCGGTTAAAGTAAGTGAGTTAATAAGATGAAAATAGAAAAAAAAGCCATAAAAATTATAAAAATATATTTGTAAGAGTACTTAAATACAAATTCAGATTTCTTACCTACTACATATTGAGTAAAGTATCACAAAAAAATTGGGATGCGATTAAACATATAAGTTTTTTAATAAAAATAATAAGAAGAATGTAATTATAAGAAAATAGTAAATTAATGAAAATAAAATAAATAAACATATTTAATTTAAAATTGTTCACCTACAGCAGTTATTTTGAGAAAGTTTTATATGCCCAAATTAAAAACAAACAACTCTTTTGGCTACTATGTTTATAAGAAAGTTTTATAAGTAATATACAATTTCAACGTATTTCGATTACTCTTTCATCTTGAAGACTATATACATATGAGACCATTTTCGTGATAATGTAGTCACTACCTACATATATATCAACAAAAAGGTATTTTGAGTTAATACTAAAGTTAAAATGGAAATGTATCGTATATTTTCATAAAAAAATTTATTATTTTGATTTGATCCTTTATTCTTGTTAAAAATTTTCAAGTTTGTTTAAATTTGATTGTATTTTAAGTTGATACTATATTCTTGATAAAATTTGTTTTACTTTGTTATTTTAATTCGAAATTTGACCCTTCTTATGATAAAGTTATTAAATTTTTTTTGAGTTTTGACCCTTTTCATACAGTTATAACTATTTTCATGATATCGTGCTTACAATGAATTTACTTTAACTTAAATACTTGCTAATAGTTAAATCGAATGCACCCCTGAAAAGACTGGCAAACCATACAAAGTTCATGATTTAAAGCATGATAGATTTTAAGAGCTTGCAAAAGAAATGGGGCCAATATTTTGTTAAAAATGATGCCAATGAAAATATTAACTGGCATAATATCAAAGTCTTGCGTGTATAATACAAAAATCTCAATTAATTTTTTTTATAAAGATTGCTATAAAGATTTTCCAAAAATAACTGACATCACTGACATCTTGTGCCAGTTATGTATATATGTATGTAACTGTTCAAAAAAAAAAAACAAACTCAAATACACCAACTATTGAGAAAATCTAAAGTGAGTTTGTAATTCAATAATTTTTCTGTATTTTTCTATATTTTAAAACATCTCTTACATTTCTTATGTATGCCAAAATGTTCAAGATGTGCCATTTTCGAAATTACATATTCAATAACAGTGCTGCATGGAGGGTAAAGTTAAGAAGCAAATTTTCCATAAACATAAATATGTAAATTTCAGCTTGTTTCTAATATTTGAAATATTTATGTACCGGTATTATATCGGTATTGAGGGACACGGTATTCAAATACCGGCATTTTTCGCAAAAAATAATTTCGGTATCGGTAGAGAGACTTAGAGACTTTTCGAATTTTCAAATGAGCAGAATTTTTGCGTGATTGTGCTAATTTACTTCAAATTTCATGACATTTAACCTTAATGAGTTTTGGACTAGTAAGAATGGCTTTTCAAGTATTTCCATCTATATTTTAAAAATAATAAACCACAAAAGCCATTTATATGGAGATAACCGGCAAGGTCCTTGGGGACCTCATAAATATTTTTACAAATTCTGTATTTGTTTCACTGTTTCCGAAATTGCTTCCTATTTGTTGCCAATATCCAAATCCATAATAACTGATGAAATTGCATATGTTGTCATTTGCGAGACAAATAGAAAAAGCGACGAATTAGCTGCAGACTAGAACACAAATAATCCAGAAGCAAAACCTAAGCACACAGGAGGTTCATACATTCCCGGGCATTTTATGGCATTCGGGTTTGTATCGTTCTAACTCGGAATAAGCAAAGGAATTGTGGAGGGCTACACATTTATTCTTCTATGTACAAAGCGGCAATGTCGAAAAATCGCTATACTAGTTATACTTATATTATATATTATATTATTACTAGTTATACTTATATGTATCGAAAGGTCAATACTAAGCAAAATGGCTGTTTTTGATGACATTCGGACGATGGTGATCGTAAACCTAAAAAAGGGTGTATACCACACTAGTTCTTTACTATAGATGAATAATTGTTTCCATACCGAGGAAGAAAAATTTTACCAAACATATACTCTCTAAGCCAATGAAATATGAGATGAAAATATGGTGGGTCTGCGAGTCATATTATCCACTGAACGGTACAATATATATAGTGGAAAACTGTCTAATGAGGAACGAAATGTAAACCAAGGACAACATGTTGTTTTGGATTTGAATGTTTTGTTTATTACCAGGAAATTATGCAAATAGTCTAAAAATAGTACGAGTATTTCATCCGGTCAAGAACATTAAACCGGTTAAGATAATAACTACTAATTTAATTTTTAATCGTTACTCAAGATTTTATAGGTGTTTGATTGAATTCACACAAATTTTCCGAAATCCAATTTAATTAAAAAAATTCTTTGCAGAAATTGTAAAAATCACGCTGATTAAACTTAGCTTTCAGAACCGTTGACTCATTTGTAATATACTGGTACGTTTTTTGTAATAAAAGCTATAAATATCGGTAAATGCACCCATTTGTATTAGAATATATGTATGTATGTATGCATATATTCTAATTTAATGTATGCAATCATTTTAAATAAAGCGACCCGGCAAAATGCATATGTAACAGCACTTCCGGTTTGAATTACCATTGAAAACCACGAATATTAGTTTGAGCGAAGTACAGTTTCGATTAGTTTACCTATGAGCGTTTGATAAAAAAGAAAATGTGCACAAATGCATAAATTATTGTTTTTTTTTTTTGTATTGAAAAATTCATTAAGTGTCATTAGAATAAAAAAAAATTGAAGATGCTTAAGGGTTGTCTCATACACTTTTCAATAGTAACAACCCTTTTGCATAATAAATTAATCAATGATCGTGGTATGCCAATAAAATATCTATAGTATAGCATCAAAGATTTATATTGATTTACTCATTGAATGTATAGCACGTTAAAGTAAACAAATTTTGGTCTCTCTAACCCTATGTCCCGCAGATAGTAAACGCTGTGTGATCTTATAAACTTTCTCTAAATAAAGATTGCTGTTTTGGCTTCGTTTTTAATTCCAGCTAAATAAGGGTGTCAAAATATTAACAATAATATATAGGTTTTATACACCTTTTGAAATTGATTTTTGAATAAACATTGAAATATTAAAAATTAAAAAATAAAACACAAGAACTGCAAGAGCCAGTGCTGTCTGACTAATAATTTTGATTTTAAATTCAATTTACTGGAATAAAATTGTTCATTTCTCAGTATTTTAAATAGATTTTATAGATAGCACTAAATTATTATATGAACTGGCATTTCTAACTATTGGAAGGGGCCATTGAAATACTCGTTTACATATCGTAAAATATTCCAAACATGGAAGTTCAACACAACTGGAGTAACTGACGACTTATGTGACATTTACGATGTACCAAAAAGAACCTCGTAAAGCTACGATCACATTATTTTCTGGGTATATATCGTTTTGTGCGAACATTTTTCTTAATTATTTAAAAATAAATTTTAATAAGAAATATTCACCCCAATTCTCAATAAAAATTCACCGGGAGTTTTTTCCCTTCCCTCATTTTTCATATATAAATTCATTTGTAAAAATAGAAAATGAGAGAAAAGTCCCGAGGAAATTTTATTTATAATTGGGCTGATTATTTCGATATTTAATTAATGGAACTTGAAGCAATGGAAAGAAATGTTTTAATAAAATAGTGGTTCCGCTTTGTCTAATATAAGATTCTTAAACGCCTAAAGGAGCGTTTCAAAACTATTTTTTTTATATAACTTGTTTACTTGCGATATTTTTTAATTTGTAATATGGGTCATTACAAGTCAAATCAGCCAATGGGTGTAATTCACCCCCCTGAATTTTATCATATTTTGTAGAAATATAGTATATCATAGAAATAAATTAAATACAAAAAATCTTAATATATAAAAACGTTTGTACCGGGTACGTGTTACAAAAACTCAAGAACCGCTGGACCGATTGACACCAAACTTGAACAATATATAAGTTTAGTCAGGAGCCAGGTTTCTCTTAAGTTTAACAACGATAGGTGGCGCTATTGTCGTAATATTTAAATTTTTTTTACTTATGGTACGATTTGGCTCAAATTCACAAAATAGATTTATTAAACAAATATAAGTATTCTTTTCTTTTATGGGCATTCAAAAATAAAAAATTGTCAATATATTAAAAATTTTGTTAAAACAATTTGTAAAAGAATTTAAGTTTCAATAAAAAATAATAATAATTCAAAATTCCGGAAAATCCTGTTTGTTTTAAAATAATGCCGACCCGATCTAGAGGAGGAAACATGATCTACACATGATCAATATTTACAACGAAATATCGAGCTTTCAAACAGAGTACGTGTAATTCGTGCTGCTCAAACACCTGAAGAACGATCTCTACATCTTGAGACACGATAGACAACGCAATACCGATAATAATAGATTAGCAAATCGAGAAAGAATGCGTATAACCCGAGCTGCTTCTATCACCTCATTTAACCGTCTGGCTTTCGCTTACGAAAGAGAGAGACAAAATCAAAATATTTCAGGGCAAAACAACGTTTGCCGGGTCAGCTAGTGTTTATATAAAACTAAAGATTCTCATAAAATATTTCCATAAAATATTGGTTACCCTTTTTTCGTCTTATATTTGCCTTAGGTGACTGTAGCTTAAGACATAGTTTCCGCTAATAGTGCCATAGTATTGCTCTTACTTCTCTAACCATTTTCTGATGTTTTTGTCTTATAAGCTTTTGCTATCATACCGACGGATGGTATCATAATATTGGTTAAACAATTTGGAACATACATACATACATTGGTCATTACAACCCTGTGTCAGGGTTACGGCCTAGCTTCTCGCAGCACTCATGTTGTATGTGTTAATTTTTATCCATGACCAGGGACCTACAGTTTAAGGTCGACTCCGAACGACAGATTTTAGAAGCTTTTTTATGGCAATTAATAACTCTAATGAATATGGATAATATATGCTTGGACCAGATTGTCTTTAATTCAAAAAAGTGTTGGTTTATTACGAGTATATTTCTATTACAACTAACTTAATAAACATCCATAATAACACAAAACTATTGATTAAACCGAGGAGATATATCCAGGTCTGTGCAGACTTTTGGCATATAAAAGTGTGCATAACTTTTTTGTTTTTCATGTTAGAGACAAATCCTTCCATGACTTCCTGGAGCAACTATCTCCAAACAAAATGAGCAAAAAATCAGGGCGACTGGGGATCTGGGTTCAAGTTAATCCAGGTATACAAATATTTTGTCATATTTTTTAACACATCTGTCTATGCATTTCCATACAAATCGCATGTAGGTCTGCACAGACCTGGTTATGCCATTTAGCGACAAAAAACCCTCATACCTCCTAGGGTTAAAAGGCGAGATGATGCGTACCACAGGTGGAAAAGATTTAGATTGATAATCTAAAGGCAATTCACAGGTTTGCTCGTAGAGACCATGAAAAATGTTCCACTGGAATTTACAACAGTTTTAAATAGAGGGAATTTTAGAAAATTAGTGTAGGTCAAAAATAATGACAATGTGTCGTTGCCGCCCCATAATCTAAATAAGAAGCTTTGATGTGTCATAGTAGGAATATCATTCATTCATTTTCGTTGCATTCAATAAATAGTAGTTTTAGAATGATTATCGTTGGAGAAAACTAACTCAATTGTTTCAGATGTTTAAACCCAAAATTCTTAAAGGCTTTTACACCTAAATTATTAGTCTACCTCCCACTCTTATTTAATACTGTCTTTATTAGGCCTATGTTTCCGTATAAATGGAAGCTATCTCGCGTCAATGGAAATTATTTGAAATAGCACTCTTGCACACTATTAAGCAGACCATTGAGCACTGAGGGCGTCTATTGTACTAGCAGACGCTATTTATCAAAATAGTAAAGAAGAGCCTGAAAAAATATTAAGACTTTAAATTAATAAAAATCGGCACTCTTAAGCAAATTGGGTTATTAAACAGAATAGAAAAAGGTGACCGACAGCAACTTTCTAATTTTCTTTTTCGCTTTTCGGTTTTTATTTTATGTTTTGAGGGAAAGAATTTAATGAGCACATACATGCATATATACAATACATCTACATATGTACGCATACAAAAAAGGTTTTTTTAATATAAATAATGGAACATGTTTTGTCCATTATTGGAGACTGTTTACAAGAAGGTCCTACAATTCCTATTCTGATTGATTCTGTTTAAGCTAGAGTTGCCAGACATATTGGCAACTTGTACTACTGATATTTCTCATTCCTGTAGTGTTTGTTTCTTTAAAATTATTTCAGGCATACAATTGCTTACACATTTTTATTTTGTTTAAAAAAAATCTTAACAAAACTCTTCCTGTCGCTCAAACTGTCGAAAATTATACAAAAAAAGTAAATAATATATTTGACATTTCGAGTGTGATGACTTGTTTTAAATTGGCATAGAATACTACCATAATATGTATTTTACACATCTTCTTATTTGTATAAATGTTTAAAGATGTTTATATAAACAGTTACAACCAAAATAGGATATGCATGCATAGAATTTTGTTTACTTTAGCCTGTGTTTTGTTGAAAATTACTTGAAGTTTTCAATAAGTATTTTAAATCACTTGTGATTTTTAAAACTGTGAATGTAAACTAAATAACCCATATACGCGTATATGTACGACCACGTTGACTTAAGTTAAATATAGGAATTAAAAGGATTTACAAAAATAATACAGCAGCCAAAATTTGTTCTTAACCACCTTAAAATAATATACAGTTAATTTAAATCAGAGCGTCAATTATTTGTTTTTATTACGCCCTGCTTGAACGTTCTGTCAGGCAGGAACAGTAATATTAACTTATCTTTTTTAATATAACGCACTTAATAAAATATATACGTAAAATCAATAGTCGTTAAGAGACTATTACATTTTATTAATGAAACCCGTAATTAAAAAAAACGCAATCTCAAAACAGACTCTGTTCTATTTGACTTTGTCTCATATATCCTAACTAGGTTAGGTTCTACGAGTATAAAACGAAAAAAAAAGAAGGTTTCTTAAGTTTAGTTAAATATATTTCTTTCTATATATCACTTATATACATCGATGTTTTGCGATATATTGAATAAAAACATCGATGTTTTTTCGGGTTTAAATCTCAGGTCTGATATCTTGAAAAAAGAAATATGAAAAAAATATTTCTTTCGGCGACTACCTCTCAGCAGTCTTCTGGCAAAAGCTCTGAGAGTAATTGATTGCCATGAAAAGGCTTCTCAAATCTATCTTTCGGAGTCGACTTTAAACAGTAGGTCCCGGTACTCATGGATAAAAATTAACACACTCAACATGAGTGCTGTGAGAAGCTAGGCCGTAACCCTGTAATGGCATTGTATCAGATTTTTATATAATAGCAAAACAAACAAAAATATAAAAATTTTAATAAAAATAAAAATGTTTTCAAAAATTTAAGTGTTTGTACGCTACATTGTACAAATTTAGAATTTCTACCTTTTAATCGGCCGTTATTTCTAAATAAACTTAGAGCTCGTCAGGCAGGCTTTATTCATTTCTATTTGTCTTCCAATTTTTGTGAACTAATTTGTGATGATCGTTTCAAAAACTAAAGTCGTCTGTTACCTTATCTTACATATCAGAGCACGACTCGTCTGTTAAATCCTTTGCTATCATCTTTTGAATTTTTCCAATGGTTTGGAATAAACAATTAGGTTTATAAAATTTGTTATATTTTAAAGCGTGAATCCAATAGAAATATTGCAAATGTAATTCCGGACTGACAAACTATTTGAAAATAGACATGTCTATGTATATGCACATAAAATGTTACCACTTTGTTCAATTTGCTTGTGATTTGCAAATAGCATCGATAACTAGAAAAACTTATTGTTGCTAAGGTCTTTAAAAAATGTATTTGGCAACATTGTTCACTTACATTTACAAATAAGAAATACATAAAAAACACAATTATAAGCAGCGTTCAAGCAGGGGTGTCGGGTGAAAACTCCTCAAAACAATAAGTATCGCTGATACGATATCGTTAGATGTATCGATGTATTTTTCCGATGCATCGAAATAAAAACATCTATGTTTGCGATGCATCGATAAACATCGAACACCCCTATTCCGCAGAAAGTATTGGACTAAATAATCTATTTTAGCTGATAAGCAGTAGTTGCAATTTTTAATGCACAATGTTATCGTAATCGGGTGTAATTATAACAAATTATATGCATACATATTAATTTCGGATGAGTGCTTTTAAGTTCGGCATGTCGGAACTTTTTTCAATTAAACATAAATAATCTTTCCTAACACTCTTATCTTCCAAATTTGAGTCTAGGAAGTAAATTGGTTGAAAAACGCTTTATTTTATTGATACCAATTTAATATAATATAATGATATACAATGTCTGGCAAATGTAAACCTCCGCTCTGTTCACAAAATTTTTAAACAAAGCATCGATTTTCTCGTCAACGCAGCGCCGAATTTCATCTTTCAGAGCGTCAGTTGTTTGTGGTTTGTTGGCGTAAACCCTATCTTCAGAAAAGTTCGACGCATTTTATAGCATTTCATGGTTAAAATTTATCAATTTATCAAAGGATAACAAGTTTTTGACATTTAATCATTTGACAGTCAATTTACTTCCTAACCAAAAATTTGCCCATTCTTTTTTAAGCTTAGATATTTATTTATGGCTGTACTTTGCTTTGATCAGTGATGGTCTCTCAATACACGCGTTAGTGCATGTTTTCTTAGTAAAAATTTAACGGCAGTAATAACGTTGAATTCAGCAAATCTTATTCTAAAAGTATTTCTAAAGTTTTAAAACTTTTTAAATAACACTTTAAAAGAATTATAAAAATATATTTTATTCCCTCATTTTATTCAATATGTTAGGATATTAGGTAAGAAAACATTTCAAACATTTGAGAGTGGGATACCGACTGCTGGGAAACATTGTATTTGTGACATATGTAAAAAAAATTTTTTAAAGTAGTTTTGTCCAGTAGTCGGCACATATCATAAAGAGTTCTTTATGTTCTACCGAGAAGAGGACAGACGTTTTACAGATGATATTGTTAAACTTGAACTTTAAGAAACAAAACTTTTTAATTTTACATAATTTTTAATTAAAGTATAAGCACTAATGGAAAAAGGCCCTTGCATAAATTATTAGAGTAGGAACTAATACTTACTTACTTAGCTGGTCATAACAACCCTCTAATGGGTTTCAGCCTTTCTCACCACTAGTATCAAGATGCCTCTGCTTCTCACACGCCTTATCTGGAGAAAAAGCTATTTGTAGAGTATTAATCTTGTAGCACGAAACATGTCTCTATCTCTTAACTCCATACTGAGACCGTAGTAACACCTGTTAGCCAGCGTGATTACTTACTTGATCTCCAGACTGAATATATATTGATTTCTTTTTTCAAGAGTGCTGTACATTGATCTCAAATCTGGCAACTCTAGTTCCATCAAGAGATTTCTTTTTATTATGTGTAAGAATCGTAAGAAAATAAAAATATAAAACAAAAAACATGTGCGCATCCTCCCTTTTTTGTAAAGAAGAAATATTGCGATGTTTATTTGAGGCTCTAAATATTATTTTATTCTATTTTTAGATGGTTTAGAATATTCAAGTACATGGATACTCTTAAATGTCCGTTTCAATTGTGATCCGCGTACTTATTTACTTCAACCCCAAATCTAAGTTATTTGAATTTGTCGTACAGGAATGTGTATCCCCATTGAAAATGCAACAGGATTTTTCACAGTCCATGTGATGACATCAGATAGTGTTTATATTATAACTATATATACATAAATACCAATACAAGCGTAAATAAATATATGTATGTACAAACGTATACATATAATCTTATATTGCCCTGCAATGTTGATCATTTTAAAGAGGGTGCCACAGGCTGATCATTTCCGTTCGGTATCATTATTAATGTATCTTAAAAGTAAATTATGATCATCTGCAGTTAAACAGACTGATATAAACATAAATGGGCATTTGAAAAAAAGCGACACATGTGCGAGAAAATAAGTCTACTTTTAAAAGAAATATAATGTCAAAGCATCGTGTACTGTATATTTATTTTCATCTCAAAAAACAATTTTCTCACAGACTATTCTCAATCTCAAAATAAAAAAAAAACTTATTACTCTTTAAAATTTTAGTTTTCTGATAATCAATTAGTTTATGCACCAAATATTGAGTTAAATATGTCTAGCATTGAATATAAAAGCTATCAAAACCATTCCCCATTCAAAATTATTTATTATTACATACTTAGTAATCGAAATAATTAATGGCCCATATACTTTAAGCTTTACTTTTGTTGAAAGTAGCAATTTGGTCACTTACAGACAAGATAAAACCTACTTACTTTGAACCCAAAAATATAGGCCCCTATTTATAGTCGGCTCTTGCTAAAGTGAGTCTTTAAATAAAAAAAAACTCTTACTAAGGTTTTGGTATTCATAGTCAAAGTAATCGCATATTTTAAGTTGAGCTGGCTTTAAGTGGGTGTCAACTTTTATTTGATAAACATTTTCTTATAAAATCTAGTCAAAAATTACGAAATGGCAAGAAATAAATACATACACACACAATTATATTATATTATTATAAACTAAAGAAGTTCTAATAGTTTGCATTTTTTTTTTTAAATATAAAATAAATAAATCATGAATAAAAAAAAAAATAATGGGAAAATTGGAAACAGGAAGTTTTGACCACATATTATAGTTATTGGTATATTACTTTAGTATTTATTTCAAACTCGTCATAACAATTTTACTTATTTTTGGCTTTTTCTCAACAAAACATTCATCACAATCATCCATAAATACAAAATTTTTTTTTAACTTTCACAAGCATCTGCTTTGCATTAAAATGAGCAACTGTGTTGTTTAAAAAGTTAAAAACAGGTTTAGATGGTTTTAAATTTAGAGCCGACTCTAATGTCAAATGTATATTTTATGTTGTTTATGATTGAGTTAGAGTCTAGTTATATAAAAGTCGACTCAATGTTTCTTAAAGTCGATTTTACTTCTTATTATGAATAGGAGCCATAACATTATAAGAAATACGATTAGAAATACGATGGATGGGTCGAAAAACAATTTCTTCTTTCGGAACGCTTTAGTAGTTTAAAATGTTGGAGTCCCTTCAAGTTATACTGAAAAAAGTGAAAAACGAGTCTGCCTGCAAAAATTCAGCTCGATGGGATCACCGAAAAAGGGTTAAAAATTGATCCAAAGTCTTTCACACAAGCGGAGAGACGGATACTACGAGCTTTATACTTTATTTATAAAAAAAAATTCTGACGTGTACATGAAAATCGGGAATACACGTGTATTTTTATTTTTCTCCCCTTTCCGAAAAAGTATATTTGGTTCATAGGACAGAACAAAAGCTCGTTCTTTTAACGCGGTGTAATAAAACGATAATAGTTGGCTACAAATTTGGGTGTAAAAGTCAGCTCAAAATAGTCCAAACCATTGATCTACATATATATATGCTCACCTGTATGAATCACACTCAGCCCGATTTCGAATTTTTTAACAGCTTTTTATTAAGCTTTAATAAGATATATTCACATTCATTCATTCTGAGGGAGTTTTTATCAAAAGTTCCGGTTTTTGTCTTTTTAATTTTTTTTCTTGCAATTTTTTACAATTGTTTTTGTGCTAAACATTGCTATTCTTCCTCTTACGTTTATTCTGCAATCTATTTGACTGTTGTCGGAGATTTATAAAATCGGCGGCCAAATATACTTCCAGTATAGGTATAATCATGAAACTTCGGTCATGACTTTATAAGTATGTTACAACTATTTAGGAATAAATTGAGAGTAATTGACAACTTATAGCTAACCCCCGTACTCTAGAACCCACATTCACGAAACTGGTTTTTAATTCATATGTTACAAGAATATTAAAAAAAAAATATTGAAAGAATTCAGAAATATTAGGTATTTATTTTTTATAGCATTATTATAATTATTTATTTATATTTTTTATTGTTTATATTAAGCGTATGTTTTATTAAAAGCCTACATTAAATGAAAATCGGTTCCAAAATTAAGCTAGCAGTTCAAAAAGGGATTTTAATAAAATAGATTTGTCCTTCCGTGGTATCTTTCGTTGTCCCTTTTTGAAGTGATCCGAAGTCAAAAACAGTAATAAAACCAAAATAGATACAAATTTTAGACGTTAGTTGACAGTAAGTGAAACAAATTTAATTGCACTCATCTCCTGAGTGCTGGCCAAAAAAAAAAATTATAAAATTTTATACATAATTTTTTTTAATAAATAAATTGTTTTTATTTCATTTAAAAAATAAACGAAAGGTTAATTAATATTTTCCTGTTTTAAAATAATAAAATTTTTAGTTGTGATTGAATTAATTTCCACGAACAGATGTGTTTTATTTAAAGATCACCCTGTTGAAAATTCTAAGATTTTAAACCGGCTTAAATTCTAGAAATACATGTCGTATATGTGCATTGAACCTTGTCTCTCACTTACAATTATAAATATAAATGTGTGTGTAAGTGTATATAATGTCTATAATTTCAAAATGCATATGTTTTTTTATTACACAACCAACAAAGAAAATCTAACCCTTTTTAATTTATCGATATCTTTCTTAAAGTAAATTTTAAACTAAAAATTTTTTATATACAAATGTATGTATGTATTTATTTTATTGGAAACTAAAATATTGCAAAAACATTAATAAGACAGAGGATCACTATTGTTTCTTTTCCTTAACATCTGCAAATCTCTAGTTTATCAACACAATACATTGGACATAATGTTGCATTTGTGCAATTACGTGTCTAACAAAAGGATTTAAGAAAACACATATAAAATATCTACTTCTCAACATTAGATTAAAAACGTAATATGTACCTAAAAAAAATTTTCAATGTTAAAGATTTTTGTTTATTGTTTAAGATTTATAACAATCTTCTATAAAAAAAATTAAATTCCCATGATCACCGTTAACAATAGATCTGAGTTTTATCAGCTGACAACAAAGATGTTTTAAATTAAAAGGGTTTGAAATTGGTTTTTGTTACAGTAAATTCGTCCAAAATGGACGATTCTTATTACCAGACAACTATTATCGCTGGACATATTTTGTCGAATTAAGTGTACGCTGTAAAAACAAAACTAGAATAAGTTTTCAAAAATTGTGCTCACAATGTTTTATTAGATAAGGAAACAACAAGTTTTAATTAAATTAGTACGTAGATTTTTTTGCCAACTTCAATTGATGTTCCCTTAAAAGCCACTGAAGTTGGTATTTCTTGCTCACACCTTAAACGTACTATGTATGTAATACTTACAGCCTAAAGTTCTTATACGTATATGTACACAGATCAGGTACAAACTATTAGTCAATTTTTAAAAGTACATGTCGTCAATGGAATTAAAGAACGCTGTAACTGACAAAAAATCCAAAATACGTTTTTTGCATAATTTTTATCAGAAAAAAATACGCGTCGATTGGTCCCAGTCCCAGATTTCTACGATGAAAATAAATTCACTTACGCCGTCTGCGAAATGAAAAATACCAGTGTCTTTGTTCTACTTTCATACAGGTTTTTTGGCTCTGGTGAACATTTAAGGTTTCGTCAGTTACAGCGTTCTTTAATTTCATCGACGATGTATTGTAAAAGAAAATTTTCAGGAAGATAATTGCTTTGAACATTGCAAGTCACCAGCTTAAATTAAATCAATTATGAATGATGCCGTCTGCTTTAAATGAAATATTTCAACCACAGTAAACCAATTGGTTTAAAAAAAACCTATAATTGTAAGGTAAAATATTTAAAATAAAATCATGTGAGTCTCTCCCACAACTAGACTGAACAAAAGTAGTGAGAAGTTGGATGTCTCATAAACTAAATAATAAATAAATTTGATTCTGCATTGATACAATTCTTTTAAGATCTCAATTTACCACAACAATAACAGCCGTTTACACTCAGTTGTCAAAATTAGTTTTTTGTTTTTTTTTTTTTTTTGTTATCATTTTACTCTTACCGTCTAAGTAAGCAAATTTTAACTTTGACTTTTATTCATAAGGTGCTTCATTTAAAGAATTGCAATCACGAACCTACATTATTAATCGTTTCTATGGAAAAGGCGAATATAAACAACACGTTTAAAAGGGTTAAACCTGAAAGTATAATTGTCAAAATTTTGTTGTTGATTAAAGCAATGTTATCATTTTTGATCTCAATTATGTATATGGCTGCTCTTCATTTCTAAAATGTCAATACTGGATATTTTTGACAATAGCAACGTTGTCACACCGTTACCAAATGCTTGTTGTTTTTGTGTAACTTTATTGTAGAGATTTGTGTTGACCTTATTTATGAGCCTTGTGTAAAATATTGAATATTTAAAAAAAAATTTTTATATTTTCCGAAAATGTAGGCAAAATACCAAACAAATTTTTGAATCCCTAAAGCTAAATAACTATATTAAATTGTATCTCAGAAAAAAATAATAATACAGTGATCCCCCAACTTACGATAGCTCGCTATACGTAATTATGAAGTTACGAATATCATTAATAAGTTATAAATAATGAATTAATATAAGTAAATAAAATTTTATGAAGAAGCTACGCAGAGAAGTAGCGAAATATCGAAAAAATAATTATTTAATCGACCTAAAGCTTAATTAAAAGCTTATATATTGAAATTAGAAAGAAAAATAAATAAATAAATAAAAAATTAAAAAAAAAAAACAAAAAATATTTTTCGCCTTATTTGCAAATACGTTTAATATTATATGAAATGTATGCTTTTAGGGATAAGAGACTCGTCAGGAATAGTTTTGAATACCACCTTAGGAAAAAAGTCTCCTGACGAGTCTCTTAAGCAGACGAAATGGCCATAGAGATATGCTTATCCCCAAAAGCATAAATTTTATATAATATTAAATAAATAAAATGTAAAATATATTTTTCAATATTGATATAGTTTCACTAAACGTATACAATGTATTTTCTGATTCGTTTTTAATACTGAACCGTCGAGATCTGACTATTTGCTGCCACAAACTGAGCGATTGTTTTATCAGAAGGTGATATTATTATTGAATGTCATGGCCAAGTAGTCAACATCAAAAGAATTAACAAAAACATAAAATTTTTTACACTTCTTGATTATGTACATACAAATGCAGGCATATACATACAATTATATATAAGTACTTGTAATTTTCTTTTATTTTTTATATTATAGCGGTATTTCTATTTTCTATTTACTCAAATATTTTCTATATTTTAATATCTGACAGCATATGTTTTTAAGCAGTCATAAGCTGTTGAACTTGACTTTGAACTTTAAATTGATTTATACATACATATTTATGTGCATGTGTATGTTTATTTTTATGACATAAAATTCTAACACACAGTGTTGCAAACATTTATTTCTTTATGAAAATATATGCGTTCTATTCACATTTTAATTTTTGCTTATTTAATTGTGGTAATTTCTACAGCAAAGCATAAAAAACAATAGGAGTACAGATATACATATGTAGTTATGTTTTCTGATTTAAGAACAAGACTTATGTATATATCTGTGGACATTTGACAAAACGTCTTCTTTCTAAATCAAAAACTTTTCAGTAGACCAAAAAAACAGTTAAAAAGGCTAATAGAAGTTATTGCTTAGAAAATTAAAGAAAATTTGAACTTGGATATTAAACACAAATACTTTACGAACATTATGCTACCTTTTTTTCCCCTCTAGAAGCAATAGTTTTCTTTAAAACGACAAAAAATTAATTTAAGACTTTTTGTTAAATAGAATTTTAAAGACAAAAATTAGCTTCCACCATACAAGCCGTTTAGTCAAATTTTTTTGATTAAATTTGAAAATTATCTTAATCGCTTAAGTCAAGACAAGTTGTTTTGTAAAAATAGAATACGAAAAAAAGGTTGAAAGAAGTTGATCTGGAAAATATATTTGGGTTTTATTAAAAAAAAAAATACTTCTATTTTTCCCCACAATATGCAAATAATTAAAAAATAATAATAAGAGTTAAATAAATTTTTGTATAGGCATTCAATTTTCCAAATTATTCTTAATTCTCTGAAAGAAGTCGTTTTGTCAAATTGAAATTGGGGGAAAGTCTGAAAGAGGTCGATTAGTTAACTGCATATCTTGCGTTCCAAAGGTCGTAGAAATACGGGGATTAGAGCAAAAGAAGGACAAAGAAATTCTATATTTACTATAAAAATCTTGGAAAATTGTCTTATTTCGAGGGAAGATGTTTTTTCAAAATTTCACAGATATGTACTATAATAAATATGGAGATAAAAATTTGAAAAATATATGTATATAGAATTGCCAATTGGAAAGTAGTGTGCGATGTCTCACATGTGTAATCTTTTTCATTCTGAACTTCAGATGAGTAAATAAGTAATTTGGTTCTCGAATAGTTACGAGTATTATTTTACGTAGAAAAATCAATTTTCTTATTTTTATTAAGTTATAATACGAGCAGATTGTTTTTCGTTAACGCTATTAATTTATGGAATTCTTTACCGATACATTTGAAAATCATATCGGGGAGAAACAGTTTTAAAAACTTGCTTTATAACTATATGTCTCAGAATATTTGACTTTTCTAATTACCATTTCTCAAAAAATTTTTTATTTTGTCTTCTAATTTTATATTCAGTACAAATCTAAAGGGCCAAATATTGATAATTATCTAAAATCTTTGCCATTCATGTTAATATGTTATATTTGTATATGTCTTGTTATATCTTTATAATTGTTACAACTATTTGTTTTTTTTTTGTTAATGATATAATTTACTAAGTTTATATGCATTCCTTTTGAACTATAAAAGAATTTTATTCTTAAGGTTTTTACGGAGGAATATACCTAAATAAATAAAATAAAATTTCAAACTATCACTTAATTATCAATATTTACCCTCGTGTCATATGTTTAAAGACATACATATCTAGGGTGTTGATAATATTATGGTGGCTTAGTTGAGCTAAGGTAATGTTGTAATGGCCGGATAATGTAAGAGAAGATTTGGCAGCATTCGGGTAATGGCAGCTGTAGGTTGTGGATAGAGCCGTGCCAAGGTTGGGAAGGCTGCAGACCAACACCTAGTCTCTTAGAACATGATCAAATAGTATATTGTTGTTATTCAAGAAGTAGAACTTTAGAAAATATCCGTGTATTTGACAAAAATACTTGAATAATTTCTTTTATTATATATAGAAAAAATTTTGAATCAAAGTTCTTTTATTACTTAATTTTTTACCAATTTTAATGTACTCGTGTAATGCAATTTTAACAAATTTTATTGCTTAATATGTACTTATATATTTATAAAAGTGATTATTTTTATATTTCACTACTCTTTTACGTAAGAATTATAATGTATTATATATGTATAAATTTCATTTTATAAAATAATTGATATTTTAGAAAATTTAATAATAATTGTCAACCGAATAGTATGAAAACAAATCAGTCGTTCTCTTGAAAATTAGAAATTGTTTGTGAAAGAAAATAATTTATAGAATAATTGCTTATTATGATATTTCATCCCATGCTTAATAATTCTTGTAGTTTTAAAACTAAAATATAATTTAATAATTATTGGATGATACAGAAATGCATCATCTATTTAAAGAACTGCATTTATAATACAAAAAAAAAAACAAACACTATATGCATGTAAATGTTATTGATATTATAAAGACACTGTACCAAGCGTATATAAAAAAAACATTGGTTGACATTCAAAAACATATGTCAGGACGTTTAAACTTCACATACTTTATTTATATTTTTCATGAATTTATACGCACTATAAGCTTGGACGATGGGAATTTAAATTATATCTCTTTTTATACCCTACAATACAATATTGCATGCGAGGTGATGTTTTTTCCATCTCCAAAAAATTGCTGGACAATCTCAATAATAGTAATGAGACCTATAATTGTTTTTTCCAAATTTATAAAACAAATATTTTAAAAAATTTTCAGTTCACTTTAAAAAGGTTTCATAATTACATCTGTCAGACAAGTTCAAACATTTCTAAATGCAACTCAGGCAGAAGTAGTACACAAGTCACTGAATTTGTTATTTGGCCTTAATGTTCGTTTATGAAATAATATCTTCTCGAAAGCTTTTCACCTCAATTCCAATTTCAGACATAAAGAGATAATAGCTACTACTTCTGTATTGTCGAATGTGGCTTTGGAATCGACGAATAGCTAGTTGGTGTGTGTTGATGCTTTTACTTCAGGTCTTATGAAGATCTAGTCTTTTACAAATTTATGATAACTAAAGCCACACATATGGGTTTGCTTAAGATGAGCTTTAGTCTCTTACACAAATCACTCAGTAGATGGTAATTAGATGGTGTGGTCATGATGGTACCTCTCACACAAAATTATATTCTATCACTAAATTAAGGTAGTTAATCAAAGGGTGCACGGTATTTGTTAATTTTCCATAATTTTAAATATGGATATTATGGCCTTAGTCACTCCGCTCGTAATAATAAATTCGAATATAATATAATATTGTATTGTAATTTATTCAATAAATACTTAAATATCCGTATTTTAAAATATTTCTTTACACATTGTATCACAATGTCTCTGAATGTCTAGATTTTGGGCTATGCAGGAATATCACAACATTTTCCTCAAGTTTTTTTGAAGTCTCAAGGCTGCTCTATTCTTTTTTTTTAAGACCAATATTCAGGTCTTAAAAAAACACTATCCGTGTCCTAGCGGATAGTGTGTTGGCTTACTAAGACGATAGCGCCGGGTTCAAATCTCAGCTCTCACATCTTGAAAAAAAATAAATAAACAAAAATTATTTCTTTAGGGGACTACCTCTCAGCAGTCTTCTGGCAAAAGCTCTAGGAATAATTGATTGCCATGAAAGAGCTTCTCAAATCTGTCGTTCGGAGTCGACTTTAAACCGTATGTCCCGGTACTCATGGATAAAAATTAATACACACAACATGAGTGCTGCGAGAAGCTAGGCCGTAACCCTGACACAGGGTTGTAATGGCCAATTATGTATGTATATATGTATGTACTCAGGGGTGAACCTAGTCATACAGTGCATTGTATTAGAATATTAAAAATAGATAGATTTTTTTTTCATAGATACATACATATACATACATATGTATGTATATATTATGGGCCTTTTTTGGTTTGATGAGACAGGTTGCTTTCAATTTGACCAACTCAATATTCAATAGCAGATGTTCCATCTGTCTGGGGACGTTGAATGTGAGTGAGCGAGCGTCTTCAGTAAGTTTGCTGTTATCTTCCCAGGTGGTGGAAATGTCAATGAGCGGTTTCTTGAAGGTAGACTTCTTGTAGGAGGGGCAAGAACCTCTCATTTTCAAATTGTAATTTAGAAAACCGCAAATTTTTATTTTCCTTTTGGAGATTGGAGCAGAATATATGAATGGCACACTCATAAATGACCTGCAAATAATTTTCGAGAGGGGTAGTGATAATGTAATCATGTCATCTGTGACTATGGTTATTGTAAATATTGAGTAGCCGGGCGCTCTGGTTATTCTGGGTGTAAGAAATAATTTTTATGTCTCTTGGAATAATCACATATTTCGAGTGTCGAAAGAAAGCTTCAAGTGTTCGGATTTTTAAACAATGCAAGAAATACTTCACTCCATCTCTGACCTTCTCAATACTTACAGACCTAAGATAAAATACAATTCTCATATTTGGGCCGATGCTTTAAAGTCAGTTTTAGGGTTCTCGACCGTGTACAGGAAAGGCTGAAGGTGCTTGTCAGCGACGGTAGGGTATTCAACTCTATTGATTCGTTGGAACTTTGGCGCAATGTAGTGTGCATTTAATTGTTCTATCGGTATTAATGAAATAAAGCACTTGATTCCGGATAATCGCATATTATTATGGATATTGCATATTGTTTTTCTAGTGAATCGCATTATAGACAGAATTCGTTCTTTAGCCACAACGCTCGTCTACGGAACAATCTTCCAGCGGATGTTTTTCCTGCCAATTACCATATTATTAAGTTTAAATCAAATGGCCAACAAGCACTAGTCCCGCTTTCTCCTTTCCCATAAAATATTGTGCCTGACCAGCACAATGATCTACATGGGAAGGGGTGATGGCCTCAATAAAAAAAAATCGGTGTAGGGTATCATATTGCCGGGGTTGACTAACATTAATTTTATTCTTCCTTTTATTGAGAATATATATTTTTCTTACTTCTTAAAAAAAAAAAAAAAAAACAACATGGAAAATATCAAGGTCTTTCTTGCATATGTAGTAACATTTACCCATATGCGTTTCAAACGTTCCAAAATATTGAATTTATTATATATTTTTCTTATATGTACTCGTACATACAGTATGTATGGACGTGAAAATGACTGCTTGCATTTGTATTTCCTTTATGGCCTCCACACATATGGATCCCATAAAGTCCACGGCACCGTTATATTATTCGTGTTTTTTTTTTTTTTTTTAACAAACAAATCTTAAAAATAATTCCCCTTGGCGGCCACTTCTACTAGTACCACTTTTTATATTTTTCGTATTTTTGTATATTGTTGTTGATTTTATTGCCGAGGTATTGTAAGTGTGAGTGTTGATGACATTGACATGGTTGCTACATGCTGGCATTTGTGCTGACTGTCTGGATGACTTGTCTATTTTGTTTATTTTTTTTTTTTTTTTCTCTCTCTCATTGCATAAATTTTTTTTATTCCCGGACAAAACTTATCCGCGGTATAGTAGAATCACACTCAGATATGTATGTACGAGTACGTTTTGAAAATGATTATTTCAAGAGCATCCGCATAAGATAATGTAAATTGTATGTCCATATAAACCGTGCCTGTACTACCGTCAATATGCATATGTATTTACAGTATGTATGTGTAGAAGTATGAACATCCATACTTATGCATGTATGTGTCTAGCTGTGTAAAATTAAATCCGAATTAACAGTAGAGTTCATCTTATATAAATTTAAATTTTTTAATTTATTTATTTATTCAGCCTTTTAAATAATTTCTTACAGTCTATTTTACAAAATTAATAGTTTAATAATAATTAAATATTTAACAATAATGAATGCAAGAATTCAATTATGCGTACATATATTTGTACGTGTAAGCAGGTCCTGAAAACCACACACATTCTTCTTAAAGGGTCAAAATAAGCGTAATTGGAATGAACGAATTATAATTTAGGGGAAATGTATGGTCTTGTTGGGCGATTTAGAACTATAAATTATGTTTTACTTAAGCTATATTTACACCCATCTGAGTTCTCATCTGAGTTTTATATCATAAGCGCCTTCAGATAGACTCAGATAATGTATTTACAAATCTAATTTAATTTTTATTGTTTTTTCCTAAGCTCAATTGAAAATAGACAATTTTCTATTTTCAAAATTGTTGCCGTCTGAGTTGTAACTGTTATAATCTGTTATAATTAGATAAGAACTTAGGTGGTGTATATATAGCTTTAGAAGAGTTTATAAATACAGTGCGAGTTTGATTTTCGCAACCCCCGATTAACGCAACACCCCGATTAGCGCAACAGGCAAATTTTTTACATTACAGTCTTTATAAGTGCAACGATTTTCAAAAATGAGTCTCAATAAGTGCAACAATATTTTTTTTAAATATATTTACAATGATTTCTGTTTGTATTTCTTGTTCAGAAACGTAGTTTTAGAAAAGTAATAATATTTAATCAAAGAATCCTATTTCAATAGCATTTCTCCCACATTAGTGCTGTCCCAAACACGTTTTAAAACGCAAATACAAACGCATCGGTTTTCAACGTACTCGTATGTATGTTTACACAGATGCGTAGGCTAACATATTTGTATAATTTCACTTTTTAAAACAAAAAATTGCTCGCTACGCCAATGTTTCAACAAGAAGATTGTTTTTTAACATTTAATAATTAATTTGTTTCTTTTTATTAAAAATGGGGTATTTTCAGGTAGAATAAAAAGTGGTGGATAATTGCAACTTTTTCGGTAATTGCAACAGGACAGATTTTTTCAAGTTGCGAAAATCGAGCTCGCACTGTGTTATAATATTATAAAATTATTCACGAAAGAAATGTTCATAAAAGTTTTTCAGCTCCTAAATATAGGTAGTTTTTTAATAAGAGTGTAAAAAAAAATTTCATACTTTACAAATAACTACTTTGTAAAACAAATTATTTTTTATCATATAAGCATTGAAATTTACATAATAAATATGTTATAAAAATTTTTGTACAATTTAGTCTGATAGAAAATTTTGAATTGAAAACATTTATTTCAATAAACATTTAATATTATTTTTTAAATTTTGGTGTTCAGATTCATTTTCAATTTTAAACAACACCAAAAGAGCAGGGTGGCTATTATATGATGACTAAGACGATAAAAAGCCTCTAGACGGATTTGATTTTAGTTATATATATGCATGGATGTCATATTGAAAGTCCCCAACCACTGACTTATACTCTAGGTTTGCTACTTAAAATTGTACACAATAAGTTTTCATTAAATAAAAACCTTTGTTGGCAACCGTAGTTGAAATCAAAAACATGTTCAGTTCGGCTGGTGTACTATTCTTTAGCGAATGTAACTTTCTTCTGTAATTGAGAAATTACTTCAAAGCAATAATCTAAATTCATATTATAAAATTTAATTTCTGATCTAATTAAGAAGGCGTTTTATGACGAAACAAAAAAATATTTCCTTAAACTTTTAAAATCGTTGACAAAAGTGTAGTTTGTCAGACACACATTTGATATAAACCACTGTTTGCTTGACACATCGTCGTGCGGGAGTTTGTGTGCTCTATGCGCCATTTCATATTTTTTATATATCTCGAGTTAATGATGCCACTTTAGGTTTTCGACCTCAAATTTTTCAAGTCTGCAATCCGTTTTCGGATATTTCGTCCAGTTTCGAAAATAAATAGCCGAAAACGGACTGCAGATTTTATAAATTTTGGTGTCAAAAACCAAAAGTGGCATTATTATTATTATTAACTGGAGGTATATAAAATGGCGGCTAGAGCACAAAAACTCCCGTACGACGATATATTGCAATTTCAGACCATAGTTACAATAATCTAATCGAGTTGTGTAGAAGTGTGAAGAATTAATTTCTGCAAGTCTTGAGTTTCTGCTTTAAAATTAAAAATAATCTGGTATGTGATGGAAAACGATTTAGACAGAAATTGAAATCAACTGAAATTTTTACTAGCTATAACTTCCAAATTTTCAACGATTTTGAATTCCTTTTTTATAAATTACTTAAACTACTATTGAAGCTATTTTAAAAAAAATTCAAGTATCTAAGATTTATATGACTTTAAAAATACAAACGACTTAAATTCTATCCAAATCGTTTTTCATCACATACCGGAATACGAAATATTCTTTTAACATTGACTTTACAGTTGAATGTATGTTTTAGAGCCAAGCATATATACATAAGTAGTACATCCATACGTCGCGTAGGATTTAAGATGACTTCACTGTTTGTATGTACATTTAAAATGTATGTACACTGGTATGTGATAAATGTATCACCGTAGAGGGTGGCTATTTTTAGTGTCCGCTTTTATGTTTTATCCCTGCAACGAAATTTTATAATTTATATTCTTGTTTTATGTTTTCTTTTTTAAATTTTACATTTCTTGAAAAAAATTCCACAATACACGGGGTACTTACTTGCAGTATTCTATACTACTTTTATCAAAAGGGTTAATTTGAATTTCTAAGAAATATTTCATGTAAAATTAAAATAAATATGTACGATTACCTATATATACATACATATTAAGATATATTGATTCATTTATCGTCACCTTAAATCAAAGTAACAAAGCATTACCTTTCATAAATTAGCAGGAGTAGCAAAATAAGTACACAAAATATTAAATTAATATAATCTAACAATTGAATTGCATGTTTCAGATGCAAATATTACGTTATTTTCTTTCTAGCGTACATATTATTGTATGTGTGTTTCTCTTGCATCGAATTTACTAATCGAAATTTTATAAAGTGGAAGCCATGAAATAAACTTAAAATTGATCAGATCCTTATTACCTAATAGTAACTTTAACATATTTTTTATTTATTTTTCAATTCAATATCAACAATATATGTATTTGTGATATCAAAAAAATTCAAATATACTTATATAGTGATAGGAAAACACTCTAAAATGTTAACTTTGAAAATTAAGCTTCGAAATGGTTCAATGATCTTAGACGAATAAAAAGCTACAGTCACAGTATGCAAATATTTCATGACAAAGACGTAACAAGTTTTTAGTTTTTTTTTTAATTTTTTATTGATTTTAATTTAATTAATTAAATATCTAAATAACGGGTGATTTTTTTTTTGTGGTACCCGATTTTAAATACATATAACTAGACAACCGGTTGTCCAACTCAAATGTAAGAGCACTTGTTGTAAGCGGCAGTTTAGTACAATTTTTACCATGGAGCGTTACACACTAAAAGAATAAGCTGAAAAAGTGAAGTTGTATTTAACGCAACGTGCGTTGTCGAAAAGAGCCTACAAGCAAGTTAATTTTGCGTCTTGTGGCAAAATTGAATGAAAATGGTTCTGTGGCAACATCTAAGCCTAAAATTAAAGCACGTCCTCGTCGAAGTAGAGATGTTATTGAGGCTGTACAAGCAGATGTTGCGAATAACCCTGGAAAATCATCTCGTCGACGTTCTCTGCAGTTTGGTATGTCTCCAACCACTTTGCAGAAAATTTTATAGATTAATTTGTGTTATTGATTTCACCAAGACGGTGCTACATGGCATACCGTTGGTAAAACAATGAATTTATTACGGCAAAAATCACACCTGAAATAATCGAAGTACGGACTTAAAATGAAGAAAAAAGGGCTGATATGTGTATGGCAGCTGAATTAAGCCACTTGCCATATATAAGTAGTTGTCAAAAAGTGACTAAACAAAATGTTATAGTACAAATTATCAGAGTTGGGTTTATTGCATTGAATTTATAATGCATTATCGTTTCCACTACCACTAAACCACTTAGTATTAATGCAGCAATATTGCAGCCACCACTAAATGCAGATAGAAATAGTTAACCACTAAATAAATCCATTTTAGTGGTAGTGGAAATTTATTGCATTAAATAAAAAAAATTTAGTGGTAGTGGAAATTTAATGCATTAAAAAAAACAAATTTAGTGGTAGTGGAAATTTATTGCATTAAATATAAAAATTTTAGTGGCAATGGAAATTTATTGCATTAAATATATCGATTTTAGTGGTAGTGGAAATTTAGTGCACTAATTTTGAATAATTAGTGGTAATGGAATATAACTCCATTGGCACTAAAGTGGAATGGAAATTTAGTTCCACTACCTCAGTTCCACTATCGTTTTAATATACCTTCATATATGGATATAATATTATTATATGCATACATAGCTTAAGTCAATGTCAAAATAAATTGTTGTGAATGTTATTTTCTTTATTTACTGAGTCCGCCTGTATAAAGTAAATAATTGTTGTTATTGTTTTAATAAGAATTTTAGTACTTTCAAATGTAATATATTATTCAGTTCACCATAGGTAAGATTTTAATGGCGCGGACTGCTAATATTGCCAGCCGCTAATCATTCAGAAGTAGTGCACTAAATTTCCATTACCACTAAAATCGATTCATTTAGTGCACTAAATTTGCACTACCACTAAATTTGTTTTATTCAATGCACTAAATTTCCACTACCACTAAATTTATTTTATTTAATGCACTAAATTTCCACTACCACTAAATTTATTTTATTTAATGCACTAAATTTCCATTACCACTAAATTTGTTTTTTTTAATGCAATAAATTTCCACTACCACTAAATTTGTTTTTTTTAATGCAATAAATTTCCACTACCACTAAATTTTTTTTATTTAATGCAATAAATTTCCACTACCACTAAATTTGTTTTTTTTAATGCATTAAATTTCCACTACCACTAAATTTTTTTTATTTAATGCAATAAATTTCCACTACCACTAAATTTGTTTTTTTTAATGCATTAAATTTCCACTACCACTAAAATGGTTTTATTTAATGCACTAAATTTCCACTACCACTAAATATTATAGGCGATAATGCACTATTTTTTCCACTACCACTAAATTTAGTGGAAAATTAAATCTAATGCAATAAACCCAACTCTGCAAATTATAATAAAATAAAAAAAAAACAATAAAGAATTTTCTGTATTTTGACCATATTTTTTTTTAAACTTCAGGTACCACAAAAAAAACACCTAATCCTATTTTTACATAAAAAATATATTTAATTGAACACCGCTTAGAAAAAGCATGCAAAAAAAAAAAAGAAAATAAAGCCTAAAAAATTATAACTCTATAAAATATACAAAAGTATATATAAATTTTATTATTGCCAAAAAAATTTATTAATTAAGACAAGCTGTGGAAGTTTTTTCCCTTAATGACATCACATGTCCGTAAAAAATAGAAACGCCGTTTGAAATCAAAACAAGAAGGTTTTTTTTATTAACCTTGTTGTTTCAAAGTCATACAGAATAACACCATACTAAAACCGTAGTCTAGTTGTTAGTGTTGGGTTCAAAGCCCAACTATGACATGCTTAAATAAAAGAATTTGAAAAATATTACTTTTGGCGACTCCCTCTTAGCAGTCGTCTAGTAAAATCTCTGAAGTCTGTCGTTCGGAGTGGACGTTACACTGTAGGTCCCGGTACTCATGGATAAAAATTAGCGAACGCAACATTGGTGCTGCGAGAAGCTAGTCCATAACTTTGAAACAGGATTGTAATGGCAAAACAAATTAGATATATGTTTTATTGTTATTACTTTTTAACTATCGCATTCTCTATATCCTTATCTTATCTATCCTTATATATGTACGTGGCAACCCGAAACCCACCCAGATTAAAAAAATTAATTATTGGATTTTACTTCTGATAACGACCGACTTCTGTCGAAAATCAATGAAATCTCTCTAAAAGATTTTTACCCCGAAGAAAATATAGATCCTGACATAGAAGATAAAGAAGGAGGAATAGTGATTCTGAAGAAGATGAAAATAGAAACATTGAAAACAAGCAAGCTGGTCTGCTTTGCATCGTCAAGGCGCTCAAAATGTAATTGGATCTTATATGACCAAATATTTATCGATTTGTAAACCAACCTACATTACAGTAAGGCAGAGAAGATGCACGCTCAGTGGAGTACAAAAAATCTAGAAAAAACGTCAACAAGCCCATAACTGAATTTAATGAATTGAAATTTGTATTTTCCACCTATTCCATGACTCCAATGATCTTCGTGAATAACTTTGCATTTAGAAATCAGGGGAAATTCACACAATATTTGTCGTAAATATGTATGTATATAAAAAACCTATTGATAATATCAATGTTACCGTTGACATTTTTCGTTGTCTGCTATTTCTAGAGCCGTTTAGAGATAAAATTCCCTCAAATAAAAAGCAGACCTGTGTATAAATAAGTTCGTTGTTGGTATCAAGACAGCAATTCAATCTGTTTTAGGTATGACATTAGGCATATGACTTTTGACATTTTTTTTTTTCAAACATAAAAATTTAACAGGTAAGACTGAGTGTCAATGGAAAAATATGAATAATAGCATTTTAACTTTTTCGCGATCGCATCATCAAATACGATGGAGTTTGGAGTTAGAATGGTTTCCATTAATTAACTTTAAATCATTACCACCAATGAATAATGCCCGATGGAACTCCAGAGCAATATTTGGCTTCTTGGCATTTATTCTTTTTACAAATTATCAAGAAAAGCTTCTCCCTGTATGTAACTTTTCATAATAAAAAAAGCCTGTCTTATAAAATGTATTTTAAGGCACAGATCAAGACTTATTTCCACTATGCAAATCAACGCGAACTCTAAACCTAAAATTTATTTCTTTTAACACCTAGTTTGTACCTTTCTCTTATTAATATTTTTATATTGTTTTAAAATTATTCAAAATAAAAAAAATTTTCGAATGTTTTAGAAATCGCATTCGGTGCGAATGGTTTGTTTCAAACTGACCTAAGATAACATCGTAATTGTCAGTACAATATTCAATTTTTAGTAAAAAAAAACAGTTATATGCTTAATATTCATATGCTAGCGTCTTTCGAACTACAATCACAAAATAGTCTAATATCAAGTATAAATATGCCTCGAATATATGAAATTACATCACAGTCCTCTGATCATTCAAACAAAGTACGAGTATGAAAACAGTCAAATGTCACGGAAAAATAAATATTAATTAAAACAAAAAAATTTTTTTTTTAAATAAACCTATATATTTTTTGTAAATAAAAAACATATAGTACTACCCACATGGGTGGGTTTCGGTTGAAGACGAGCAAGAATTAAAAAAACATCTTGAAATAAAAACTAACAGTCTAATTCATAATAACTCCTTAATTTAGGTTTTATCCATATATTAGTTATGAGACGTTATGTGTCTTATATGCTCAAAATAAAAAATCTTATTCATAAACCTTTCATATGAGCAAATTAACTAATAACCGATTTTAATGTCATGCTGGCAATACCATGATGTTATTTCAGCATAGTGATACACAATAAAAGCTATCGGTTACTTCGGTAATTTTTTAATATTCATAAAAATAATGTAATAGTAACACAATTATACATAAAATAGATGTGATTGAACTAATATTTACTGCTGTTAAAAAAATAACTAAAATAAACTGAAAAATTAAAAAAAAATTTCCTTTGAAGCACATTTTTTTAATTCATGTATAAAGTAATCGAATACTACGATTCTCTTTTTGGTTTGTGCATCACTATTCTATTTACATTTTTTTTATATCAAAATTTGGTAAAATGGATTTTAAACTGGAGAGAAAGGGAGGGAGAGAGATTTACAATCGTAATTTCTACAGGCACTGATGACATAGCCTGTAAGGAAAGAGATGGGATATGTAATACAAAATAAAAACAATTTTTTGGCCATTTAGAAATCAATCATTTGCTATAATACGAAAATTTTTAATTATATGAATTTAAATATGTACATATGTATCTATACTTGCAACTATATAAGTCAGAGACATAACAGTTATAAGATATATTTAAAAAAATTGTGCCATAACAGTTACTTATATGAAAAAATTAATTTTTTTCTCTTTAAATAATAGTTATTTTCAATTAATAAAAGTTTTTGTTTTCTGTAACTGTTATTCATAAAAAATTTTTTTTCCGTTGCTCATAACTTTTATTTTCGATTTATATTTTTTACGTTGCCCTATAAGAGTTATTCTTAACAAAAAAATTTTTACGTTTCTCATATCTTTTAAATTCGATTTATAGTTTGTTATAATTAAAAAAATTGCATGTTTTGGATTTTATTGGTAGCTACATACGTAAATATATTGCATTTTACATGTAAAGTCTAAAACAACCTTAAATAAAAGTTATCTAAAATAAAATAATTCATTTGTTTTTTTGTGTTATTCACAAAGAATTTAATTTCGGGGATTTCCGCATTTTTTTAAGGTATTAGCAAAGAATATAAATCATATAGAATGTGCATCACGTACAAGTAAAATTTCTTATGGCGGGTCGTAATGTTGGAACCCGCAAAAAGAATTGTTACTCTCTTACTTAGTAAAGAGAATTCGTTTATTCTCTTACTTTGCACACACAACATCACAGTGTATAAGACGATAGCCACAACAAAATTTTTACTTCGTGTCTTTTTTTTTGCTTAAGTACAGAAACGGTTTCATGCTAACAACAATATTCACATACAATACAATTTATGTGTGTGTCTTATTCATTGTGAGTTGTTTTCGTTTTTTAAATTTTAAAACTTAGAGAATAATGTTGTTGGTTCAAATATTTTTGTGTATTAAAGAATACAGTGCTCCGATACGACTATGTAAGCTAGTGTAGGGCAAAGCACATGTAATTTGTAGTTGCGCGACGGAAAATACATTAATCTACATCGAATATATAGCGCCCTATTTAATATCGTTATAAAAGTGTAGTTAAGAATATGTTTTATTATTATTATTATTTATTTAAGATCAACAAGTATTCTTATGTTTATTTGAAATAAAAGGTTAACTAAACCAAAAAATGTAATTCCAAAAAAAAACAAATATATATTCATTAATGACAAATTTTCGAATGATAAATTGATGAATTTTCAATTATAAGAAAATTGAAAAAATTTTATTTTTAATTTATGTATGTTTAAAATATATAACTGTATGTATATATTAATTTTTAGAAGAAAAGATACTTCAATTTTTTATGTTAAGAATAAATAATAAATAAATAATAATCAAAATTATTTCTTAGTTTTTACTTTGAAGCATCAAAAAGTATATTTTGAGGATTTTCATCTCCATAAAAAGGCTAATAAGGTTAATTTTTTAAAAATTATTTATTGGATAGAATATCTATTTTTGGAACTTCCTTTTTCTGTAGTCCAAGAGCAATGCTTTCGAAGGAGCAGCAAATCCAATACCTCTATTCTGTGTTGAGAACAAGTGTTGGCGATCAAAATGTTTTTTGCCTTTATGATTTCCCACACTCAATTAAATCTTTGCGGAATGGGTGGCTGAAATGTGACATAAAAACCCCGGATGGGACGGCAAGCTTTCAGGTAATTAGGGAATTGTAAGAAATGGAAGCAAATGCAAAAACAAAAATGTGCCCAAAACTAACACGGCAACATATGTTTCCTAACACTTTTGAAAAATGCTTGTAGTATTTGCCACACAAATTTTCAGCAGGCTTGTTTCTGCTGCTATTAAAACAACGTCTGAAAACACAAAATTTAAGACATGTTCCGCAGAATTGGCTTTATCAACAGCTCAGTTTATGGAAAAAATGGCAAAATTTTTGATTGTCTTAATAGTGGCTCCCTTTGTCGAGATAATTGCTACAGATCTGCAATTCAGATTAACAATGAAGTATATTAATATATTCAGTTCTTTTTAGAATATTTAAAAAAGGTGGAGTTTGTAGATCAAAACAAGCGTATTTTCTTTTCAAATAAAATGAAACTCACCCTAAATTCAATTCTTATGTTAACAAATGAAATTTTAAGGGAAGGTGGTGATTTATATTTCTTAATGACAAAGTCCCTCAATCAAGACAAATTAGAACACTTTTTATGTCTTTAAATCTGAACCGCGAAAAATTGGTACAAAATCTTTTATTATTGCGTCATGTAAACGAATGACCCCAGAGTGGTTTGCCGACACTTGTTCTCAATACAGATTAGAGGTATTGGACTTTCTATTATTGGTTCTCCTTCGGAAACATTGCTCTTGGACTACAGAAAAAGGAAGTTCCAAAAAAAGAAAATTAGATATTTTATCCAATCAATAATCTTTAAAAAAAAATTAACTTTATTAGCCTTTTTATGGAGATGAAAATCCTCAAAATATACATACTTTTTGATGCTTTGAAGTATAAAGTAAGAAATAATTTTAATCTTGATTATTATTTATTTTTAACATAAAAAAATTAAAGTGTCTTTTCTTTTAAAAATGTATATATACGTACATATATATAATTCATACATACATATATAAATTAAAAATAAAAATAGAATTTTCTTATAAATAATTGAAAAATCATCAATTTATCATTCGAAAATTTGTCATTAATGAATATATACTTGTTTTTTTATATTTTTGGTTTAGTTAACCTTTTATTTCAAATAAATATAAAATCAATTGTTGAGCTTGAATAAATAATAATAATAAAATATATTTCTAACTACACTTTTATTACGATATTAAATAGGGCGCTATATATTCGATGTAGATTAATGTATTTTCCTTCGCGCAACTACAAATTAAATATGCTTTGCCCTACACTAGCTTACATAGTCGTATCGGATCACTGTATTCTTTAATACACAAAAATATTTGAACCAACAACATTATTCTCTAAGTTTTAAAATTTAAAAAACCAAAACAGCTCACAATGAATAAGACACACACACACATAAATTGTATTGTATGTGAATATTGTTGTTAGCATGATACCGTTTCTGTACTTAAGCAAAAAAAAAAAAAAAAGTAAAAAATTTGTTGTGGCTATCGTCTTATGCACTGTGATGTTGTGTGTGCAAAAATTTTGTTGTGGCTATCTTGCTGTGTGATGTTCTTGTTATAGTTGTTGGAATTTCGTCACTGTATGTACTGTGGCTGAACAAAAAAACCTAAACAACAATGCAAAAGAAATAAAACACACATTAGCACAGTGCATACACTGTGACATTAGTTTCTCTTTGGTTTCTCTTGTTTTGTTACGCTCTTTTGTTTTGTTTTGCCTTTTGCCCTTCCTTCCCGCGTTTGAAAAAATGTTGACAAAATATTTGGATAAGTGTTGAGATGCGCATTCTATATGATTTATATTCTTTGGTATTAGCAATGTAAAAATTTTGTTTCTTAAGAAAAACTTTTACAGGGCAATATAAATCGGAAATAAAAGTTATGAGCAACGGAAAAAAGTTTTTGTTATGAATAACTATTATTTAACAACGTAAAAGTTATTTATTATTTTATGGCCAACTCAGAAAATAAAATAACTGTTATTTTTGGTCTCTGATATAAGTTTTATTCATTGTAATACTATATTATTCCACTTTTATTTATACAATATCCAATCTAACTTACAAATGTCGTGTTATTGTACGGTTAAAGTACTTAGAAACCCACAATAAAAATTTCTTATTTATAAATGGTTTATGAGAGCGTTATGACACTGTTTCTTGTTTATGTATTCAAAATTAAGAGATTTTGCTTATAAGGCTCTTATAAGCACGTTTTATCTCATTATGAATTAGACTGTAAGTATATAATATAAACTACAAATATTTTGTGTCATCTAAAAACACCTTAATTAAATCAGAAACTAAATTTTATTAAGTATTTACATTGTTTTTGCAATAATTTTTCAATCAAAAACGGAAATGACATCCAAGAAGGAATTGTACACCAGCCGTACTGAACATTTGTATTGTATGTTCGACTCCAGCTTCGGAAGTTTCTTCAGAAATCTTTATGTTTTTGTACAAAATCATGAAAATAATAAACAACTAATTAACTCACACTTTTTATAGAAATCATATATTGGAAACGCGGAAAATATTTTCCGATTGGCATAAATGGTCATTATTACTGTTATACAATCTCATACAACTATGGATTAATCTTTTCATTTGGGACTTAATAAGAATTTGTCCGTATGAAAATCTGTGCTTCATAATGAAAACCATTACTGACCTCAATTTTGTGATGTTATAAGGATCGCTAAATGACGAAGCATTACCATTAATTTTTGTACACATATAAGTCGTGGGTATGTTGGTAAGCGAACAAAAATGTCTGTGTGAGAAAAGTTTGCAAGTTTTAAATTTTCTGTCTTCATATCAAAATTTAAAAAAATTAGAGGTCTAATCAACACAAAAAATTGATGCTTATAACCTTTAAATAATAGATATGAGCAAAAATATTGTATATAATGCTACAAACACAACTATGGCGAACGATACATTTTTTGCAGCGTCCCACAGTGGGTTAGAATAGCATGTTTTCTTGGATCAAATCAGGGAAGCTATGTTCGGATAATTTTTCTTTATTTTCCAGTTAATACCATTTAAATAAGAAAAACAAAATGTTTTCTTAGTATATTTCAGTATAATTTTCAGTTAATACCATTTAAATAAGAAAAACAAAATGTTTTCTTAGTATATTTCAGTATAATTTTATTAAATAATGCCAAGTATCAGGGTAGGTATATAGTGCAAGGAGTACAGTATGAGAACTTAAACACTATACATCTTAAAGTTAATCATCAACATCATCATCACCATCATCATCTTCATCATCATCATATTCATTATCATCGTTATCATCATCTTCATTATCATCATCATCAGCAGAACCATCATCACCAGCATCAGCTACTTCAACATCACTGAAATAGTTCTTGTTCGGAGCTTCAGGTACAATTAAATCAATTGCCTCTTCTGCCAAGCTTTGAACCTTCTTTGTAGGCAATTTTTGCATGCTTGAAATAATTGGGTCAGAGGTTATCAAAAACATATTAAAAATGTCTTGGTTTGATTTTTCGCGACTGCACTTTCGTGAATGAAACTCTCTATTTTTTTAAAATCTTTATTTCGAGCTTCTTACGCTTCTTCTGATAACTTCTCAATAGGTAAAATGGCTTTTGACACAATTTCGGGTCCATGAATAAAATACTTGTGCAAAGTGGGAGGCCTATTGTATCAAGTATACGTTTCAACAAAAAGTCGTCCTGTATTGTGTGCATAAGACGTGCAAAAGACATTCAAAAAATCGAATCCAGCCATGAAGAATGGAAAGGCCAAATCTTACATTGTCTACATGTACAGGTCTTTCGATCAGTAAGAAAAAAGTAACATAAAAACAACAAAACACAACACACAAGAACAGCAGCAATCAGGAGATCAATGTGATTTTTAGCTATTTGACTGCTACAACACTTGCATTAAACAATGCATAACTTCTAAAAGGCACAAAAAGGCAGCGTAAAATTTTGCAATGTAATAGAGATTTATGTCCTCTTTAATATAAACTAAAAATTATGACACAAATGTGGACAAATAATAACTATATGTCCATTTAAAATATAAAAATGCAAAATTTTTTTGGCACTTCCAATATAAATAACTAAATCTAAAACACTTCCACACACAATTTGATACACAAGTGCTAACGAAGTATTTCCAAATTATCTGAACTTGATGGTTCCATTGAAAAATTGTTAACTTTTGCAATACTTTTAAAAATAAATAAAATTTTCCACGGGAAAGTTTTCACTTTTTTTTTAGGTTTTTTTGCACAAAAATTTTTATAAAGTTTGACTTTGAAGTTTCACTAGAAAAACACTAGAGCACTTTTGACATTTATTTTAACGACATGTGATGTAGAATTTTGTATACTCTAACCGGGTACAAAAAATTTTGACGATACTTAAATTTTTTTTTTTTAATTAATCCAAGAAAACAGGCTATTCTAACCCTGTGTGCGTCCCCAAAAATTAAACGTATTTGTGCATATGAAAATGTATTGGAAAAACATTATAAGGTTGCCACTCTTGGTTTTAATTTTCAAGTTTTTTTTAGAAAAAAAAATTAATTTTGTTATTTGGTCTGTAAATCCGGGTTCGAATCTCAATAAGATTGGCGAAACAAAATTTGTTTTTATTTTTATAATTGTTTTGTTTTAATTTTAAAGTATAAAAATAAAATATTCAATATGTCTGAATAAAAAAATCCTTTTTACATAGTTCTGTTCTTGTTGATTTTTAATTTTTTTTAATTACTATGAGTAGTATTTGATATGGTCATCCATATAAGAAAACAATATTTTAATTTCATATTGATTCTAACCATTTGGCGGGTATGTTTTGGAAAACGAAATCGCGTTAGAAATTAAAATGGAATGGACTTTTTAATTGATATGATTTTAAAAAGCGAAACGGTTTTGATAAATTTTTTATTTTTTCGCTTAATGACCATTAACGGAACTACTTTGAATATTAAAACTACGCAATTAACTGTTTTTGTCCTTGAAAAGGCACTCGATTTCAATTTAACTCGAATTCGTTTTACAGAAAATTCCGATTGATTAAATGAATTTTAATGATATTATAATTTAAAATGTTTATTTACAACTAGTCTAAGCCCGGCGTGCTTTGCTACACTTACCCTAGCATTTGTTAATGTTTTTTAATGGTTTTTAGTGACTACAAGGTAATTACGATCAAATTCAGTATCTTTTACTTTAGTTTGGGTCCGTTCTTTTTCCTACTGATGATTTTTATTGACTACGAAATCTTCACAACAAATTCAGAATTTTTAGCTTCAACACTTCTCAAGATACAAAGAAATCAACATTTTTTTTTTATTTAAGACCAATTCTCAGGAGTAAGCCCCTACTAAATTCAGTGCATTGTATTGGAATGTTGAATATATAGATATAGATAGATGTAAAAATGTTATGCGCCTTATGTCAATGGGACAAATTGCTGTCAATCTGATCACTCAACGGCCAGTGTTATACCTTGACCTCTGAATGATCAACAGCAATTGCCTCATCTGGATGTTGAATGTGAGTGGTGTGCGTCTTTTTATATGTAGGTTAGCTGTTATCTTCCCAGAAGGTGGCGCTGTACTCCTGATCATTCGTTTCGTTATGGAATAGACTGGAAATGTCAGGGAGCTGTTTCGTGAAGATGGACCTCTTGGAGGGGGAGCCTCTTATTTTGTTTAAGTTATAATTTTTAAAAACCAAAAATTTTTTTTTTTATTTTTTTTCTATCGCTGGGATTTGAACCTCGGTCGTTTGAGTTTCTGTGCACGCGCTCTAACTACTATACACTTGAGGTACCACGCACGCTCTCTTATCAAAACACGTCCAATTTCTGGCTGATGATTTGTCTTAACCATGAAGTCGTTTAGACCGATTTCAGAAACTTTAGCTGTAATCGTTCTCAAGGCAGTATTTAGTTTATATGGGAGGTTCAATGCATATTCGAGTATAAATTTACCGTGTTATTTTTTCGGTATTAAAATAACAAAATAATTTAAAACATATTAAAATTACAATACTCAGGCCACGTATTGTTGGTCATAAAACACTTTCTGCAATTTGGGGAAATTTCCTTCAGTGCATTTAGAAAACTTCAAGCCAAAGAGAGGACCACTGATAGAGCATAAGCATACGTGCGAGTTCTCTCAGCATAATTATGTTGTGAGAATGAATCTTATTTATTGCAGGGGCATATACATACATGTATGATCCCTGGTCATATCAGCATTCAGGGGAATGAATTGGCAGATGAATCTGCCAGGAATTGAGCAGCTATGCCATTGATGTTGCCAGATCCCTTTTGTGGAATAGAAAGGGGAGTTTGGAAAAGCATACTTTAGTAAAAAGAACACAGTGAGAGACACTTGGTCTTCTTGGGCAGACTGGCCTTAGACTTTCCAAACTTTTACTTAGTAATTATAATAAGAAAAGATTGGAGTAGTGCATTGGGTTTTCTAGGAATAATCTGAGAATACTAGCGGGCCTTCTGACCGCCACTGCAGACTCAATAGGCACTTAAATAAGATAGGAACCGCTTCGAGCGATATGTCCAGATTCTGTGACGAGGCGATCGAGTCATAGAGGTACCTTAGTAACTATCAGTTATTAGATAGGGAATTCTCGGGGTTGGCACCGGCCGACGTTTAAAAGTTCGTCAGAACGACGAGACTGGTGATATTTCGAGTGTCGAAGGATGAGGATTAACTATAATAATCATACTTTTCAAAAATTCAAGTGCCCCTGTTTTTTAAAACTGTGCAAGAACTACTTCACTCCATGATTAAATAGAACTCTAAAGAACGAGCCGGTGCTTTAAAGTTAATTTTGGGGCTTCTAGACTGAGTTCATGAAAATGCAAAGATGTGTTATCCAAATCTATTGATTCGCTGGTGCACTGACGCAATCTGGCTCACGTTTCGTTGTTCAACATATGACAATATTGTAGCCACTTTAAATCTGAACAATTTTCGTGAACATATCAATACAATCTGAATGTGTCTAGGTACCCAAAATAGCTTACAAAGATCAATTTGTACCTTAAAAATGTTATTTTTCACTATTTTTTAAAATAAAATTTTTCTTTAATATTTTTGAAATATTTTTTTTTTTTTTTTTTTAATTGTGACAAATAACATATTTAGGGTACAAATTGGTCTTTGTAAGCTATTTTGGATGCACAGACACATTCCGAATATTCGTGCATTTTTCCAAAAGTCTCCATTTTTCGCATAATGTTATTTTATGTTCATTTTGTTTCAGTAACATTATTGAATTTGAAGTCAAGTTTAAATATAATTTAAATTACAGTCAAAACTCTCTATAACGAATTCCAAGGGACTGGATATTTACTTCGCTATAAAGAAAATTCGCTATATGGAAAAGAAAAACAATATTGTTCCTTTTAACATTTTTTATTTGTAGTAGTCAGTTACATATTTTGATTTGAAGTACATTTTTCCACTTTTCTTCTTCAATGCAAAGGCAAACGGATAGCGACTGCAAAAAATGTGAGAGATGGAAATGATTCCAGTTGTCACTTGCATAGTTCGGTGGTTCCCCCACTTTTAATTTTATGGTAAATAAACAAATTAAAGCATCAGACCTACTTGTGCGTTGTGAAAATAACAAAGTACACACAGAGCAACAATAACAACACCAATAACACAAAGCGACATCGATTTTTTTTGTGTGCGTGCGTTCCGTTTTACCTAATTCGTTATATGGAGATTGAAAACGCTTCAATTTTGAAGTTACGGTCGCAAAAATGCTTCGTTATAAGGAAATATTCGCTATATGGAAATTCGTTATATGGAGATTATAATACACTCAAAGTAGACCCAAAACACAGTGTTCTTATAATTGCTTCGCAATAAAGAAAACTTCGTAATACAGGCGTTCGTTATAGAGAGTTTCGACTGTATATTCAAAACTAAAAATTCAACTAATGCCATCAATGAGTAAAATCCGAATTTACTTAGTTGCCAACCCAATATATTCAAAAGTAATAATTTTCACGTTATCTTGTTTCATTTTTAAAAGGTTAAAAAAAAAGAAACCGTTAAAAATATTGAGTAGTATTGAGTACCCAAATGAAAGTATTCAATACCATCGAGTAGTGAAAGTAGTGCTCTAGTTCTTTTTAGTGTTCTGTTCTTTTTAGTGTTCTGTTTTACTTTGAAAGGGATATGATTTTTATGTATGGAATGCACCATATGTTTGTATTTGATATTTACATGCAAATGTATGAAATTTACATTGACTCTGTGACAAACTGAAGTGTGTTTATTGCTTATTTCTCTATAAGAATTTAATATTGAATTGGAACAGAACGCATGTGCTCAAAGTAGTGTATGTGTGTGTGCGTGTGTGTGTTTGTTCTCATAAGCAAACTAGCATGTTCATATGTGAAAAAGAAAAATCCACCCTATTAATGGTAAAACATTTCCAATAAGAATATATTTTTGTAAAGCACAACAACAAGAACGCTTATGTGTCCAATAAAACAGACAATACGAAAAACAGTGCCATCTATGAAATTAAAGCCACATATCAAAAATCATTTGTTTTTCAATAGATGGTAGTGTATGCATTTCAATATAAATTCTTTTTGTTTTTTTCTTTTTCAAAATACTTAATGCATATTTCTTGGACCAAAACCAATATTGAAATGAGATCAAAACTCATCAAAAGAATATTTTTGAACGGTTTACGTATAAGATATCGCCCCTTGCGATATGCAATTATTATTTAATGAAAATGTATTTGGATTGTAATTAAAAAGTGGATAAGATTTATCCATAATTTTTATCTACTACGCCCCTAAATCATGCAGAATTTATTGGATTGAAACAGGTAGATGTATTTTTAGGAACGATGTGTCTTCAAACTAAATTATTATCTAGTTGCTTCTTTACCCGGAATGAAATATGTTTTGTCAACTCAAATTTCTAATCGTAAATAAAATATACGCTCATGTCTTGCTATGTACGATTATATTGATAAACAGCAACTAAATAATATTAAAATGTATTCTTGAAAATATTTTACTTACTATGTGGACGAAAAATATACGATGTATGTACATACATACATATATATGTATGTACTTAGCATAGACGTTGTATGTTTGTGTAGGTTGTACATTAAGAGGGTGGATTGGGGATTTTGCTTTTGTTTTCATTTTGCAAACTCATACATTTTGGAAATCTTTGTCGTTAGTTAGACCTTAAAAATCATTAATCGCACACCCAAATGTCTATTCATTGATGTGCATGAATGCATATACAGAAGAGTTAATACGAGTATGTAGGTACATACATACATATGTATATGTATATGTAACGTTTGGTTCATAATATCGCTCGTATGTGTAATATGTGGCTGCCATAAACATCAACAACAAAAAAATAAAATAAAAAATAAAATAAAAGCAAAATACAACGAACTAAGGAATCGACATAGGGCAGCACCGATATAAAGATTCTATAAGATGGGATGTAGAAGTGAGGGTGAAATTTTGTTTATACCTATGTATACACATATACGTATATATATGTATATGTATATGTATGTATATTTGTATGTGCAATGGTACATGTTATCCTGTATGTACATATATGATAAGTGTGTACATACATAATATCAAATTCATATTGTACATACATAAGTAAACCCATACAATAACAGTGTATTCTCTTTTAAGGGGACACCTAATAAACTGTCAAATTCTTTCGCTTGTGAATTTACGTTCAGATTAAACATATATTTGACGAAAACAGCGTAAACAACAGTGTATATAAGTACTAAAATCCAACAAAGGTAATTAGAAAAATACAACAGTTTTACTATCATTTAAAATTTAGTATATATCAGTCATTTAACGATTACTGCCTTTTTTTACACAAATCAGTAAAATTTATTGAATACTGATTTCTTTTTTCAGTAAACAGTATTTTTTACTGAATACTTATTGCCTTTTTCAGTAATCAGTAAAATTTACAGAATACTGAAACAGGTAATGCAGTAAAAAAATTAATGCAGTATGCCCGTCTATTTTAAAAAAATTGTAAATAAAAAGAAAAATTAGTATTGATATCACATGCATGTAAACCTAAATGACGGGGCATCGGAACGAATCGGCATCGAAGACCTTTTCCATTCTCTTTGTCGATTACCTGAAAATGCGCTCATTTTCTGACTATAAAAACACATTTTTCGGGTAAAAAGTTTTCCTACAGGTGACTCTTCATGATAAGTCATTTATGATTCTTTTTTGTCAATCTTATTTACTTTAATAATGATTTTGTTCCCTGTAATTTATAAGTCACGTGTAGCTCTTTTTTAGTAAGCTTTTTAATTTACAAAAAACAATTGAGTGACTTCGTTTATTTTATTGCTTATTCGATATCTTTTTAGAATGTGAATTATAAATAACTTGTCATAAAGCCTGTCCGACAGGCGTAAACATATTTTACATAAACCCACCGACCATAGTCGGAAAATAAAAAATCTGGCTCCGTCTTGCACATGTGGAGCAAATGAGCTTTGACTATGCAACATTTCAGCTTTCTGCGACGTCAGACGTCTTCAAAAAGCTGCGGAAAGAGAATTGGACATACATCCGGACAAACAACGAAATTATATATATAGATTTCGTTGCACCCTAGCTCATCAACTTGAATATTAATGCATTTGTTTATTGGGGATTCATTCAGTTTTAAATTAATTAAATTTATTTCAAACAACATTATGTTCTTTTTTTTACTCAAGAAGTTTTTATTCATCTAGACGCACAAACTATGATTAAAACGGATTAAACACTCTAATTTTTAACACTTGGATGAATTGTTTTTGTTTACTATACAATTTATCATTAAAATAATTCATGAATACAATATATCGTTTTAATTAATGATTAGCGAGTTTTTGATCACCAAAACTACGGGTTTTTGAAAAAATAATCTTCCGAATGTTAGCAGGGAATAATTTAATTTTAATAAATTTTAAAATACGAGTGTTGATCCGATATCAATTCAAAACTTTCTTGATACTACAAATAGTTTAATTGAAATACAATTTTAGTTTTTTCTATATAAATTATAACAATTAAACATTATTCATATCGTAACATATTAATATTTCGCTATTCCTTAAAGTAACTTTTATTATTATTATTATTAATTTTTATAAACAATTGGGATAATTTCAATGTGTGTTATAATGCTATATTATTGTAAAGATGTTACTTGTATATGTCAATATAATGCAATAGCAGACCTTGTGAATATCCCTAATCAGCCGTTTTGGTTATTTTTAACAAAAATTGGTTACTTTTTTGTTGAATATGTACATGTGGACTTTTTTCTAATTTTGGTTACTTTTTATCAATATTTCGAGTAATAGTATTAATATATAAATACCTTTCTAAAAATATATGCATTTCTGTTGATGTTTATTATTAGGATATTAGGTACCGTAAAGTTACAAACAGCTGTAAAAGTTGAAAATAAAGCAGATGTAAAACTGTGATTATGTAAGGCCGTGATACACTATCGTATCGAGTTGTACGATTTCTCAAAAAAAAAAAAGGCATCTGTATGACAGATTTTTTGACAGTTTGTCCGACTTCATAATCTTTTGAAAAAATTCATAAACATTTTTTCTCCATGCGATCAGGGTTGCATTTTATAATATGTTAGCAAAAAGCAACTCTCATATTTTGTGTGATGGTTGGCACTAGTTTTGCCATATTGATGCGACTTTTAAAAGTGTGACAGAAATCGAAAAGATTTTCATGTAAATGACCCGTACGGCTGTCTATCATACACAGTGGGCTTTCTTGATAAAATTAATTAAATTTTAGTACACTTTTGTGTAATTTTTTCGTCAAGAGCAGTATCTGTATAATCGACTAATAAAAGGAAAACTGCTTAGAAATGTAATATTATTATTAAAATGGTCACTTGCTCAAAATGTTTCAATGTCATTAAAAATATAGTTTCTAGTTAAAAAGTATAGTATAGGATTCACATATGTTTGTAGATATACTAAAATATTTATTAACATTTTAAACCCGCACATTTTCTCGGGAAGCGTGGTCATTCACAAATATGTATATAGTTCTTGATACAAATTTTGCAATGGTTTGTTGTTGTAAATCTTATTAGCAAAGATATGATTTTTATATGTCGAGTATTCACTTGGAAGAAGCCTCTGAATTACAACCTGCTTCCACATAAAAGAAACAAAGTAAGCTGTATAATTATTTATATCTATATACATACATAAATATGTACATAATTGACCATTACAACCCTGTTTAAGGATTATGGCCTAGCTCTCGCTGTACCCATGTTTTTATCAATAAGTAACGGAACCTACAATTAAACGCCGACTTGAGAAGCTTATTCATTTTGTAGTATTATATTGATTGCAAACTACTTCTACATATGAGTACTGTACGCAATTAACTTAGTTTTGCTTACAATAATTAAAAACTCATTGTAATAGAATTCGAGTATTTTCTATTTTTTGGTAAGTCTATACGATTAGTAAGCAAATACATCAGCAGCTAAGTTCTTCTTGAGCTTCCATAACTAATTTGTTTTTTTGCTGAAAATGCTACTGAAATTCAAAATTGTCTACATTGAGGAAAACTGCAAATATAGGTACTATATATACTATATATACTTACAGCCTTATTTATAATAAAAATTTAGCAGCTCGTTGTACGTAATGGCTAAGTATGTCATTCCTATACATGGAAATTCTTACTCAAACGTACGATTTTTTAATTTATTGGATTCTTGACTAGTTATCCAATAAAATATATTAAAAGTTTTATTAATTCCACTCCATAACGGGTGATAAACTTGCCAGTTTTTTGTCCTATATGCTAAGGAGTTGCTAACTTTTAATTATAATTACGGCCGTTAATACATAATTGGATTTGTAGCTCGGACATATCTACAAATGTTTTAAAATTTTGGATTTCCAAAATACAACCGTGCTACATTATTGCAACTTCTTCACTTAACGTCTAAAAGAAACGTGTGCGCGTCCACTCGAAATTTTTTTCTTTTTGTATAATAAAAATAATATTCATCCATTTATAATGAGAGTTGTCATTAAAGGGAAAGCACACTGTACATACACAAACAATAATATGTATTTTTTTTGTTCTACATAAAAAACGTGATTACTCGTCTGTCCATCTCAATGTATAGATACGTGTATGTATGTATACGTGCTTGTTTGCCTGTGCAATAAGAAGAAAATAAATATATATTTCCAACATTTGCAAAAAGGACACTATACTCTTTACGTATTTTGTTTGCTGTGGTTGATGGTTTTTGCATGTGTTTACATATATGTATGTGTGTGTGTGTGTATGTATGTATACATTAATGTTGCCATAAAACCATTAGTGCCATCGTCCCTTGTGTACACCATCATCTTTCATTCATTTAAATGTTTAGCCACCCGCATTCAAAGACTGAACGATTCATGTCCACCCCCAGTGGGCGATTATACTCGAGGACATAACAAGCATAATACGAAACGATGCGCGACGCCATTCTTGCCGATGCTGAAGTTGATGTGATGTAAGAGCCATTCAATAATGTACAAAAATAATACAAAAACAAAAATACACAAAAGAGAGAAAGAAAATAAAATAAAATCACCACTACACTACCACTGCCACCATCAACCAAAATCAACTAAAAGAACACCCTCAACACACATACAGACACACATACACCCAATTTAAGCATTTGCAAAAATATTGTCGTCGACTTCTGTGGTAAACGCTGAATTCAAAATGAATGTGGTGTAAAATTCATGGCATTGCTGTTTGATATAATCAAACACACATATGTATGTACATATGTATGCATGTTTATATGAGTATGTACATTCATATGTAAATAAATAAAATGTATAAATCCCACAAAACATTTTCATCCAAATCTTCCAAATTCTGCGCAATCATACGAATATGTAATGCCGAATTCAATCAGTAAACGCTGCAAAAAGTGAATTTATTATTTAAAAAAGAAAAAGAAAATTATTATTAATTTTAAATGCATTAAATTGAGCTCAATTAAGGCCTTAATTGCGTAAATTTACTATTGTCCTGTTAGGGCTTAGATGTGAATTTGGTATTATGTTTGTCCTCTGACGATGAAAATTAATATTGAGTGGCAGGCGGAAATACTTTGCGAAGAAATTCATCAAATATATTTTGCTTGATGAAACTCTTTTGATATTCATAGCTTATATGTATATAAATTCACTGCTGTGAAAAAAAACAGACGATTTGCTTAATTAAAAAAAGGCGAAATGAGCATCGAAGAAATCATGAAAAAGTCCACAAAATAATTTTGAATGTAAAGTGAAGTTAATCGAGAATAAGAACGTGTCGGACATCGCATGCATGGATATTCAGACGTTCTAAAGCTGACATCTTCGAAAAAAAGAAATATGAAAAAATTATTTGTTTCGGCGACTACCTCTCAGCAGTCTTCTGGCAAAAGCTCTGGGAGTAATTGATTGCCATGACAAAGCTTCTCAAATCTTTTATTCGGAATCGACTTTAGACTGTAGCGATAAGCTAGACCGTAACTCTGAAACAGGATGGTAATGGCCAACTATGTAAAGCTGTATAGAAATACATACTAAGTATATTGATATATTGTATTCGCCGTGGTCTAGTGGTTAGTGTGCTGGCTTTTTCCAGAACTCAGATTGTGTGTGTCAATTTTTATCCATGAGTATCGTGCCCTACAGTTTAATGTCGTCTCCGAACAGCAGACTTTTTATGGCCTAACAATAACTCTCACAGCTTGTGCCAGAAGACTGCTAAGAGTTGATCGAAGAAAGAAATATCTTTCATATTTCTTTCATTTTCATATTTTTTCATATTTCTTTCTTTGACGATGTCAACCTGAGATTTGAACGCGGAGCTCTGGTCTAATAAGCCACCACACTACTAGACTACGGCGAGAAAATTGTAAACTTTAGTAGCATCTATATATATAATTTCGTTGTGTGTGCGGATGTATGTCCAATTCTCTTTCCGCAGCTTTTTTAAGCCGTCTGATGTCGCAGAAACCTGAAATTTTGCATACTTAAAGCTCATTTGCTCCACATGTGCAAGGCGGAGCCAGACTTTTGATTTTCCGACTGTGGTCGGCTTTATGACTGAAAATTTAAGTTCCAAAGTGTAAAGTTCCAAAAGATTACTTTGAGTGCTACTTTTGTGTGTAAGATTGTTTTTAAATAAAAAGTTGTAGCATACTGTTCTTCGGCCGTCTGCATATTCCAACATACAAACTCCACTGTAGTGATCCTACTGCTTTTTTGTTGTAAATTAGCTAAATTGAGTACTTAGCTTACTCGGCTGTCTCCAGGAGCGCCTTGTCCCTATGTTCACACCAATTGATGTCAGGGCGTCATCAACCTGGATCTTCTAACGCAGAAATGGTCGTCTTCTACGCCATGTCTCCGAATCAACATGTCTTCTGTAGTTCCTGCTTCATACTCGTTGTTATGAATTTACTGGAATTTGTTTGTTAATTGAAAGCAAACAGATGCAATTTATACTGACTTTAATAAAGCGTTGGACCTCGTTAATGATGGTTTTAGTAAATATTGGTGGGGATCATACCTTTTCAAGAGGAAACAGTGTTCTCAATTCAATCATCTTGGACCTCTGTTGCTTCCAAAATATATAAATTTTCTTTCACCAACTACTACCAATTGTATGCAGACGATTTAAAAATGTTTATTTCGTTTAATAATAGTATCGATCAAATATTACTACAGGATGATATTAATTGATTTACTAGCTGGTGTATAATAAATTCAGTCAATCTTAATATAGAACAATGTAAATATGTGTATGATTTTTTCCTCATATTAATGGTAGCTACACTGCGCGTCATCAGGTTAGCGCCCCTCTTTACACTCTCCGTTAATGTTAAATACTACCTAAACTACTTGTGCTATGGACTTGCAACTTTTATGTATTTGACTTCTATCAATTCTTCATAAAATAAAACAATAATGGCTACTCAAAAGTTGAAGTTACTATTTTATTTTTAATTTTTGGAAAAAGTATATTAAAAAAAGTAACCAAAAATTGGTCATCAGGATAGCGCTATTTGCGATAATTTCAATATATTTAGTTTTTTAAGCAAAAAGAATGCTTTTTATTGCCAGTTTATGATATTTTGAAAACTTTTAAATAAAATTAGCAGAGTAGGTAAAATCGCAGCGCAGCGGCGCTCTTTGGCTCTTTTTTGCTCTTTGCGCAGAGAGCAGAGCAAACTTTTTGTTGCTCTTGCTCTGCGCCATTTTTTTGCTCTGCGCATTACAAGCGCTGCGCATAGAAAGCGCATTTGAATTTTGAGCTTTCTTGCGCCACTCTTTTTTTTGCGCAATGCGCAAAAGAGCCAAAAGAGTGCGCAAATGCGCATTGCTCATTTACTGTGGTGTAAAATACCTTTGAAGTCAGTAATTTTAATATGAAAAAAGAAGAAATAATTAAATATAAATAGAATTTATATTAGTAGTTTCATATACTTTAGAGTAAAATAATAAAACAATTCTTTTTTTTTTATATTAAACTGGGGCCTTATTCTGTAATTCTCTTAAGCTAAAATGCTTAAATTTTGGGTTTTTGAAACAAGCTGGGCGTTAGAATATATAAAATTAAAATGTGTAGAGGTAATAGGCATAAAGGTTTTAAATTACAATAAGCGTTTAAATAATTCTATTCGTAGCCAAAAAGTCCTAAATCTAGTTTATATATTTTTAGCGATAGTGTTTTAGATTAGGAGAGTTACAGAATAAGGCCTCTGTTAATTTTTTTTTTCTTCACGCACATAAAGTAGTACAACAAAATTTTTTCTGAAAATCACACGCGAATATATGCATTCAAATTTTTTCAAAAATTTTCCTAAGTATATATGTATGTATATGTGAAGAATGAGTGAAAAAAAATTTTATTTTCTTCATGCAAATAAAGCACGCGAATGCCCCCATTCATCTTTTTTACGTATATTTATGATGGAAATTTCAATCAGTAATACTGCATAAAGTGATTTTCTTTAACGCAATGATTTACTGCACATAAAAAATTTTTCGAATGGCAAATTAAAAAAATTTGTTGCTGATATGACACTGTAAATATAAAAAGCGCATGCGCAATGCGCTACTCATTTTGCTCAATGTGCAGAGCAAAGCGCCAAATAAAAAATTTAAATGCGCATAGCGCAAAGAGCAGCGCTTACAAAAAAAGAGCAAGAGCCAAAAGAGCCAAAAGAGCCAACAACTGCTCTTTTTTATGTGCTCCGCTCTTTGCGCATGAGCAATTTTTTGAGACGCAAGAAAAGAGTGCGCAATGAGCAAAAGAGTGAGCAAATTCTTACTCTGAAAATTAGTAATGTGTGGTTCCGCCCTTATTTGAAATGACCTCGAAAACTCGATTGGGAATGGAATTGTACAGACTTTCAATGTAATTCAACGAAATGGTGGACCAAGCGTGTTTGATGACTTCAATTATTTCTGTTTTTGTGCTATATTGCTTTCCGGACTCGTATACTTTCCTAGCCAACCATCCCCAGACGTTCTCGATTATATTAAGGTCGGGCGAGCATGGTGGCCACTTAAGGACTTCAACTTTTTGGGTTTGAATCCATGATTTTACGAATCTGGCAGTGTGAATTGGGGCACTGTCATGTTGGAAATACCACTCTAGATCCCCAAACATGTTTTGGAAGTGAGGAAAAGCTATTTCTAAAACGTTTTTATAGTTTTTCGCATTCATACATGACGTTAAAAACTGCAATTCGCAGGTGTCATAGTAGGATATAGCTCTCACATCATCACACCTCCCTCTCGGGTGTGCAAGCGGTCCAAGTGATGTTCCTTTTTACGTAGATCGTGAAAGTAATAGTTATTCCCATCGGGCCCTTCTAAATTGAATTTCTTTTCATCTGAAAAAACTACGTACTTCCACTCAGCAGACCATGTCATGTGTATTCGAGCAAAATCTAAGAGCATTTTTTTTCTTAGCGCATTAACTAGTGGTTTTTTTTCTGTCTACGTAAATGTCTTGCTTTTCTTATAAGTCTTTGCACCGTTGATAAGCTCGCTTTAACACCAGTTTTTTCCTTAATTTTGGTAGACGAGTCATGCGAATTTGATGCTTCCCTCAGTATTGTTCTCTTATCTGCTTCAGAAACCACTCCATTCATACCGTCTTTAAAGTTTTTTCCATAGTTTTTCTTATTTTTAAAAAAATTGGCTATAGTTTTCCTGTGCCTTCCAGTTTTTTCTGTAATTTTTTGGAAGGATAGTCCTGTCTCCAATCAATCAATTTTTGATTTTTCCTCCAAAGATAAGATTGTTCCTCTTCCCATATTTTGCGATTGTTTGAAGATATTGAATTTGATGACAGTTATTGCAAAGGCAAACTATACAACTTAAATTTAATTTGGGGGCGCTAATATGATAAAGTAAAATAAGTGCAAAATATTTTGAGGAAAATAAAACAAAATATAAAATAATATATAACGGTTCTTTTATTGAGCTCAGTTTTCTCGTGAGAGAAATTGTATATGACGATTGAAAAAACAAATATTAAAATAGAAAATGTAAAAAGTAAATGAGAAGTTAGGGGGCTATAACCTGATGACGCGCAGTGTATGTGGCGAATAATTCAATTCCTGAGTTAGGGGAGTCATTTAATTATCTAGGAGTACATTTAGATAGACAGTTGAATTTTAAACCTCATATAAATCTCACAATTAATAAAGGTACTGGAGTACTGGGATTCACGATATGCTGATTTATATACAATAAAACAATTGTTCATTATAAATGTACAACCGATTCTTTAATATGGTCCTGTACATTTAAATTCAACGAATCTTACTGTTTTGTCTTTCTGGTTTAAGATGGAATTTAATTGTAACGCTGATTTTTTATCAACTTCGACTTGCACTTGTTACAGTTCCAGTATTGAAAAGTCGTAGACTAAATTGTCCTTCCTGTATAAAGTGAAGTACCTTTGAATATCCCTTTTTGTTGTTCGCGAAATTATGAAATTTTAAATATTACCTATAATTACTTCCAATTCTACTAACTTTGTTCCATTTCAGAGAATCTACAAGAAGTTTAAATTTGTTAAATAAATTATAAATTATAATAAATAAATTAAGAAAATATGCAAAAATTATAAAAAAAGAAAAATTATAAAAACAAATTGTGACAGATTTTTTTTTTTGTCAGATAACATGCAAGAATTTTGGGTTGTCAAACATACATATTTGAGGAAATTATTTACTGGGAAAACTAAACTTTTCAATGTGCACATATAGTGTGTGTTTCTTTATATTTCACACATACAAATGTCTCGTGTGTGCATGTATTAATGTACACAAAACACAAACATAAGTATGTCCATATATTTGATTATTTATATACAAGCAAGACACATCTACACATTCTAACGTATATTACATTTTATACAATCAACCTTTGTATCCATATTTTACTGAACATCTAATATATACTCATTTTGTTCAGTTTCAATGACTAACATATTTTATCCACAGACATCTTATCCAGAATTCCTATCTTATGAACAACAATTTCGTTGAGTGAGTTAAAGTCTTTGTCACAATGCTCTCTCTCACACCAATTTTTTCATATTTGATTCGGTGCAAAAAGTCTACTTCTACTTTGTTTGTTAACTGTTTTGTTAGGATTCTATACTTGTTGTACATGATATATGGCTTGGAAGTCATATCTACATACATGTGTACCTATCTATGTATGTATATGTATATTGTGAGATATATGTATGTATGTATAAAGAAATTTATAAAATAGGATGATTAGAATTATTTCTAATAAATACTTATCCTATAACATTTTTTAACATTTAGGTTTCTTTAATTTTATTTTTGATTTTAGTTCATTTACAATACATATACATATGTATATTAAACTCTTGGTCATGCGTTCCATGTACAAAACTGATATTTATACACAAATTTTCATTATTTATTAGTAAAACGGATGTTAATCTTATCTTATTTATTAAAATTTTCAATAACTTAAAAAGAGTACACAGAAAAAATTTAAAATCGATTTCAATTAAAAAATTTGTACTACCAATTAATTTATTTATTAGTTTTGCCCCTACAAACAATATTAATAATATCAATTAAAAAATTAATAGTGTCGAACTTTTTGAAAATAATTTGTATTAATTAAAATTTTTATTAATTCCAAAAAAATTTTCAATTAAATATTTAACTGGACCAATTAAACTTTTAATTAAAAACTCAGACACTTTTTAATCAAATACATTAATTGGTACAATTAAAAAATTAATTGACGCTAAAATTTTACACCGATTAAAACAATAAATAACAGAACTAAAATTTTATTTTATCCCACCATACAAAGTAATTAAATAATATAAAATTATATCACTACCATTGTATTTTCTTTTTCCTCCAAAAACGATAATTCTTAAAAAATGTGTACTTTTGGACAGCCTTCTATCAATCGCGAGCTTATTCTATATCTTTCCCCTTTTTTATAAAATTCCTAAAAAAAAATTGAAACTAAATAATTTTGTTTTAAAATTCGAAATATTGTAAGTACTTACCAATTCCTATATGTATGCTCAAAAAAATCATTGGAGGAGTTGTATGTGTTACTGCACAAAAAACGAAAATACACAAACTCAAAATTTATTTGTTTTAAAAATAATAATTTTTTATATGCATACATAACATAACTGACCTTTACAACCCTGTGTCAGATTAATTATCTTCTCGCGGCACTCATGTTGTGTGTCGACTCCGAACAACAGACCTCAGAATCAGTTAACTTTAGTAAAAAAACAAAAACGTGAAAAATTGTGTTTTGAAATACACTTTCTTAAATTCAAGTCTGATAGGGCGGCTTTAGCGATTAGATGTTAAATGTGGATAATTAATTGCTTTGTTACTACGTACAGCGTTAAAACGCCATCACCATTGGCCATTACAATCCTGTATCAGGGTTACGGCCTAGCTTCTCGCAGCACTCATGTTGTGTGTGTTAATTTTTATCCATAAGTACCGGGACCTACAGTTTAAATTCGTCTCCGAACGACAGATTTGAGAAGCTTTTTCATGGCAATTAGTTACTCTCAGAGCTTTTGCCAGAAGACTCCTGAGATGTAGTCGGCGAAAGAAATATTTTTTTTCATATTTCTCTTTTGATGTCAGAGCTGGATGTACAACCCGGGGCTCATGTCATACATAGTAAGCCACAATAAACACTAGACCTCGGCGACTACACCATTACAACATCTAGTAACAAGAAATTACACAAATTTTCCATAAAATGTGTAATAAGTTAAATTTTATTAAGTTTAGTTTTTATTTTTCGCTACAAGCAGGAAGTAAATTGCATTTCCAGAACTTAAACTCGTCTAAGATAAGTTTTTTTGTTTAATAAAACACCTAGTAGAAGAAGTAGAATAATTTGGCAATCTTCTTCTTCTTCCTTACACCGCAACTTTAAGCCACAGATTTAAATCTTAGTACGTTTTACTAAGAAACATGAATACTTATTCTCCGTTTTGCGAAAAGTATTTGTAAAATTGCTGCTTCAATTAGGGTCCGAATGTGACGAACCGAGGAACATAAAATTAGAACTAAGGATACCTTACATGAGTTAGCTTTTACGTATGAAAAATATACAGTTGAAAGTTGGATGAACAAAGTAATGATTACTCTTTCTCAAATATAACACCTGAAGCCGTTAAAGAAGACGATTTTGCAAAATATTTAGACGAGCAGGAGTAATTCAAGCGATGTATGTAAATTAATTTTAAAAAAATTAATACTGATCTTGATAATATTATTACGCTGGTTATTTAATTGCTTTCTAAACTCAATTCCGAAGATTCCACCATGCAATGTAAAAGAATTTACATGGCTTACAAATGCAAAAAGAAGTTCTATAAAAATTTTAAGAAATCTTGCCTGAATTCAGTTTACGCTCTACATTTTGTTTAGAGATTTTTATATAACTCGGCAAATATTCAAGATTACAAAATCTATCTCTTAAAGGTACGAACAAAATACGAATACAACCCAAAATAATTTTTTAAATTTGTATATTTAGATCAAAGAGGTTTTGCTTTTCCTTTAATTATAAAAAAAAGTTTTGTTACTCAATCGTATAATTTAAAAAATAATTAGTAATATATTTACTGATTTTTTTTTTTGTTCATGACAGCATTCAGTTGTTGATCATCACTATGAGGATCTGACACTATCTAATCCAACAAGTGTTAATATTAAATGCTTACAGTGAATAGAGGCTCAAGTAATATTTTGTTATCTTTAACTGTTAACCATTAACTTCGACAGAATATTCCTTATAAACAAGTTAGTTTGGTCATACAGCTGGTCACAATAGTGCACAGTTTTTCTGTCATTAGAAAGCATTGAAACGCGTAAATAAATATTTTCGGGATAAGCGAAAAATGTGTTTAATGGAATTGATTTATTCACAACTAAATTAATCGTATTGATTTATAAACAAATAGCTGCCATATATGTATAACTAAATTATAGAAACTAACACTAAAGTACTGTAATTAGTTTTGTTTAAAAAAAAATTGTTCAATACTTTCTGAGCTCTGCAGCCGCTATTAAACGAGCATTAAAATGCCCTCTGAGAATCAAAATAAAATCAAATGTTTCGTTTTGTTCCTAGATTAATTCTAAAATTCTTTATTAAATTTATCAACTTACATACTAGTCTATTGCATAGGTCAGCATTACTGGTCAAAACACATATACTATAATTGTATCAATGCATTGACTTTGAATTAATGCTGACCAACATAAATTCTATTAAACGTATGATTAATAAAGAAAGTTCCTAAATTACATTATAGTGGTGAGCATAAGTGCACACACACACTATGTCTTATTTTACAGTGGTGAACATAAGTGTACCCACACTACAGTACATTTGAACAGAGACTCTTAAAAATCTAAGTTAAGGTCAGGGCGAAAACCTTTCGACACAGCATTGGCTAGACGATAAGTATATACCACGTCAGTAGAAAAATGTCTTTCATATTAAGTTTCCATTCCTGAAGGAATATTTCTTAACGAAATCGATTTCCACCGGCCACTAAAAGTTTATTTGCTAAAAAAAAAAGAGAAATCAAATCAAATCTTAGAAAGTTCTTTTTTATTTCATCTACTCTATTTTAAATATAATATATAGTTTTATATATATATTTTATTATATAATATATAATATATAATATATAATATATAATATATAATATATAATATATAATATATAATATATAATATATAATATATAATATATAATATATAATATATAATATAAAATATATAATATATAATATATAATATATAATATATAATATATAATATATAATATATAATATATAATATATAATATATAATATATAATATATAATATATAATATATAATATATAATATATAATATATAATATATAATATATAATATATAATATATAATATATAATATATAATATATAATATATAATATATAATATATAATATATAATATATAATATATAATATATAATATATAATATATAATATATAATATATAATATATATTTTTAACTATGTATTTTAAAATGATCCAAATCCATTAAGTCTATTTTAAAATAAATAAATTTACTAAATTTAGAAAACAACTCAATGTAGTGGTCTCTGGCAAAAATTTAAAAAATTATAATTACGCCTTTTTGAATGCCAGTTTTAGTAAGTTCTTTATAGCAGCAACTCTTATTAAGTTGGTAACAGATCGATTTATTTTCTAAAATATTATAACTCATATAGTTAAATTTCTTTTGTGCTGGCATCTTTAGCGTTATCTCTAATATGACCCAGCTCTAAGAATCAATATTTGGAAGTGTTGTTTCGTTGTTATAGACTTCAACAGCGTCTATAGATCCACTGGTACTTGGCAGCTTATTATGCTGTTACTGTAAAGTCAATGCCTATTACTGAAAATAAGAATGAAAATACAAAAAAATCGACAAAAACAAACTTATATAAAAGAGAAAGATAAGGAAGTACATAAATATAGAAATGAAATTAATGGTGATAAAGTAATAAAAAGACAAATTAAATTTATTGATTTGTGAATACATAATACTTTCTTCTTCTGATAGGGTGTTTTTTATTGAGGTATAGAACTTTAAGTTGGCATCACTTTTTTAACTGGCGGCTATTTTGTCAGCCGTCAAGTGATTAATATTTAGTTTGGTTTGCCATTTCATCATGAACAGGTTGACAAAAGAACAACGCTTGCAAATCGTGCAAATTTATTTCGAAAATAATGGTTCAGTTCGCGAAATTTACCGCAAGCTCCGTCCATTTTATGGTCGACATAATCGTCCATCAGAGCAATTAATTCGGTTAACCATGAATCGTTTTCGCACTACGTTTACTCTATGTGATAATACGCATCCGCAGAGACGTCGAACAGTGCGTACCAAAGAAACAATTGCCGCTGTAGAGCAAAGTGTTGAAGAGAACCCGAATGAATCGATTCGCCATCGTGCACAGCAATTGGAGCTTTGTCCATCAACTTTATGGAAGATTTTGCGCAAAGATCTTGGCTTGCGACCTTACAAGATCCAGCTTGTGCAAGAATTAAAGCCGCGAGACCATGCAATGCGTCGTGATTTTGGTGTATGGGCCGAAAATGAGATTGATCTCGATGCTGATTTTCATCGCAAAATTTTGTTCAGTGATGAGGCTCATTTTTGGTTGAATGGCTACGTCAACATTTGGAGCATTTGGAGTGAAGAGAATCCACATGAGACCCTTGAGACGCCATTACATCCACAAAAACTGACTGTTTGGTGTGCTCTATGGGCTGGTGGAGTCATTGGGCCATACTTTTATTTTGTTCCCGAATTGGATGGCATGTATGTGGATGAGTTGTGGTTCCAACAAGACGGCGCTACATGCCACACAGCGCACGTCACAATCGATTTATTGAAGGAAACATTCGATGAGCGCATAATTTCGCGGAATGGACCTGTCAATTGGCCACCAAGATCGTGTGATTTGACACCATTGGATTATTTTCTTTGGGGATATGTGAAGTCGCTCGTCTACGCCAACAAACCAGAAACGTTAGGGGACTTGGAAGCCAACATTCGTGGCGTTATTGCCAACATACGGCCCCATATGCTTGAAAAAGTGGTTGAAAATTGGACCTGTAGAATTGGCTTTATTCCAGCTAGCCGCGGCAGCCACATGTCCGAAATCATATTTAAACATTAATGGCATAAAATTATCCTTCCAATAAAGCCAAATTGATGTACATTAAAACGATTTTCTTGTGTTTTATTTCAATTCGAAGTTCTATACCTCTAAAAAAACACCCTGTACATGAATACAGTGATACACTACGTGTTCACAAGCAAGTAAACAAATACTGTTTTCTGTTAAGCATACAATGATACAGAAGCTTGTAAATTCGGCAATTATTTAATGAGGTATTCTTTTCTATTCTCTAGAGCAAGACGAAGTACATGTTGTCGACGAGTAGGGATGCTGATCGCATCGGCTCCCAGGTTACAGCCGGCAACTATACATTCGATGTGGTCAAGGAGTTCATCTACCTTGGCACCGCCATTACCAGCAAGAATGATGTCAGTCTGGAGATCAAGCGAAGAATTACACTGGCCAACAGGTGCTACTACGGTCTCGGTAGGCAGTTTAGTAACAGAGACCTCTCTCGTGCGACGAAGTTAACACTCTACAAGTCGCTTATTCTTCCGGTGCTTCTCTATGGTGCGGAAGCATGGACGCTGTCTTGTGCCGATGCAGCGGTCCTGGGAGTGTTTGAGAGAAAAATTCTTCGCAAGATCTTTGGTCCACTGAAGCAAGGCGATGAGTTTCGCATAAGGACCAACTATGAGCTGTATGAGCTCCTCGGCGACGTAGATGTTGTCCAGCGCATTAACATCCAGCGGCTGCGCTGGCTCGGCCATGTTGTTCGGATGGAAGAATCTGCTCCAGCGAAAAAGGTTTTCGATGCGAAGGTCACTGGACGTCGGCGTAGAGGACGTCCATGTTTACGTTGGAAAGACCAGGTAGATGGAGCCCTGTCATCAATTGGTGTGACCAACTGGAGAAGGCGTGCGCTTAGCAGAGACGCCTGGAGACTAGTGTTGAGGCAGGCCGAAACCCGTTAACGGGTTGTTATGGCCAGCTAAGTAAGTAAGTAAGTATTCTTTTCTACAAAAATTTTATTATTATATAATATAAAAAAGTATGTAATATGTATTTTCTTTTTTGACCCAGTTTGGTTCTATACTGCATTTTTAACGGATACCATGAAAGATAATTTAAAAAAAATTCAATATTTTGGCAAAACTAGAAAGAAAGATTAATTTTTTGGTAGAAAAGAAAACGCCATAAGGTTTTCAAAAACGGTAAATATGTATACGGTTAACATTTCTTTTTATTTCTCTGTGATGCTTATAATCAAAACATTTAACTTTTTTCATTGATCATTGAAAAATTAAATTTGTTGCGTATTGCAATTATTTTTTTAAATACTTCCGGGGACAGTGTCTATATACAACCGGCCATTCCACAAGCATAATGTAAATTAGTTGAAATTAGATCATAAAAGATTTTCTACAATCTGTTACAATAGTAATACAATAAGTAAAAGAATTACTCTTGTTATATTTTTGTAAGTCTTTTTGAAAATAATGTCAGTTATATGAAAAATTTTTTTATTATTCGTTAAAGTTTCGGACTTTTTGCTATTACATTAGCGCATTCAAATTTGAAAATAAGTTTAGAATATTAAAAAGTCTTTTAAAGATAAAGAATAATATATCTTCACAATTATATATATAATCGATGTATATAATTATATATGTATATAATTGGCTATTACCACCCTGCTTCAGAGTTACGGCCTAGTTTCTCGCAGCACTCATGTTGTGTGTGTCAAGTTTTATCCATGAGTAAAGAGTTTTTGGATCCATATACAACTAAAAAATTATTTATATCATTGGTTACACCGATTCTTGGCTCTGTAGTTTGGGACCCTCAATATATGGTTCATTCAGATTCTATTGAATCTGTTCAAAAACAATTTTTGTTATTTTGTCTTCGTGGATTCTGCTGGAGTTCAGATGTTAACCTACCTTCTTATTAACATCGTCTTGCACTTATTAAGTTACCTACATTAAAGAGCCGTAAGCAAATGCTAAATGTGTCGTTTCTATTTAAATTATTGAATGGAAGTTTAAATTCTCCATATCTTCTTAGTAAAGTATATTTTAATATACCAATTCATTGTTCAAGAAACTTTGAAATTCTAAGCATTATATATTATACATCTAACTTTGCGAACTTTGTTCCATATCGTAGAATATGCAATGAGTTTAATTTATTATCTGAATATATTGATTTTTATAAAAGTTTGAGAATTATAAAGAGAGATATTATCTTATATTTAAATACAAGAAATTAATAATTTTAATTCTGGTTTTTCGACCTTTATTATTTAATGTAAAGAATTAATTAAGCTTAAGGTCTGTTTTTAAATAAAAATCGTTTATTTATTTATCGATATTTATCTACTCCTACAAGAAATTGTTAATCATTTGTATAATTGTTGTAAATATTTTTTTGTATTTTGTTATCGTCTGCAAGGATTTATTCCATAGACATAAACAAATAAATAAATAAAAATAGATGCCAGAGCTGCGAATTGAACCCGGAGCTCTTGTCTCATACATGCATAATTAAAATCTGTTCAAAGTAATCTTGGACCATAATAACTGTCGTATTGTCTGTGGATATTGGTAGAACTCAGTAAATATCAAACCATTTGTTTGAACTCTATAATCTTCCTGATCCAAATAAAAACTGTTGTAGGTCTGTGTAACTTTACATAGTTTCGTCCGAAAGAAATAATAAAGCAAATATGGCGAAAAGGTTTGTTTTGCACTAGGAAAGTACGAAAGATAACATAGTACTTACATATAAGAATATCAAACCTTTTCCGGAGAGAAAAACTCTGTACAACTGAATACGGCAATTCCTTAGTCGCCATCCCATTATTTAAACGTGATCAGCATACTTTTTTATTTCTTATATTACAATGGCTTAAGAATATAGTGCAACAGTAAAAAAATGCACGGATTCGAAGATTAGTAAAACCCGGTTTGGCCAGATTGACTACCAATTTTTTTTTATGGACCTCAAAAAAATGTTTTCTCAGTTTTTGGCCAACAGCCAACTCAAACTTAAAGGTATGGCTTAATTATATTTGGCAGTAATGTAGTGAAGAGTTTACTGAACAAATTTTAAAATATTTCATATTCAAAAAATTATTTTTCCTTACACTTTTTTGCAAAAATGTAGGAGAAATTACTTCTTTTTTTAATTTTTTCAGCATAACTTACAGGGACTCGTAATTTTTTACTAACAATATATGACAAAATTGTAGCCATTGTATATCTGAACAACTTTTGTGAACACATGAATACAATCTAAATGTGCATTGGCATCCGAAATAGCTTACAATGACCACTTTGTAGCCCAAAAATTTTGTTTTTCACTATTTTTAAATTAAACGTATTATAGATTTATTTATCGGGTACATTTAAAACACATTTGACTTTGAGATTTTATCAGAAAGGTCAGTAGACATATGTATACTGTTTTAAACCTATAAATTCCTATTGATATTTTGATTTGCTATCTAAGCAGCTATCTATCTTGAACTCTACAACAATAATAATTTTAAATTATATTTATTTAAACAAATTATTTCTTTCGACGACTTTTAGCAAAAGCTCTGAGAGTAACCGATTTCCATGAACAAGCTTCTCAAGTCTTTCGTTCGGAGCCGACTTTAAATTGTAGGTGCCGGTACTTATGGATAAAAATTAAAACACACAACATGAGTGCTGCGAGAAGCTAGGCCGTAACTTTGGCACAGGGTTTTAATGGCCAATTATACGAATTATAAAATCAAAAACTTTTTTATTTTTTGAACTATTTTGAACTCTTTCAACCTCTTGTTTAATTCATGGTTTTTAACAAATGATTTTTGAAAATATAATTACGCTTACATTTAACTGTCATTTTGCTGTTCTATATGTAATAGTCAATAAATAATTATAAGATTTGTAATTGTACTTGATAACTACAATATAAATTTGAAAAAAAAAGAAATAATAATCCTCAAAACGTTTTATTGATATATGAAAACATATTTTTAAGCTGCAGAAATCCTATATAAGTAGGTTCTTTAATAGTTTAAAAAATATATATGCGTTTTAAAATAAGAAATGAAAACTTTGTGGAAATTTATGGAAACGTGAAAATACCAAATTACCAACGAACAATACACAAGCATTCACATTTAAGTCAACAACTTGTTGCTTCAATTTTTTCTCTTTTATTTTTTCTTTTCCTTAAAAAAATATTCATAAAAAACAAAAAAAAACTTTGTTTTTCAGACTAACATAAAAATTATTTTACAGTTTTTTTTTATTCGACCTTGAAATTAAATCACTGCCTTTTCGCACCCTCTTTAAATACATTTTTTTAAGAAAAAATAATTTATGCAGCCGTTAAAAAAAATGTAAAAATCCATTACGTCCCCATTCCTACCAATGAGATACTCATTACGTAATCATTACAGACAGCAAGCAGACTTGTTTAGAAAGGTCGGCAATAAAAAAGAATCATAAAAATTAAGAAAAAGTTAACAAAAATAAAAAGCGGAAATTTCGCGTATTTTAATAAACGAGTCAACTTCATTATTTCTTTGGATATAAATATATAAGTATAGTAGTACACGTATATACACGCACACTAATTGTAATTACCAAATAATGGCACCATAATATATAAAAATTACTTTTTACTCTCACTGTCTATTTTATTTAAAAAACAAAATTAAATAAATAAGTACTCTATTCAAAATTATATGCTTATAAAGGAACAAAAGGAATTTGACTGATTGCTAACTACACTTAACTGTATTTGTATTTGTATTTTTTTTTTTTCTAAAAGAAGTTTTTTTTATTTTACTTCACAATTTAACATTGACAGTTATTTTTGTTTTTTTAACTCTTTTCAAGTACTTATTAAACATTATTAGTTCACACGCTGTATTAAAATCGTTTGCTGAATCTGACCCAAATTCCTGCTTCCGCCCTTGAAATAAACGGCATCATTTAATATTCCTTTCTTAATTAAAAACTTTGCCTTCCTACTCGTTTATAAGAAATATTTGCTAAATAAAACAAACCAGAAGAACATAATCCATTAGCAATTATTAAAGTATACAAACCAGCTAAAGTGTGAAGACAAAACTAACTGATTTATTCCTGTAAAGCTTCGATTTCTAATTTCATATTGTTGCCAAAACTGAAATCGGTCAAAAATCGGAAATCTTTAATTTTGTACGCATTTTAGCATGATGGGATATTTTTCAGTTGCACGAGCCTAATTCATAATAAAACAACGTAATACTCGTATATACAATATATAAGAGGGGGTGTGTGGTATAGTGGTTAGAGTGCCCGCACAAAAATTCAAACGGCCCAAGTTCAAATCAGAGCAAAGTTGAAAAATGGAAAACTCAGTTTGCGGTTTTTTCAAAATTATAATTTACAAGTGACTCATTTTGACATTTGCCTTCGCGTGTATTCAACATTGTGAAATTGTTTTTTGTATGAAAGTCATTACGTTTTTCTCTTTTCCTTTTCTTATTCGTTTTGTTCGCACACAATTCTGATGTAGAGAAACCTAAATCAATTTATTTTCGCCCAGCAAGCGAAAGAGAACACTCACTGTACATTAAGAAATAGCCTGTTAAAAATAATAGTATCCCGCCTTCCAAAAAGTCCATCTACAAACAAACCGCTTCAGACATTCCACTCTATTCCTCCTTAACCATTGACAACAAAAAACGAATGATCAGATAAGATAAGAGCTAAAACCTACATAGCGAAAGCACTTACCACAATGATGGGCGAATTGCTGTTGATCATATAAGGGTGAAGTTATAACACTGGCCTTTGAATAACCAATTCACAGCAATTTTTCCCATATAAAACATATAGTCGCCGTGGTCTAGTGGTTAGGGTGTTGGATTACTAAGACGATAGAGCAGGGTTCAAATCTCAGCTCTGATATCTAGTAAAAAATAAATATGTATAAATTATACAAACTTCCGGCTTGAAGTTCTTATATACTTATAAATTCAAAAGTTTAACACCTTTTCTTTTGTGTTTTTTTATTTAATTTATTTTTCCAACATTTCGATCAACCTCGTTGATCATCCTCAGGGAAAAAATTATTAATTACTATTATCCGTGGTGTCGTCAATCTGGTTATATTGTTTGTCACTCACTGTGAGTGAGGTTCACAACATACAAAACTTACCTAAAAATAAATATGAAAAAAGTATTTCTTTCGGCGACTACCTCTCAGCAGTCTTTTGGCAAAAGCTCTGGAAGTACTTAATTGATTTCCATGAAAAAGCTTCTCAAATCTGTCGTTCCGAGTCGACTTTAAACTGTAGGTCCCGTCACTCATGGATAAAAATTAAGAACCCCAACACGAGTGCTGCGAGAAGCTAGGCCGTAACCCTGACACAGGGTTGTAATGTCCAATTATATATCGTCGCAAGAATTAAAGAACGCTGTAACTGACAAAAAATCGAATATACGTTTTTTACATAATTTTTATCAGAAAAAAAAAATACGGGTCGATTGGTCCCGGTCCCAGATTTCTCTAATGAAAAGGAATTCACCTACGCCGCCTGCGTTTTGAAAAATACCAGTGTTTTTGTTCTACTTTAATACAAGTTTTTTGGATCTGGTAAACATTTAATGTTTTGTCAGTTACACCGTTCTTTAATTCTTACGACGATATGTACACAGAAAAAAAAACGTAGTAATGGCAAATGATTTTAACCTTACCGCAAATAGAATTTACATTCGGATCGTTCCCAATAGCAATTTGTATTTGTCGCAACTACAAAATTGCTGTTACATTAAATACAATTGAGCAAATACAAAAATGGTTTTAACAAATGCGATTGTCTTTGTCCCAAATGCAAAAACTGTCCTACCAAATACAATTGTCTTTGCCCCAAATGCAAAAACTGTCCTACCAAATACAATTGTCTTTGCCCCAAATGCAAAAACTGTCCTACCAAATACAATTGTCTTTGCCCCAAATACAATTCGACATATGTCAAAATTTTTTTAAATTTTTAGATTTTATTTACAAACAAAAATAAAATTAAAGATTTTTCAGGAATATATACATGCGTATGTACAATGAATTGGTAAATTATTTTTAACTATATCTAAAATATTAATATAATACATAGAAAGGCATTTGAGAGCACAATATAATAATACATACATATATAATATTATAAAACATATATAAATAATATAATATACACACACTATAGCACATAATACATAAACTATATTTATATACAGACTTCGAACGACAGATTTGAGAAGCTTTTTCATGGCAATCAGTTACTCTCAGAGCTTTTGCCAGCAGATTTCTGAGTGGTAGTCGCCGAAAGAAATCATTTTTTCATACACATATCTTTTTTTCAAGATGTCAGAGCTGAGATTTGAACCCGCACTATCGTCTTAGTTAGCCAACACACTAAATACTAGACCACGGCGAAGATATATTCCTGTAAAAACCTCACACATATTTGCTTTTTTTCACACGCACGTTTTTTTTAATACCGCAAACAAAATACAAACGAATGAGAGAAAATGCCTAAACAATAAAACAAAACTAACTGCGGATTGCATTTGAAATTACAAGACTACTGTTACCACAACAGCAATCCGTATTTGGCGTAAATAATTTTTCCATGTAATCTCAAATAAGAAAACATTTGATTTTAATAAATTGCTGTTAACATGTATTTTTAAATGCAATTACATTTAACTTGACGAAAATTCAATTTGGATCAAATAATTTTGCTCTTGATTTATGTCAACTGCAATTTTGTAGTTGCGACAAATACAGTGTATTCACCGAAATTCTTTGTGGCAAATAAAATATCATTTAAATCAAATACTTTTTATTTGGGACAAATACAATTTCCTCAACTGCAAAAAGTATTTGCCATAACAACACTTTTTTTTTTCTGTGTATGTATTTAAAAAATTTTTATGAATTATGTACAGGTGCATACATTTATACTAAAAATATGTATATATGAATATCGTTTCTGGATTCAGTTCGCTTTAATTTCGAATATTGATCACTAAATTAAACAGTACACCACATGATTTTGTTACTTAATTCTGAGCCCCAAAAATAATAACTTTTGAATAAACCGTTTTGTAAATTTGAATGCATTAACATTTTAACGGTTATACGAATTTTATTACTCAAGGTGGAACAAACCTACCCGGAAAAAGTGCATCCCAGCTCATTTTGCACCCATTTCATGGCTGTGGACATGCTGTTTTTTAATAATCTTTATTTTGTATGAAAAAGAGATAATTTGTTTAATCAAAAATGTATTTAATTTAGATTTTTCATTCTTGTATTGCTGGAAATATGTATTTCTTATATTTGTCTATTTTGTATTGCCTCTATAAATCCAATAAGAATACCAGATCTTGAATACTATCATTACAATTTGGATTTATAGAGGCAATACAAAATAGACAAATATATTTAATTTACCTTTAGCAAGTTTTGGAGAGGTTTCAAGTCTCGCTTTTATGATATGTTTTCTAAAACAAAAATTACGACAAGTGTTATTGTAACTGATTAGTTTATGTTAGATTTGATAAACAATGTATATCAGAAAGTTCAAAATGGCGTGAATTGAACCCTAAAAAATATAAATAAGATAATATTCCAGAATAAAATAATTTCGAGTATATCGTCCCAGCATTTTTACGACGCTATGCATTCTATGAAACGAAATACGAATTTTATAAATAAGCTGAATATATTGTATATACATATTTCTTTCACTATTAAAATTGTAACGAATTTCAAATAGACGAATGAGCAAATAAACAAAATGAATTCTTGACCCAAAAAGTAACAAAATCATGTTGGGATAACAAGTGCTCTTGAGCTTCACTGGATACTTATTGTACATTGAAAATTGATTTTAAACATTTTCATATTTTTAAAAGCACATTTTATGAATAAATTTAAAATTGTTTACAAAGAATTATAAATTATGTGTGCATGCATGCATGCATATGTATAGGTAAATCCATTGAATTAAGGAAGTGTCGATTTGTAAACGTGTCAAGTCTTTCATTATGAGGTGCAAGAAAAAATTGCTTTACTAAAGATATGATCGCTTAACATTTTTGGCTTTTAATTCTTACATTTAGGGTTGAATTATAAAAGGAGTTGTGATAGATGTGATTATGCTAAAAACTTAGAAGTACAAAAATATGTATTATAGGGGTTAAATATTCGTATAACATAAGCACTTATCGGTTACGCTGGCGCTATATAACTTTATATGAATAAATATAACCAAATATGTTCATATGAATAGAAATGTTTGATTACTTCTCAAGAAGCCATCAACATATAATTCTAACAGTTAAAATGTAGCGTAATAATAAATATATTAAAATAAATATGAGATAAATTGCACAACATACTTATATTCTGACTTATAATCAATTTTTATATATTAAACTAATAGACATTTAAATTGTTCTTGTGGCTAAAACGTAGGAAATATTGATACCCGTAATTTCAATAATAGGGTAACTACTGGTGTAAGTACATACATATCTATTAGATATTTTTAACTAGTCGGTGAAATGGCTTCGGTAATATAAATATTTTTTTACCTACGTGTATGAACCAACTGGAATAGTTCAAATACATGGCAATTATAATTTATTTTCAATGTTTTCTTATTTGAAAGCATACTTTGCGGCATAACAGTCATATTGCCATAATATCATAAAATTTTAAAATTGTTTAAAAAATTTTTTGTTGTTCTTTGAAAAAAAAAGTCATAAAACAAAAGACTTTACAATAGAGCTGCAAAACTATCGATAGTCGGCCCCATCGATAGTTTCGATAGTTTAAAAAAAAACTATCGATATTATCGATACTATCGGTTTTCTATTTTTCTGAGAAAATTAGAATCGCAATACGAACTTTTTGATATATTTTTACTAGGTTCTTCTAAAATCTAGTGGAGAAGTAGAATTCAATTTGTATCGGAAGTCCAGTAAGTAAAACTCTATTAAAATATAGCAAGTACTATGTACATTTGTATGTATATGGGTTATTATTCGCTTTTAACTGGTTTTCATAATAAATATATTAATTTAAATAAAAGACATACATACATACATACATACATTTAGGGGGGTCGTGGCATAGTGGTTGAGCGCGTGCATAGAAACTCAAAGGACCCAGGTTCAAATCCCAGCGAAGGAGGAAAAATAAAAAAAATTAATTTGCGGTTTTTCTAAAATTATAATTTAAAAAAAATAAGAGGTTCCCCCCTACCTCCAAGAAATCCATCTTCACGAAACCGCTCCTTGGCATTTCCAGCCTATTCCACCAAGAAAACGAATGATCAGGAGTACAGCGCCATCTTCTGGGAAGATAACAGCTAACCTACATAAAAAAAGATGCTCTACACTCACATTCAACATCCAAATGGGGCAATTGCTGATGATCATTCAAAGGTGAAGGTATAACACTGGCCTTTGAGTGATCAAATTGACAGCAGTTTGTCCCATTGACATAAGGCGCTTAACATGACTTCTTCACATCTACATATGTATCTATGTATATCTATATATTCAATATTCCAATACAATGCACTGCATTTAGAAGGGGTTTACTCCTGGTATTGGTCTTAAATAAAAAAAAAAAAAAATATGTATACTATTGTAACTTAAATTTCAATTTTATTACAAAATAACAAAAAAACGCAAATTATTTGCCAAACAAAAAAAAAATTAGTTGAAGCTGTTAATTTGAGATAAGTTTTTTTTTAATTAACGTTAACCGTAAAAGGCTTTGACGTTTAAAACATAAAACATACATTCTAATTAAAAGGGATTATAAAAAACAATTCATAAATAAAATTAGGTACAGAAGTGTTAAATTTAGGTATTTAAAAGTTATACCAGGTTTACCCAATAATTTTTGTTAATGAGCAAGAGTTTATCGACCGTTTTTGGTCGATGGTCTTAATTGACTTTTCCGCTTCTCTTTAAACTAGGGTGCGAACGTTTAAGGTGATCTAGTAAATTTGTAGTATTGCCGCTAGTTTTATAATATTTGCCATATAAATTTCATTTAGCACAATTTTTATCTTTGGTTATTTCAAAATAAGTCCAAACATCTGAATACGTCCTACGTATCTTTTTTGGAATACCTTCTTCATCATCGTTGTCTACCTCAATGTTTTCGTTGCCATTTTCTATTAAACACAGCCAAACATACACACTCTTATGGATGTGTCCATTGGACACCTATTGTAGGAACCTCTCCATTTTTTAAAACTGTTTTTTATTTAAATACATATTCTTTATTCTTTCAGAAATACTATTATAAATACCAGAAACTTATACTTTAAAACTTCTTTGTATTATTTTTGTCTATGCACTTCTATAAATTGCAGCGTCTTGTACATATAGAAAAAGAAACCAGTTACCTTGCCGTTACCGTTGTCGCTATTAAGGTATTCTTTATTCTTTCTTTTTTCGTTGCCGCTGAATAAAAAAAATTAAGTTTTAAAATTTTTTTTTTAAATTAATTACCCTAAGGAGTTTAATAGGATAACACTTTTTTGAAATATTGACTCTATTTTATTTTACATTAAATAAATGCAAATATATTATTTTTATTGAAAAATTAAAACATACATACGAAAATTTATCGGCGGCAAAAAACCTGGGTTGAAAAAGTTTACTTTTAAAATTTTCCGATAGTATCGCTACCGATAGTGAAACCATCGATAGTCCGCCAAAAATAAAACTATCGATACTATCGATAGTACTATCGATTGTTTTGCAGCTCTACTTTACAACCTATGTTTTTCATTTTGTCATAAATTGAAAAATAAAAAATAATAAAATAAAAAAATAATATACTAAGGTATGACAGGTTGTTCACACCAATCATATTTTTTCATTTTACTGTTTTATGATATATGACTTTAAAACGACCTTTATTTAAAAAATAATTTAATTTAAAAAAACAATTTAAATGTCATTATTTTTAAAAATATTCATTCCATATTTCGATTTTATCTTAGTATAATACTGTTCAACAAATGTACTTTATAAACATCTCTTTAGCATATTCGATGTATTTTTCAAAAATCGCACTACTATTTGTGTAATAGATCTGGTTTTTTAGTTTTTAAAACTGCCAACGCTTAAGGTAACGGTATTTGACAACTGATAGGTTAAGAGTAAAATAAGAGAGAATTAATATATCTGCAGAGAGAAGACATTGTTTAAACGATCCTGATAAGTTTTTGTAATTTATCGTGAATATACCCTTGCGAAGTATCGAAATCTATTACGGACTTCGTTAAATCTGTGTATTTTACAAAAACTAAAGTATGATAAACATTAGTTGAAAATATGTTTTGTATCTTTTAAAATAGTTTCCTGCTCTCAGGAAAGAAAAGTTAAAAGCAGGCGTTTCCGATGGACCCCAAATTAGACAAAAAATAAAAGTCCTCAAACTTTGTCGAATCTATGAAATAACCAAAAAAACGAAACTGGCAATGTTTCATTCCTGTGATTCAGTTTTTTCTTGGATATCATAAATCAGAAAACTATGTACAATTTTTGTCGGGATCATGAACAGACAACCCATTCAAGATAATCTTATAAAAATTAATTTATTCCTCAATGCAGTGACTGTTTCAAATAAAGTGAGTAAAAATATCATACTTTTGTAATAATTTTAAACCAACGTGTATATTTAAAACTAGTAGTATTGTCATAACCAGTAGTTAAATTAAGCGAAAAGAATCAAAACCACCCTGTAAAACTTCTCAGCTACTCCAATAATATTTATTTTTTGCTTATAAAATAGTTAATTTTTTTAATACATTAATGTTTTTTTTCCTTTCTCATAAATAAATGGAATTGTTTCAAACGGAAAACGACTACCTAAAGAATAAGCCAACCAGAGTTCATAGTCTTACCTAGAGGTAAAAGTTACAATTTTTTTTAACTCCGTAGTTAACTATGCACTGATAGGTATCTCTTCCTTGAAATTACGGCATTGAATATGTATGTAGTCGCCGTGGTCTAGTAGTTAATGTGTTGGCTTACTAAGACGATAGTGCCGGGTTCAAATCTCAGCTCTGACATCTTGAAAAAAAGAAATATGTTAAAATTATTTTCTTTCGGCGACTACTTCTCAGCAGTCTTCTGGCAAAAGCTCTGAGAGTAATTGATTGCCATGAAAAAGCTTCTCAAATCTGTCGTTCGGAGTCGACTTTAAACTGTAGGTCCCGGTACTCATGGATAAAAATTAACACACACAACATTGATGCTGCGAGAAACTAGGCCGTAACCCTGATACAGGGTTGTGATGGCCAATTATGTATGTATGTATGAGACTTATATGTAAAATACAAAAAAAAAACCAGAGACCGTAAAAAATGATTACTGTTCGTTTTTTTAAATCAAAAAATCATTCATTTAGAACAGACATAAATAAAAATTTTTTGCACCATTATCATTATTTTTTAACAATCTTTGCATATCCGTCATGATTTTTAAATTTTTGATTTTTAAAGTTTTCTTCAATGGCAATGATTATTTTTGAGTAATATTAATAAAAATCAGCCATAATCATTACTTTTGAGCAAAAGAAATAAAACTCAAAAATAATCATTATTTATGATTTTTATTTTTTTCGCTCATACTTTGAAATTTATCAACTGAGTGTAAAAGAATAACAATGAAGGAGATTAGAGGATACTCATATACAAATGCTTTTTATTAGTTCGTAATCACGGACTCATAAAATAATCGTTTCTGTTGAAGAGGTGAATCCAAACTACAAATTTATACAGATTAAGCATAACAAGATGTTGATGGAGAGAAAATAGTCGTCATTTGCAGTTCAGTAAATTTGTAACATATTCATTTCCATTCATACATATAACAGTTTCACGCTCAATTATGAAAAGATTTAATTTAAAATTGTATGTCATTTTCTTAATTGCAAAGTTCATCTTTTTACGAAATTATAATTTTCAAAATCAAATCCATTTACTTAAGACAACTGAAAAGAGTTCATTTTGAAAGCGCAACGTGTTTTTGTTTCGTCTGTTTTAATCAAATTTTTTCAATATTCAAAAATATCAAATTACCTTTATGGACCCCTTTCAACCAACTATTTTGTTACATTCATACTCTAATGAATAGTGTTCATTATGAATATACGAAACGATGTTGCAGCAATTTGCATCATTGATTATAATTTGCGTATACCTGGCAAATTCCAAATGTGAATAATAATTTTCGCGCTTCAATCTAATGTGCATGCATTTGATTTTAGGTGATTTTGGCACATACGAGTACATAGCAATTAATATCTTGTATGTAATTTAAGAAAATGCATATCTCACGGCTTCGAGTTTTTACACGCATCCTAAAAGAAAATACAGTTTTTCTTGTAACGGAAGCTTACAATTTTCACTGCTAAGATTGAGATGGGGTTGTTTTTCTATCTTTAATCCGTTTGCAAATTCTAAAACGTCGAAAGAAAAAGAAAACGAAAAATGCTTACAAAGAAAAGAAAAAAACGATTTTATTGATCACGTCGTCTATCTGGCATATTAGTGGTGGGTAAAGAGTAATAAGAAAACAATGTATATTTGCAAATAAAACACTGTGTAGGACATTAACAAAGGGCTCGCAATAATCCTGGGAATATTAAAATTAAGATAAAATAACAATGCTAAGGTACGGCAAAGCTGAAAATCGATCATGTGTGTCTCATATAGAACTGCATGTATGAATATGAGCATGTGGTTAGTAATGAATATTTTTTTTATGTAAGAATGTTAGACTTGACTAAACCTTTTTTTGTATCAGGCTTTTCTAGCAAATATTACAGAATTTTTCCATAACTTACATGGTTTCTTCTAAAATATCGATAAAACAATATACTTACTATTTTAAATAATAACAAGTTTTTCTTTTCTTAATACAGGGTGTCCGCCGGGAAGGTATACTATTTTGTTTGTTTATAATTTTTGATTAAATGAAGGGGAATGGATCTTATATTGATAAATGTTTTACCTAACGTCGGTAATTATGTATGGAATACAAAATTAGATAAATATCCGGGTCTATTAGCCTCACAAATGCGAGGCCTTTTTAGCACATTTTTCATTACATTCTTACACAATTCACGCGGTATTTCATTATTTTCATCACGAATATTTTGTTTGTGTTGTTCCCGCGTTTCTGGTTTGTTTGCACAAACCTTGCTTTTCAAATATCCCCACAAAAAGTACCCTGAAGCAGTCAAATCAGGCGACCGTGGAGATCAATCAACATCACCATTCCTTGAAACAACTTGTTGTGGAAAGAGGTCTCGCAGTAATTGTAATCCTAGCTGTATGCGATATGGCACCGTCTTGTTGAAACCACATGTTAGTCAAGCCCAAAGCATGCAGTTGTGGTGGTAAAAAGTTTTCAATCATATCACGATATCGCTCTCCATTGACATTGACACGATATCGCTCTCCATCCTTTTAGAATTTTGGCAATTTGAGAAACAAAATATGTTTTTATTTTCATTAGTCCGAACCTGCCCACAGTCATTGCCAACACAGCTAATATGAATGTATGTACTGTTATTGTATATAAATAAAAGTGTTTACTGCATTAGCATTTGAACACAGATGCATACAATTGTATGTATGTAGCTACATACGCATATATATATAGCAAAACGCCACACATACAGTTGATGTACATATGTATATGTATATATGTAAGTATGTACATATGTATGTGCATGATAGAAATACATTCACATGAGTTTTTTTTTAATTTTGTTTTATTTAAATATGCAAATTTGACAGTTTTCCAAATATGGGATTATCAAAAGCAGAAAATTATAAACGAATAAAACTGTAACAAAAATCGTTTATTGCCTTTCACAAAAAGGTGGTTTAAACCAACGTACACATGTACGTGATATTTAAAAAAAGGGATCACATCAAAACATTCCTCGTCTTCAGAATGGGATATACAAATCTGCATTGTAATTTAAATTTCAACCTTTTTTTTTATTTAAACCTTTGCCTCTATTATTGTCCGTATCCGAAATGCAAATTACACAGTTTGTGTGTTATGGCGTTTGCAAATTCATATGATCTGTAAGTTTGTTTTTTGTATTTTTTTTTATTTCGCTGTTCTTATTTTGCGTAAACAATGGCAAGATTTGCACATTTTCAAAATGGAAAAAAAATTAATTTCCAAAACTTGACAATCAATATTTTAATTATAGGTAAAATAATATAATAGGTTGTTCCGTTGCATTTGCATATTTTAATTTGAATATTCAATTCACAAACAATCCTTTGAAATCTTACGCATACATACATACATACATAATATACGATTTCTTTACTAATGCATATTTTTAATTTTTAACATTTCAAATAGTCGTTATTGGCATTGGATGCTGATAATTATTGAAAAACATGTGGAAGTAATTGAATTCGAACATGCCTGCAAACATACTCGTATGTATGTACAAATATAAGTGTGTATGTATGCACAAGTAGTTACGGTTTAGCATATTTGAATACCAAGTATTGAAAAAAATAATATTCTTGCTTTATCAAAATCAACCCCTTTTATTAAAATATTTTTTTAAATTAACGTCCTGGTGTGAAATATGAAATACATAAATTGTATTCACATATGTTACATACATTAAAGAGTATATATAAAATTAAACAATTTTAAACAATAATCTACATATCCATATAACTTAATATAAAGTGGCCGACCGACCCCTACGCTTAAAACGGCGAATTATAGTTTAAAAATTGATTTTCATTGGAGAATGATTTTCTAAGTTGGTGTTGACATCCTTGTCCAGAGATTCAGAACAAATTATCAATGAATTTTTGGAACAAACGTAACAAAAATCGTACACTAACGAAAAATTTTATTTTTTACCGATTTTCTTTAAAAAAAAATACTACTAAATGGCCTGTATACAACTGAAACTCGTTTTAAATAGCGTGAACTTGTAATGGTATAAAAATTATTGAAAAAAGCAGAAATATTGTTTGCTGTTGTAAAATTAAAAAAAAATAAATAAGAGATATAGTAATCCAAAATAATAATAAGGGTATTCACGTCAACATTTTTTTGGTTGGAAAATCGAAAAGTGAAAAGATGCACTTTTATTGATGTAAACGGTAAAAATTTTTACGCAAAAAATTTTAAAAATTAAACTGTCAAAAAAAACAGAAGCAGTAATACTATTGCTGCTCCTATTTGATGCCACTGTTTATTTGTTTCTTTTCGAGTGCAAACCGCTTCTGAATGAATTTATTCACACTCTTAATGTTCACCTGTAAATTCAGTTTATTTGTAGTATATACATACTTAATTGATTTTAGCAAACCTACACTGTATATGACAAGGTGACGAACCAATTGATGTAGATAATAATGCTGAAGAATCTGGTGATGACAAGCTAGTAAAGCTAATGAAGCTATGATAAAGCTATCGCATGAGCTGTAGAAACTACTGACTATTCTGGCATATTAGTATTGACAAGCCAAAGCGGTCCAGTTGTCAATATCCGAATGTCAACTATTCGCGAATGCTTTCAATATACGTTTAATTTATTTTAATGAGCTGTTTAGCTTGCACACAAAAATGAATTTTGAGCAAATAAAAAAAAAACAACCTTAATATAGTAGACAACCTGGATACTGTGAACAGGCCTTGTAAAAATTAGTTCACTGTATCCAGACACGAGTGTAGTAACGCAATTGTACATAAAATTGATGTAAATTTAATATTTCGTGCTGTTAACAAAAATAATTAAAACAAATTGAAAAATTAAAACAAAATTGTCCTTTGAAACACATTTTCTTTTAATTACTGCATAAAGTAATCGAGTACTACCTTCCTTTTTTTATTTGTGCATCACTATTTTGTTTACATTTGTTTTTATATATATTAAAATTAGTAAAAAGTAAGTATATGGAATTTGGTAAAAATGATAAAAAGAAGATAAAATAAGTGATAATGTGTTGTATACATTTTTCTAATTTACAAACACTGCTGAGAGAAATTGTTAAAAAAATACAGTTACATACATAACATAACTGGCCTTTACAACCCTGTGTCAGGATTACGGCCTAGCTTCTCGCAGCACTCATGTTGTGTGTGTAAATTTCTATCCATGAGTACCGGGACCTACAGTTTAAAGTCGACTCCGAACGACAGACTTGAGAAGCTCTTTTATGGCAATTAATTACTCTCAGAGCTTTTGCCAGAAGACTGCTGAGAGGTAGTCGCCGAAAGAAATATTTTTTTTTTTTCATATTTCTTTTTTCAAGATGTCGGTGCCGAGATTTGAACCCGGCACTATCGTCTTAGTAAGCCAACACACTAACCACTAGACCACGGCAACTACATAAAAAAAAAAAAAAAAAAATTTACAAACACTGCTGAGAGAAATTGTTAAAAAAATACAGTTGGTATATGTAATTCAAAATAAAAACACTTGTTTGGCCATCTAAAAATTTAATTTTGTGCAGAGACTGCAGTCATTTGCTATTACTTGTATAAGAAAATTTTTAATTATATAATTTTTATTTACATACATACATATGTATGTACATACCGATCTTGAAATTATAGTTATTGTATTTACTATAATACAATATTTTTCCACTTTTATTTATACAATATGTCCAAGTGAGCTTGGACACTATTTATATCTTTTTTAAAATGTTAAATTTTAAATAAAATGTTAATTTGTTATTTATAAGACATATTTTTTGTATCTAACATAAATTTTATGAATTTTATAATTTAATTATTTTGTAGCACTGGTTGTTTATTACTTAACGAAACTTCTACTGGCAACTTTAATTTCAATAACTTTGTTATTATTTTTAGTTAATACAACTTACTTACCTTTTAATCGTTACACCGTCAACATCTACATTTAAGGAAGTCATTTTTTAATAAATAAGTTACATACATGCAATAAGTTATTTACATACAATATAAATTTACCCTATTATATCTATTTCTAAATTAAAATTAAAGTACATATTTACATAATTTAAAATAAATAAATAAAATGGATTATTTGAAGAAGTTATATATCTATTTACAACTTATCTGAACTGGAAACCAATCTACTTATTAACCTACTCAGCTTTATGCAACTTGAACCATAAATTGTGTATTAAATAGGTATAAATATTTACATATCTTAAGTGAAGTCAACCCGATTTATTATTTCCCTATTGATCATCTCTATATGTAAGTACATAAACACATACAATATACAAAGGTACCATTAACCCCTTAAACCCTAACTTCATATACCCTAATCTCATATCTATATATATAAAAGAAAGTGGCGTTAGTTACTACGCTTATAACTCAAGAACGCCTGGACCGATTTCGATGATTCGTACCAATTCGGAATGGTCTATGGCCAAATAAGAAGAATAGCAAAAAAAGTTTCTAAAATAATCCAGAAAAAAAGAAAATTACGTGTGTTCTTTTAAAATACCGGGTTTACACAACGCCTTTCATGACAGTTCACATTAGAGTTGCATGACTGGTCACACTATGTTTCAATGGTGTTCACACTAAAACCGATTTTGATGTTTCGTACCAATTCGGAATGGTCTCTGGCCAAATAAGAAGAATAGCAAAAAAAATTTCTAAAATATTCCAGAAGAAAAAAAAATTACGAGTGTACTTTTAAAATACGGGGTTCACACAATGCCTGTCAGGACTATTCACATTAGAGTTGCATGACTGTTCACACTACGTTTCAATGGTGTTTACACTAAAACCGATTTTGATGTTTCGTACCAATTCGGAATAGTCTCTGGCCAAATAAGGAGAATAACAAAAACAAATTTTTTAAATATTCCAGAAAAATGAAATAACGTAAGTGTGTACTTTTAAAATCCGGGGTTCATACAATGCCTGACTGTTCACACTATGTTGCGATAGTGTTCACATTGATAAGAAGAATAGCAAAAAAAATTTCTATGTCGCAATGATGTTCACACTAGAGTTGCATGACTGTTCACACTATATTACAATTGTGTTCACACTATAGTTGGATGACTGTTCACACTATGTAGGAATGGTGGTCTCATTAGAGTCATGACTTTTCACACCATGCTGTTGATCAAATTAACGCTTGCTTGAATTATAGGGATGCCAATCCTTAATTACGATACTGAAAATTATGATTTTCAGGATTTATAAAATTTTTGATTTTAAGGTTTTTTGCTTCTCATGTAAAAAAAAACTGTAGTTACGTCCGTTTGTATTTAGTATGACGATATGTATAGAGCTTTCAGTTGGTGTCCACATTTTGTATTTTCGCCGACTTTTTCATCTGTTCGTTGTTGATATGTACACAACATTGAAACTGAACGACTAAATTTCATACGTTTTAATCAAAAGAAATTACGTTCAGAAGAGAATATCCATTTGCGTGATGCAATTAATAACGATGGTAATGTAAACCACCTCGGAAAAATAGTTATTTTGCCTTCAATATGCATACGATACAAATGCATTAAGCGATTGGGTTCTAACTAAATCCCCAACAAAAAGAAGTGATGAACACAATTGATGGTGGAAATGCTGGCACGTTTTTCCTTGATGCGCCTGGTGGCACTGGCAAGACATTCCTCGTATCACTGATTCTGGCTACAGTACGTGTAAGGTCAGAAATTGCCATAGCAGCTGTTTCTTCTGGAATAGCGGCTATGCTGCTGGAAGGTTGTAGATCCGCTCATTCGGCATTGAAATTGCCATTAAACCTTCAAGCAGTTGAGGAACCAGGAACATGTAACATAGCGAAACATTCAGCAATGGCTAAAGTTTTGATAGCAAGCAAAATAATTATCTGGGATGAATGCACAATGTCACATAAACGTGCGTTAGAAGCTCTGAATCGCACCATGTAAGATCTGCGTAATGACGCAAGATATTTTGGCGGTGTGTTGATTTTACTCTCAGGTGATTTCCGGCAAACACTACCAGTATTACCACGATCGACCGCAGCCGATGAGATCACTGCTTGCCTCAAATCATCGACATTGTGGTGTTATGTGAAGAAACTTCAGCTGACGACAAACATGCGAGTTGCATTGCAAAACGATCCATTTTCCGAAGTGTTCTCCAATCAACTGCTAACTATTGGTAATGGTCGTATTCCTGTCGACGCATCGAATGGATTGATATCCTTTCCTCGGAATTTTTGTAATTTCGCCTCAACAAAAGAGGAGCTCATAAAAAAAGTGTTTCCTAATATAACTGCTAACCATAAGAACTACGATTGGTTGAGTGAAAGAGCAATTTTAGCTGCAAAGAACAAGGATGTGGATCACATAAACTTTAAAATTCAAGATAAAATCGTTATTTCCCAGTTTTTTCACATGGATCAGAGCAACTCTTTTGTACATACATTTATGCCGAGAGTGCAAAAACTAAAAATATTATGTATTTTCTCAAAAACCAAAGCAAAGCCGGGTCACACCAGCTAGTATTTAATATTATTAATTTGGTGTCTATACCCATACACCAAAACACAATACAATGCTCTATCCGCCATTTCATATTTTTTATACATATATCTCGAGTTAATGATTCCACTTTAGGTTTTCGATCCCATTTTTTTCAAGTCTGCAATCCGTTTTCGGATATCTCGTCCAGTTTTGGAGATAAATAGCCGAAAACGGATTGAAGATTTTAAAAATTTTGGTGTCGAATAAGGTTGCCATCCATCCTCTTTTCCCCGGACACTGTCCTCTTTTTTAGGGCGTCCGGGGGAGTTCTCTTTCTTTTTTTGCAATTGTCTGGGTTTGTCCTACTTTTTATACTTTATTTATAAATTATTTTTGTCGTTGTTATTTGAAATGACTTGGCATCACTTGCTTTGGATGAGAGAAGAATATTTCACATTATCAGTATTTTTTTGAAGTACGAAATACCGTAGTATCTCTGACGCATAAAAGTTCTTGTTTAAAGTCTTTACCGTCTTTTTTAATAATTGGTTCATGATTGTAATGTGGTTTCCAATACATGCAATAGTTTCATGAAAAGTATGTTACACATTGTAATTTTACTGTAGAAGAAGTACTTTTTTTCTAACTATAATACCATTTTAAAATCTTTATTTTCCATCACTGGTACCAGATGTTCTATGACTTGAAGTGTGCCGAAAAAAATTTTGTTAAGAAAATTTGCTTTTAAAAAAAGCAAGCTTTTAAACTATAAAAATTTCTAGTGTATGGCCAAAGTTGTGCCTATTTTGTTTTATTCAAGATCTCTTTTGTATTATTTTTGACTTTTTTTTATATGCAATTAAAAAACATCTGTTAATTGTTATGAATGTACATATTTGTTCATTTTGATATTCTGAATAAAAATTATTATTTTTTATGTATGTACCAGAGTGGGCAAACAAACAAAATATTTCACAAACGTTTTCACAAAATCATAAACTTTTCAAATTTCTTTAAGTCGTTTTGTACATGAGCAAAACCAAAACAAATACTTTTAAATGAGAAAGAGCGCAAATATCACAATTGGCTTTTCGTTCTTGTGCTTGCTTTGATATTCCATTACATTCATATAATTTCGTATAAAACAAAAGGAGAAACGTATTTTTTCAGTGTTTAATTTTTTTGTTTTTTTTTTAATAAAATTAAAATCATAACTAAAATGTCTACTGGTTTGCCAAAAATCTTGTTTCATTTAGGTATAAAAATATGCATATTAAATATTTTAGGAAGTAATTATGAGCAAATCAATTCGCAAACGTTTGCAAACGTATTTTCTTCAAACATTTCAATTTTGTTCTCAGTAATTATTTTTCTACCTACGAAATTTGAGATAGTGTATTTTTAGTGCTCACAAACAAAAACAATATACAAAACGAAATGGGACAATGGTTATTATTGTTTTTGTTTTGCTCATTGAAATCAAACGTTTCGTTTTGTTTATTTTCCTACTATGGTATGTACATATAACTCCAAGTTGGTATTATTTTCTGGCGTTTTTGTTAATAATAAACGGTTGTCCTTTACGCGCCTGACATTTAAAACTGGTTTATGTATTGCGTGATCTAAACTTCTTAGTAAATGGCACCTCAACGTCAAGAAGGCGTTAAAATATTTTGAAACTCAAAAATTTTATAAAGAAAATATAACTTTTTAATTCTGGTTTTTCGACCTTTATTATTTAATGTAATGAACTTCTCAAGCTCAAGGTCTTTTTTTAATAAAAACTTTTATTTAATAATCAATATTTCGCTACTCCTGCGTGTAGCGTCTTCAGGATATATTTATTTATAAATTATTTTCAAATTTTAAATACAGAAAATGTGTATTTTAAAAGTTTTTATTTAAAAAAAACCTTGAGCTTGAGAATTTCATTACATTAAGAAAATATAACTTTTTCGAAATTTCATGATTTTGTTTCGCGTTTTTTTTAGTTAATCAGTGGTTTAAAATCAATGTAAAGTATTGGAAATGAAGTGCGGCGGTGAACTAAAGATCATATATAAATACGGTTGAATTCGGACCATATTTAGCGGGTACAGCGGCATTTTTCTTCAAACACATTTTGCTTTGTGACATCTGCAGTTATGTATAGATTCCGCCGCGATTGACACCAAATGAAAGGTTTTTTTAAGCTTGATAATAAAACCGAATAGGCATTTAAAAATTTTCATGATTTTAAATTTTATAGATCAAAAAAGAAATCCTAACCTCAAAAATAATTCTTATATAATTTTTTTTATTTTTTAAATTTGCAAGTCAAAACAATGTTTTTCTGTAAATTAGTTATGCGTTATATAAACACATATTATAACAATAGGTGAAACATTCATATTTTTGCAAAAATTCGCGTTTTTTAATGTTAAGGAATTTTAATTATAATTGATATTTTTTATGTATTTTATCAGTGCATTGATGAATTTGGTTTGCACTGATGAATTTGAAATGAGTTTCATGCATCCATACAACATTTATTAAAATAAACCAATAAAGTTAACTTTAAATTTTTTTAAAGAAATTTAAAACTTAAAACCTCCATAACTTTCGCGCCGTTTGCAATAAATGATTAACGCTAACTGTTTTGGTATGCTAAAATATCACCCTTCACGTGACCAAAGCATCATTCGTGTCATCAAAAAAAAAAAAAATTGGAAAAAAATATCAAAATGTCGAAAATTTTTTAAATTGCCCATATGCACTTGTTGCAAACGATATTTTCCATTAAAGCCTATAAAAATATAAGGTTTAAACTGTTAATCACCATATACAATAATTTATGTGGTATAGAAAGTTTAGTAATAAGAAAATTAAAAAAAATTGGAAGACAGCATTCAATAAGCACCACAATAAAAACAAATATATAACAATTTAAAAGATTGACAAATAATAATGTTTGAAGTTAAGCAAAGTGAATACCGTGATAAGTTAGTTGTTCATATGCAGACCATACTTAAATCATTTCATTCATACTCGTATGTCAGCATTAGTTAAGACTCTTTTAAATTAAAATATAGGTTTTTCAAAAGAAATATTTCGTAGCCGAACACCTGGGGAATATTCACATATTTTTGACAATTTAAGTAGAGAAAACTTTAAACGGGTTGAAAAGGGTGAATAATTAATCAGGAATTATATACGATAGTTATACGTTAGCGCAACTGGAATCAAGACAACTTTTTTATACTAGACTTACAAAAACAATTTTTATTCAACTACTAATACGTAGAGAAACAGAAGAATAAATATACAATCATACATATTGGTATGAATGAAAAGAAAAAAGAAAACAGCGCATATTCGCCAGTGGTGAGTGAGAATAAAAGCCACCTTGATTGACACTTTTGACATCACAGCAAAACTGAAGAATAATTAAAAATACAAATTTAAATTAAATCGACTTTTTAGCTGAGAACTGTTGTTTGTGCAGACGACAATTTATTTTAAAAAAAACCAACATGTTAAAACAAATAATATTCGATAATATTTCACAATGGAACCACAATCATGCTGATCAATTGTTTTAAATGAATTGCCGTAAATAATAATAATAAGAATTTCATTTAACATTTAATACGTTTTTTTACTATATTTTCTTTTTTTTCTTTTATAAAAACCCACTTTCGATATGTTGAAATATACTCGTATGCACATATTTGAAAAGTTAGAAGCAAATGCAAAATGTTCATCAGTTAACTTTCAAAATTCGTGCAACACACATGTATGCACTCGTATACGTATACCACTTAAAGAGAATATTAATTTGTAATGATTAATTTTAAAACTTCTTGTAATTGCCAGTTAGTGAACAAGTTTATAAGTTAATTTAATTACAGAAAATCCAAATTTATTTCAGATAACCTCAATTGCACTGAACAACAGCATTTCGGATGATTGGAATACGTTGCATGATATTTGTGAAAATTTTTATGACGATGTCAATACCGTGATTGAAATACCTGTACCAGCTCTAAGTTAAATAATATGACACTATGACATTTAATTCTTATAACGAAAAATACTTTTACTTAAATGATTTTCTAGCTAAAGGTGAAAACAGAGAATCATGTGTATGTTCCAGTAGACTTAATACCGTTGCTCCATAGTACGAAAGCGCTGGTGGAATGGCTGATATTTTGCTTTACTTTTCCCAAGATTGGAAGAAAAATAGTCAAGATGGTTGTGAAGAAAGTGTAACATCCTACACAAACCTTTGAAAGTTACTCATTAGTTGTTTGAGGTGTTGGGAAATTTCCCAACTTTTCTTATTTCCAAACAAACTCACTTCATTCCTTATTCTCAGTCTCTGTCATAGCGTCCGTAAAGGATTAGTATTCTGTTAATAATCTTATTTGAGGAAGCAACAGTTGCAATTTTTATCGCGACATTTTGCAAATTCTTGCATGAATACTAGTTTTATATGTAATGGAGGCAAACTTATATAATCCCTTGATACTTCCCAAGAGGTCAATATTTTTTAATCCAATGTAGTCACCATAATCTAGTGGTTAGTGTATTGACTTACTAGACAAGAGCTTCGGGTTCAAACCTCGGCTCTGTAATCTTAAAAAAGAAATATGAAAAAAATATTTCTTTCGGCCACTACCTCTTAGCAGTCTTCTGGCAAAAGCTCTGAGAGTAACTTATTGCCATGAATGAGCTTCCCAATTCTGTCATTCGGAGTCGACTTTAAGCTGTGGGTCACAGTACTCGTGAATAAAAATTAACACACACAACATGAGTGCTGCGAGAAACTAGGCCGTAACCCTGAAACAGGGTTGTAATGGCCAATTATGTATGTATATTTGTATGTATGCAGTTGCTGTCTTCATAAAAAATATTAAAGACTTATAATGTGCTTATCTGACAATTATTGCATAGATATTTCTCAAATAATACCTTTATAAAAGTTTAATGTGCAATTTTTGTAAATATTGCATTTAGTATTTAGTTCGTTTATAAATCTCAGCTGTTTTCCCTTTTTGCCGCCTTTCTTTATGATAAAAATTTAAAAAAAGAGGGTAAGGTTAAGTAAGATAAGATGGCGAACTCTTAATCGAGGGCAAGATCCTATTTAGACCAGATTGTGATATTACCAACCTAGGAAGTAATTATTCCCACTGTTCACGGCCAAAGGCAGTTTGCAGTCTTAAATGACCCCTAGATACTTCACACTGTAGAGGGAAATGTCGGTAGTAGAAGTATATTTAATCGCCTAATAAAAAGCACCAGTTCCATTTTGTGTGTAAGTAAACAAATCAAGATTTATTGTAGAACTGCAGCACTTTGCTTTGGTAGTGACTCAACATGTGCGCCAAATAACGTAAAGCGAATGAACGCGTTATAAGAACCCAAACAATTTGAAACTAATGAGCACCAGTTATCAGTGTAAGACCTTTCGAAGTAAATTAAGTAGAATGTGCTTAGTCTGATGTTGCAAAGTTCGTGCATTTAGTTGTCCACCAAAAACTTGGTCTATATATAATTTAATTTAACATTAAATTTCAAATTTATACGGAAGCCGAAAGCGATTTGCTTAAATATTCTTTATTTTAATTAAATTGTATATATAAAATATGATTATAAGTCGTTCGCACTCATATAAATAAGAGTGTAAATGTTTTTATGTGAATTTAATTTTTAAATTTTCTGAATAAAACATTTTCAACCCTCAAAATAATTCTAAATTTTAATCGTATGATGAAATTCTATTTAATTTAGGTGGTTTTCTATGAAAAATTGCAAAATAATTGTGACGTCTTGTTGACAGTTATTAACCATTCCGCTGACCTCCCGTATGCAAATTCAGTGGCTTGTGAAAAAGCAATTACCGATAACAAAAATAAAATTGCCTTAACATTTTTCAACCTTCATTTTGTGTTGACTTTGTTTAAACCCCTGTCGACAGTTTAATTTCTTTAAGATATTTTAAGCGCATGCGTACGTGTGCGTTTCTTGACCACTGGTCAAAAGTCATTGACGTATGCATTGAAAACCTAACGTTCATGACGCCATTTTCAAAATTGTATTTAATGTAAAGGTCAGAGATGTTCATTATCAAGCGTGTACCTTAAGTATTCGAATGGCTTTGTGCAATAACCAGCTGTGTGCGCTTATTGTTTAGTTTGTTGGGCTAAAATTTTCTAAACAAGGGATGAATACATTGATAATATTCATCATTTGCTGTTAACGTTCCTGAATTTGTGTGTAAATAATAATGAAGTGATTTCTTGTTTTTTTCTTCTTTTGAGTTACATTTTGAAATATTCAACAAGGGGTGAAGCGCTTCAATACTAACCTTAGCCATTGGTCAAAGAGATTAAAAAATATCTCAATGAATGAAAGTGGCAGCAATATGATGGGTGTGATTTTAATAGCAAAAGCATCAGAAATTTTTTTAGTAAAACAACCCATAAATCATTAATTTTATTACGATCCACAGTCCTGTCTGTATGTACATACATACTCATATAGGTAAAATAAATTGTTTGTATGGACAGTTAATGGCAAACATGGGATGGGCACGTGGTAAACATGTTGTGTCAATTGAAAATATTTAATTTTTGCGCATAATTGGGTATGTTATGTGTGCATTTGGGATTTAGAAGGTTATTTGACCAAAAAACTTTTAATCTCGTCATATTACTATTGACCTTCATTTAAAAAAAAAAAACGAGAAAAATATATCTCATAAGAGTATGCATGATATTGGCAACACCAAGTAGTTACATATATCACTTTCTATTTTTGTAATCTATTTAAATAATGAACACAAAATATGTAAGCCTAGGTTTGCATATAAAAAATTATTCACTAACCATTTTCTCAGTCATCATTTGTAGCTGGCGTTTAGAATTTTACATTTCTCATAACATTGTCATAATAAATTAAGAACTTTTGAGTGGAATAGAATATGTAGAAACCCTATAATTCTGAAACGGTATTTTCGTACAAGAAACTTATAGTCTATCATACATACATACATACATACATAACTGGCCTTTACAACCCTGTGTCAGGATTACGGCCTAGCTTCTCGCAGTACTCATGTTGTGTGTGTCAATTTTTATCCATGAGTACTGAGACCTACAGTTTAATGTCGACTCCGAACGACAGACTTGAGAAGCTTGTACATGGCCATTAGGTAGGTACTCTCAGAGCTTTTGCCAGAAGACTGCTGAGTGGTAGTCGCCGAAAGAAATATTTGTTTCATATTTTTTTTAAGATGTCAGAGCTGGGTGTCGAACCACTATAGACAATTTTTTTGGCCAAAAGTCAAAATTACTATATTACATACATACATACATACATACATACATACATACATACATACATACATACATACATACATACATACATACCGTCGTTTTAAATTTTTTTAAAGAATTGCTTTACTTTTGCGTTATCAGTTTGTTTCTAAATTTCTCTTTCAAATAACGATTGATGACAGATTTTAATAAAAGTTGTATATCGCGTGGGCCATTTAGAAGTTCAAATTTAAAACTGCAATAAAACGAAATCAGTTTAAAAGTTTGCAAAATTGGTTTTTTTGTTGTTGTTGTGAAACACAAAATATGGTTAGAAATGGAATATTATTACATGGCTGTCGAGCCTGGCGAGCTAATTTCCGAGCACTTTTTCGAGTGTATGGAATGATATCTCGGCAATGGAAACACAACTGTAGGCCTTCAACTGCTTAATTGTCTCTGGTTTGTCTGCACAAAACTTGTCTTTAACGGCGCCCCACAGAAAATAAGCCACCGCACACAGGGACGAAATGAAAATTTAGTGCGACAAAATTAATTACTGCATATGGATTGAATAAATTTTAATAAAACTAGGTACCTTAAGGTTTTTCAGTTTGTTGATTACAAATCTGAGGTCAGTTTTTAAAAATTTAAAATAGCGGATCCAATATGTCGGACAATTTTTAAATAATTAATCGAATTCTATTAAAACTTATTGCACGGGCTTTTGTATGTCAATTTTTTATAAACTAAAAATCCAAATTGAGAACATTAGGCCTAATGAAAAACATACAACGAGAAAAAAGCGGAAATAATAATTATATTTTTTAAAAGTTTTTATTTAAATTTATCAACTTGTATGATACTACTTAAACTAGGAAGAATTATAATTAATTGTTTCAATTTTTTTTTTTCAATTATCAATACGAAAATTTTTATTTTACTCTATATTAATATCTTCATAGTCTTGAATGTCATCAAGCTCCTGTTCATAATTATTTTCTTCGTTGACACAGAAAGTGGGTAGCCTTGGCATACTTAGTACAATTTTATTAAATTTTGCATTCTAATATCTTTTCATGCACACAATTAGTTTGTGAGAAGACTGCACTGAATAAAAAATTTAGCTATTGTGGTTCTGTTAGTTAAAGTTTAATAAGGGAATTCCCCTTTTTATAGCACTTTAAGTATACATCAGTGTAGCCAACAAGTATTTTGTAGGGAGACTTCATAGAATGAAAATTTTACGAATTAAAAAAAAATTTCGTTTGCATGCAGGATTTTCAGAATTGGGTGTGCGACCTAAGGAAAATAGGCTCTATTTATTGAAGGGGGAAACGGAGGGATCACAACTCGACTTTTTTACACTTATTAGTAGTTTTATTTTTTAATTTCTAAGGAAAAGTCGCGGAACTGTTTGGAACTTTTTTATAGCTCTTGCTAAAGTAAGTTTTTCAACATATTTCATAATAAAAACATTATGCTATATGTGCACTACATATAATTACTATTTTAATAATAACTGTAAACAAAATTAGATACCTGATGCATAAAAATATACTTAAATATCTTTAACCTGTAAGTTTACAAGAAATTGTCAAGTTGAGCAACAATAAACGTTACAGATGCAGCTGACAGGTATAAGTGAGTGTAACAGGTTATAATACTTCGCATGCACGTACAGGCTAATGTAATGGGTTAAAAAATTAATACTTATAGGTTGATTGCCTACTGGTATACAGAACATATTAAGTGCAATAATGGTCACACTTAACAAAATAAAAAATTCCATTTTTGTCGTCGTAATTCGGTTATTTGTCCTTATGTGCACCGGTATGAACTTGAGGTTTCTTGGCGGCCAATTGCTTATTTGGACATTACCACACTGTTTCAGAGTTAAGGCCTAGCTTCTCACAGCACTCGTGTTGTGTGTATTAACTTTTATCCATGAGTACTGCGACCTACAGTTTAAAGTCGAAAGTGAACGACAGACTTGAAAAGCTTTTTTATGGCTTTTGGCAGAAAACTGCTAAGAGGATTGAAGATTGAATAAATCAGACTTATTCCATTTGGCGACGTCGTTATCGTCTGACGACATTTTTGTAGCAGAATAAAGAAAAAATTTTTATTTTGCCTTTAATCTATTACAAAAATGTCGTTACACGACGACGACGTCGCCAATTGGAATACGGCCTAATAATAAATTGAATAAATTGAACCATTGTTCACATCAATACCATGAACAGCGGGCATAACAAATCGGTTATCATGGTGAGATAGATGTCTCCATTGACCGACTGATATCTGAAAATTTTTTTACAAAACGTATTGTTCCAGGTGACTACTGAGTGCCAAATTTAGAGTTATTCGAAATATGATGACAGAAATATAAATATATTATCAATACAAAACTTCATAAAAGTCGAAGGAGTTTGAAAGCGTCTTCAGGAAATATTTATTTTTAAATTATTTTCAAATACAGAAAATATGTACATGTAAATTCAAAAAATTTTTTTGTCAAACGAAAAAATATATATTTTTTTTTATAAAATTTTTATATTATTGATTTTATCATTGTTATTATTGTTTGTTGGATAGAATGTCTTTTGATTTTTAAAAAAAATTTTTTCGTTTGACAAAAAAATTTTTTGAATTTACATGTACATATTTTCTGTATTTGAAAATAATTTAAAAATAAATATTTCCTGAAGACGCTACACGCAGGAGTAGCGAAATATCGATAAATAAATAAACGATTTTATTTAAAAAAAGACCTTAAGCTTGAGTAATTCTTTACGTTAATATAAAATTAAAAAAAAAGACTTTAAATAAATAATGAAACTTGTTGATTTAAAATGCACTTCTACTAAAATTCAAGTATGAACAATTATGTACACTGAAGGTAAAATTCACTTTTTGCGGGCTCTAATATTTTGTGCGCCCTCCGCGTGCTTTTTTTACTGCTTTGATTTGGCATGATTCAGGCAACGACTTCAATACAACGGTCCCAAAGATCCTCTACGGTTTTAGGTGGTTCTCTTGTTGAAAAAACCTTCCTTTTTAGGATGGACCACAGATGTTCGATTGAGTTGAGGTCCGGGGACTGGGGTAGCCTATCTAAAAGTTTAATACCATTTTCTTCTTACCACTTCTTTGTAATTCTTGCTGTATATTTCGGGTCATTGTCTTGCATAAATATATCATTTTGACCCGGTTTCAAACCAAATATATCGAGACTTGGTAGATATGAGTCTTCCAAAATGGTAATGTAGTCCTTCGCACATATTTTGCCTATTTTACGTCGAAGTACCCCAAGTTGATTTTTACGAAAACATCCCCAAGCCATCAAAGATCCACCTCCAAATTTCATCGTCTGACATATGTTTCGTTCCTTTGGTCCAACACTTATGTCAACCCATGTCCATCTGAACCGTTTCGGTTAATTTTGGTCTCATGTAACACGCATCCAGTCTTCAGTCGTAAAATTCTGGTACTTCTTCGCAAACTCGAGTCTTTTTTTCCGGTTACTGTCACTTAAAAGCGGTTTTTTGGGCTTCGCTCTCATTACTAATCCACTTGTTTTTAGACTTCTACGTACAGTTTGGTACTTACAATTAGATTATGTTCTTTATTTAAAATTTGCTTAATCTCAACTGCAGTATTAGCTGTACTAGTTACAATTAATCGCTTAGCTTCTCAAGCATCCACCGGTGAAAGCTTTTTTGGTCGACCTGCTGCATTGCTTTTGATCTCCAAATGGAACTGTTTTTTTTTTTTATTTTGTTGATAAATCCAAACGATACGAGTATGTTATGCTTTTGAACAAACTTACGAAATGTAACTCCTGCCACCAAATCATTTGCCACATTTTGTTTCAGGAGGGCCGACTTAGGTGTTGCCAATTTAAAAAACTGCACAAATTCATATTTTTTAGAAAATTTTTTGTTTCAGGAGGGCCGACTTAGGTGTTGCCAATTTAAAAAACTTCACAAATTCATATTTTTTAGAAAATTTTTTAATACACCTTTACATAAAAATTGTACTCACTTCTGAAGAAAAATCCACCAACAAAAATTTTTATTTATTGAAATTAGCAAAAGAATTTAATATTTTAATCAAACAGGGACAAAATTGTTCAAACACCTTGTTTTAAATTTGTTTAAATATTAAAAAAAAGCTAACGGTACTTTAGAAAAGAAGTTGCCACACAAAAGATAACTTAATACCATATGATCTAAGAAACTCACAGAGTTACCAGACTTATGAATTTTAATCTTTTTCATACATGTCAATTTTATATGGAATTTTGTGAACGATTTTGTCCCTTATTTCTACACAATTTCCTTAAAAGTAAATTTTATTAATTGATTTGGCAACATTAAAGACAGAAATGTCTAAAGAGAAAATTCTATTTTCTTTAAATTTATTTTTGTTGGTTTTTCAATATTTTACAAATAAATCGAGTTAGCCGTTTACTTTACAAAAATAAGCCGTAACAATTTACCCAGATATATCACAGATAGTTAACTGAAACCGGTTTACTACAAATTGGTAATTTTTGATGAAACCGAAAATAAGACTCTTCATTAAATGAATTCATTGATAATTTAAATGAATTGGGCAAAATATCAATTCATTTGAATAGAATTTATTTTAAATTAATTCAAATGAGTTAGAAAAACGAATTGCAATTTATTTAAAATAAACATTTTGGCATATATTAATATATCTAGGAGTACATACTTATTCTGCCAAAATGATTTACCGATTTTTTACCTCCATTTTGAATTGCAATATTATTTTGTGTTATATATTTGCCCTTGTTTTGGGTTTTGAATTGGAAATGAATTGCAATTCGTTTTTCTAACTCATTTGAATTAATTCAAAATCAATTCAGTTGAAATGAATAGGAGTGAATTGCAATTCCTTTTTAATTTAAATGAATTGGCAAAATGAATTGCAATTCATGTGTTTTTAAATTCAAATGAATTGATTCAAATTTCATTCAATTCGTTTTTTGTCGAAAAGAATTAATCCAAAATAATTCAAAAATGAAAGATTCGTTTACAACACTGCTTCGTAACGCTTGAATAATCAGTCAATATTTTCGGTACCGTGTTTCTCAGAGCATACATACATACGTAGTTAGAAAACCCATCAAGATTCGTCACAATTACAAATATTTTGTTTGTAAGTTTGTTTTTGGTCAATGGCGATATTCTATAAAATTTAACAATTTGTCACTGTATGTGTAAAAAATTAATATATTAAAGTTATACAATAAAGTTATATTAATTCCATAGATATATATAATTTAGCAGGAACTCTTTAATTTCATAAGAATTACAAAAAATATTCTTTGAATACTGAAATAATTTATTCTATTTTAATATAAAAACTACAAAAATATACAAAAAAAACAAAGTTTAAATCCTTTTACTCGTATCCTTTAAACAAAATGGCGTGATTTTATTGATTAAATCCATTGGCGTTTTTATATACATACATACGTCCGAGTTATAGTTATATATACCTGTATGTGTATGTATATACTATTTATAGGTATACTTTTATGTACACGCAAACCACATAATTCGGTTGTCTCAACTCCCACACATGTATAGTTTAAACTTACGAGTATACATTGAAAATCGCATATGAACACAACCGTTTGAGTGTTTTTGTCCAAACAAATATTCGTTTTTGTGTGTATTTTCGTATGGACACATATCAGCTTCGTGAAATTTCCACATACGAGCAGAGCAGCATATGTAAAAATTCACTCATGGTTCTCTGCACACATGTGCCGTATATGAGTCATGACATGGCAGTAAATGAAAGAGCATATAAAACAAGTATGTACTCGTATATACCATTTGTCTGAACATGTATCCTTTGTCGTTAAAGCGACCATTTTAAATATAGGATACCAACAATTGGGACGAACAGGCAACGAAAATATCAAGTAGTCACATGAGGGTGTATTGGTTTAATTTATTTATACATCCATACATACTTTTCCTACTATATGCATGCGAACATACATATGCATACATGCGTACATATGCATACATACGTATGCATGTAGTGCCATTAACATTTATGTATATTATTGTTGTTGTTTAACGAACTTGTATTTTGAGATAAAATATTCTTAAAGTCTTGTGGAAATAAACGCAGCATAGCAGGTAGAAAAGAAAACGAATACGAGTGCGTCGCGAATAAACAAAAAAAAAAAGCAAATCAACAATTTTTGTCAAATATCAAAATTATTCGTAATGTATGTAAACCTCTCAGTGCTGCAGCTAAAGGATAAACATTGAACTGGCACTTTCATTTTAGTAGAGACAGTCCTTCAAGGGCAGCAAAATCGTAAAATATCCATATTTGTTAGTATGTATATAGGAGTATATATACTTTATGTGTATTTATGTGGGTGTGCATATGTGAGTGTATAATATGTATGTAAATTATTTGCTATCTACCACTCTATTCATATGACAACTCAAATTATTAAACAATTATAACAACAAATTGTTAAATGCATATGTAAGTACACATACATACATCATGTGTGGAAATGAAGACAACAGAATGGGAGAGAATATAATGGTTTTAGTGGTTTATACCCTCAGTGGACATGCACAAGGATTCACCGAAAAATGAACCCATCGCATTGTTAATGAGTGATTTTAATATTCAATACTACATACTTATGTACATATGTATGTATTCATAAATACATACACACATATGTAATATGTATGTATGTTACATATACACATGAATACTAAATAAGTACGGCTGTAAGCGTCGCTGCAAAATGAATATAACGTACGCGTAACCCATACACATGCGTTGGCGAGTTACTTTTGTATATAAGGACTAAGGAGACTATATTGATAAGCAATACATCTTAATATGTCTTTTTTGGTGTATGTATGGCATGTACTGTAATAAACTTCCCCTAAAATTATCTTCATTCCCATTTTCAAAAATACATACCAACTATGTATGTATGTATGTATGTGTACATACATTTATGTAAATTGTTTGTTTAATTTTAAATATCCTATGTTGCTAATATCCATATACACACATGCATACATACAGTAAAGCTTAGCAAATATCTACACTATATTGATATGATCTACTAAATATCTTTACATTCATACATGATTTTAGGTTTTTGTTTTCGTATGTGTGTATGTATACATTATACGCATATACTACTTTTAGTAGGTAATTCAAAATTTTAAATAATTACTTAACACACATGTACATACATACGTTTACACATATACTTATACATATATTTGCATGTAGAAACTCATATAAATTTTCACGTATGTTTGTATGCAAGTTTACTTATACAACTCTTAGACAAATAGAAAAATGCCAAAAAAGCATCTCTAAATAAAAACAAAAAGAAAAAAAAAATTAGGAAATAATCAAAATACTAAGCAACACTTTGATTTAAACTTCTCATTTATTATCCTTTTACATGCATGTGAATGTAAATATACTCGTATGTAGGTATAAAATACAATTATGTACGTATGTATGTGTATGTTGTATGAAAATCGGAAAGCATTATAAAATATTAGTACCCTCAATATCAAACTTATGTTTAAAAATTCCTATTCAATAGAGATATTGTAAAACTAATTACACTGTACTACAAAAAAGTTAAGGTAAAAATACAAAATTGTAAGTTTTGTCGAGTATAATACAAATACACAGTGCTACACCAAAAATATGCAGGGGTTTTGTGCAAGTCCATAGGGTACTGAAATAGTTTTAGTTTTGTTCGATCACTACATTAAGTGTCTTTTTTAACAGCAAATATAGTGAAATTACAACTTCAAAAAATCGTAACTTTTTTGTTTTGAAACCGATTTTCAAAAATTTTTCTTTTGTTCGAAGATATTAGTTTTACTTTCAAACAAAATTATGTTTTCGAAAATCGCTTGGAAAATAGCTGTGTTACGGACGTTTAACTTTAAACAAAACGAACTTTTTCAATAAAATTTTATTTTATTTACGTTCTAAGTTGGCCGTGAAGTAGAATATTTTTGTTTTATTATATTTGCAAAAAAAGCCTGCAAATTCAATAGCTTTTGAAAACACGTAAGTAAATTAAAATCGACTTAAAAATTAATAAGATATGCTAAGTTTTATGATAGAATATTTTTCGTCTTTTTTGTTTTTATTTTTTTTTTTTTTTCTTTCAAATGCCTCCGTGTCCGTTTTCTTGTATATAAATCGCCGATTTATAATTATAATTTTATACCAGAACCGAATGACAGACTTGATGATGGGCAATCAGTTACTCCCAACGCTTTTTCCAGAAAACTTCTAAGGGGTTTCTTAGAGTACGTAGGTCAAATGGCCAGTTGATCCGGAACCCTGATGAACTACAATTAGCACAAGTAGCCATTTTGATACCACTGCAGGACCAAACTAAAGTTACCTAAAAGTAGAAAAAGAAGAGAAAATAACTACAGCTAACCAGAGCTGTCTATAGAGTATTCAGCAAAAAAAAACCTTCCGAATAGTGGATGCGTATTTTTAAAAAAATATACAGTGGGTGCCAGCTGCAGCGTTGTTGAATTAGAGTTTCCAGCACTAGTTTTAGTGCTTTTGAAAATTTTCAAAGCGAAAAATTTTTAAATTAGGGTCTACTGGAGTTTATTTTAAATTTTACTGCTTTTTAATCTTATTTTTATATAATAATATAAAAGCTTGTTTAGAAAACAAACCAATTTTTTTCAAACTATAAATTTAAGTGTACACTTATTGTTTCATAATAAACTAATTTTTTGTTCTTGTAATAAAATTTTCTGATTCGTCAAGAGTACATACCAAAGTGCACAAACCAATCGTATTGTTTCTGAAAGTATATCTGTGGACTTTTGACAAAACGTCTTCTCTCTAAATCAACAACTTTTCAGTAGAGCCAAAAAACAGTTAAAAGGCTAATGGAAGTTATTGCTTAGAAAATTAAAGAAATTTTGAACTTGGATATTATGCACAAACACTTAACGAACATTATGCGACCTTTTTTTTCCTTCTAGAAGCAATAGTTTTCTTTAAAACGACAAAAAATTAATTTAAGACTTTTTGTTAAATAGATTTTAAATAAAAAAAATTAGCTTCCACCATATAAGTCGGTTTGTCAAAATTTTTTTGATTAAATTTGAAAAATATTTTAGTCGCTTAAGTCAAGACAAGTTGTTTTGTTAAAATGGAATATGAAAAAAAAGGATGAAAGAAGTTGATCTGAAAAATATATTTCGGTTTTATTAAAAAAATACTTCTATTTTTCCCTACAATGTGCAAATAATTAAATAATAATAATAAAAATTAAATAAAATTTTTTATAGACATTCAATTTTTCAAATTATTCTTAATTCTCTGAAACAAGTCGTTTTGTCAAATTGAAATTGGGGGAATGTCTGAAAGAGGTCGATTAGTCAACTGCATATCTTGCGTTCCAAAGGTCGTAGAAATACGGGGATTAGAGCAAAAGAAGGACAAGGAAATTCTATATATACTATAAAAATATTGGAAAATTGTCTTATTTCGAGAGAAGACGTTTTTTCAAAATTCCACAGATATATTATTTTTATAAGTAAACTGGCATAATGTGTTAATAATCGTAATATTAGTATAGGTTCTATACATTAATATGCAAATAAAGGTCATGAAATTAAGAGCCTCTGGCATTCATTAGAAAATCGAATTTTTTCTTAATTTCTTATAGATTTATAATTGTAAACCAATATTTGCATTATTTTTTTTAAATAAATCGTGGTCGTGGTATAGTGGTTGAGCGTTCGCACAGAAATTCACACGACCAAGGTTCAATCCCAGCGAAGGACAAAATTATAAAAATCAAAATTTGCGGTTTTCTAAAATTATAATTTAAATTAAAACTTAAATTTAAAAAAATAAGATGTCCCCCCACGCCCCCCTCCAAGAAGTCCATCTTCAAGAAATCTCTCCCTGACATTTCCAATCTATTCCACCAGAAACCAATGATCAGGTGTACAGCATCACCTTCTGGGAAGATAACAGCTAATATACTGAAGACGCTCACCATTCACATTCAACATCCACCGACAGACAGGGCAATTGCTGTTTGATCATTCAAGGGTAAAGGTATAACAGTGGCCCTTGATGCGTAAAATATACAAACATCTATGAAAAAAAAACCTTCTATCAACCATCTTCACATTCCAATACAATGCACTGCATGAGTAAGGGTTCACCCCTGAGTATTGGTCTAAAAAAAATGTAGGGTGTCCAATCTCCTCGTCATCTTTGAATCCAGAATCACGTCCAGATACTGCCACACAAATATTTGGGAGTTTGAAATCTGGTTTCCTGAGCTTCCTAGAAACAGCACTAGCTCGGTCTTGAATAGATTAGTGCCCAGGCCACAACTTGAAGCCCAGAAATTCAGAGAGTTCAAGGCTTCGTATCGCCTTCTGCGTATGCCTTTTCAAACTCGAGTTCGTTCCAAGAAGCCAGGGAAAATGGGAAATCACCGTGATAAAAGTAGTTAGAATGCGCATAATAGCATGCAATTATAACTTTTAACATTTGTAGCAAATCACGCAAGAAGGAAACTTTAAAGCTGAGAGTTTATCTCGTGGGCATGAACATTAAAACACACTAATGGGCCTTAAAAATTGGTGGCGAAATGTTTTCCAATAATTTTTTTAAAATTATAAAATTCTTACACAGATTCTTAATTTGTTGTCAGAAATTTATAACGCTTACGAAAGTAGATTAGACATTTCTTTGCAGTCCTCCTAACAAAATATTTGCGGCTACTTCTAAACAAAGGGTCAACTCATTAAAAAAATCAAATGGACTGAAAATTTAAGTTCAAATCATAGTAAAAGTGATAATTTTTTTAATGAATTTTGTTTGGTCAGAAATGCTTAAAATAGATCAAAACTAAATTCTATAAAGGAAAAAATTATGTTCCTGAAAGAATGTACACAAGCCGAACTGAAGATGTCTTCGACCTCAGCTTCAGAATTCTTTGTGTTCTACACATATTCATGACAATCATCAACTATTTAACTCACACTTTTTACAGAAGTCATACATACATACATACATATATTGGAATTGTATTTTTTTCTTAATGATTTAGTCGAAGTCAAATGCAACACATTGCATCATTGCATTTTCTCCACATTAGTCGACATTCACGACATGTACGACCCTAAGGGGGCTCCAGTACAAAGTTACATTTTTATATAAATTTTGCTCCTGCCACTCTAGGGAGTGGAGACAGGGGTTAGGTATGTTCGGAAAAAAAAGTTGGGGGTAAAGTGTTAGTTAGGGTCCGTCTTACATTTTACCCCTCTAGGGGCTACTTCCGGGCAGTTGTGGAGTTTTTTGTGGATTCTTATTCCTTAAACCCAACCTTTGACACCGATGAAAAGCTATTTGTCCCCATCCCACATCCCTTCTTTTTGACTCATGTCCTTTTTTGTTAAAACTTACAAAATAAGCGATTCTAGCTAATCGAAATCCAAAAATCGTATACTATCCCACCCCTATCAGAATAGTTTTAATCTCATTCTTCTCCAATTTGATTTTTATTTCTTGATCGAAAAAGACCTCCACTCTGAAACTATCTTTGGCATAATTTTTTTTTTTTTCAAATTTTTAAAAAGGTCGCTTTCGGATATAGATATATCCGACTTATAGGTAAAGAAAATTGACCTTTGACTTTTCAAAAAAGAACATCATATTGAATATTAAATCAAAGGTAATTTAATACTCTTTCAAGTGCGACTTTTACGAGATGCGTAGCTATAATGCTTTTTAAAAAAATTACAATTAAATAAGTGTAACTTTGTGCATTTTTGTATTTTTTTCCGATTTTCGAGACCTTATATTTCCGGATCCAGAAGTGTCAGTGCCCTTTAATTTAATATATGTCTTAGTGTTATGATATACTTTACACCACACAAAATAAATACATTGCTTTGCTATTGCAGTTAATATGGATTTCATCTTCTTTCGTAAATGACGATATTAAGAACCCTTATAAAATTTTGTTGAATTGTAATTATTTTAAAGATTAAAAGAAAAATAGATCACAATCTCTTGTAATTGTTAAATCGTTTCAGAGTACTTTTAAAATTGAAGCAAATATTTAAAATTTGAAACAGAAAGAAGTCAACCTTTTTTTTAGTAGAACGTATTTGAAAATTTATAAGTTTCTTATTTTTTAAGTACATTCATAAGGATTTCAGTTATGGTTGATTTATATAAATGTATACATACATACATATATCATCAGCAATTGCATATTTTATATTTGTACAAAATCTTAAATACTTGACTTTTTGAGATCAAAATATACAGCAATTCTTAAGACCATAATTCTTATTTGACTTTTGCATCTTTGTACATGCATATGTACATAAGTATGTATGTATGTATGCACATACTTGCTTTAATACCGCACTCAAATAAAAGGATATTTAAACTTATGCACATTTTAAAACGTTAAAATATGATGCTAAAAAAAAATTGTGAATCAGATGCAAACTGAGACGAAAACTATTTTTACTATTGGCTACTGTATTAGTAAAATTGTTATATTGGTTGCATACAATATTTTAATTGAGGTGATTCTAATACAACACAAATATATAAAATAATATTGCAAAATGAGTTTTAAGGTAGACTTTCGCACCGAAAATAAATGAAAAGACGGTTATCAACGAAGAAAAACTTACCATTTGGCAATGAAACAAAAGCAAATTCACGGCTATATTTAGAGAATTTTTTTTATATTCTAATGCTCGTATTCATAAAAACTAAAACAGTTTTATTAATTTCTTATTTGACAATTACTCCGTAGAAATATGTCAAATAAACACTCTATAAACCAATTTTATTTTTTATGAATACGACCATTAATGTATTTTATTTTTAGGAATTAAAAATAAATATTTATTTGTCCACAACTTATTTTGCAATTGGAAATCGGCTATTGGCGCTTTGATATCTCACACACGTTTTATTCTTTTTTTTATTGTCATTAACTGTTTTTTGACAATTGCGAACTTTTTTTTTTATTAAATTACTTCTCGTAAGCGGTGCACAAGTTCAAGACTAACAGCACGTAGGAACTCTGCACTACGCCATGGTAATCGAAGAAAAAAGTTAGCAAAACCTTGATTTTTTTATTGAGGCCAGCACTCAGGGGATGACCCCTACTTATGCAGTACGTTAGGCTGGCCAAGGAAAATATAAGGGGAAGTGCAAAGAGTGTGCGGGCTTTTAATTCAAACTTAGCAATATAGTATCTGATGTCAGTCATAAAAAAACAAAGATTCCTCATTTAAATTTCGAACTGCAAGGAAATCGGTTTCTGTTGATTAATTATTCAATGGTCAGTGTTATATTTTCACAACTAAATAATCAAAAAGCAACCAATTCCAGCAAAGCTTAACTTAAGGGGGGGGGGGGGGGGAGAATAAAAAAACAAAAATGTATTGCTAATGATTCCATACATACATATACAATTAGCCATTACAAACCTGTGTTAGAGTTACGGCCTAGCTTCTCGCAGCACTCATGTGATGTGCAGTTCGGACCATTTTAAGCCAATCTAGATTTTGGTTAACGTCAGTTAATATTTTTTGAACAATTTACATACGACGTTTTTTTTTGCGTAAAACTCAGCAATTTTGAAACCAACTTCGCGGCCACACACTTTATGCCCAAAACTTCTGAAAAAATTATATGGCATATTCATATCCCCACATACTCTAGGCAACTTCTTTTACAGTGGTTCACTGATTCTCCATAAAAATGTTCATGGCTTCCTTTACATTTTAATCGGTTTTGATTGCGATGGACCTTTTAAGACAAGCGCCGTCATCCACTTCTTCTCAACCTTCTATAACGGGCTTGTACCACTTGAATATATTTTACTGACTCAAAGTAGGACAAACACTATCAACATTTCAAGTGCTTTCAAACACTTAATCCACAGCAGCAAATTGCCGAACAAACAAACTCAACTAAAATATATGACCGAGAATAGTGTGCCAACATAAAAAAATCATCACCGAGATATCTCTTTCTACTCTGCATTAATGCTTCACAGTTGCTTAGAATGTGCTTTGATGACTCGACCGCCTCGTCAGAGAATTTGCACATATAGCTCTATCTTCCTATCTTATTTCAGTGTCCATTGAGTCTGCAGTGCCCTGTAAGAAGTCCCGCAAGTATTCTCAGATTATTCCTAGAGAATTTAATGCACGACTCAAATCTCTCCTATTATAGTTACTAAGAAAAAAAGACGCAAGAAGAACAATTTTTTCTCCTTGTCTTTTTTTTTTCCTAAAATTTTTTTTTCCAACTCCCCTTCCTATTCCACGAAAAGGTTCTGGCCCCATCAATGGCATATCTGCTCCCTTCCTAGCAAATTTATTTGCCATTTCATTCCCCTGCATGCCCGTATGGCCACAGACCTAGCATAGCCTGACTTTGTTGTCCATGCCCAGCTGGTTCAGTTTCACCAGACAGTCCCATACTAGCATAGAGTCGATTTCATAACAGACAAATGGTCGAATGGCAGTTTGATTGTCAGATAGTATGGCTATTTCCTGTCCTTTGTGTTTTCTCTCCAAGTTAAATTGAGCGCATCTTTCATTGGTATAAACCACAGCCTGGAAGATATTGGCGAGTTTTCCCATGCACTCAGAATTATTCGTTCTAGGGTCAAATATCCCCGCTTCTGTGTAGCTTTCAGACTTCGACCCTCTAAATTGCTCTGAATTGATACAATTAAGTAATAAGAGTGAATGAAGGACAAGTTCCATAAAAGATTTTTTTTTCTTGTATATTTTTCGCTATAATGTGAGCTTAATAAAATGTAAGTATCCAACTACTATGGATAACCTAATAACTCTAAAGAAGTTAAACATTTTTATAAAAGCCTATTAAAACTGAGTTTTTTTTTCAACAAAACCTAAATAAAGTCCAATAATCCAAACATTGGAAATATAGATACTCAACTAGTTTAGTGGATAGTGTGCTAGACTGCTAGTTAGAGGTTTGTGGCTTCAATTTCCAACCGAAACTCTGGTCTATGTAACAATGATAATAAAATAGTATTATTATACTATAAATTAATAAAAATAAAAAAAAATAAATTTAAATACGATTTATGTTGATTTAGATTTTTATATTTTATGCAGAAAGAAAGCAATGTTGTTATATTGAAAGGAAATTGATATTACAACGTAATGCAGTAACGTAAAGGAAAAAAAAAGGATCTTCTCCTGGCTACTTTCTACTGGCTACAAATATATATACTTACCTTACATACATACATATACATAAATAAATACCTTTATCTCGAGTAGTAAATGGCAATAACCGGATAGAGAAAGCAAAACAAATCCAAAAAGAATTTAACAAATACACATTTCAATATTTTTAAAACTGCGACATTACCATGAGTTACAAGCCTGCTGCCCCTTTGCGTTTAGTAAAAATGTATTTCATAGACTTAAGAAATTCACAAATACGAAAACACCACCGCTTCTTGATGTGCATGTTTCATAATAAAAATACGTACATACTACGTAGACCATTTCATAAAAACCAGTGGTTAACTGGAAAGGAAAAAAAAAACAAAATACAACATACAACATACTCGTATATAACCAAACAGTCCTTATAAAGATTTCCTTACCATCAATTTTTTGCAGCAATCAGTCTGTTTTTACTTTCTTAACTTAGAGCCATAGTTACTCTATGATTTTGGATAGTATTTGGTATGTTAACAGTAGTGGCTGCGTGTGTTCATGTAATGTGTATTTGGTGGTTAGGAAAAACACTTTGTAGCCACAAGAAGGCCAAAGTAACATTTCTAAAATACTCTGGCATGGGATATTATAAATATGGCCGACAAAATCCAATTTGATGGAATATTCAATGTATTTATGTATATTCTAAAGAAAAAAAAGAGAAAGGAACGGAAAAACATTTCTTTTTTTAAAATCAATATAAATTAAGAAAATCACATACAGAAATGTAATCTATATGCACAAGGTGGAGGTTCAAACATATTTTTTTTAATTTTATACATGATAAAGGGGTTAACAAAAATTATCTATTTATATTTTATATAAGTAGAATATTTATTTCTTAAATTCCTAATTTAAATCACTTATTGGATCTTTATTTTATATTCCTATAAATCACAACGGGCCGCAATGCGTGCTCAAGTGTGCCTTGTCATTACGAGGCTGCCACTTCCTCCTATTCTATAAATATTACTCTTGAGATCCTAAAACTTGTTTCTTTATGAGAATTAACAAATCACTACTTTTCGATGTGATGTCACCATATTTTAAAGTAAAACAAATATTTTCGGTAAACTGAAAACCAGTGTATATATTTGAAATTTAATAAAATTTTAAATTTTTTTTTGGTGCTCCCAGAACTAGATTACTATTGCGAGCTTTGTGAGTTTGATTTCCAACAGAGAATCTGGTCTGCTACACTACGCTACAGTTGTAAGTGTCAAATATATCGCTATTGAGTACTTAATTTTTTTAATTTTTAACAATTTTAAAACAACATAAAAATATTAATAAAAGAAACGTATAAACTGGGTGTTACAAGAAATAAATTTTAATTTTTGCACTATTTTCGCACACAATACCGTAGAAAACATTATTGAACCTTCTTAAATGGTATAAGAGAGTTTTTTTAATGATGAAAAATTATTTGTACGAAGAACATACAATGCACCACGGAAGTAGAATAAATTGCAAGATGCCAAACATTGCTCTGGAGTTCCATCGGTACTCATTGGTGGTATTGATTTAAAGTTAATGAATGGAAATCGTCCAATTCTTGAACCTTTTTTAACGATCTCGAAAAAGTAAAAACTAAATTAATCATACTTTTCCATGGACTATTCAGCCTTTCCTGTTTAATTCTGATATTTGCAACAAATCATCGTGAGGGAGTTTTAGTTCTCTATGTGCCCAAAAAGCATTTTGAGTAATCGATCAAAAATAGCACAAAAAATTTTTGGTTTGAAGGATATAGAACAAAACAGACACTATTTATCTCAGAAAATGGACGAGATAGCCGAAAACGGATTGCAGATTTGAAAAAATTTGGTGTCGAAAACCTAAAGTGGCATCATTAACGTTTGCAACAATGATCATCACAAACAATGAGAACCACAAAAGTTGGCAATTTAAAAGCACAAAAACTGTCTGAAATATAAATTTAAGTTACTAAAATATTGTATTGCATAAATCAAAAGAAATTGGCCCATTTAATTTAATTTTGTCGATTTCATTTTCACTCGATTTCTGTACACAGAACAGAGTTGTTCCGGCCAATTAAATTACAATTACAATTACATGTAATTTGTAATTGAGATCTGTTCAATTACAATTACATGTAATTTGTAATTGAGATCTGTTCAATTACAATTACGAGTAATTGTAATTGAAAAATTTTCAATTACAATTACATTTGATTGAAATTGATGCAATTACATTTTTTGAATTACAATTACATGTAATTATAATTGAAAATTTTCAATTACAAATTACAAGTAATTGTAATTGAAAAAATTCAATTACCATTGTAATTGAAAAAATTCAATTACCATTACTAAGTAATTATAATTGTAATTTACACAAAATAATTACTTGTAATGGGAAAAAAAATATTTTTTTTGATAAAAATACTGAATGAAAAATGTAAATGTTTGTGATTCTTTTTATGAATATTATTTTTTTAATGAAATTTTTCAACATATTACGCCTCATTTTACTTTAAAAAATAAGATCAATGTAATTTTGTATCTCAAATGAATGATAAATTTTCGAAGATGGTATTAAAGAGATTGTTTGAATTGTTTTGCCATTTATAAAAAACTCATTTTACGCATTATATTTATTATCATAAATAAGACTGATGTTATTGAGGTGGATGAGCAATTCAAATATAAGTAAAACAAATTATGTAACTAAAATGTATATTGACTTATTGTTATAAAAATGTAAATATAATTAAAAGTAATTGTAATTAAATAAATTTTTTTTAATGATTACTTCAAAAACTAATGATTACTTTATTTTCCACCATTACTTCATGAAGCCAATTAAATTTTTTCAATTACTTGTAATTATAATTGGAATTTTTCCAATTACAATTACATGTAATTGTTAATTGAGTTTTTTCAATTACCATTACTTGTAATTTGTAATTGAAAATTTTCAATTATAATTACATGTAATTGTAATTCAAAAAATGTAATTGCATCAATTACAATCAAATGTAATTGTAATTGAAAAAAAAAGAATTACCGTTACATGTAATTGTGTAATTTACATGTAATTAATTACACAAAATAATTGATTACGCACAACTCTGACACAGAACATATATCTATATACATATATATTTTATTTTTAAGAAAAATCAAAAGATTTGATCTTTCTAATAAAGTTTCACTGAAAAGCTAACAAGTTTCTATCTAGCATGAGTACTTATATTATTTACAATTGATTTGATAAACACAGATCAATAATAGTGTCAAATAAAACAAAAGAAACTTAAAATTTATATAAAAAAAAATTATGATCCAGAAATCCGAGTTCGAATTTCTTTTTCCTCATTAAAAAGCCTTATTAGATTAGAACTGAACTCTATTAAGTGAATAAATTATTTTTGTAATAATTTCGCACAGAAAAAAAATGTATAACCATCAATATACCGACGCAGTAATAAACATGAAAATACAAAAATTTAAACAACAAGAGCTGTCATACTTTGGCATTTGTTTAGTAAAGATGTTCAAAATGTTAACTATGGAACGCTACACTACATTTGTTTGCTTAGAACGTTTGTGAATTTACTGTTTGAAAACTGACAGAAAAAAAATGAATTTTTAACAAAAAATCACAACTGACTAATGTTGACATCAGTGACCTTTTTTTCAGCAGCATGGTGCCACAAACCACAAAGCCGGCCAAACCTTCTTCGGTCGGGATTTGCCGATGTCAATTGGCCGCCTCCTTCTTGTGATTTAATTATATACACTCCGGTTCACTTATTTAAACGCACAAAAAATCCCATATTCAGGAGCCGGTATCTTTTGCAATTTTTAACCGATTCCAGAATTTTAAAATAGAAATGGAAGCTAGACATCTTGAGATATAAACAAAGTCATGACAATGGTGGTTTCTTAAATAAGGAATTTTTTTGAGGAATTTATAAAAAAAAATCTAAAAATGTGGTATTTTTTTTTTTTTTTTTTTTTGGTTCACTTGAATAAAGGCACTTTAACTAACTTTAATGAAAAAGAGCTTTTCTTGAATTTTAAGTTATTATTACTTTATTTGCTTTATTAAAGAACTATTAGTAATGGGTACAACCCCCTTTGTTTTTAATAACTTCAAATATACGGGTTTTCATTGACAGATAAAGAGAATTGATATAATCCAACGAAATTTCATTCCAAGCATCCTTAATGGACTGAATTAGTGACTGCTTGTCATCAAATTGTCTACCTCCTTCATAGACCTTACGAGATAACCAACCCCACACATTTTCGATAATGTTTAGATCTGGCGAATAGGGTGGCCAGTCAAGAATATTAATATTTTGGCTTGGATTGTACTCCTTTACTACTCTGGCGTTGTGTATAGGGGCATTATCCTGTTGCGATATCCAAGGTATTGGATCAAATAGTTCATTGAACTTCGGAAAAGCCGACTCCATTAACGTTCTATAGGTTTCACCAGTCATTTTTGCACTTTGAAATTCAAGATCGATGGTGCCATAGTACGTAATAGCACCCCACACCATAACGCCGCCCTCTCGGCTGTGATGTCGGTTCAAAAATCGCTTTTCTTTACGCAGGTCATGGAAATAATAGTTGTAGCCATCAGGCCCATCCAAATTAAACTTCTTTTTATCCGTAAATACAACGGTTTTCCAGTCATTTACATAGCCTCTTTGCTGCACATCCCATACCATGTAGTCTTTTGCGAATTGAAGACGCTTTTCCTTACGAGGACCATTAAGTGGCAACTTTTTTGTAATTTCTTGTATATATTTAAGATACTTACAGCTATTAATAACTGTGCGTACTGATGACTTGCTCGCCTGCACTCCAGCTTGAGCTCTTATTTTTGACAAGGATAAGGCAGAATTAGAAGCAATTATGATGATTTTTCTTTTCTCATAAGTAGATAAAGACAACGAAACCCTTCCTTTAAAATTTTTTCTATACCCCTCGGTGTCCTTGATGTAATTGGCGACAACTGTTGGGCTCCGTCCAATTTTTTTAGCTATTGCGCGGTTAGAATATCCTTCAGAACGGTAAACATCGATTTTAGCCCTTTCCGATAGATTTAAAATTTTTTGTTTTGCCATTTTGACTCGTAAATCGACTAAGATGTAATAAATTGCAATAAACAAACGCCCCCAACAAAAACTCACCGCTAACTTTAAAAATAATACAAAAACAACAAAGTGCCTTTATTCAAGTGAACCAAAAAAAAAAATACCGCATTTTTAGATTTTTTTTTATAAATTCCTCAAAAAAGGTTCCTTAGTTAAGAAACCACAATTGTCATGATTTTGTTTATATCTCAAGATGTCTAGCTTCTATTTCTATTTTAAAATTCTGGAATCGGTTAAAAATTGCAAAAGATACCGGCTCCTAAATATGGGATTTTTTGTGCCTTTAAATAAGTGAACCGGAGTGTATATGTATTTCTACTTTGTATTGATATCAATAAAACTGAATTTGTTTTAAGACAATTTACTTCCTAACCTTAAATTTGCCCAGCCTTTATAACCATAATCGCAATTTTCGGTATCTGTTTTGTAGTTTATTCTCCTCAACTTCCTAATAGGAGTATATATTTTCTATATGTAATATTTTAAACTTCTCCAATGCTGATGTGCGATTATTTTCAAAGTGGTTTAAAAGAGCTTTTTCTGTGTTTTTAATTTACTTCTACTTTTTAAATCCGACCACTATCCTCCCATTCTAATTCTCAGTTTATTCCTCGTTGTATCAATAAATAACAGTCTGAAATTATTATTCGATGTTTGATTAATTTTAAATTTACCTTCCGAATAGCCAACAACATACATATATAACGGATTTTAAACTTTTCCAATATTTTCCTGTTATATTTTATTTTCTCCAATATAGCGCTTAATCCCAAAATGTTATCTCGCGGGTAATTATTTCTCTTCACAATACACACTACTTTTTAAATATCTTCTGTGTAAGTATTGTAATGCGTAATGTAGATATTGAGAAGACGGACACTCTTGATGTTCTTGGCATGATATTCGTTGAAATAGTCAATTATTTCGAATGTCAAAAGAAGCATTCAAGAGCTTCTGTTTTTTAAAACAATGCAAGATACACTTCACTCCATCTATCTATCACTATTTTCGAGGCCCTTTTCTGACCCAATTTGGAATATAACTCTCTTGTATAGGCCGGTGTTTCAAGTTGGTGTTTTTAGAGCTTCTCGAATGTGTACAAAAAAGAGCATATGTACTTATTATTGACGGCAAGGTATTCAACTTTATCGAATTGACCAAGCATCCGCACATTGCGGAGTGTTGTTTTATCGGAACTAAGATAGGAGGATAAAATTAGGATCGCATATCTTATGTAGTACTCATACCTCTTACAGAGCACATCTTTATATCCAGTGTAAATTGCATTACAAAATGTTATCTAATGTTTTCCCCCGATAACGAAAAGAATAGTTTCAAATCGCTTATTCATTAATGATCCTTCATCCCATAATCTACTTCCCCCACCAAGTACTGGTCTCGTGCGCTTTTCTAATTAGACGCTATAGTTCACTCTGGTGTGCATTTAAGAAATATAAATTTTAATTTCGCGAATATATCGTTAACGCACTTGGTAACAGTTTCTTCACTAACAGCCTTATTTATAATAAAAAATTAGCAGGTTGTTGTACACACTGGCTAAGTTTATCATTCCTATACGTGGAAATTCTTACTGAAAGTTACAAGATATTTAATTTTTTGTATTCTCTTACTAGTTATCATATAGAAGGTATTGAAAGTTTTAATGATATAAGTCTTTAGCGGGCGGTAAACTCTCCACTTATTTGTCCCATATACTAACGAGTTGCTAACTTTTCATTATACACATGGCCGTAAATCTTTGAAATCTAATATTTGGCAATATTTTTTTTTTTTTGCTTAGATTTGTGAGCATGATCAATGGCATTAATTAGACAAACTGAGTATTCTTTTTAAATATAAAAACAAAATCTACACAAAACAATGTTGTTTAAAATCTAATTTGATTTTGTTTTAAACCTAAAAAAGATTTTTGCAATCTTATTGTGAATGAAAAAGAAATTCATATAAAAAATAATTTAGTTTTTCGTTATAACATAAATATACTCGTAACAGAGTTTGTTATAGCAAGAGTTTAGTGTACATACATATGTATGTATATACATATACTTAAACTTAAAGGACTTAGATAAAATTTGCATTCGGTTCATAAAATTCAGTTATCTGTGAATGAGCTTAGGACATTTTGCTATCATATCAATCTCATATGCCACGTTAACTTTTCACATGAAAAACCATCACATATTTAAACCTCAAAGTAATAAGAAATGTTAGAAGTGTTGTTACAAAAAAATACAAAACCAATCAAGAAAAATAGCTCTTTATGCTTCATTTGGGTACCCAAAAGCATTAAAGCCTCTGTCAATTCACTACCACCTACCAACTTCTCTATCGACAATGCTACCGGCAACATTTTCACCATCATTACCATTGTCAGTAGAATCCTGTTTAATCCCCACCCACCATAAAAAATAAAAGGGAGAAGAAAAACATTAACTGAAATGTCATTACGAATTTCCCATCCAAACAACATCCGTTTCTTATCATGGGTAGTAAAAAGCCTACAAAATTCATTCATATGGGAATCACTTTAACACATACAACATGTATGTATATACAAGCATATACATTTATAATATTATTACATACATACATATGTATATGTATGTGTGTATATAGTCATATCGTCCCTCTACAGGATAATAATTTTTTATTTTCGTCAGTACCAAAAGCTGGCAGGCGGCACAAGTGCCTAAATAATACGACCTGAATGTTTTTTACAAATAAAAATGATTTTAAAGCCATACAGGCACAGTTACACACACAATCGATGGTGCTATTTGGCCAAAAAAAGGGGGCATTAATGCATGTGTATATGTGTGAAAATGTCTTTTGTGTACAAAACATTCTCTATAATCTATCCATTTAAACAAACATTTGCACACACACACACAAATACTTACATACATACTCGTATATCTTTATATTTATTAAGGTTTGGATTTGTTTGTATCGTACTCCTCCATCCACTAGAGCTGTCAAGTTTACTGATGCCTGCTGCCAAGAATATAAACATTTTTTACAAGTTTAGTATGATAAGTACTTATGTTTATAAGTAATACTCGTATGCTTGTTCCCTATAGCCGACTACAAATCAAAAGTAATCGGTTTACATACCAAATATAACCATTCAACTTAAAATAAACAAGATCATGTATAGGATTCCCTTTACCTGTAATAAACTTAAAATAAAGATTTATTTTAAAGCATCTTCTATAATTTGACCATTTCATTTAGTAATCGATTATCCCTATTGAAAATAAGCCGAATACTCGATCTTTCGTATTTTATTATTGTGATTACCAAACGGGTGTTCACCTTCGTTTGTTCATACAAGAACACACAGCATCACTTTAAATTTTGAATACATTATATATGCAAAGTACTTGCGAATTGGTTCTATACTTATAGAAATGCCAATTTTTTTTATTTTTTTTTCATTTTCTTTCTATACATCCGAACATACATACACACAAACATATGCATGGTTGTGTGTATATACATACTTATATGTAGGTTCATACAGTAGAATGTAAATAAAACGGGAAAAAAAGAATTTATATATGTCGTTTGCTTTGTGCACAATTTTGAAGATTAAGTGTTTGTGTATTTGTTTTTTGAATTTTAAAGGAATATTAATGTAATGCATAGATAAATAAATGGAATGATTGTTTAGTAGGAAAAAAGTAAAGAAAGAAACAGAGTTAAAAAGAAGTTGTGTTGGACTCAAGAAGGTGGTTGAAAGACCACAACCCCCATAGCAAAATTTGCAAGTAGTTTTTTGTGTGCAAAATTCAAAAAAGAAATAAATAAATATTTATATGTATGTATGTATGTATGTATATACAAAAAATGTTTGGAAAATCTAGATGTGAAAGTAAAGCCAATGATAATATTTTTTTATTCTCTTTTTTTTTTTTTTTTTGTTTCCTTCTTATCATTATTGGATACATAATAAAAAACATCAATTGAAAGTCTTCTTTTTTTTGGTTTGAACTTAAGTTTAAATTCTTAGTAGAGTACAGTCATATTAATTTGAAATCTGGATATAAATACATACACATTTTACACAGTGTTTTGGTCAAATTTTTTATTGCTTTTGATAATTATGTTATATCCGCAATGCCTTCGATTCTATATTAGAGTAGTCTCAATGAGGAGGACAAGAGCATCTCTGCACTCCTCCACTAGCCGAGAAGAATTAATATACGATGCAAGTGTAAAGAGCGCTACCTGTCTCTTGAGGACAGCAGCGAGCAAGCTGTTCCAATGGCGAAGCTCTACGTTTGAAAAACTCTAGCGCTGGGGAGAGAACTCTAGTAGTGATTCTGACACCGCCCAAATCTATACCATGAACAATTTTATAACGTTGTTACCTATTTATTTATTTATTCAATAGATTTTAACACAATATTATACAGTATTACAGGCATTGAGTTTTACCAACATATTATGTTTAAAATAACGATTTACCAAACAAAATTAAATTAGAACAGTTACTTAATTAAGTACTTACTTACTTAGATGGCCATAACAACCCGCCAACGGGTTTCGGCCTGCCTTAACACTAGTCTCCAGGCGTCTCTGCTAAGCGCGCGCCTTCTCCAGTTGGTCACACCAATTGACGATAGGGCTTCATCAACTTGGTCCTGCCAACGTAAAAACGGCCGTTTTCTACGCCGACGTTCAGTGACCTTCGCATCGAAAACTTTTCGGACTGGAGCAGATTCTTACATCCGAATGATATGGCTGAGCCTTAGAGGACCAAAGATCTTACGAAAACTTATAGAGCGTTAATTTCGTCGCACGAAAAAGATCTGTATTACTAAACTGCCTACTGAGACCGTAGTAGCACCTGTTGGCCAGTGTGATCCTTCGTTTGACATCCAGACTGACATCATTCTTGTTCGTAATGGCGGTGCAAAGTAGATGAACTCCTTAACCACATCGAGTGCCGGATGTAACCTGGGAGCCGATACGTTCCACATCCCTCTCATCGATAATATGTACTTCGTTTTGCTGTCATGTACCGCCAAACCCATTTAGCATTAAAGGCTCCGTTAACATCTAGCTTGGTACGTCCAATGATGTCTATGTCGTCTGCATACGCAAGGAGCTGGGCATTTTTGTTAAATATATTTGTCCGCCTTTCGCAAAACACTCTCCATGACGAAATTGAAGAGGTCGCAGGATAAGGGATCGTCCTGTCTGAAACGTCGCACGGTATTAAAAGGCTCGGAGAGGTCTTTTCCTACCTCGACGGAGCTGCAGGACTTGTTCAACGTCATTCTGCACAGTCTTATCAGCTTTGCAGAAATAAAGAGCTCAGACATTGCGGCATATACGCGATCCCTTATCGGGTTATCGAACACTGCCTTATAGTCGAAAAAAATTAGAACAATTGTTATTTATAAATAAAGTTAACAAAATTCATTCAGTATAATTTTTTTATAATAACTTGCAGCGACTCTTCTTAAAGATAGGTCAAACACCAATAAAATAAAATCACCGGAAAGGCTTCAACAACAATAAGGTTTAATGCAACCGTTGGGTCGAGCTGAACAGTTTCTTTCGGCATTTCAACTGAAACTTTGTTTTCTGGTTTCAAATGTTAATGCCATGAAGGAAAATTATAAATACATTCCGTCCAAAAATATTTCAGACACAAATCCTGGTTTAACCAGACTTGTAGATTGACAGTCAGTTCCAGAGAGGAAGCGTTCAGGAATTGACGCGACAATAAATGTACGCTACTTCGTTTGCCGCTGTACTAAGACGTTAATACGAGCAGCATCTTCGTGCTTAAGCTCTTTCTGTTCCTCGGGGAAATAAGAGCTTTTGGTCTTTCATCAAGACGATAAGGAATAACGCTAGTTCGATTCCAACTGTTGTACAAAATGACCAACAATTCACAAACCCGGCTAAAAAAGTGAAACTTTTAGCTGAATTATTTGCAAAAAATGTATCATTGCCGGAAAGCGTTCAGTGTCCGAGCTTGAAAGAGTATCTGTGACTATGCCTATAATATTCTTTCTCTGAACGGCAATGAAATCGGTTGCTGTTGATTAATTATTCACCACTAAATAATCCAACAGAAATCAACTCCAAGAAGGCCGCACTATAACGTTTAAATTAGGGGAGGAATAAAAGATGACAATGATATTGGAGATGATGTTGTTGTTGTTCTCCTTGATCCAGCCTCTGAGATTAATTTTATTTTTGCGGGCCCTTATTTTAATTGATTTAACTAAAATATATAACTTTTTTATAATTTGAATGTACATATATTTTAGCAAACAAAAATGTTTGTTTAACATTTTCGAAAGTTTTTGAATGTATCACTGTATGTATATATAGTTTAAAATATTATCCAGATTGTATCTTTTCTACTTGCCAATATGCAGGGTTGCATTTCATATACCAGGTGATACAAGCTGCTGCGTTATACATATATGAATTGACTGAGATTTTGCTTTCGAATCGTTCTCTCGATATAAACGGGCATCTTTCCAAATATCGACATGTGCTTTTTGATAAAGATTAATAGAATCCCAAAATTTAAACAAAAAATTCTACATTCGATTACAAGTTTACTCGTATACGAAAGGCAGAATTAGGCCCCAGATATCTAGAACTCGTAATCACATATAAAAAAAAATTTTTTTAAAAAGTATTTAAGCCTACATGTATATGTAACTGAATTTTCATAATAATACGAGTATCTTTGAATTTTCTCTTTACTCGAAAAAATTTCTTTTTACAAAAACAAAGACAAAAGATAATGACCAACATACTAAGTACTAAAAAATACTTTTCTTTGACGTATGACGTATTGAAATAAGAATTTCAATAAGCGCTATATGTACTTGTACTTTTAAAAGTACTCCTTTGTATGTGTTCTACAATATATCACATGCATGGATGTAAGCAAAATAAATGTATTTTCTTTGTATGTATGTATGTATGTATGTGTCCTCTTTTATAAAGAGTAGAGCTGTTCTTTTCATGCTCACAAAGCTATATAAACTTAAGTTACACTTATGTACATACATATATAAATACCATCTTTATTATTGAACTTTTTACTTAATGTATAGTACATATGATGGGCTATATCGTCCACCAGCTACTGCCATACGTATGAAAAGACCAGAATGCCAGCCATACTGGAATTTAAATTCCTCGCCCACTTAATCCTCTTTTTGTACATAAATTCAAATTTGAATGTGCGCGGTGAGCCACGAAATGTTAAATTGTAAAAAGAGGGGTAAGTAGTTAACTAGAATTGACAGGGTTTTTTTTAGAAAGTTCATTCATATGCCTTCATATGTGAACGGCTATAAACAAGTACATTCACTTCATATATGTGTATTCACATACATGTGTACGTATGTATGTATATATTTATGTTACATTATGTATACCCTTCACATATCTCTATATGCTTTCAAATGTTGAAAGGGTGGTAATGGAGGTAGTGAGTGAGTAGGTGGTATAAACAGAACTATCGATTGTAATTGCGTATTAAAAAAGCGCATGTAAAAAAGGCCGATATTGTACATAGAATATAGAAAACTTTCTAAAGGGTTTGACACTTCTTTGACTGACATGTGATTGAGGACATTTTTGTTGTGAGTGGTGATATTTATTGTATTATAGAAAAACTCATGGAGCAATACAGCTCATACATATACTCACACATTTTCCCCCAAAAGGATTTCCATTAGCAATCTGTTCAATATTTTAATAATTTATTTATATAAGTATATATGGGCAATTTCAAAAATTTTCGACATTTTGATATTTTTTTTTTTGAAATTTTTTTTTTGGATGACACGAATGACGCTTTGGTCACGTGAAGGGTGATATTTTAGCATACCAAAACAGTTCGCGTTAATCATTTATTGCAAACGGCGCGAAAGTTATGGAGGTTTTAAGTTAAAATCTCTTTAAAAAAAATTTAAAGTTAACTTTATTGGTTTATTTTAATAAATGTTGTATGGATGCATGAATCTCATTTCAAATTCATCAGTGCAGTCAAAATTCATCAATGCACTGATAAAATACATAAAAAATATCAATTATAATTAAAATTTCTTAACATTAAAAAAGGCGAATTTTTGCAAAAATGTGAATGTTTCACCGATTGTTATAATACGTGTTTATATAACGCATAAGTAATTTACAGAAAAACAATGTTTTAACTTGCAAATTTAAAAAATAAAAAAATTATATAAGAATTATTTTTGAGATTAGGATTTTTTTTTTTTTTTTTGATCTGTAAAATTTAAAATCATGAAAATTGTTTAATGCCTATTCGGTTTTATTATCAAGCTTAAAAAAACCTTTCATTTTGTGTCAATCGCGGCGGAATCTATACATAACTGCAGATGTCACAAAGCAAAATGTGTTTGAAGAAAACTGCTGCTGTACCCGCTAAATATGGACCGAATTCAACCGTATTTATATATGATCTTTAGTTCACCGCCGCACTTCATTTCCAATACTTTACATTGATTTTAAACCACGGATTAATTAAAAAAAACGCGAAACAAAATCATGAAATTTCGCAAAATTTTTATTTTCTTTATAAAATTTTTGCGTTTCAAAATATTTTAACGCCTTCCTGACGTTGAGGTGCCATTTACTAAGAAGTTTAGATCACGCAATACATAAACAAGTTTTAAATATGATTGCAAATGTCAGGCGCGAAAAACTGTCATTTTTGAAAAATTTACGCCAATTCTCCAAAAGTTTGAGGTCATCGTTCTCAGCAACTAGCAGCCTGACATCGACGTGATATTGCGCAAATTTTAGCAAATTATACCATCTTTTAAATACTGTTGACGAAATACAATTTTCTTGAACGGCGCAAAAACGCTATAGAAAAAACTGCGAAAATTGAAAAATCGGAAAATTTTGGTTTCAAAAATGAACCGCTAAACAACTTTTTCCCAAATAGTAGTATGGGCATAACTTTTATAGTGTAAATATCTACTAAGTCTAGTGACTTTATTTTATATCAGTGAGCATCGGAAGTTTGAAACTAAAAGTAGAAAAGTGATGAAATATGAAAAAACTCTTGTAAATTTCAAGCCTGTTTTTGAGTTTTTCAATATTTGAGTGCCCATAACTTTTAGAGATAAAGAACTGATGGTCTGAAATTTTGAATTTCCCAGTTTTCTAGTGTGGCCTACCATTCCCTTTTGACCGTTTTGGTCAATTCGAAAAACTGGAGAAATAATAAGCATCTGAACTCAGTTTCAACAAATGTTGAAAATTTTTGAAATTGCCCATATACATACTTATATAAGTACATACATATGTGTATGTGTACACATAAAACAGGTCAGACAAGGAAATCCTTTAGGATCTAAATGAAAAGCTCTAATATCAATATATTTAAAACAGACAAATCGTTTGAATATTATTTATCATTTTATAACAAAGATTATTTTGGTAAATCATTAATTACTTAATTTGTTTCTTTTTATAATTTATAATTTTTTTAATAATTTATAAATTAAAAAATTATATGAGGACAAATATGGAAATGTAAAATATTATCAGAAACATATTTATTATTTTAAGAAGACACGAAACTCTCCCAACACAAAGAGCGTCTGATGCTATACGGATGGGTTACAGACTGAAGGCAGCACATTTGCGGAGATATTAGGACCTGTTAAGTTTTCCAGGCTGATGCTGTCAATTTAACTTGAGCAAAGTGCGATTTGGTGCTGGTATGCAAGCACTTGGCTCCTATTAAAATTGACTAAAAGTTAGTATGGAACTGTTTGGAGAAAGAGAACGGTCTGGGAAGGGACAATATGCTGGTCTCATGTCATGCGGGTATTTAGGGAAAAAAATGCTCAATTAACTTTCCACAAACGAAGCGCCACTTATGGGGCCAAAGAAATTTTATGGGATGAAAATGGGAATTTTGAAGAACATACTGAAGGCAAAACAGAGAAGGAGAGACGTTTAGTCTTCTCAAACCAGAATAAAACTTTTCAAACTTTTACTCGGTAACTATAATAAAAACATAAACAGGACTACTAAGTGGTCAGTTCAGACTGAATGGACATTTGAATAGGAGAAGAATCGCTTCGAATAATGTGTTCAGATTCTTTGACGAGCCAATCGGATCCTCAGTGCATTGATCAATAGTAAGAAAAGGTATCTTGGTTGTTATCAGATGTAGGACTAGGAATTTTCCCTGTTGGCAGCGGACGAAATTTTAAAATTCATCAAAACGATGGAACCAGTTGGATACTTTAAATATAATAGATGAGTTGATGGCTGTACAATATAGAATCACTTTTGTTTATTTTTTTTTTTTTTTAAATTTCTTATATTTAGTGTAAAACAATAAAGAAAAAAAAACATCAACAAAATATTTGAAATGAATAATATTTAAACCAGGGATGAGCAACACGCGGCCCGCGGGCCGCTTACGGCTCTTTCAACATATTTATGCGGCCCGCCAAACAATTGTTGCTGCTTCTCAAAAATACACATACTATATAGACACATTAATCAACGAATTTCTATTACGAAGAAACTGAGAAGACAGCAGTTTCCATGAAAATGTTTTCCTAACCATTAATTATCGATGTGGATACAGTTCCCGAATACTTTCAAAGGGAAGTGATGGACATGCAGAATAATACTGATGTAAAAAATGTATTTCTCTCAGTAAACATCGAGAATGTTTATAAATCCGACCACCGACCAATTACCACCGATCAAGACTGAGTAATGCACGATTAGAAACTTGTGTATGTGTAGCTACCTCATCAATTCCGGCTGATATTGATCAGGTTGTATCGAAAAAACAGTGCCAAATTTCTCATTAAAAATTTCAAGCAAATACTTTTTTTTTTTTTTTGGCATTAAAATTTATATATGAAATTTTTACTCTTTCTTAAATTTTATATTTTTTTATCTAATTTTTATTATAAATAGAGTTTTGTAAATTATTAGTATTTATGTATGTGCGGCCTCCAAAAAATTTTAAAATTTAAAGTGGCCCGTTGATTAAAAAGGTTGCTCACCCCTGATTTAAACAAATACATTTTAATAGTTTTATTTTTTTTTTGAAAGTAAAAATAGAAGCAAAAGAAAAGTAAAAAATCTAACAACTTTTTCAAGATCTTCCTGTTTCATAATTTTAGTTCGTTTTCTATTACTTCTTCCTAAAGGCCGTGATAACCTCTAATACACAATCGTACAATTAATTCACAAATAAATCAGATCTATTGCTGTCCGACTTTTAATATCGTATCAAAATGGCAACATTAGTGCCACACCGTCACTCAAAAAATCGTCATATATGTACATACTTATATAAAGTTGCTTTATGTCAATATTTTATAAAATTCAACCCTGATCGAATGGTTTATGTATTTTTTACAATAATTATGAAGTCGGATAGACATGCCAAAAAGTCTTTCGCACAGATGTAATTTTAGTCCACACTATCAAACTTTTTTAACACTATTAACTATTTTTTACATTACCCTTTTCATCTAAGACATTGCGATTTTATAATAAACAGTTGACAATAACTATCTGATTTACCCTGCTACAGATAACTTCAAGTACGGTCACATTCGATAAATATTTGACGAAAAAAGCGTAACCACTACTTTATTAAAACTTTTGTGCTTTAATTTTGCATTACTTCAAATTTAATTAATTAAATATTCAAATAATATTTCTTACTATAATTTATTTTTGAATAATTAAAAAATTTTTCGCACAAAACGCAATTTTTTCATATAATATTTCCAAAAAATAATGTGACCGGCAAATCACAAGTCTTTAGGATCTTTCGCCTTAATGTCTTTTTTTTTATTGCCTTATTTCTATTATTTTGGAAGGAGCATTAAAGGATATTCAGAATAGTTCTTTATATAGTAGAGAACAAACATTTCATTTCTTCTCATAGAGTCAGACGTTTATGTTTCTAAGAGAGCCAACAAATTTAATCCGACATTCATTAGTCACTAATATAATTCTGGCATTAGTGCAAAAAAACCTAAATATCTTTTTCTCTTTTTAGCTTTTTATTTTTAATTTTATTTGGCATTCTTAGTTGTTTCTGAATTTGCAATTAAAAAGCAATAAAAATATGGGATCATTGCAACAAAGCAATACACAGAATATACTTTAACAGAATTTCATATGAAGTTATACTCGTATCTTATATAAAGTGGAACTCTTCTATATCTCTATATAAATTTCGGGAAATTTTTAATTTTGCAGCTACCTAAGCGCTACCTGAACGGTGTTAAAAATCATTTCTAGGAAGTTCATATGTTTTAGAAAATTGTTTATTGAGATCTTAGGTAAATTTGTGTAGTTCATTGTTTCCCAAAATTTTGAACGTATTGCTATCTATGGACCTAAACAGGGATAAAAAGATCCAATTTTTGAAGTTTTTTGGATTTTGGTCTTGAAGGTGAAGGTTTTTTGATTTTAGATCGTCGCAAGAATTAAAGAACTGTGTAACTGACAAAAAATCGAAAATACATTTTTATCAGAAAAAAATACGCGTCGATTGGTCCCGGTCCCAGATTTCTATAATGAAAAGAAATTCACCTACGCCGTCTGCATTTTGAAAAATACCAGTGTCTTTGTTCTACTTTCATACAGATTTTTTGGCTCTGGTGAAAATTAAATGTTTTGTCAGTTACAGCGTTCTTAAATTCTTGCGACGATAGGTTTACAATTTTTGTTCTTCATGATAAGAAAGTAAACTTTGGCTCAGAAAGTAAACTAAAATTCCGAATGGTTTGCAAGATATGAGCCTGAGAAATGATCACTTTCTTGCAAAAATGACACCGAGGCCCCAAATGTTTGGGGGCCCGTAAAAAAATTCATGACATTAGGCAAATCTGAAAGACACGGGTCTTCTTTTTTTTTTTTTTTTTTTTGTCTTTTATCAGTATATGGCTATTTTTTTTTTCGTGTTGCACTGTGTAATTAAGACGACGGCAGCAACTTCATCAATTGTCACTTAATGTTTTTGCATTTATTGTATGTACACTTATTAAAAATTAAGTTTATGAGAGTTTTTGCTAAAAACTGAATTTATATTTTATAATTTACTTAATTATGTTTACAAACTTCTTCAATTATTTTTTCTATAATATTACTCATTTCGTTTAACAAATTCTAAAATTTATTAATTTACTTAAACTGTCAAATGTTTTATCCATTTTCTTTTGTTTTTATTTTCCTTTGCGCCAACACCAAAAAACAAATGGGTTTGTTTACAAAACGTGTAAAATTTAATAAAAGTGTGGCAACATTATTGAGAGAATTTGTGTCTAAAAATGAGAGCATAAGAAAAATCGCTATCAAAATAAAATAGATTCTACTTATTTCACGACTGCATTCTCCAGCGTTCTTATGTGTCAATTTGTATGAAAAAAAAACATCATGCCCCAGTTTTGTTTAATCATTAAGGGTGAGGCGAGGATTATTGCAGTTCGACTAATCCAATATTCAATATAGAATAAGGCCTCATCTGAAACTTTTGAAACATCTCTTAAAAAGAAAAATATATATAAAGCCGTGCCTTTAGTGGCCTTATCAAAGAAAAATGTTGAAAAAATATTTCAATTATTGTTTTAATTTTTTACTTTTTTTTATTTTTTTATATTCTCAAATTCGATAAACTGTCCTAGAGTTATGATGTGATATAGAAGTGCAGTGACCTTATTAAAAAGCAAAAATCTGCCACATCCATTACAAGAAATTTCGACCTGATTGAAAAAAAAAATAAAAACGCAGTTTTGCTTAGGACATCAAAACCTTGACATTTTCAACACTTTTGTTTTTGTGACACAAAAAAACTTTTATTTTATCGATAAGAGTTTTTTGTCTATGTCTTTTGTATCATTAAAAGAAAGGCGGAAAACTACTGCCCAATAGTACGAAATTCACAATATTACGAAAAGGTCTGACATTATAGAATTTATACTTCCACCTAATTCGATCTCCATTTAAATCGTAAATAACATTCAACTTAAGTTATTTGTTAGAATGTATAGCTATATTTTTTTATATCTTTTTTACCGGTTTGGTCTTAATCAAACGGGTTTCAGCTTTAATTTATTTTAAAATATGGTCACCCGTGCATTATCTTTAAGGGTTTTTGAATTGATATATTTGGTAAATACCATTCCTATGAAATGTTTATGTTATATTTACAATTTTAGGGTTAAAGCCAGAAAACCCTTTAACTACACTTGTTTTCTCAGTACACTAGCATACCCGTAAAAATTATGAAACATAAAGCAAAAGAATTAAAAATACGATGTATTTACTCGAATAATTGCCAGAAACATGCATATTTAATATTCTTTAATTAGAATCAATTGCAATACAAATGAAAAGTATTCTATTGGGCTCAGTACGAGTACTATTTCTTTTGATTAAATCTCTGAATATACTTATATCATTCCAATAACTTACTATGTGTGTATATATTCCATTTAGCATTTACTACATACATACATATATAGGAGGTATTTTAAATTGAATTTAACTCGTACATAAGTAACTTTGATTTCATATTTGTTTTTGTTGTTTTCGTATTTCAAGTACTTAGTCACTGTAAAAAAAAAAGAAATTTGTTTTTTATGAATATGTTCTCATGTTAATTTGTAAAGATATTGAAGTCATCAGAATCGTTTGTATTTTGTTTTGTTTTTGTTTTTTTTCAAACTGATAAATTGTACTGAAAAAGAATTTTTACAAATTTCTTAACAACAACAATTAAGGTAAATTTTCTTTTCTTAACTGCTACTCAGGGGTGCATACAAATAGATGAATATGAGAGACATGTACGGAATGCATGCAGATAAAGTCAAATATATGAGATTCTCTTCAACTTCAACCGAAATACAAACAAACTATTCATTGATGATGCATTTGCTTGTTATTTCATTTGGTTTTGAAGTAGATACTCGTACTCAAGCAATTCATATGTAGAATAAACTTAATTATACATGTACGGGTTTCTTAATCCTTAAGCAAATACATGTATATATACATATGGATGTATGCAGTTGAGAAATTTGTATACAAAGGAAAATAGTGGCTCAAAAAGTAACAAATTTCTAAACACATACATACATACATATGCATGTATGTGTATTTGTAAGTATACTGATAAGTAGTTTTAGGGGTATGTTCTTTGAAAAATTTCAATATTGACATAAAACTCTTTAAATGATATGTGCTGACTTAAATATTTTGTCATCCAAATTTTACTCTCCCAGTGTTTGTGTCGCTTGTTTGTAAAGCATCATAAATCAAGGCTATAAAAGGATTTGTGGTTATATCTACAATCATATAAATCAGCGGGAAACTAGGAGTATCCGTTAAATTCTTACAGCTACTCATTTTTTTTTTTTTTATTTAGAAAATTGCATCAATCCCGTATGTGTGTGTTTCTTTAATCTAAATATCAAAAAAAAAACTATAAACTAACCGAATGCAAATTCGTACAAAAAAAAATTAATTTAAATGCAAACAGTTGCTAACGAACTACTCGTACTACGATCTGTTCGTAACTCGTGTGCATATTTTAAAACTCAGCCACAATTGAATAAATACAATACACTTCAGTATGAAAACTCATCAATTCACAGGTAGTGATGATCCTATAGATTTTACCCTTTAGCTTATCTATTCTGTGTTTTTTGTTCTTGTTTTTTTTTTTCTTTTTTTTTTTTTCAAATGTACCCTTTTTCACAAATAAATATAAAAACACAAAACAAAAGAGTGGAATATTCTTTTGTATTTAATTATATAACAAACAACTCAATGCTAATCAAAATCAATGCGTGTCGTAATTATAGATAAAATCTGAAGAGTATAATGAGATAAACACCTTCAAAAAAGAAAATGAAAATAAATTCGCAGCAGTGGTAACAATACCCTATTATATTCCCATCAAGATTACAACCAATATTGCGCATTTTGTCTCGGTACTTGTAATCATGCTGGAAAAAAAGAACTCTATTTAGTAGGAATTCTGATGGCCATTTTAGGTGCCCACATTACAATTTAGCTCAAAACTTGATTATTTAAAAGTATAAATTATTTTATTACTAAATAGATTTTGTATTTGCAGAACATAATTGTGCAGCTACTCATAAATTACACATTTTGAACAAGAAACGGTCAATTTATGGAATGACAATTATGAACAAATAAAGAAAAAAATTCAAAATTTTTTATATTAATAAAGCAACACTTTTATATAAGCCAATGCCTAGCGTTGCCCAATATGAGATTTTTTTATTATTATTATTAAGGCCAACACTCAGGAGATGACTTCTACTCATGCAGTACATTGTGCTGGTGTAGGAAAAGTGGGGGTAGTGCTTGTGGACATTTGATTTAAACTTATTAATATCGTAATTGGCAGAAAAAACATTCGCTGGTAGATTGTTCCATAAACGAGCGGTGCGGCTAAAGAATGAATTCTCTCTATTAAGCATTGTGCGATTCACTGAACAATCAACTACAAAAGGATGTGCTCTGAGATAGCTAAGAGTAGTGCGCAAAAATATGCCATTATTCGAAATCAGATCCCTTACTTCATGAGAGCATCTCCCATGGTAATACCGATAGAACAATGAAACGCACGCCAACAAAACTAATGCTCCAACAAATCGATAGAGTTGGATACCCTACCGTTGTTGGTAAGAACCTTCTCCCTTTCCTATACACGGTCGAGAAGCCCCAAAATAGACTTTGAAGCACCGGCCCATACATTACATAGTATTCCATCCTAGGTCGGATAAATGTCTTGTAAATATTGAGAACGTCGGATGAGATTTATCTGTACTTTGCAATTTTTTAACCTCTGTCAAGTTCTAAATATGTGCATTTGAATTTTTCATATGAAGTATGTCATTTTAATTCTTACTTTTGAATTGATTTTGAATAAAGATTTTTACTTTATTTTCTGATGGAAAATATAAAACACCTCAAATAATATTAGCTCTGTTCGCGGAAACCCCAAATTTGTATTGAAAATTGAAATTTATTGTGTTGACCGCAGCTTGTCTCATTGACATAAGACGCTTAATAGAAAAAAAAAAACTCTCTATCTGTCTTCCACATTCCTTTCTGCAAAGGTAAGTAAAAATTTTGTTTCGTCAGAATCGCTTTATGGCTCGATTGTGGATAGTAACCGAACTTTGCTGGAGTTTCTAGACACCAAAAATTGCATTACAGACGGCAACTGGCAACAAAAAAATATTTTTTGGGCAAATAGAAATTTTTAATTGCCACTGCGATTTCGGTTGCTATCCATAATCGACCATTAATTAGATCCTGGCTAAATTCCATTTAAAATTTAGACTGTTTTTTTCCAATGATTTTTTAACAACAAAATGAGAAAATAATGTCCGTGAAAGAATTGTACACAAACCGAACTGAACATATTTTCGACCCCAGCTACTGTAGATAGTTTCATCAGAATTCTTTGTGTTCTGAATAAATTATTTCTTTCGGCGACTACCTCTCAGCAGTCTTCTGGCAAAATCTCTGGGAGTAATTAATTGATTGTCATGAAAAAGCTTCTCAAATCTGTAGTTCGGAGTCGACTTTAAACTGTAGGTCCCGGTACTCATCCATAAAAATTAACACACACAACATGAGTGCTGCGAGAAGCTAGGCCGTAACCTTGACACAGGGTTGTAAGAGCCAATTATGTATATACGTAATCAACAACTATTTAACTTACACTTTTTGTAGAAATCATATATTGGAATTATATGTTTTTCTGTATATCTTGTTTCTATATATCTACTAAACAGTTAGTCTAACCATCATTGCATTTTTGTAATTGTCATCTTATTTGGATGAATCAGAATTAAAACTTTTTGATTTTTCGCCTCTTAATTCATTTTTTTTTCACATTAGTCGAAATCGACGACATGTATGACAACATGGTATTTAGAGCGCATCGCCAGACAAAGCGAATAACATGTTTGTTATATGGTCTGGAAATCCGACTTTGAATCCCAGCAAGAATTAATATTTTTTAATTAGTTTTATTTTTTGTAAGTAAAATTGGGTTTTTTTATTGAAAATAATAAAATATATAAATTTTTAGTTTAGAATAATTGTGAGATATTAGCTCTAACTAAGAATGCTCGATATTTAACGATGCATCGGAAACATCGATGTTTTCATTGTTAAAATATCCCCCGACCACCGTGGCGAGGGTTGAAAACTAGCTCAGTTCCGCTAGTGTTTATACATATTCCTCAACGGATGTTAATTCTTATAAATTAAGCAGTTTTAGGATCCCAAGACCGTTATAATAATTTTGGAGATTTATGAAGATGAATTTTACAAATCCGAATGCCTTTTTCAAACCCGTTAGAAAAATTCAAAAAATTATAACAAAGAATTTAACAAACCAGATAAGGTAAAAGACGACTTTAGTCTTTGGAAATTTAGTTCACAAAAATTGGAAGACAAATAGAAATAAAGAAAGCCTGTCTAACGAGATCTCTGTAAATCGATTTAATGAAAACCCTATGGTATGGTATGGGCACAATTCCCCAAGTTGTACAATACAGCGTATAAGCACCCAACAATGGTTGCGAGCCAGTTCCGTGCCATCTGAAAGACTTTTTCCAAAAGCTTCATTAGTTTTGGCACAGCAAAGAAATAGAGTGCAGGATAAAAGGGTTAATAAAATGTTATTTTTTAAAAACTTTAAACTAAAAATAATTAAATAATCAATAAATTTTTTTGCATGATTAACATTTAAAAGTATATTCAATTTTTGCTATATGGCTAACATTTAGAACTGCACACATATTTTTTTTCATACTAAATTTTGATAAAACTAGATTTTTGTTTTTATATATACATACATATATAATTTGCTTATCAACGGAAACAGCGATATTTTTATTTGGTACATCGCAAAACATCGTTGTAAATTCACGATGCATCGCATCCGAGGAAACATCGATGTATTTTTTTCGTGAACATCCCTAGCTCTAACCCTGTTACTGCCAATGGTAACTGTAGACAACAATGAAGTAACTAAAATATGTATAATCTATTTAATATTATTTTAAGATAAATACTAATGTTAGTGGCAATGCTGCAACAGTTTCTATTGCATGAAACTGAATTACAAATAATTATTAATAAACTAATGGAATCAAGTGAATCGGATGATGATTATGTTGAAAGTTTTTAGTTAATTGCTGAAAATATCTTCTTCAGTTATTTTCGTATATTTCAGTGGGTGCGTGGTATAGTGGTTAGAGCGCTCGTACCAAAACTAAAACGGCCCAGGTTCAAATCCCAGCAAAGGTGAAAAATAAGAAAGTTAGTTTGCGGCTTTTTCAAAATTATAATTTAAAAATAAGAGGTCCCCCCCCTTCAAAAAGACCATCTACAAATAAACCACTCTCCGACATTCCATTTTATTCCACCTTAACTAATGTCAATAAAAAACGAATGATAAGGAGAAAAAGCGCCAACTATTGGGATGTAACAAATAACAGCTAAACCTACTTAGTGAAGGCACTCACCATACAATCAGCTTGCAACGATGAGGCAATTGCTGTTGATCATTCAAGGGTGAAGGTATAACACTACCCTTTGAATGATCAATTCACAGCAATTTATCTCATTCCTAAGGCGCTTAATAGTAATATAATTAATAGTAATATATGTACTGTCCTTTCCAAAAATTCCAATACAATGCACAGCATTTAGTAGGGGTTTACCCCTGAGTATTGGTCTCAAATAAAAAAAAGTCAAATTAAATATAAATATAATTTAAATGGCCACCAGATTTTTTTTTTTATTTTTAAACTTTTTTTGTAGTGGTCACACTGTCACATAAAGGGATTACGACCGTCCCTTTTTACTGTAAGTATTTCTATTATTTCCCAAAAACTAATAATGTGGAGATAAATTCCCAGATTTGATTACAGGCTGATTCTCAAACCATCAGGTGGTCTATATCTTACAACTCATAATTATAAAATAATTTAAATTACCGTTGTTGCGCCTTGAAAAAGAATTTTACAATAACAAATTTATATATTTAAATGTTATTGCCAACATATAATTTGAAGGACTTTAAGGAATTTAAATAAATTGTTATTGCAATAAAGAGGTGAAATTAATTGATTATTTCACAAATTCGTTTTTACTTAATTAACTTCTTCGTGCAATAATTGTTTCATTTTGATTTTATTATATATGCTGACATTTATTGATCGTTCATGATTAATGATAAGAAATGTCAAGATTTCAAATAAAAATTTTCCCAAATACCGAATTCAATAATACCACTTACGGCTATAGTATTTACTCTCATATACAGACATACATATGTACGATGCATGGATATCTAAAGATTTTCAAATGAACTAACCAACCAGTTAGCTCTTATATGTACATAAAAATGTATGTACGAGTATATTCTTTCTATGAATAATTACAATTCTTTTCAAACATGCATGGAAATAGCTGGATTATCAATATCAACTCGTTAAGAATTGACATAAATCAAATAGATTTGGGAGAGATGAATACAAACACATGATAGACACTCACAGTTATAAAATATATTTAGAAAGAATGACAGAAATAAATTCCAATGTCATGTTGATTTCCTTTGCGTTTTTTTTTTTTACTTTTTTTCTGGATTGTTGGATTTTTGCATGTACATACATACATATGTATATATGTACATCTGTATACGTTTATCCCCAGCAAACACAATATTAAACAAAAAGTTCAAGCATTTTTTTCAAGCTAATTTCAGATTTGATTATCAGTCCTGGATACAGGATAACCTAGATGAAATTGGCAACCATTCCAAAAAGGGGTCCACCTTGAAGTAATGCGAATATTGTTCCGAGGTGGTATTCTTCCCCTGGTGAGGAGATAAAGGGGGTTTTTAGTCGATATAACCTTTTGGGCGAGTCCGACATATCATGCGAGGTCAAAACCTCCGCGAAAGCATAAAGCTTTTTCCGTCGTTCGCGCACAAAACAAAAAATTAGTAAAGCCTTTATGACACCTTATTTTATATATTGAATTGTTATAGAAGAGAAGAAGAAGCAAAAAATGTTAGAAAAAGTGGAACAAAAAAGTTAACATAAATAATTATTATGTTTTTTGTGTTTACCAAGACGAATTGATTATAAGGCATGGTTAGTAAATCAACTGTCTAGTATAGTTTGTTGCCGATTGAAGCTGTCAAAATGTCTTTCACTATGGTATGTGCTGTAAAAGTGCTCACACCTTATAATCAAGTCGACTTAGTGTTCACATTATATTTTAATGTTGACTATTTGAATTCAAAAAAACACTACCTTGATGACAACAACTCCGTAAAATCGCTTTATTGAAGTACATATAATACTGAAAACTTAATAATACTGTTACGTACTATTTGGTGTTTTAAAGATTTTGAATTAATCTGAATATAGTTTAACTCTTTATAGGCATTTTACATACATACTGTTTTGTTATATTACTCCTATATTTGTACTGTTCTCGACAAGTGTATCAATACATTAAAAATGTGATACGAACTAGTAAAGTTTTTTTTTTTTTTAATTTGTGTTAAAATGTAAGTCCTAAATTTTTCCCATACTTAATCCATTTCATATTTTTCATTATAGATCTATCATATGTAAATATATGTCAAAACACCGATCCAGAATGCAGAATATTTTTTTAGCATTTTTTAAAATATGTCTAGCATATTGCAGCGTTTAAGTTTTTCTAATTTGCTTAAACATTTTTTTAATGTTTCAAAAATATAAAAAAAACCAAAACGTATAACTTTAAAATAGATTTTAAAAAAGCATATGAAAATAATATATACATAAGTACTGACAAAATTTCGCAAAAGTCAATATTGACGTGAGTCTCCATGTAATTGCTCTGCTTTCTAAAAAGACTTCACTCACGATATCATCATATTTATATTTTAAATTTTAATTGTGTTTACGCTCTTCTTCAATTATTTTTTTAGTATCACTTATTTTATTTAACAAATCCCAAACTTATATATTTATTTAAACTTTCAAAAGTTCTTTTGATTTTCATTTATTTTAATTTTTCTTTGCGCCAACACCAAAAAGCAAATGGGTTTGTTTACAAAAAGTATGAATTTTAGTAAAAGTGTGGTAAAATTGTTGAGAGAATTTATTTCTAAAAATGAGAGCATAAGAAAAATCGCTATCAAAATAAAATAGATTCTATTTCATGACTGCATTCTCCAGCGTTTTTATGTGTCAATTTGTATGGAAAAAAACGTCATGCCCCAGTTCTATTAAATCATATAGACTCCATTTCAAGACTGCATTCTGCATCGTTTTTATGTGTCAATTTGTATGGAAAAATGAAAAAAATCTTCAAGTTTCATAATTTAAGAAAAATAGTTCAGCTGACAAAAATATCTCCACTAAATTTTGTACATTATATATTTTAATTTGTTTTCACATCACTTTTAAGTCGTTTAAGACAAATATTGAATGCAAATTATTCTTATTCTTAAACGTTTCTCATTGACAAAAGGCGCTTACTGAAAATAGAGAAGGAAAAAATCTATCTATCTGTCTTCAAATTCCAATACAATGCACTACATGAGTAGGGGTTTACTCCTGAGTATTGTTCATAAAAAAAAATGTTTGCTGGGTATGTTTGTATGTATGGATGTGTAGTTTTTGATACTATTCGATCATTTCTAACAGTAGTTCTATGATTCGAAAATGTTATTATACGAGTAATAAAAAGCAACCGCGAAATATCTATTGACAGTTGGGTGTCATGTTTATCATTCGTTCATTCATTTATTTATGCATCAATGTCGTTATCCAAGTTTGAAAAAAATTACAATATATGGAATACACCTTTTTGCTCATTTACAATATTTTGCATTATTTAAATTTAGCAAATAGACAACCCATCTAAATCATCTGAACTCATCCCATATCAATGCAATAGTATGTATTCTGTGTCGAATTACCATTAAGCAATTGTACCCTTTCATATGTAATTTTTTTTTCTTTATTATGTGTCTTTTGTATCCTTTTTCTTGTTACTCTAACTTTCCTGGGTAACAAAATGCTAATGTTGAGGGTAATTTTTTATGAGTTTTTTTATTTTGTTTTTTGTTTTTTTGTTTTTTGCGACGTGTTGCAATTTGATTGTAAATTTAAAAAAAAACCCTTAAGATACAAACCAAAAAAATCAGCTATTGAAACGGTTTTTTTTAGTTATTTTTTTCTCTTTGCACAAACTAAGAATGTATGTATGCATATTGGTTTGTATTCTTTTGGATTAGGTAATTTATTATTTTGATTACACTTTTTGAACATTCAAATGCCAATTTTTTTTTCATATTTATTGTTGTTTTCGATTTTTTATTATATTTTTTAACAATGAAAGTTGATTTACATACCATACCGGCTTGTCACCCTTTACCTATTTTATTAAAAAAAAAATTACTAAAACAATCGTTCGTAAATTTAAAATATAAAAGTGATAAAAAGGGTAACGGAAAGACTAGAAAATTCGGCTTGACACCGTAGCATATTCTACCGAGTGCCGAATACCAGGAAAATCATGTTTTATCATAAGTATTGATAATACTATGTTCCCAAAAAGAAAAAATTCCATATACCTTTAAAACGGCTTTGTGTAGATTGTAGGCCTTATAACTGAATCGCTTTCACGGATGCAAATATTTGTTTCTTAATTAGCTCTGATTTGATTTTGAATATTTGAACAATTATGGAAAGATGAATAATTCAGCTTTTTAAATGTATGAATGCATGTATTTATTTACCCAATTCACAAAATGTTATAGTTGTCGTAGATCAGTAGAAACTATGACAAACTACAACTACATAATGTTATTAGTAATTTCCATGTCAAAAACTACTGCAACAATTTTTAATATGTTTCCGAAATGTCGTATCAGTACACCAGAGTTGGAAAACTTTTTTTTATTTCTTTTTTATTTATTTGTTTTTATTTTTCAAATGTATTTTAAAAATTGTTTGAAATGTTTTTCTTCTCTTCTTCTTTTTAAATTTTTTATTCAAGAAATTTGATAACACTGGATAAAATCTACAACAATATTTACGATAAGGTGTTCACAAAATGAAATGCCATTTAACTATAATTTACAACAATATACATACATACATATATAACTGGCCTTTACAACCATGTGTCAGGATTACGGCCTAGCTTCTCGCAGCACTCATGTTGTGTGTGTAAATTTTTATCCATGAGTACCGGGACCTACAGTTTAATGTCGACTCCGAACGACAGATTGAGAAGCTTGTTCATGGAATTAGTTACTCTCAGAGCTTTTGCCAGAAGACTGCTGAGAGGTAGTCGGCGAAAGAAATATTTTTTTTTCATATTTCTTTTTCTTTTAAGATGTCGGAGCTGGGTGTCGAACCCAGGGCTCATGTCTTAGTAAGCCAACACACTAACCACTAGACCACGGCGACAATATAACATTTATTAATTTATTTATATATGTATTTAACAAATAAAATTATAAGTTTAAAAATCTAATAAAACTTTGAATATATTTAATATAAAGCAAAGTATATCTGGCTTAAATTATATATTATTCATGACATGTAAATAAAAATATTTTTTACATTCCGACTGAACTACATACCCACTCTGATTTTTTAGTTCCAAGCTTGATTTCGAAAGGCATTTCGGGGTGAGGATTTCTACAAGATCGGAATGGAATTGTGGATATTTCCAAGATGGACTGTGGTGTTGGATTTAGTGTTTTCTTGTGTGTGTGTTTTCTTCTTTTCTTTCTTCTACAGGTTTCCCCGAACTCTAGAGTTTTTCACAAGAATATCTTCGCTATTGGAAAAACCTTCGGACTGCTGTTGTCTAAGGACGTCCGGGCCGCATTTGCATTACTACCACTCGAATAGAGGAAGAGCCAGAGATGCACTGTTCGCTTTATACCCCTTCACTGAAACGACTCTACTTTGGATGCCAAGGCATCGTCTTTCCCCGGTAGCACCTTCAATAGGGTCTTTAAAGATAGGTATCCTCAACTATTTCTATAGAGAGGCAAATGCCAGATGGGTGGTAATTGACTTCTGCAGGATGTCGAGACTGACTTGTCCTGTTTTTGACATTATATTTACTAGACCGCTGTTATATCACAGTAAAGAGAAAGTTTCAAAATTGAGGGATGTACTTACTGGACACTGGTCGATTGGTAACAATGCTCGCCTGATGGGTATCCAGTGCAATGATCACTGTTGCATCTGAAGTAATGCGAATGAGGAGCAGACAGCTGAGCAGCCCACTTTAGACGATGTCCCGATGGTCTTGGTTTGGGGTTAATACAGAATAACGTGAAGACATCTGGTATAGATCCGGAAAACATCTTCAAATAACTCAATCTGACGGACTGCTTAAGAGGAACATTCTGTCTGTAGTCACGAGTGCTGTGGAATTTCTCAAAGCGGCATAGTATGATAATAATTAATGCTCGTGTAGAACAGTCACATTTTTTATTCTCTTTTACATTAAAAAAATATTTAAAAATTACAACAAAACACATTAACATTTTATGCTCACTATACAGTCCGCATTTTGTTTATTAATAAATAAATAACTACCAGTTTTTAAAAAAGAAAAATTAAGCGGGATATAGAATTTAAAAATGTTTTAATTAATTTAATTTAAATAAAATATTGTTAGAAATTAAACTATTTTTAACCAGAGACACAAAAGCAAACAAAATGTGTGACTTTAAGAATAAATGTTTTGATGGAAATCATTAAGTTGAAAATTGTATAGATAAAAGAGGACTAGCTAAACAATATTACTCAAAAAAATATGTTTTGTTTTCATTTACACATTTTTTAAACGATCAAAAATTCTTGAAGTATTTTTCTACAATATCAACAAATATTTAAATGTTTTAAAGATTGCATAATACTAACCATTAAAAATATCAGAGAAATATTTAATTAATCTTCGGTTTAATTTCATACTAAATTTTTAAGAAGTTCAATACCATGGTGAAATTACTTACAAGGTGGTGGCAGGTGAATATAGTACAAAAACAACAGGGAATTTGTTTTTGTTTTTTCAGCTCTTTAATGTCAAAAGCAGGTATGGTGAATTAAAAAAGCACATGTGAGAAGTGTGTGTGTGTATTGTTAACAACATACATGTCTCTACACCAAAACAAAAACACGAATACACACAAAGCAAAATGTAAACAAAACATAAATACAAACAAAAATTTTGACAGGAGCAGTATGACCAAAAAAAAACTCAGCTGGGTTGGCAACACCACCTTGTAAGTAATTCCACCATGTTCAATACGTTAGAAGAGCAGAGGTAAATAACAAATTTCAATCACCATGCATACAAAATTGGCCACTACAATTCTTTTCAGAGTTCTCACAGCACCCATATTGTGTGCGCCAATTTTTATCCATGCCCTACTCTTTAACGTCGGACGATAGACTTGAAAAGCTTGTTCATGACAATTAATTATTCTCAGAGCTTTTGCCAGAAGACTGCTAAGAGGTACCCGCGGAAAGAAATATTTTTTTATATATCTTCCTTCCAAGATGTCCGAGCTGGTGTTTGCACCCGAAGCTTTTGTCTAGTAAACTAACACACTAAATAATCGACTATGGCGACCACAAAAAATCAACACACACACAAACATTTTATATTTGAGTTCAATTTAACACTTAACTAATATTAATTTCAATTAAAATTATTTTTTTAATTGATTCAATTAAATAATTAATTGATTCAATCAAATAATTAATTGATCAGTGCGCTATATAGAATAAATGACGAGAATTTCCAAAAAAATACAACCTGTTTACTACCCCGATTGAAATTATTAAGCCACGTTCTAAAATCCATCATTATTTACTTCGTATAGGACATACCATGGTCACTTGTCCAATTCCACCCACTTCTTACCTGATGATTTGCAACATACATGGGCATACTGCATTAAATAAATACTGCATTAAAAATTTGAAATTTACTGCTTACTGAAAAAAATTGCAGTAACCAGTAAATGTTTACTCATTACTGATAAAAATTGCAGTAAGCAGTAAAATTTTACTGATTACTGAAAAAAAATGCAGTAACCAGTAAAATTTTACTCGTTACTGAAAAAATTGCAGTAACCAGTAAAATTTTAATCATTACTGCATTTTTTTTCAGTAATCAGTAAAATTTTACTGCTTACTGCAATATTTTAGAAACGAGTAAAAATCCACTAGCAAATGGAAATGATTTTGAAAATACTTCCAGCAATTAAGTGAAATTTTTCGTAAACTAAAGCGATGGAAACTGATTAAAAATAGACTTCTGGTTTTTTAAATAAACTAATTTTTTTTTTTTGTTAATATTTTATTCAATAATCACTTTTCTATTGTTTTTTGTTTAAAAAACTAAGTGCATGAAGCAACACAAATTTAACAGCCAGGCCCACGATATCGAAAGAAAACTTAAGCGAACGAAACTCAGTCACTCACTCTGAATCTAAACTGTGGCCCAGTAATTGTCACTTTATCGTTCGCTTTGCTTTACGTTACCAACGTAATGCAAATAAACAACAAAGCTGCCATATCAACATATCAAAAAATAATCGCGAATATACACGAAAAAAGCGCTGAAATGCTTAAATTGTACAGTAAAAAATGCAACAGTGTGCTAGTTTAACTTGAGAGAAATGTAGTAAACAAACTTATTCCGATTTTGTTTATTTATGTATATGTGTGTAAAAAAATGTGTTACCAATCGCATTTATTTTTGGCGACACAAAAATTAGTGTGCCGCAAATCAGCTGTTTGTCGCTTAAAACTACACGATTCGATATCGTGGGCCTGGCTGTAAATTACTTATTATTACGTGGAAACAATCCTCTTTTTTTTATGAGTACTCTATTTTTTTTACGTGATTTTCTTTTACGCGAGTTTTCGAGGAACGATCTATCTTGTAAAAACAGAATTAGGTGTATTGCATTAATCACTGAAATTTAAACATTTTTGTGTTACAACAAAATATATCCCATAATAAAAGAGATTTTTTTTACAACAACAACAAAATCGTTTCCATTTGCTAGTGGATTTTTACTCGTTTCTAAAGTATTGCAGTAAGCAGTAAAATTTTACTGATTACTGAAAAAAATGCAATTTTACTGGTTACTGCAATTTTTTTCAGTAATGAGTAAACATTTACTGGTTACTGCAATTTTTTTCAGTAACGAGTAAAATTTTACTGGTTACTGCAATTTTTTTCAGTAAGCAGTAAAATTTTACTGCTTACTGCTTCAAATACTGCATTACAAATATAATGCAGTGTGCCCATGTATGATTTGCAATGACTATGATGTCATTTAGAGTAAATGTTGAAACTTCTGCTTCAACCATTCTTTGCATACACGAAAATCAAAAATTACTTTCTATATGGTATCCCTGCCCATTTGGCCAATTTCGCTCATTTTTGATGATTTGTATGGACCATGAAGCTAATTGAGCATTTGTTATCGTTTTGAAAATATCAACTAAGAATATTTAATTTTGTTTCGTCAAAAACGCTTTAATTGGATTAGATTAGATCAAAATTAATTCTTTTCTGAATTTGCATTTCCTTTGCAATGATTATTAACAAACAAATGAGAAAATGATGTCCGGGATGAAATTATACACATGTCGAACTGAACATGTTTTCGACCCCAGCTAAAGTATATAGTTCTGTACATATTCATAATAAACATCAACTATTTAACTGACACTTTCTGAAGAAAAAGAAAAGAAAAAAAAGAAAATCAGTTCAGCTGTATAGCTGTCTATAAAAATATTACAATTTTTTTATGTATTATTAATTTTTTTAGGTAAAGTTATTAATTGGCATTATTAAAATTTAATTAAAAATATTTCAATTAAAATATTTAATTCATAGAAAAATTGGAATGAAATCAATTGAAAATTTAATTAAACCTACAAATGTTATAATTAAAATTCCCAATATAATTCCTATTGGATCATTTGGTTTAAATAACTTTAAAACATCTGTTTGTATGTTGACGTTTGCATCGATTACATATAATTTTAATATGTCGCGTAGTTTTGGTATCTAAAGGTATTGATTATAAACTGTGCTCGATAAAACGTTGCGAGAAAAGCTGAAAAAGAAAACCTTGCTTACTTTGCTTGTTACATATAAAAATTTGCAACAAAATAAATATTTAAATGGACAAAAATCATTGGAAGAACCTAATTTTTTGCAAATTGCTTCTGCTTCTTTGTATGTACTCTCGTATAACAGTCAAAGAGCTTAACATGATTGGAAAATTGTATATGTACGAGTATATAAAAACGTATGTGTATATGTAAACGTTCCTACCAAGCAAACAAATAAAAGCAATTTTAAGCAAAATATTGTAATGCTTGAGTTCTTTATAGAATACTTAAATCTTGATTAACTTAATGTGACATAACGTACTGTTAACACGTCTGTGCAGAACATAAACAACCTGTCTTATGTTCTTGACATACATATCGTTGATGGAATTAAAGAACGCTGTAACTGACAAAACCTTAAAGGTTCACCAGAGCCAAAAAACCTGTATGAAAGTAGAACAACTACACTGGTATTTTTTAAAACGCAGACGGCGTAAGTGAATTTATTTTCATCGTAGAAAACTGGGACCGGGACCAATCGACGTGTGTTTTTTTTTTTCTGAAAAAAATTATGCAAAAAACATATTTTAGATTTTCTGTCAATTACAGCGTTCTTTAATTCCATCGACGATATGTAAGTACAAATTTATTTGTTATAATAAAAAATTATACAGTGTGGCTTTATTATAAAAAATAGTACTAAAAATATTGAAAAGTATGAATAAATCATATATGTATTTAGACTACAAACAAATCGAATAATTGATAATCTATTCTGGTCATACTTAATGCATTTATTCACCTTTTTGTCAAAATGGAAGTATATTAAAATCTTACCTCAAACTTAATCTGAATTCAGGCCAAGATGAAGCACTACTTCACTCCATATGACCTACTTAATATTTACAAGACCTTTCTTCGACCCAAGATAGAATACAACTCTACGGTATGAGGCGGTGCTTTAAAGTCTTTTTTAGGTCTTCTCAATCGAATGTAGTAATTGGCAAAAGTATATAGTAGTGGCGGTAAGGTATCAATCTCTATCGATTCATTGTATCAGTGCAATGTGGCGTCCTTTGCTGCTAATCTCATATGCTTACATAGTACTCGAACCTCTCGTAGAGCATGTAGTTTTGGAGTTAATTGAAGAATTTGTTCTCTAGCCACACAGATCGGTTATGGAAAAATCTGCTCCGAATGTTTTTTCTACCAATTACAATACGAACAGGTTCAAATCAAATGCTCACAAATACTACTTCCTCTTTCCTCCTTCCCGTAACATATTTTCTAACACTAATACAATGTATGTATGAGTAGCTGTCATCCCCTGTGTACGGACTGGTATAAAAAAGCAACAATACAAAAAGGTAAGTAAAAGAAAATAATCAGTGTGCAAAGTAGAAAAATAAATTCAACAAACTTAACAAATATTTAGAATTCTGAAACTATAGGATTCCGTAAAAAAAACCTTTCACGAATTCTTTAGAATATCTCGTGTCCAGTTGAACAGTTTTGTATTTCCTCTTACCCGTATCATTAAGAAATTAGTTGAACCTATAAATACTCGTAAGACTAAATTAAAATTGCTATTATACAAGCCATGCAAGTAGCTTGGAATAAGCAAAAAATGAAAATGTTTGTACATATTTTTATTAAGACTATTGTAAAAGCTTACTGGGAAACACTGATACATATGATATTTGTGTATTCATATATTCAAGTACATACTCGTACCATCAACAAAAGTTGAGATGGCGTATAGGAAATAAATGCAGAATGGTTAGATGGTCCTGGTAATTTATCAAATGTACAGTATCATCTAAGTTATGGAGTCAACTTCATCAAGGATTTTACTATTGTACAATACACAAGTTGTTCATGTACTTTGAGACAACAAGCACATACGTACATGCGTATTAAATGTGTATGTGAGGAATAGAGGTATATAAAAAATATTGAAATATCAAATAGAATACATATTCAAATTGTTTGTTAGCTCTTAGTTCTTCTAAAAAAAACGTTTTAAAATGCATACACAGCTAAGAGAATGTAAATAGCAAAAGTATTAAAATAAATAGTATAAATGAGTTTATCTATTCCATTAAAACTACTGAGATTTACTAGACAATCCTGTCCCAGTGTTTATTATTTGATTTCAAGCATTTTTAAGACATAGAAGTATTTACGACAATAATACAAAAAATATACTGTTTTCAACGCCATTTTCACAGCTTTTTTCTCTTATTTTATTAGAAGCAAACAATTTTTAAAACCTTGAAGACAAAAAATAATAGTCTGATCTTTGGCCATCACGGTTAATCGGGGTTACCCGTTAACCGGATCACGGATAATCGAGGCCCGACATGACGGTTTAAGAATTATTGGCAACTTTTTCAATTTTGAACTCTATTCAAATAGGCTCAGCTAAACTAAAAAAAATTTTGAAAATATATATCAGGATATAATAATTCTCAAAACTAGTTTAAGATTTAAGACTAGAATATACGGAAGAAATTAAATATGCATCTATTGGATACTAAGAGTAAGGCAACTGTTAAATTTTATGATTTTTTGTTTGTTTCAACTTCAACAGGAAGTGGTAAGCACTCTTCGAAGACATAGAAGAACTGATCCCAATTCAAAATGTTCGGATTGCGTAAATAAAATCATATGTAGAAATGCCTATGGCATCAATAATTTCACAAATTTTTACTTTTCGATCGGCCAACACCATATCGGGGATTTTTTCGACATTTTCGCATGTATTGACCTCAATTGGCCGTCCAGCGTCATTTGTACTTGTGCGACCACAACGAAAGTCAGTAAACCACTTTTTCACCAATCGATTGTGCAGAGTTTGCATAGTACTTACCAAGCTTTAATAGACAGATTTTTTGCAAAAAATAATGTTTTAAAAATCGAAAATATGTTTTTTGCATCGTTTTTATCAGAAAAAAATACGCGTCGATTGGCCCCGGTCTCAGATTCACTTACACCGTCTGCGTTTTGAAAAATACCAGTGTCTTCCTTCTACTTTCATACAGGTTTTTTGGCTCTGGTGAACATTTAAGGTTTTGTCAGTTACAGCGTTCTTTAATTCTTGGGAAGATATGTATGTACTCATATACCATATACATATTGTTATTCGAAGAAAAAGAGCATCTTTAAAACAAAATACTAATTTCTCCGGTTAGATTATTTTTATTTACATTCTTAATCATTCACATATGTATTTTCTGTTCAAAAATTGTTCCTAAAGAGAAACTTTAGTTCTAAAACACAAAATAAAAAAATTATTAAGATATAATAAATTAATACTATAATAAAAGAGAGCAATAAAAAGAAACAACTAACACCGTATGATTACATTTAGTTCATCACTACTGTATGTAAATCATCACCATATACATACATCTATACAAATACATAAGTAGTTTATATTGATGCTCGTTAGTACATACATGTAAATGTAAATGTATATTCTTTGGTCATTAGGTGCATAACTAAAACAAGTACTATTCAATCGGTGAAAATCTATGTGTATACTTTCTATAAGGAAAAAAATATTTTTATCAATTTTAATCCAAATTTTCATTTAAAAATATTATCTTTTACAGTTGTGTTCTTTAAAATAGAGCTAATCAGTTTATTTTGTGTTTTACTGTAATTATTTTGCTAGATTAAACTCTGACATGCTGAAATGTAACTTTTCTTCTTTCTTTATAAATGCCCGGCACTCAGGGGACGCCCCTACTCATGCAGGTCTAGGAAAATATGTTATGGGAAGGGGGAAAGAGAGAGTAGTGTTTGTGGACATTTGATTAATGCCATAAACACATTGAAAGCTACCGACCATCGACTACAAGTTGTCAAAATAGAATACATACATGTGTGCATATGAGAATAATTATTTTAGTGGCAACACGACTACTTTTGTAGCCCGTAGCCAACTTAGGCTAATTTCTATTTTTCTTGACGGCAATAAACAGTTTAGTGCTGCCCATACAATAAGATGCATGAAAAAGGTGTTTAAAAAACGCAATATATGAAATATATACATTAAAAATGCGAAAAAATGTAGGTTGCACCACTGAAAAAAATCATTTGTTTACATTTTTTGTTTAGTATTCATTTACATATTTCATTTATTTACATCAGTTTTTATTTAATTTTTAATTTATTACTTAATTAAATTTTTAGTTTTCTTAAATTTTTATTTATTTATTTATTCTCTTTTGTGTTTATAAAGTAATAGTTTGTTGTTACTGTGTCAAAACAGATGTTTATTTTGTGGCTGTAGTCGTTATTATAATTTGGTAGCTAACTACTTGGCTACTTTTGTAGACAGCGAGTTTTTTACTCGCTTCTTCAGTGGTCAACAGCATTAAATGTATTTAAACTTACCAATATCGTAATTGGCAGGAAAAACATACGTTGGAAGATTGTTCTGGTGCCGCTAAAGAACGGATTCTTTCTATAATACATTGTGCGATTCGCTGACCAATCAACCACAAACGAGTGCGCTCTGAGAGAGGTACGTGTATATCCCTTTTCTCATCAGATCACCTCCCATAGTAGCATCGCATCCATAGAGATGGATACTTTACCGTCGCTGATAAACCTTCGCTCTTTCCTGTACGTGGCCGAGAAGCCCCAAAATGACTTTTGAAGCACCGGACCATACATGAGAATTTTATTCCATCCTAAGTCGGATGAATTCAATTCAATGAAGTATTTTTTTCACTGTTTTACAAAACCGAGGCACTTGAATGCTTCTTTCGACACTCGAAATATGTGATCATTCCAACGGACATCACAATCATTTCTCATGCCCAGAACATCAAGAGTGTCAGCCTCCTCAATATTTACATTACCCATAGTCACAGATGGCAGGAGTAAATCATTAAAACTCCTATGCGTTATAAAATAACATTGAATCTTGCGCGCATTTATTTGACCTTGTTCTCTGTATACTTGTCGTTGATTTGTTTTCTTTATGAAATAATTATTTTTATTAAAATTTTTTAATCAATAGCTATAGACATAAGAGAGGATAACTGATAAGGAAGACTCTCGGTTAAAATCTTTTCCAACTGCAACTTTACCGCTGGTAAAGAGTCTCAATTATGAAACGGTCTTATTAATTTATAAATAACAAAAAGTGTTTAAAAATAACAGAACGTTGTATAATAGTATGTTTATTACTTGAGTCTGCCATCACAATATCTGAAATGTATTTTTCGCACAAACCGGCTATTTTAGTTTAAAAAAATTTTTTTTTGCTTGACATTATGAAAGAAATTGTTTATTTTTATGAATGTTTTTATATAAATTAAATTCGTTAATTCAAGAAGTACACTAAACTTTAAGGGGTTGTTCAGAAAATTTTACAATTTATGACACTAGGTGAATCCCCCATATAAGTATAAAATTTTTTCTATAAATTTCTATTGTTATAAAATATTAGTACATACATAGTATATCAAAAGAAAGCTTACGAAGGTAACTTCAACCTGTAAAAACTGTCGGAAAGTTGTTCCCTAATGTTTTTGTTTTCATACAAATGCATGCATGTACATGTATACATACATACGTACATACATATATTAAATATGTACATTAAATAATATATGAGGGTATGGTTAAAGCGGCCAGGATTGAAGGCTAACATGTAAAGCTACTCCATACCAAATTTATATGTACATTTAGTACAGATGAACATATAAACAAAATCAATACGAATTTTCATTCAAGTGTTGTGGGTGTAGTACGAGTATGTGATGGAAAGAAAGGGGGCAGTCATATTTGTGACTGTGTAAGCATAGTTTATTTTGTTTCTTGTTTTTTTTTTTGCAACTTTATAAGACAATTCTACTCTCTTTCATGTTTCACTTTTCCCTTTATTTTCACAATCATTCACTTATATGTGTGTGTGTTTGACGATACGTACCCACATACATGCATACACATGCCTGTTGTGTACATACATAACAATACATATCTTCTAACGAATTTTTGTGTGTACGATGAGGTATTTAACCAACACACCAAAAATGAATAAGTGAGTAGTAAGTGAATAGGGATGAACATACTTATGTATATAGCAAGAGTTAGCAGAAAATCGTGTGAGTTTATAGCAGTGCAGTAGCAGCGAATGTGATTATGATGTTCAGGGTTGTCAGATGTAGTGATTTTAAAATTTTTTTAGCGTTTTAATTTTCCATTTTACGACATGGCGTGAAAGCCAATATATTTTTCACCTCATGGGTCATTGGATAATTCTTAAATACTCTGAAAGGTTCGGTATGCACTTTAATTCTCATTGCAGAAATTACGCGAATATATTGATCGTTTTCCTTGTAGCATTTAAACGTTTTAAGTTGTTTGGGATGCCTTTTTCAATAGTTTGGGGTAGTGCGCGAGCCTGGAACCCTTCGTTCTACTCCACTTTTTAGATAGCTCTAGTTGGCTGTACAAAGTTCATTTTCCTGCTTGGATGAATTGAGTATGGTTCTGTAATGGTACAAAACGGTAGTTTGTGCTAATTGTCGTCGAACAAATTTTTGGTTTCCCAGCCGTCTGATTTACCTTCCTTTTCAATTAATTTTTGCCACGTATTAAATTTTTCTTAAAATTTTATCAACCAGAGAATTCTTATTTAGTTTATAAAATTTTTACTATAAGGATCCATGGTTTGAATATACTTCTTTTGGAAAAAGGCTTCTGATGAGCTGGCTAAGTTGGCATAATAACCATATGTAGAGTTGAGCTACATATGCCCAGAGGCATAATTTTTAAAATATTTTTGGTACTAAGTATTAATTATCAGATGGAGAGTCGAGAAAAAAGTTCAATGTCTACTATAGGGAATTCTTTTTTTTTTTAACTCTATGAAATGGTTGCGGAGTTGAGGAGTTCTTTAAAATTCTGTATTTGAATATGGAAGTGACATGCATGACTTTAAAAGCTGAATAATTCGTCAAACAAATTTTTATTAAAAATATTTTTATAATATTTACTTTCAATAAAACAATCTTAAAGTGCATTGTAAAAGCAGAATCATATTTTGTGATAAAATTTTTCGATCGGATTGGGTAATTTATAGCATTATGTACAAAACAAAACTTTTTAAAATCCATCTGATCTTCTGAAACTAAAGTTTTGTACTTAAATTGCATTTGCAAAAATATTATGTTGCTTCTTCGAAATAAGTGTATATACTCGTATTATTAAACCATTAAAAGAACTAATATATAAAATAAAAAGCGCTAGGCAATAACCTAAAAATTGTTCACGTCGTTAATTTTAAAAGGCACTTAAACAATGCTGAAATCTGTTAGTTGACAACGCTTTTAATAATAATAATAAAGAAATATAAATGATTTAAATAATTGATACAAATATACAGGAAACAAAAGCCACGAAAAAAGTACATACAGTTAGCTCATTATATTAAGAATACACAAAACATAGCTCAAGTAAACATACAGCTCATCATAATTAGCTCCATGAAAATATTAACAGATATTCAAATATCAATTCTAATTCTACCAGCAGTAATAGAAAATATATGGAAGATCATAATAATATAAATCAACAGAGCGCAACCTTAGATCTAGGACCCGGTACATGAATTCCAGCTTAAAGGTACCCTTACACGACATGTTTTTTACACTGTTAAGGTCAACTTTTACATGAGTAAACAGTTACATGTCGTGTGTGACTTCTAAAACATTGCTTGTGTAAAAAACACAAGGAAAGTCTTATGACAAAATTTCAATTAGGGCATTATTAAATTTCTATGCCTGCACAAATATTAGTCGGCGATGGATTATGTATGTGTAAAATAGTTTTTTTTATAAATTGTGTGCCTAAAATTTTATTATTTATTTACATAAAATGACAAACCTTATGTAAATTGAATAATTTTGACAAACACAAAAAAACATATATATTTTAAACTTAAAAAGCACGTGTAAAAAACATGTCGTGTAAGGGTGCCTTTAGGCTGTGAATGTCTAATTCTAATAATAATCATAATAAAAATAAAATATAATGCATTATTAATACATAAATTCCGAATAATAATTACAAATTACACGGTGCTACAGTGAAAATATACTTGGAAAGTGACCTAGTGTACGTTGTAGGCCTTATTGAGTAGATCATAAATCAATTTTTAAAAGTTCGGAAACACCCTCAAATTTCGGAGTTATTCCGAAAAAACTATTTTCGGGTAGGTTCGAGTACTTATGAACACGTAACTCAGTTGATTTTAATCCGGTTTTAAATTTTTAAACGGTTTCAGAAAGAAGAAATATGTGCCTTTTTAAATATGTACATATTTTTGTATATATATTAATTTTTTGCAGTGTTATTTTTAATTACTTATATCTGATTTTAATTTTATTTTTTCTAAATTTTTTAACTTTGGCGCCATTTTTTTAAATTAGATTGTTTAGAAATATACCCTTATGTATATATTTAATTAAAGCTAATTTAGTTCTGAGTTAAACAAGCTTCTAATAAATCAAATCAAGTAAAAAGAAAAAAAGTTATTAAGGTTTTTCAAAAGTTAAAAATTTTGCTTTTACAAATATGAATTGATCAAGATACTAAATTTTCTTTATTTTTTTAGTCTTATCATGATATGAGTATATAAATATTTTATATTCAAATTATTTTATTTAGAATTTGGAATATTTGATAAAAGTGCTTGCTAGACCTCTTTCGCTTTTACATCAAATCGTCTGTTTCTCGCTTAAGTGACCAGCAGTAATTTGAAATCATTCATTGAAATCTAAATGTGCATACAGAAAATGAACTTTATGGCAATTCTGCATCCCATTTCTACATAAGTCTCACGAAATTCCTTTACTGCATCAATATAATTTTCACTTTTTTCATTTCCCAAAAAATGTTCACATAAACTAATAAAGCTTCTCCATGCTATTTGTTTCACACATTTAATTTCATTCTGAATTAAAAAAATAATACAATTATGTTGAGAAATCAATAAGGAATTGTACCTTCTTTTATTTTTGCTTCACTTATTCTTGGGAAAACTGATTTTAAGTGTAAAAAGGCATCGCTTTCCCTATCCAGACGTTTCTCGAACTGCTTCATGTATCGCAATTTGAAGTGTAATGGTGGCAAAATTACTTATTCATAATCATAAGACTAAAAAATAAAGAAAATGTAGTATCTTGATCAATACATATTTGTAAAAGCAAAATTTTTAACTTTTGAAAAACCTTAATAACTTTTTTATTTTTTACTTGATTTGATTTATTAGAAGCTTGTTTAACTCAGAACTAAATTAGCTTTAATTAAATATATACATAAGGGTATGTTTCTAAACAATCTAATTTAAAAAAATGGCGCCAAAGTTAAAAAATTTAGAAAAAATAAAATTAAAATCAGATATAATTAAAAATAACACTGCAAAAAATTCATATATATACAAAAATATGTACATATTTAAAAAGGCACATATTTCTTCTTTCTGAAACCGTTTAAAAATTTAAAATCTGATTAAAATCAACTGAGTTACGTGTTCATAAGTACTCGAACCTACCCGAAAATAGTTTTTTCGGAATAACTCCGAAATTTGAGGGTGTTTCCGAACTTCTAAAAATTGATTTATGATCTACTCAATAAGGCCTACAACGTACACTAGGTCACTTTCCAAGTATAAAAAAAAGTTGCTCATTTGTAGCACCGTGTTATTATTTGATTTACATATTACATATATACATACATACTTATATATAAGTAGCTGGCTATTACAACCCTGTTTCAGGGTTACAGCTACATATTGTGTGCGTCAGTTTTTATTAGTTTAACGTCGACTCCGAACGACAGACTTGAGCAGCTTGTTCATGGCAATTAGTTACGCTCAGAGCTTTTGCCAACATACTTCTAAAAGCTAGTCGTGGAAGAAATATTTTTTCAGATTTCTTCTTATAAGAATTGGAGTTTAATTCGAAGCTCTTGTCTAGTAAGATAACATACTAACCACTAGACTATGGCGACTACATGATTCGCATATTGCAAATAATTACTTAGGTTACAAGAAGGTGAGATATATTTCATTAAATACATACATATGTTTATGAAATATCATTATCAAAGTAAATCGTTAAATTAATGGAACAAATTATCGAAATCTGAGCATGAGCGCAATTATAAAGTTTCACTATATTATTAACGAGAATGATTTATAAACTATATATCTACAAAAGTAATTGCATTCCTTCAATGAAATATTTTCTTAAGAAAGAGTGGAATATAAAAATTTTAAACAAAATATATATTTTCATTTTTGTGTTCAAGGCCTGAGGTACTCGATTTAAAAAAAAAAAAAAAAAAAAAAAAAAAAGGCTATTAATTGTTTTGTTACAATGGTAATATTTTCACAAATTTTATTTTGTAAAAAAAATCGATGCTTTGATCACAACAAAACCTTCTATAAAATCGCTTTATTTCAATTTCAATATAAAATGTTTTACTTTTTCTTAAAGGCTCTACTTTTTTATCGATAACATCAGGCAATATTTTGACAATTTTGTATTGATCTGATTTGTTTACTCTTTTATTGTATTAAATTTGAACTCTTCTCTAAAATTTTAATGGATCAGCACAAGAATTTTTATGAATCATTCAACATTAAGGTTTACGTCAGCTTCATTTTTAATGAAAAAATTCATTCATTCAACTGTTCATGCATGGAACGAAGATTTTTCTTTTAGTTTAGGTGTACTTACATATTTTTGGTTCACTGAACATTTGAAAAAAGTTCTGAGAAGGAAAGAAATAAAAACTGCAATTGCATATGTAAGAATTAGGCTGGAAAGTTTGTATGCTGAAATTTAATTCATATGATTATCGGTTAATACAAATCTTTGAAACCTACGCTTATATCTTTGAGAGCTGTCTAACAATTGTTGTATACCACCATTAATGGTTAAAGGCCAGATGAAACGAAAAAGCAAAATTTGGCCGAAAAGATTATGGTATCAGTAGACTGGTATGTATGTGTACATCAACAGCCAAAACAACAGACCAGTGGAACTTCGTGAATAATATTTTCTATGTCTGGCCCTCGTTACTTTTTCTGTTTTTTTAGACCTTATAAAAATGTTCGATGGAAAGAAATTTAGCACTATCTGAGGTTAAAGACAATTCTTTGTATCACTTTAGAACGAAAAAATATTAAATAATAAAATCGAATTTAACCAATAAAAAATTTATTTAAAACTAAATTTTAGAGATTTTTTTTTTTACTTCTTTAATGGCTGTCCCATATGGCTAGTGTGTAATAGGCTAGTCTGCTATTTTGAAGCTCGTGGATTATTTTCCCTAATGGTCTTCGTCAACTTGATACAAATTAGAATTTAATTTGCAATTATTTTATAATATCTTAATAACTGAATTTAAATCTGTTGAATAATTTAAAAATTTTTTGGTGATTTTGGCGATTTTTGGCAATTAATATGTTGCAAAAAACATAGAAATATATGTGACAACTCTGGTGGCGGTGGCAATAGTCGATGGTAATCGCAAAAGAAGCATTATTTTACTGAGAGGGTGAGTAGAATGGTAGGTGTAATTTAGAATTTTATTAACACTGTACACACGTACAACTCGTTAAGGACATACATTTCGAAAACATGAATACATATATACACTCACATATGTGAATGACAGTATGTGTATCCATTGGTTACTAGTGGGGTTACCTGAAAACAAAATGGCCGCCATTGCGAAAACTAATTGAAAGTATAAAATGACAACGGTGGCTGTTTATTTGAGGAAATTTATATTACAATATATAAGTACATATGTATGTAAATCCATATACACACATCCATACATATATGTATGCATGTTATGCAAACACAAGTCATGGGTTTTAATTAAAGTTTTAATAAAATTAACAAAAAAAAAAAGGTTTAATTTGAAGTGCATGTGTGTATGGATGTGTGGATTAAAATTGTTCGTACGCACGTACGCAAGCAAGAGTTACTATTTATTGTACAGAAGAAAATTGTTAACGGTTATAATTTAACTTTCTCTCTCCCTCTTCCTTTCTAAAAGGCCAAAAAACAACAACTAAAAATTTCAAATTGCCAAGTTAGTTAAGAAAAATGGATACAATATAGCAATAAGAGATTTTAAATAATAGGTACTCTTATTATCAAAATAAGAACCTTTTTAACATTTAATGAATATTTAATAAATTTTAAGTAATATATGTATTTATATACATATGTATAAGTATACATAAATAAGTAAAAATGTTTTTCTTTTTTTAAATTGTTAATTAATTTTTTTAGTTCAGAAATTTTGTATATGTATTTACTGTCGTATTTATAAAAAAACAAAATATATTTTGATAAGAATTGCATAGAAATATATTTTTTTTAGTAATATATAGGGCAGTTTATATGTGCCTATCTTCATAAAATTTTCAATCGCTAATAAAATACCGTCTATTAATCCGGTCGAATTCATATAGAGGATAACAATCAAGAATTGCAATCGCCGTGGTTTAGTGGTTAGTATGTTGGCTTATTAAGACAAGAGCTCCGTGTTCAAACCCAAATCTGACATCTTAAAAAAAGGAATATGAAAAAATTATTTTTTAGACGACTATCTCTCAGCATTCTGCTGGCGATAGCAATGTGAGTAACTGATTGCCATGAACGAGCTTCTCAAATCTGTCGTTCGGAGTCGACTTTAAACTGTAGATCACAGTACTCATGGATACAAATTAACACACACAACATGGGTGCTGCGAGAAGCTAGGCTGTAACCCTGAAACAGGGTTGTAATGGCCAATTATGTATGTATGTATGTATGTATGTACAGTCCATATCCAAATTATTAGACGCACTGCAAGATTTCATGTAAAATATTAATTAGTGAGTAATATTGTACCATTCTATAATGTTTAATTGATTTGTTTTTTATTTTTATATCATGAAATCAATTACCGATTTTTTCCACGTACATAAAACTGCATTAATTTGGAAAAGCATATGTTTATTAAGTTTTTAAGAAAAAATGAAATTATCAAAGCTATCAAAGCTTTAATTCTACGCGGCATGCTATCAATACAAGATTGTACTGTCTCCTGCATTCGAGGATGGTGATTCCACACATAAATAATTTTTTCTAGGAGCTGGGATCACATCTTTAGCCACTTCTCTTTTCATCAGCTCCCACACATTTTCAATTGGCTTCATATCAGGGCTATTACCCGGCCAATCCAACAGAGTGATATTTTTTTTGTCAAAAAAGCTTTAACAGAACGAGCCGTGTGGCAGGGAGCTCAATCTTGCATGAAAGTGAATGGTTCTTCGTTTGGAAACCATTCTCTGAGCTGCGGAATCAATTGATTTTGTAGTACTCCTTTGTACTGATTCTGCTTCATCAGTCCTTTGACGACGTAGAGACGTCCAGTGCCCTTGCCGCTGATGACTGACCAAATCATCACTTTGGTGGGATGTTTAACAGTCGGGACGACACAATCAGGATGAAACTTTTCCCCACGACGACGACGCACATACTGAGCTTTGTTCTCCAAAATTTCGAATGTGCTTTTGTCACTGAAGCAAACCTGTCAAAAATAGGAAAAATATATAAACCTCCATGTTTATTTGCTTTATTTAACTGAAAATGATAACAACGTATCAATTTTTTATTAAATTGCTGTATCTTACCAATCTAATTATTACCGACCATTATTGTATAAAAACACTTAAGAAACATAAAATTACTAACCCTTTCAGACCTAGCTTAATCGATTGTGAGGTCTACATTAAAATGTCTATAATTATGTGAAAAAATTATTTTTTTGTTTGTAACCTGAAAGCAGTGATTGTGAGTTGTGTGTTTTATCAAAACAAATGCAAAAAAGTAAAAAAAAGCTCTTGTAAAAACAAAAAATCTTGCTCAGTTTGATTGTGTCATTCAACGTGTGCAGACATGCGTCCAAGAGGTGAGTGTTTTTGTTCTAATTATAAAATGAAAGTGTTAGATCTTGTTTTTGACGGTTATATAACGAATTCAAGAATAAATTAAGGTGTATGGCACTCGTTTTTTGCATAGCAACAATAATTTTTTGAGCATAGATATACAGATATCACAAATGTGTTGGTCAGGCACAATGTAACATTTCATTGCATGCTCACGTTTGTGTTATCATATAATTTTCCAGGAAAATTTTTTGATTTGGACAACGATGATGATGTGCAAACAGTTTTAGAGATGCTTGAAGAGTCTGATGCGGACTTCAGTGACGATGACACTGCTGCAGAAGAAGCATGGACCCCTTTGGATATAAATGTAGAAGAAGAAAGTGATGACAATGACAGTATAGATAATACTGATGTATGTGGATTTACGAATGACCCGCCAATTAGATCGGCTGAACAATCAAACTCCTGTGAACTGTCATCTGTAACAGAAAAATCTCACATTTCCCACTACAAAGAAAGACGAGCTATATGGAAAAGTGTTCCATTCCCAAATATCGATATTCCGACATCATCGGGATGTCAACAAGAAATCATTGTTAAAATTCCTTTGGAATATTTTAAAAGATATTTTCCTGAATCCCATTATGTTGATGTTGTTACGTACACTAAAATCTATGTAATGTTAAAAAATTAGTTGTTATCGTTCAGTTTTTCAAACAGTAAACTCACAAACGTTTGACGCACTCAATGGTAGTGTAGTGTTCCATTGTTGAAACTTTCCATCTTTTTACCAACCAAATGTCAAAGGAAGGCAACAGCTCAATTCTTGACACTTAATCATTTAACAACCAATTTACTTACTAACTTAAAGTTTGACCACACATTTGACACACTGCTAAATGACGTCAGATTTTTCCTTTTTTAATGAGTCCAGCCCTCAGGGGATGACCCCTACTCAGGCAGTAGATTGTGCTGGCCTAGAAAAATAGGCGGGGAAGGGGGAAAAAGGGTGTGGACCTTTGGTTTTAACTTACTAATATCAAAACTGATATCAGTTCTAAAAAAACAAAGGTCCTACTTTAAGAATACGAGCCACAAGAAAATCGGTTGCTGTTGATTGATTATTTCTAACTCTTCGGAGTACTGATTTTCAAATCACTACCAGTTCGTATTCATATTACCGTCTATACATTATTTAAGGCAATTTTCTATATTACTAGTATTAGTTAAAATGGCAACACTATTTCCAAACACCACAAATAAACAAGTTTTTGATTCTTTGTTATAATTAGAAAGAAAAGTTTTTTTCTAATATCAAGTGCTTTTTTGATATTCTAAATTCGAATATACTATTAAGATGTACATACAATACACTTACAGATACGTATGAGTATTTATATATATGTATGTATTACAATACTACCTAATATATGTACATATATATACTGATAAGTATACTTATATGTATACACATGTATGTATATACATACTATATACTAGGACATGTGGCATACAGAATTTCTCATGCGTTGATGACAATATAAAAGATGAGTACATATGTATATACATACATATGCATATTCTATACTTGTAAAAACTATAGTAATTACAAAACTTTTCTAAACAAACGTTGAGTAAAAAAAACAAAAAATAAAAAAGAAAAAAGGAAAACTTTGAACGATGCTTTTGTCAGTCATTTCATTTTGTTACATTGATGAGCATTGGGGCATTTGCCGTAAAGACATATGAAGAATTTACAGACGTATATATACACATATGAATACATAACATACATACGAATGTGTGTGTCTAAACGTATGCAAATATTCATGTATGTAATGTTTATGTAGAATATACATATGTATGTCTGTATGTAAAAAAGATCCTTAGAAAAGTTACTCCTTTGAGTAGATGACTAGTTTTTGTGCATATGGAATAGTCTTTAGTTAATATTCTTATTTATGTTTTGTAGAGGAGTGGGTTATTTATTTCCAGGCTGCTAGTGTACTCGTTTATCACTGGTTGAACGTGTATATTTGTATGTACATATTATCGCTTATACAAACTCTAATGTATGCGTATAAACCTATGTACGTGTGTATGTATGTATTCATTAAATAACGACTGTGTGTTTAAAATCCATTTTGGTATACAAACAAAAACTTTAATTTAAAAAATTAGAAACTTATTTTTAACCTCTTACCGTCTCTATCTGTAACAATTTTGCATACATATGACTAAATTTGGTAATTTATTGTTGTTGGGATTACCACTTTTATGCCGAATATTGTAAATTTAATATCATATCGTTTTTTTTTTTTCATTTAAGCCGTACTCGTCGGACACGCCCATTCCCAGAGGTTTCACCCTTTTACGCCGCAATTCAAACTTTAGCGGAAAGGGAGAATATGTAATGGCAACATGTACACGCACAAATTTTATAACGTCAATATAATCGTTCATGTACAACAAACAAAATTTCTTAGGAAATGTTTTTTTCGTATTATTTTCACTGCCCTAAATTAAGAATGTAAATAAAATTTTTCTCAATATTGTATGCCTACTGGTAAACTTTGTACCCGTTCTGACCGGCTCTCTTCGGACATTCTGTCAAATACTATATTTGTTATATAAATAATTTCTTTTTTTATCAAATATTAACTATTAAAAGACTTAAAATAATAATTTGCATCATCAACACCAGTAGCGCGATTCACTAACATGTTTTGACGATAATCGCATTGGTGTATATTCAGCAATGATCACTAAGTTCTAACTTATATACAATATATACGTATACTTAACATATAGTTGCTTGCTATACGAAGAGTTCACAGTTCTGCAAGTAAGTTTATTTCAAAAAAACTTGGTTTTACTTCCACTTTCGTCTCCCTTAAATTTTTATTCGCAATTTTCAGTGGCTAGTTAGGTTCAAATTCGTTAATTTTTTAATATTTAATATTTTAGATCATTATGAAGCAAATGAAAATGAATATGAAAATGAAAATTTTATAAAAGTTTAACAAATTAATTTCGCTTATAAAGCAATAAACATAGTTTTAGTTAGACGTTAAATTTTTCGATCTAATTTTTATTTAGAATATATGAGAGGTGGGTGTGTCCTTGCTCAAAATTAAAAAAAATATTATAAATTTAGAATGATCTAATAGTTTCATGTAGGAAAAAAAATTAATTATAATTTTGTTTCCAATCCTAAAATTTTAAAAAGGACAGTTTTGAACTGGTCGAAACGTTAATGTTGTTCAAGGTAATCAGTGTACAATATTTCATAATGATAGAACTTTTCTTCTTCTGTTATGAAATTTTTCATTTTCAGGATATATGGGAAGGACTCGAATCCTTG